>CM024624.1:49883684-50483684 GCA_014182585.1 Eucalyptus coolabah
CATTCGATGAATCGTAACTCAAGCCCAATCATACAACGGCTAGTGATCTGGTTTGGATTCCACATCAAGATTGATTTGATTGATTCAATCTAATTGATTGACAATTGGATCTTGAAGACAAAAACTTTCTATACGAAGAAGCTTTACTTATGGAAACCAAGATTTCGTTTGTATGGGCGATCGGAATCAATT
Organism: Eucalyptus coolabah; assembly: GCA_014182585.1. Taxonomy (NCBI): domain Eukaryota; kingdom Viridiplantae; phylum Streptophyta; class Magnoliopsida; order Myrtales; family Myrtaceae; genus Eucalyptus; species Eucalyptus coolabah. Next base: position 49,883,877 of record CM024624.1, read on the forward strand.
TGGGATTTTACCTCTTGTCACTCAACGGCTACCGAATCTTCAAGATACAGAGCTGTCCAATGGGTATATTGGAAGACGATTCTCCGGGATGCTGTCCAACGGCTAGTTTGGAAGTGGAGGAGTATTTAAGGAGATGAAGGACCGATGAGCAAGTAAGAGACAGAACGTAGAATTTATAATTCCAAAGTCTGAGCGACCTTCGATCATACACTTGTCATTGAAGAGCTTAAACGTTTGTGATCATGAGATAAATACCAAAGGAGTGACTTAGTGAGATAGTGTGATCTACTAACTGTTTGCGCTCGAAATTGTAATCTCTTGTTGATTGCATAGTGGAATCTAGCCAAGAAAGCTGTTAGCGTGGGAGAGTGGACGTAGGCTTGGATTAAGCCGAACCACTATAAATCTTGTGTTCTTATTCTCTTCCCTAACTCCTTTATTTTGTTTATACTAGCACTCTCAACTTGATCCGCTCGATTCCGTGACAATAAACATCTTGGTAGCTTGCCAGAATTTTTTTTTCTTTTTTTTGGTAAAGGTAAGAGATATATTGACTTTAAACCAACAACGTTAAGAGACTCGGCACCAACAAAACTTGCACTCAAGAAGACAAACAAGTCTAGTTGAGTGGAAGGGCACCGAGGAAAGAAACAGAAAAGGAAGGGGGAGTGGGAAGCCAAACATCAGCGACCCATAAACGAACACAAGGAAGCCTAACTCAAAATAGGCGGCAACAACAACTACAGAACAAAAGACGTTGGCTTGGCCAGGTCGAGTTCACCGCAGCAAGGACATCTCCAGCGAATGGACCACAGCTTCACCAGGTCCACTTCACCTCAAGAACAGCAAGTTGAAAAAAAAGAACGCCTTTTTTGGAGACCCAAAATCCCCGATAGTCATTACAATCAGATCTTACTTCCCACTCCAATTCTTCCATCGGAGAGAGGGGGACACAAAGAAAAGAGAAACATGTGGAAATAGACTAGTACATTTCACGAGTGATCGGCAAATGTGATCTCCGCTCTAACATAATAGCTCTCACATGGCATTGAAACATAAGACTCCAAGCAAACAATGAACCCAGAAATGGAATGAAACTATATGCTAACTTGGTTCGGCCATTTCAATGAACACATGGTGAGCAACGAGTTGGGGAGCAAACATTAATCTGTTGGGAACTCGAGCTCATGCCCAAACTCAAAAGTAATGAACAAGCAATGTTAGGATTCAACAAAATGAACTCATTCAGGTCGCACGAGTGATAACTAAAGAAATGGAGTCCGACTCCCACCTCGCTCAAGAAAGGACAGATCAAGCATCGCAAAGAGGTTCGCGGACTTAGGTTCAACCGTGGGTCCCTACCCGAGTCTAGAGAAGGTGGCTAGAGGGCGAGCTCTATACGAATCCGCCGGCTACCTTGGTGCCTCCCGGGCCAAGATCCTCGAAGTTAGGGAGGTTTGAACCAAAACAAAACCTCACTAGGAACACCGGCTTCGGGAGCAAGGGGGAGAGAGGAGAGATGAACCTGCAAAGGACGAGCACTTGAGCGAGCAAAGGAAAAGTGCAGTGAGCAAAGAGCATAGTCGAGCGAAGAGTGCAGTCAAGCGAAGAGTGCAGTCGAGCGAGAAGTGGTTGTCACGAGGGAGAAGGGTGTAGAGCGATGGAAGGATGGGAAGAGAACGAGATCTAGGGTTTTTTTTGTTTTCAAAATGGGCAAAAGTGGTTTTTCAATAAAGTTTTGAGGGCAAAATAGGTAACTTACTATTTTCATTAAATAAGCCCTTCAGCATTCCTAAGGGTCAACTTTCACTTAAAAGCCCCTTGAAGAATGGTTGCCAAACACCTCAATTTGGGGTGAAAGGGCTTTGGGGCTTAAATGGGCTTTTTAAATGCCCATTCAAACGCACCTTAAGAGCTGTGCTTGTTTTAACGTATATATGCTTTTCGACATTATAAGATGGGATAAAAACCCTGAACTTTTTTTTTTGTGCGATTAAGCTAAAATAAAAGGTTTTTTTAATCGAACTAGTTTTTTTTTTTTTTAATGGGGAAAATTCCAAATAAGGGCTACCAAGTGCCTTCATTTTCTCAAATAATAACCTAAAGTGGACATTGTTTCAAATAAGGGCTTGAATTACCATCATTTTCTCAAATAAGGCCTCAAGTGAATCTTGTTTCAAATAAAGCTTGACTTTTTGACTAGTCAAGGGTATTTTAGTCATTTACCTTTTTTTTTTTCTTTCCTTTTTTTTTTCCTTGTCTTGGTTTTGTTTTCTTCTTTACCGGTAGCCGACTGAACACCAGTGATACTAGAAAGGACTAGGCAAGGGTCGGCCTCACCTAGGGATGAAGAGTGCTTGTCGACCCTTGCCCCTAGGGGAGGTGGCCTTCATGGCCATCGAAGGTTAGCCCTCGCTAAATTTGGGAAGGGTTGCCTTGCCAATGGCTAGCAAGGGACGGCTTCGCTTGGGCAAGGCGACCTTTGCCCTTAGGGAGGCTATCCTTGCCAATGACTAATGAGGGTCGGGCTCTAGCCCACCCTTACTAGTGGCCAGTGAGGGCCGGCAAAGCCCTCACCTTGCTAGGCCTTACTAGTGGTTGATAAGGGTTGGCAAGCCCTCTCAAAAAAAAAAAAAAAAACAAAACAAAAGTGAAAAAGGAAGGAAAAATAAAAATAAAAAATAAAAAATAATTTAAGATTAAAATTGTAATTGGAAAAAAAATCAAATTTTAACTGATTGGAATATTAAGCTGGCCGGTGATTGGCGAGATTAGGTTCTTATTCGAAATAACAATGACCACTTTAAACTCTTATTTGAAACAACTATGGTTGCTCTATGCCCTAATTTGATATAAGTTCCACTTTGGACTCTTATTTAAGAATATAAGAGCATTGTAGACCCTTATTTGAAATTTTCTCTATTTTTTTTATTTGCTTTTGAACATGGCCCTTGCTTGAATGGCTGTGCTTGTTAGAGTGTTGCTCCCCTTTTTCTTTTGTCGAGTTGCGTGACAAGCTGGTTCACAAAATTTGGAAAGGTTGATATCCGACACGGACATACTATTTCATGAGGCAAATTCTACGACTAAAAAATTGAAATTGAAAAATGCAAATGCGAAATTATGTAATATCACTATTTTGATTACAAGTCAAATTCTAGTATTCTTATTCTCAATTTTTATGGAAATCCACGAGAAATTTTTGAGTGAAAATTTATGTGTTGATGGAATTGGACTTCACTTATGAATCATGGAACTATAAGTGCAATCATCAATTAATATCAATGTATCACATGATGACTCGATATTATGAAATGGGAGTACCCAATTTCTGTAGTGGGCACATTATCATTGCGCAGCGGGGCCAATGCGTCACTGACACCAACTAACTGAAAGTTAATTTTCTGATAAAAGTAATAAGAAAGAGAAATCTTTATCTTATTGTGATTGTCTTTTCGACGTAATTTCACTATCTACGTACTTTTTTATCTGATAGATATAGTGTAAGCACATGCAATTAAGGGTTGTGGAGAAAGACAGGTGAGTCTTGTCTCTTCACATTTTTGGTAATATGCTTTTCTCAGACTTTATGTCAATTTTTCCCTTGTTGGGCTCATCATAGGGATTAGGATTGGCTTTGTTTGAGATTAGCAGGACAGTTCAATCATATGAAGTAATTATTTTCCTACGTGGAAGGAGAGTATTAGGCAATTTGTGCGTAATATCCACAGGGCAAGATTTTCTATAGATTAAGAGCCTAGCAAGTTTTTATAGGTCTTCTGATCTCACTTATATGGAGTTCTAAATTGCAATATGCTGGGACCAAAAAAAAATTTGCAATATGCAATTTTGACTTAACAATAGTAGAGATAGTTGGGTAGATTCAACTTTATCTAATTTTACATGGATCTCCATTGAAAAAATGGTGATATGGTCATCATACATAAAAATGTTCATAGAAGCGTGCCTCACCAATATCTTTAGCCTCATTCGTTGCCACATATGACATTTTAATGGTGAAATTGGACAGAATTATAATAGATTGTAAATTTGAGGCAATAGTGGGTTGAAACATCATTTAGGCAAAATGTGTTCAAGTAATTTGCTATTTCTTTTATGCTAATCCAAATAATATAGACATATTCTTCCTTTTCTTCTTCTCCTTTGGAAGAGTCATAGTCCCTTTATGCCAAGTGATTCCCTCGAAGAACATTGGTGAAGTCAAGTTCATACTAGAATTGCGTTCACATTCTTCGTTGACTTATGCTAAAGTTCTTTCTCTTTCTCACTTTCCATCCCTTAGTGAACCTTCGTTTAAGTCTCGTCGGCCCCAAGTCGTCCCCTATCCAAAACGCAAAATTCAAGGAAGTGAGAATGATATTGCCAAGAAATTGCCCAGAACTTTGGTTCTGATCGTTGCTTTCCGCGGTTTGCGCAAAAGAAGACGAAAGTAGAAAAAGCTCGACAAATGAACGGGGATCGGGCCAGAATCTCGACTTTATCGACCTGACCGTGATAGTACGCGGTAGTGGGGGAATCTAACTTCCTTTGGTCTTCGTTCCATTGTGTCAGTCATACTCTACGAGCAAAGTGACAGAATTTTTGGTAATATCAGCCTTTCCTTACTCTTGTGATCTAATTTAAATTAGTCAGCTAATCTGAATGGATATATGTAAGAACGAGACACACACAACAATCGAGTCCTCATATCATCAAATATAAACAATGTCATATGTGAACAACTTATCTCATATCGTGTTTTCTTCAGATCCAATGCGTTGTTGATACCGACCATCTGAAAGTCAGGTTTTTGATAAAAGTAATAAAAAAAAAAAAAGAGAAGTTTTTATCTCATTGTGATTGTCTTTTCAAGATAATTTCACTATTTTGAGTAGTACTGGCATGTTGTTCTTATCTGATTGATACAGTGCAAGCACACTCAATTTAGGGTTGTGGAGAGAGACGTGCAAGTCATTCTCTTCACATTTTTGGTAATATGCTTTTCTAGACTTGATGACAATTTTTCCCTTGCTGGGCTCATCATAGGGATTAGGATTGGCTTTGTTGGAGATTAGTAGGACACTTCAATCATATGAAATAATTATTTTCCTACGTGGAAGGAGAGTATTAGGCAATTTGTGTGTAATCCTCACAGGGCAAGATTTTCTATAGACTAAGAGCCTAGCAAGTTTTTATAGGTCTACCGATCTCGCTTGTATGGAATTCTAAATTGCGATATGTTTGGACTGAATATATATATATATATATATATATATATATATATATATATATATTGTGCAGTATGCAATTTTGACTTAACAATAGTAGAGATGAGTTGGGTAGATTCAACTTTCTCCAATATAACATGGGTCTCCAATCATGCATCGCAAATATCATTAGTCTTGTTAGCAAAATTTTAATAGCAAGATTGGACGGAATTATAAGAGACAGTAAATTTGAGGCAATAGTGGGTTGAAACATCATTTAGGTAAATATGTTCAAGCAATTTGCTATTTTCTATTATATTAATCCTGATAATATAGATATATTCTTTCTTTTCTTCTCCTCCTTTGAAAGAGTCAAAATCCTTTTCATTTGGCAAGTGAAAATGTCAGGTGATTCCCTCAAAGAATATTGGTAAAGTCACATTCATACTAGGATTGTGTTTACATTCTTTATTGGCTTGCGCTAAAGTTCATTCTCTTTCTTACTTTCCATCCCTTAGCAACCCTTGGCTTAAGTCTGGTCGGCTCCAAGTTGTCCTCTATCCAAAACGCAAAATTCAAGGAAGTGGAAATGACATTGCCAAGAAATTTCCCAGAACTGGTGCGGGGATATTCATTCGGAGGGAGGAAACGAGGAAAGTCCCAAAAGGAACCTGGGAGAAAAGAAACTTTGGTTCCGTGAGAATGTAGACGATCATTTTCGAACAGTGGCTCTAATTGCTGCTTTCTGCGGTTTACGCAAAAAGAAGACGAAAGTTAAAAAGAAGCTCGACAAATAAATGGGGAGTCGGGCAGAATCTCTACTCTATTGACCCGAGTGTGATAGTACGCGGTAGTGGGGGAATCTATCTTTGGTCTTCGCTCCATTGCGTGAGTCATACTCCACGAGCAAAGTGATACAATGATGAGAACTAGAGCTTGGTTCCCGACGACCCAACAGCCGAGGAGGAGCCAAGGGTGGCGGTCTACAGTGGTCCGAAGACACCTAATTAGATTAGCCTAGCTTAGTTTTAACAGGCTAGCTTGGATTAATAAACTTAGGTTTCAAGAAGTAAGTTTAGGTTCTAGTTAATAAAAGCCTGATTATACTTAGAACTACATCCTAAATAATTGGTTAGAATAGCTTAAATTAGCTTCACCATCATAAAATAAATAGAATTAGGTTTAGGATTAGCATCTAGCCTCAAGCTTATGAGGGTTCATGTCCCAAGGTTAAATAACAAGACATTATATATTCTTTGCCCGACTTAACATCGTGTTTAGCTTATGGGGATTCATGTCCCAAGATTTAATAACGATGCCATGTTTATTTTTTGCCCGACTTGTATCGAGTTTTTCATCTCCCATACTTTTTCTTGGATGCTTTCAATACTTGGTTGTTTACTTTAAAAAGCCATTTCAATGGCCTATATGTTAATTTCCTTTCCAGAAGCTTGAGACTAGAACAATTTTTTAGGTGTCAACTAAAACTCAGATGTCAATACTAATGTAGACAATATTTTTAATTTTATTTTTATTTTCTTCACAAGGCCAACAAGATTGTCAACCCCCTCACTAGGCATGGGGGAGGGTTCATTGTTTCAAAAAAATAATATCTACAATATACCAAAATTGAGATTAGGTGAAATTTAAACATGAATGTGTCACATGATATCGAACTTCAATTTGTTAATACTCGGCTCAATAGTTTTACAAGTCTAATTGAGTTTTTCTTTTGTAAATTATTTATATGAAATTTCGAGCCCAATCCATTTAAATTGAATCTAGGCACAACTTTTGAATACTTCAATTTTCTTTTTCGGTTGAGTTCAAGCAAGAAATTCAATTCTTGATTAAGCTAAGCTCAAGTGAAGTTTCAAGTGATCAAACATGTGAGTGGAGCTTGACATTGCATCGCCTTGTCTCAATGTGATTATCCTTTTATCTCGAGGACTAGGCCTAGGACATTAGTGTTGGAGAAATCTTTCCAGAATATTTTGAAGCTGACAAAACGTTTCTATCGGTCTAGTCCGGATATTTGCGAGACCGACGGTTTAAAGTCTGAAGATTTTATGATCACCCCGGACTCGACTCAAGACTTAAGACTCAAGACTCAAGACTCAAGACTATTCTCACCTGTGACGCCTTTCTAATCCAAAGTGACGAAGGAAATCCAGAGCCGAAGTATATGGTTGAGGATTTGATCCTATCCTCGAAAAGATCCCTTGGTTGGATAAATATAACTGATTCTTTTATTCGTATCTAGATCAATTGAAGATCTGATGGTCGACGAAATATTCTTGGAATGTTCTATTCTTGGAAACCAAGATCCGATTGTATGGGCGAACATGATTGATGGGCTATCGACGGTTCCTTTAATAGCTCGAATGATCTTCTTGATTGATTCTACGTCCAACGGGTAGATTGGAGGAATTCCTTTGGTAAGTGCCAACAGTTATGATGGCATAAAGGAGTATAAAAGGAAGACGTTCTAGTTGTTTTAGTAACGTGATCCATAGAGAAATTCCAGAGTCTGAAGCTCCTTGATTATTAGTCGATACATTTTAAGCGAAATTGTATACACAGAGAGTGTCTATACTTGGTGATACCTTGAGCGAGTGTGGTAGATCATCTACACCTAGAAATCAAGGAAGATCAACGCCGTAACATCTCTTTGTTCATAGTGGAATCCAGCCAATAGGTGTCGGTGCGAAGAGTGGACGTAGGCTTGAATCAAGCCGAACCACTATAAACCGCGTGTTCAATTCTCTCTTTCCTTTACTCAGTCTTACGATTGATTATTAATTGTTGCAAATCCTTCAACTATCTAAGTATTGTGCAATCATCAAGAAAAATCTTTTATATACCTATTCACCCCCCTCTAGGTACTCGTACTAGCTATATCAATTAACACTTAGACTTGATACCTCAAAGGTGGATTGCACGTCCTTGCGCGTGGACTAAGGGACACCGGCCCGAACAGGTTATCACCTGGGCCGGACCGAGACCTCACAGCCCGAGATTTATAAACCCTTGTGGCAGCTTTCGTCTTCGAGTCCTTGGTTGATTCTTCATCGTTCCAAATTCGTTGGTCGATCACGTCGATCTCACCCTCCAAACTCTCGCCGCCGCGAGTTCCTTCCTTGTCAAGCAGCATATTTATTTGAAATCGAAAGCTTAAAACATTTTCACCAACCAAATGGCCACGAGTCTCGTCCAAGAGAATGAGACAGTGAGAGCGCTTGTTTCTTTGAAGCAAGCGAGAGCCAAAGCCAGGGAATAAGGAAGAGATCGTCGACTTCACTGCCGATCTGGGAAGGGCAACCACAGGTCGAGGCCGCCTAGCATCTCCGAGAGCAAAGCCCACTCGCTTCAGCTTTAAGCCCTTGATTTTCTTAGCAACACACACACACACACACACACACACACACTCTCTCTCTCTCTCTCTCTCTCTCTCTGTTCCAAAGCTTGGCATTCTAGAGAAGCACATATACCATCAGCTATTCTAATGGCTGCTTCTTCGAATACGAAAAGGAATTACCATGTGTTCCTCAGTTTCAGAGGGACATATGTCCGCCACGCCTTCCTCGCTCATCTCTACGCTTCTCGGTCGGTAAAGGAATATACACTGTTGTGGATAGCAAGGAGCTTAGGAAAGGAGAGGAAATATCGCCGGCCCTCATGCAGGTGATCAAGGAATCGCACATTGCAATCATCGTTTTCTCGAGAACTACGCTTCCTCTTGGTGTTATTTGGAAGAGCTCCTGAAAATCATGGAGTGCAAGGAGCAAAACAGCCTGATGGTGTTCCCGATGTTTTACAAAGTGGAACTGAGAGAAGTGAGAGGGGGGAGAGATAGTTATAAGAGAGCTATGGTGAAGCATGAGTCCAAGTTCGGTGAGGATTCAGAGAAAGTGAATAGATAGAAGAAGGCTCTCCTTGATGTTGGTAACTTGTCTGGGTGGCACTTCAATGACAGGTACGCAGAAATGTGATGCAGTGCTTTGCGATTGTTAGCTTGTGATTGTTTGTTAGATATCAAATCGTATGTATAGCTTCGAATTGCTGAAACGATGCATCAAGTTCTTTGAATTCGCAGTAGACACAAAAGTTGAAATACCAAAATTTCAAGCTAGCAGAAATTTTTGTCTTAGATAAGTAGTGTGGTTCCCAGGACCCGAGTAATTAGTGTCTTCAGGCGCAAATTCTTTGTAATTTTCCTTCCGCGGATGTTGGTGCAGGTATGTGTTATTTCTTTTCATCTTATTATTTGTTAACCTCCTTATGAAATTTTCCTTATGACGTTAGACGTTGAATTCCTGCCATGGCTTGAAATGGTAAAACATGTTTCTATTTCTTTTGAGTGCTCATCGGGAATGAAGTGGAGTTCATACAATCCATCGTCGAGGAATTATCAAGTTGTCTCGGACCAAGATCCTTAGATGTCGCTGAGTATCCGGTCGATATAGAATCTCGAGTTAAAAAACTGATAAGTTTGTCAAAGTCAGCCGATAGTGATGTTTCGATGATAGGTCTATGGGGACACAGGGGGCATAGGGAAGACGACGATTACTAAGGCCCTATATTATGCTATTGAGTCGCAATTTCAGGGTTGTAGTTTTTTGGAGCAAGTTAGAGAAAAATCGAACAAAAGTGGTGGTCTTGTTGCTTTGCAAGAACAACTTCTGTCTCAGATCTTATCTCCTAAAAGCTTAAAGATCTATAGTGTCGACGAAGGAATTAGTTTGATACGGGAAAGGTTATGTTGCAAGAAGGTTCTCTTGGTTCTTGACAATGTTGACCGGATGGATCAACTACAAGCATTAGCTAGAGAAGGCAATTGGTTTGGAGAGGGAAGTCGAATTATTGTTATATCAAGAGATAAACATTTACTAACTTCTCATGGCATAAATTGTGTGTATGAAGTCAAAACTTTAGAATACGATGAAGCACAATATCTTTTTAGTCTGTATGCTTTCCCAAATAGCAAGAGCGTTGAAATAAGAAGGGATCTCATAAATAGAGCACTGGATTATTGTGAGGGCCTTCCGTTAGCCCTCAAAGTCATGGGCTCCTCCTTTTGCGGGAGAAACAAAGATGCATGGGGAAGGGAATTGCAAAAACTCTACAAAATTCCTGACCCGGATATTAATCAAGTTCTCAAGACAAGCTTTGATGGATTGGTTAACAACGAGAGGGAGATTTTCCTCAATATTGCTTGTTTCTTTAATGGAAAGAAAATAGAATACATCAAGGAAGTTCTTCACAGCTGTGGTTTCTGCACAAGTGTAGGAATATAAATTCTCATTGAGAGGTCCCCGATAAAAAATAAGAATGGGACCCTGTAAATGCATGGTTTGGTTCAGTTGATGGGTATGAATATTGTTAAACAAGACTGTTGTGATGATCCTAGGAAACGCAGCAGATTATGGCTTTTGAAAGATGTTGAGGACATTTTTTGTTGTAGTACGGTAAAAGTTATTTATGTCGGTTTTGCTACATTTCAGTTTACATTACTCTAATTCGGACAGTATAATGTGAATCTTAACTGGATATTTTGTCTGGCAACTGAATTTGCTCTGTTATGGATAGGGGACAAATGCTGTAAAGGCCATAGTATTGGACTTGCCCTCACCAAAAGCGATCATCATTAGTCCTGATGCTTTCACAAATATGAAAAAGTTGAGAATACTCATTTTGCTTGGAGTGCATATCTCATCACAAGCTCAAGTACGTCTCCCTAACGAGCTAAGTTGGCTTGAATGGCCCAATGCCCCAAATCTAGAATGTGGCTCTAGTCCAATAAACTCTTGAGACTCGAAAGGTCATATCAAATAATTAGAGGGCAACTTTCAGGTAAGGCCTTGTGATGATAAGCTTTTCCTTTTTATAGCTATAAAAAAATATTTGCAGAGCTTAATGACTACACTAGTATGTGCTTACAAAATTTTAGAAAGCTGAAGTCCATCAATCTCAGTCAATCTCAGGGAATGCAAGTCCTTGGTTAGTATTCCTGATCTGTCATGGGTTCCAAATGTGGAGAAATTGATTCTTAATGGGTGTGAGAGCTTGGTGGAGGTTCACCCATCCATTGGAAATCTTGTCAAGCTCAAAGTTTTGTCGCTAGAATCGTGCTCTAATGTTAGTAATTTTCCTAACACATTGAGGACTAAATCTCTTCAAATCCTTAGTCTCTCTAGTTGCACTAAACTCGAGAAGTTCCTAGGTATTGTCGGAAAAATGGAACATCTTAAAAGCCTTTATCTACGTAGGACATCTATTAAAGAACTCCCTATATCAATTCAAAATCTTGTCTCTGTGGAGTAGATGGATTTAGCATTTTGCAAAAACCTCGTGAGGCTTCCATAACACATTTATAAGTTGAAAAATCTCATGTATTTGGGTCTTGTTGGCTGCTTGAATTTAATCACATTTCCAAAAAGACATGGAGGATTTAGTGGAACCTCAAGGCCGTTTGGGATTCCGAAAACTATACTCCCTAATACTTAAGGGTTGCAATCTATCAGGAGTAGAGTTCCTTGAGAGTTCTTCCGGTTTTCTCAAATTGGGGTTCCTAGACCTTTCATATAACAAGTTTACTCATTTGCCGACATGCATCACCAAGTACTACTATTTGAACGCATTGTTTGTTAAGGGATGCAAGCTACTACAAGAGATCCCTCGCTTCCATCAAATATTCATACACTATCAACACCTTGTTGCAAATCCCTCAAAAACTCCCAGATTTGGGGGTCCCACTTTTGGCGTTCTTTCCATTGACTTGATTTCAGCCGTTCGTTTTATGGAAAATAACTTTGTAGAAAACGTTTTTGGATTTTTTGGCATTTGTTTCACAAAAAATGAACTAGTCAAGAAAAATATTTTCTACCATTGGAAAAAATACCTTCAAAAGTGAGGAAAATGTTAAAGGTGGAAAACATTTTTTTGAGAACTTCTTCCACCTCACTTTCTTTCACCAAACTAATTTTCATTATATTTTATATTATCCTTTTATTTTTTATTCTTTTTTAAAAATCGAATTTTTAATTCGTTTTCTTTTCCTTTTTTTTTTCTGTTCTTTCCTTTTCTTCTTCTTCCTTGGCCTTAGTCGGTCGCCGACCACGGTGGCAGCCGACGCTTAGCCCCAAGCAAGCTAGAGCCTCACTAGATTTTGGCGAGGTCAAGCCTCGTTGGCTTGTGGTGAGGCCGAGCGTGCTTGACGCTAGTGAGCTCAAGCCCCACCAGTTGGCCACTTGCACGGGACTCAAGCCTCTTTGATCAACCTTGACGAGCTCGGGTCCCACCCAAGTGGCCGGATTTGGCAAGGCTCGAGCTTGCTAACGTCGGGTGAGCTAATCAATGAGGCTCCATCTTGCTTATAGGCGGTCATCGATTGCCGACCACGAGAAGAAGAAAAGGAAAATAAAAGAAAAAGAAAGAAAAGGAAAAAAAAAAAGAACAGAAAATTATAAAAAATAATTTTAAAAAATTACTAAAAGGAACATATGGAGGAAAATATTTTCTTTACCGAACGGTGAAAACATTTTCTAGTTCGTTTTCAAGTTTGGGTTGAACAAAGGATAATATGATTATTTTTCTAGAAATCGGCTTCCTTGAAACATTTTCCAGAAACACCATATTTTCTGCGAAACGAATAGACCCTTGATTAGATTGGCTCCACTATAATTGAGAGCTTTGGCATGCATATTATGAAGAATCTTCAATTTTCTAATTATATTTCTTCCGATATGGTTTTAAAATCCTCATCTCAAATAATATGGTAAGATGGGGGACAAAATTATACAATAAGATGAACAATTAATTCTTAAGCATTTTTGCCCCTTGGAATATTATTTGGGGTGTAAGTTTATAGTTTGGCCAATCAAACAAAGACAAAATAAGAGCAAACATGAAGTATAGATTTTTCTTGCAAGTTTTACTGTTAGTTCAATTTGATCCTTTAACTTTTATGTTGTGTAATGAAGTCCTCTTAACTTTCTAGATCTGTGCTATATAGTCTTCAAGTTTTGTCTTATAAAATTAAGGGTTTCATTTACCCACTGTGATTAATATTTTCAAATTATGGTCTCTTTTTCTTATATTTCCATTTTATTTTTCGTTCATGTGACGCCCAATTAGCAACTTGTGTCATTTTCTGTCACGTAAGCTGTGCCACATCATTAATTGATTTGGTAGTTTAGTTAGAGTGGTTGATTGAAGAATTTGATTGTACAAATTGTGGAATTAGAGGATCAAATGAAACTGTTGTTTCTTTTTGTTTCATCTCTATATTTGTTTGACACATTGCTATTTTCAAAACATGTGAAACGGTGCCAACTTTTAAAGAACTGCCTCTTTTAATGTTGGGATAAGTGTATTTAAAAGTTTTAAAACTTGTCATGAAATTGCCATTGAGTTTTGAAACTTTCAAATAATGTAACTAAATCTTAAAACTTATCAAGAAAGTACAATATAGTTCAAAAACTTGTCAAGAAAGTACAATAAAATACTAAAACTTTCAAAAAGTGCAATCAAGTCCTAAAGTTATCAAGTTGGTGCAACCAAGTCTCTCAATTAACTCCGTCCAACTTGACTAATGAAAAATGCTAGCAAGTTTTATGATTTGATTATACTAATTTAACAAGTTTTAAGACTTGATTGTAATTTTGAAAGTTTTAAGATTCAATTCCCCTTTGTGATATGATTTAGGACTTGATTGCACTTTTCGAAGGTTCTAGAATTCAATTGTACTTTTATGATAAGTTTTTGAATTTTAAATACACTTATCCCTTTATTTTCTTATTTCTGCTTTAGTGTATACTATTAATGCTTGGTTTCACATATTTTAGTAGATGTTATTTGTGAAACTTAATCTTCGTTAGACAACAAGGTTTTTCCCTAAACGCTTAAGCAATTAAAAAGCGGGCCAACAATGTATTTAGAGCATATGAGTTAACACTTTCGATCGTGTGTAATCTGGTCCTTACATGCACGAGACAGGTTGTGGACGAAACCGCAGTAAGAGGATAACCGGTGAAACAAGAAAATAGAGGAATAACAAGTAGGATAAAATTGAGAGGGACTGCTAGGATTCAAGCCCATAATGCGTGCTTTGTTACCATGTTAAACTAATCAGTTTCCCCAAAAGTTTACGCTATTAGAAAAAATGAGCTAACAATGTATTTATAGCATGTGACTTGACAATCTTAGTGTGTGATGATTATAAAAAAAGAGTCACAATATAATTTACATCAACAAGTTAGACCTTGGTTTGTGCTTTTATGTATTGATTAAGATATACGTAATTGATGCAATTTAATATTACATCAATTTAATTTTTTGAACCTGATTTAGAAAAAAGAAAAGAAAAGAAGGTATAATGATATTGATTAAGATATAAACTATCGACAATAATGACTTGTAAAAGGATGAGACGGATGCAACGTTGCGGTAGATTAATTTTTAATGTGTTCACGGCAACACGCGGGTATTTTTAGTATATAATTAAAGTCAAAAGATCCGCTGTTGGCGAATAAATATGAAATTTCAAAGCGGGTTAATTGTTTGACAGAACTTTTGTTTTTTTGGTCAGATGACAAAACATGTTTGAAAGATATAAGATCATCACTCCTGAAACTTGGATCTCCTCTAAAACAGTGTGGCAATAATGTCGATCACCGGTAGATCAGGATGACCGGTGACTTTGTATGGTAGACAATTTATGCAAACGCAACAACGTTAGAAAAGATCAAGAAATATAGGTAGTTCTTTGCACCTGACAGTCTAATCAGTGAGCAATCACCATGTTTCATGTAGATGGCTAATATGGAAGAGAAAAGACAAGTTGCCAGTATGGGAAAATATGTGGGAACTGATGATCAAGTAAACCACATCATGAGCTTGATGAATATTGATGCTAAGGACAAGCAGATTGTTGTGGTCATCCACGGTGAAGCCGGGATTGGCAAGACGACTCTTGCAAAACTCATATACAACCAAGTCTCCTGGGATTTCGATGGCTGTAGCTTCCTCGGAGATATTGCAGAAACAACTCAAGAATTAGGAGGGCTTCAGCTTTTACAAACTAGGTTGATTTCTGATGTTCTGAAACGGGATTTTGAGGACGTCACTTTTATCAGCAGGGGAATCGAGTTTTTCAGGGACCCATTTTGCAACATGAGAGTTTTGATTGTCCTAGATGATGTGGAAAATGCATTTCATGTAAAGAAACTCATTGGAGATGGCTTTGATTGCTTTGCATCTGGAAGTAGGATCCTTGTAACCACGAGAAACAATGCTGTCCTGGAAGAATCTCCTCAGATCTGGGCTTATCATGTTAGTCGTTTAGATAAGGATCAGGCTCTTCAACTCCTAAGGCGGCATGCATCTATACCAACATCACTCGAAATTTTTAACGGTGCTCTTAATGCAATGGCAGGACTCCCATTGTTTATTGAAGTTATGGGTGCAGTCCTCAATGGTTCACCGCAAGGGAGATGGTCTCAATTACTGATGGAGCTAAAGTTCAGGCGGCAGAATTTTCACCCTTTTTTAAAGAAAGTATATGAAACATTAGATTATAAGCAGAAACAGATATTTCTGGATATCGCCTGCTTTACCACCGGCATATATAGTCAAATTGCTTGGTACCTGTGGTATGACAACTTCTTTCTGCTTTCTAGTGAAACTTTGACTCCCCTAGCCAAAATCGGAGAAAACAATCAGATATGGATGCATAGCATGTTGAGACAATTTGGCAGAGAAATGGTTTTTGGAGAGAATCTCACAGATCCAGGAAGCCGGAGTAGATTATTTAATCACGAAATAGCTCTCGATACGATAAAGCAAAAAAGGTGAAATTTTGGTGCACTTTTTTTTTTTTTTCCTTTCTTTCATTGTCAAGCATAAGAAATAATTTTTGTTATTTCACTGTCGAAGGAAAAGAACTATTTTACCGGATATTGTTAAGATCCGGCCATGTGTGCAATTGACGTTGTTGTCATTTTTCTTTAGGAATGTTTCCTGAGTGGTTACATGTCAAGAAGAGAAACCATCCTCACTACTTCTATTTGTTTTCTCGTCTATCACAGGGAACAGAAAATGTTGAGGCACTCTGCCTTAACTTTCATGGGCATACTTCAGACAAACTAATACCAGAAGATTTTAAGAGCATGCCAAACCTACGGTTTCTTCAATTGGATCATGCAGACATTGCCGGAGATTTCACTAGCCTTTTTCCAAATTTAAGGTGGCTCCGTTGGCGAGGGTGCCCTCGACATCTGCAAATAACTAATTTTCAATTGGGAAACTTAACCATTCTCGACTTGTCATGGAGCAAAGTCACAAAAGACTGGAATGGCTGGGATCAAATAGAGGTAGTTTGCAATTCATTCGCCTACCCTAATGTAACTATTTGTGAAGTGAACTCACGCAAATATATGTCCTATTTTGCAGATGAAGAACTTGAGAGTTCCAGATATTACAGGTTGTGCAGACTTATTAGTCACTCCTAAGTTCTCTGGTTGCCAAAATCTGGCTATATTGATTTTGGAGCGATGTTCGCAATTGGTCAAGATAGATCAATCGCTCAGCGATTTAAAGTGCTTGGTTTCTCTGAATTTGAAGTTCTGCACAGAGCTCAGCATGTTGCCGATAGAAGTAGGTCGCTTGACAGCCCTACAGGAGCTTCTCATGGACGGGACTTCGGTACAAGAAATTCCCATCTCCCTTGGTCATTTAAAGCAGCTTGAAACTCTGAGTGCCTCAAGTTGCTTCACATTGAGTCTGCTACCAAGAACGATACGTCACCTGACGAATATCTCACTTCTTTCCCTTGATGGCACCAGAATTGCAACCCTTCCCGATTCTGTTGGAGAACTGGTTAGACTTAAACACTTGTCGTTAAAGGATTGCCGTCAAATAAGAAAGCTTCCAAGCTCCATTGGCAGCATAGAGAGATCGTTAGTCGAGTTAGACGTGTCGAGGAGTGGCATTTACAAGTTTCCAGATTCACTAAAAAATCTGCAGAATTTGAAGGTGTTGAGGATGGATTCTTGTTTCTTTAGAGAGTTCCCTCCTAATATAGGAGAGCTTACCAGCCTCGAAGAAATACATGCCTCCTGGTGTCGGAGTCTCAAGGGGGCATTCCGAGTGAGATTGGGAAACTGCATAATTTGAGAATCTTGAGGCTGCGACATTCGACTATTTACAGCATACCGGCGGAGATCCACCGACTTTCTAATCTTCGAATCCTTGATTTACTTTACTGTGACATGATCAAAGAGTTGCCAGAGCTCCCCTCTAGCATAACGGTTTTGTATGTAGACGATGAACTGAAGTCGTCGCATCTGCCATAGCTAGGAAAGCTATGCCACTGTGATGAAGACTAGGCTCTAGTGACCCTGGCAAAATGATGGCCTTTCCATTTACCTCATGTTTTCATTCCAGATTTGAATATGGATACCACCAACAAGATGTGTTTTTCTGAAGTTTGCAAAGCGGTTTCATCTGAAAACACGGTAACTTTATATGTGCGTTTATGTGTATATACCCATGCCTATCGATATATTTCGTTAATGACCGAGGCAAAAATTCCTAATGCAGCGTCCCTTCGGACCCATCTTGCAGGTGATCAGGAGCTTTGGGGGTCTACTAACTTGGGCGGTAGCCTGATCAGCATATAGACTTTTATGATAGTCTCCGAAGATTGGTATTGCTAGCAAATACCTCGTCATCTCGTAATATAAATAAGACATGTATATACATCTCTTTTTTTTTTTTTTGGTTGTGTCTTATAGAGTCTCTTTTCAAAATGGAAAATTACATTAGAATTCATAAAGTTTGGTCGATTATCCAATGTCTACTTTGAACTTTTAATTTATTTAATGTGATCCCTAAACTATTCCTAAGTATTCAATCTAGCCCTTAAACTTTCAATTTATTTAATCTATTCTATCAACTTTCCATAACAAAGTCTAATTATCCCTTCGATACTATTCAAAAATTTCATAATTACACTATTAACCGGATTTTAGAATATTTTCTCATTTCAATCCATTTATCAAAGCAACAAAACTATTACTTTTTAACTTCATTCAATGAGAAGGACAGAGATTTAAATATTACCTTAAATGGATTCGATCTGAAATGAGTGAATGTAATTGGGAAAAGTAGAACGTGGACCTGATAAGAGCGTTGCCTGCATTGCAATGGAGGTAGCAATGGGGACTGCTTGCGCACACAAATATAATGACTTCTGAAATTCCTTCCCACGCAAGAAAGTGTGAGTTTTGGCATTGTTTTTTTTTTTTTTTGATGATCCGGGAACCCTCGTATAGTCAGCAGCCGGCGAGGTAAACTCGGAGTGACGCTAGCGGAAGACCCACTACCCCCAACGTCACACTTAAGATGGCATTGTTCTTACCTTGTAGGATCAAAAAAGAAACTCTTTCACTAGAAATGGTATCCAAAACAGTGAAAAACCTTTCATCGAAGGTTGATCTTTGATTTTTATTGTTGAAATGGGGTTCCATGGTGATTCTAGATAGCAGTTTTGATTGGTTTCACAAGGAAATATGAATAGTAATTCTACAAGTGAACTACTGGAAAATAAATAGGACGTTGCATTAATAAACCGATAAAAATACATTGAATGTGTGTTCTTGATAATCGGAGATCCTCTACAATGATAGCATATTGCCACTTATATAACCTACCAATTACAACCATTTAACCACGGTTACTACTACTAAGGCAATAACACATCTAATTGTGAGATTCTAGGCTCCCCATGCACGGGCCATTTCCATCCACAAGCAGTTACAATTCCAAAGGCTATTATTATACTCAACCGTCACTTGATATATTTGTCTTCAATCTTCATCTCAACCCTTGCGTCCTCTTCTCTATCCAACACTTGGCCTAATTTCGATGGCCAACTTGTGGTGCTCTCCACCATCATACTTTGCCGATCTCCTCTTAATTACTTGTCGATGTCAATGCTACTTTGTTGGCAACTGCTATACACAGATGCCAATATCCATACTATAAAATTGTCAATTGTCCAATGGCTCAACAATTCTCGCTCAATTGGCTAACCCCAATTGCACATCGATTCCAATGGGTTATTTCTTCTGACCCTTAGCAATCAACTTAAAGTTCTAGTGTCTCTTCAAGAATAAATACTAGCTTTTAGATGCAACAGCAATACTCAGAGCGATTAACTTCTTTGAGCCTTGATTAAACCAATGAAGGACAGATGATGAAGTAGGTTGTCCTAGCCAACAGTCAAGACTAGACAAAGCAGATCATCCATGTAAAACTAATTTACAACCATTTGATCTCCCGGGACTATGGCTTTTCTAGAACAAAATGACCGTCGACCTATATATATATGCTTCATCCTTTCATGAAAAACAGGGTACGAAGCAACACATGCCACTGCTTGACCATCACAAAACAACGCCATCAGTGACTCACGAGGACCAATCAAATTCAAAGCTGGCCTCCATGTTCTCTGTCTCTGTCTCTCTCTCGGTTTTGACAGTTTGTGCAGGCTGCTTTTAGCTGGATCCACTTGCCCTCAGCAGCAACAAACCATGCAGCAAACTTGTGGAGGAACGTTAGAATCCATCAAAACTTGGGGTCGGTGTATACAACCGCCCGGATCGAGAAACGCTAGACCGGCCGATTATGGGCAGTTTTTGAATGCACTTTTGGTTCCTCATTCTAGGGTGGGAATCGAATTGCCTGGAGCAATATATATATTTTTATATTTTAAATAATTAAAATGCAAATCTAAATCGTAATCTCCTCTTGTGCCCCAGCTTATTTCATCATTTGAAATGAATCTTTGTTTCTTTTATATTGTTGCACCAATTCATAGAACTTGACCCTTTTTGTCTCTTGTTCCTTTCTTTACTTTAGTTTCTTTTTAATTCACCAATTTTACTTTCCTTGCTTACTCGCTTTGAGTCTGTCATTAATGAAAAAGAATCCATTAAATCTTCCTCCTTTTTTGAGCTAATCCTTACAATCATGGTCCCATCATCTCTTTGTCTTCATTGCAAATCTTGGATGAAATCTCAGTTTTGAATTGCGACATGGATTAACAATTCAATTAATCCAAAATTTTCGGTTAAGATATATGAATCCATTGGTTATGTTGGACTAGCCGGGAACTGAATGAGACCGATCCCAAGGCCAAGTGGTCCGATTCCCAATTCCTAGGTTGGACTAGATTGAATCAGGAAATGAACACCCCTAATCAAAACTGTACCTTTCAAAATGGATTATAGGCCGATTTCTTAACCTACATTTGATGGGTTGAGTTGTTATATAAATTAATTAAATTTGATAAACAAGTTTAAAATGTTAAAACTCAAGATATGGGTATTGAATGAGTTGATAACTTACTTAAACCTAACCCACCTATATAATTCTCTCTTTGCTCTCTCTCCCCTTACTCAATCTCGCTCTCGCTCACTTTGCGCTCTTACTTTGGTTTAGTTATGATTTTTCTTATTAGTTTAGATATATAAGTGTTTTAGCAATATGAGATAGGTATAATTTACTACAAAATAGGTCAAAGTGGGTTAACACATTTCAATTTGAGTCGATCATTTTCAACCCGATCATCCCATTTGATGAGTCTAACTAGAACTTTAGATATTTGATGAGTCTAACTAGAACTTTAGATATTTCTATGCCATGAATTTAGGTCAAGTCCCCTTGAGTATATATCAATTTCCAGTCGAAAATAATTCTCAAATTTAATCAAATGGTTACTTATGTACCTTTATTTTTATAAATACCTTTTCACTATACGTCGAGGCAAACCTTGCATTTAAGAGGCCAGATTGCCCCTCCCTGCAAAATCATCTTAACTTCTTACTTCGAGTTTTCAAGTGGTTTGGCTTTTAGTTAGTAATTGAACGGATTGAGTGGGCATAAGAATTTATGACTGATAACTTTTTGAAAAATGATCGTTTCATAAATAGGAACGCTTGTGAAGATGCAAGCTTGTTCCCGAGAACTATAGTTGGGTTTATCATCGGTATTTTCACAAAAAAAAAAAAAAATCCATTTATTTCGCGAAATATGAATGATTTTGAAATTGTTTCCTAAAAATAATCGCATGTATCACATACAAAAGTGATTAACTTTGTAAAATATTTTCATCACCAATGAAAATTTGGCCACATAAATTATCATCAATGATGAAAATTATTCTCGTTAACTAATTATTTCAACAAATACAAGTGATTGTTGTTAGGAAAATATTTTCTAAATTATTAGCTATTGGTTAAAAAGTGAAGATGCTTTTGGTATTTTTCGTATCCACCCCCACTAAACCAAATATGACGACTAGTGGGGCTCCCCAAGTGATTATATTTTTTAAAAAAAAAAAGGAAAAAAAAGTTACCAAAAATTCCAAGCTTTGCCCAAAATGACAAATTTACCCTAAACTTTTTTTTTTTTGGTGACATGAAAAACTCCAAAGTTTGCTAACCGTGACACATTTACTCCATCAAAGGCATTTTCATCTTATTTTTCTGTTTTTTTCTTCTTCTCTCTTTCCCTCCACCATGGCTGGGGAGGGAAGCCAGACTTAGGCGAGGGGGTGGCCCTCGCCGACATCGGGTGAGGGCCACCCTCGGGTGTTGCCCTTGCCAGCCCAAGCGAGGATAGCCATTGCCAGGCGACCCTCGCCAATGTTGGGCAAGGGCTGTCCTCACCAAATTTGGCTTGGGCAAAGGCTGCTCTTGCTGGATCTAGCGAGGGCTATCCTTGCCTGGGCTGGCAAGGGCAACACCTAGGTGCGGACAACCCTTGCCAGACTCGGCCGAGGGCCACCCTTGCTGAGTCTGGCTTCCTTTGCCATGGCCGACGATGGGAAGAGAGAAGAAGAAAAGAAAAAATAAAAGGAAAAAGAATTTAAAAAGTAAAAGATGAAAGTAATCTATAATTTAGGGTAAATGTGTCGTACAAATATAAGTTTAGGATCTTTTGTATCACGAAAAAAAGTTTGGAGTTTTTCATGTCACAAAAAAAAAAAAAGTTTGGGATAAATTTGTCACTTTGGGCAAAGTTTGGGATTTTTGATGGCTTTTTCCCAAAAAAGAAAAGAAGAAAATATTCCTCAAAATAATGTGTCATTACTGGTTGTGGACATTGTTTTGGTTTCAATAGAGTTGGTGGAGGGCTATCGGTGTCCAGTCGTCCATGGTCGATGCTGTTTACAGTAATAACTTGTCATAGTCCGTAAGATTTTATTTTAAATTCATTTATTTTAACGATTAACCCAAGTTTCAACATCCTTGACAATCTAACGTCGCTCCTCGCCATTAGAGCAAAGATTTTGTTTAACGGGTGTCTCATAGATAATAGTTAACTAATTGATAAAGGAAATTTCATTATTTTCAATATACTGATTTTCTCATATTATGCATAATCAGTACTTTAAGAATTCAACTATCTAAATAAAATGCTTGAGACATTAATTGATAGTAAAAATAGAGAAACGTTCCTAGTTAAATGATCTATCATAATTAGGGGTGTTAGAATCGAATCAAAACCAAACAGAACTGAGCCAAAGTTTGTGCATTTTCGGGTCAAATAATTGAAAAGTAACCACTCTTTTTTTTTTCGGTTTGGTTCAGTTTTCGGTTCGGTTTGGTTAATCGAAACCGAACTTAACCTAACTAAACCAAAATTTTCAATAAAACCACGCAACTTAAAACCTCTCTTCTTTCTTACCCTTTTATTTAGTCTGGTTCCAATAAGTAAGACAAAAATAAGAAAAGTGAAAAACTAAACCAAACCAAACCAAATCAAACCTATCTAGGTTTTCAATTCGGTTCGGGTTAGATTCACATTTTATTAGCTTGGTTCAATTTGGTTTGGTTTTTCTGAAAACTCGAACCTAACTAAACTGTTGACGCTCCTAAATTACATTCTTTTACCCACAGCTTCCTTTTATTTTCTCAGTGAAATTAGTTCTATTTGACAACTAAAAAATAAAAGAAAAGCTGAATAAATTGAAGGAAAGTCTTCAGACTCCGGAAGAGGAGAACCGTGCTTATTCAACAGGACCAACACCATGTTTAACTAAAGTACACACCTTGAAAATCAACACAGATGGAGCTTTCTTGGGATGATGCAACGGAAGGGGTGGTCTCGGGGATCCTTAGAGATGACAGAGGCGCTTTACTGGATGGTTTTACCATGAAAGTTTCGTCTTTGTCGCCGATTCAGACGGAAATTTGGGCTCTAATTGAAGCTCTAAAGCGGTTTGAGCCGAGGAGAGAGAGTGATATGGAGGATCGAGACCGGCTGTGCTGACCTAGTGGACAAACTTTAAGGAAGACGCACGTGTAGGGGAAGCTGGAGACGCTAATGGAAGAGGCTAGGATTTGAATGGCCCAATTTAAGTCCATCTCGCTAGCCCATTGTTATAGGTCTGCAAGCAAAGTGGCTGATTGGGTCTTAAAGACCCATCATTTAAAGTCCCTTTCATCTTTTTGGGATTTTTTTATGTTTGGACACCTTTATACTGGGCTTTTTGTTTAAGAACTCTTGAATTTCAATGACTATCGAGAAATATTTCCAAAAATAAATAAATAAATAAATAATAAAATCACAAGACGAGAAGGAAAATGCATGAACTTAATCAATCACCTCAGAGTCAATTTGACTCTCAAGATTGCCAGATTTTTCCATCGCATGTGATGCACCCAAATTTCATCAATGATCTTGAGAAAGTCTTTCAATAATGTTCTCTTCGGTAATATATTTGTAGCACCATTTGTAAATTCTAAATAAAGATGGTACAATCGTGTAATTTACTACATACTGATCAAGTACATTAATGAAATTTGTCAATAATGTTAGCAAATTACGACTTTCAATGTTTTAGTAACCTACTAAGTACTAACTATGATGTTTATATATAATTTATCACATAAAACTATATCACAACAATGGGATAATTGCCTAAAAAAATCCTATACTTATTGTAATTATATCAAGTCAGTATAATTTAGTCTATTGGCTTGTTGGAATATTTAAATAATAAATCACGCATTCATATAATAATTTAAGGTTTTAAAATAGTTGGGGTGATCCAACGTAATCTCACACATTGTTGGAGCAAAAAGTCTCGAGTTCGATTCTTTCTAAACCCCTATTCCCCTCTCCTCCCAAATTGCATATTTTCACGCTTAGTACTAGGCCCAAAACAAAAAAGAAAACTAGCGTACATCAATGCCAAAAAAAAAAAAAAAAAACACAATTGCAATATGTTTAAGATATTTTAGTAATTTTTCCTCACAATAATTGCTAGTAATTTGCTATTAAATTTGTCAATAGTAAAATTTTAATTTCGTTGGTAACATACAAATAGTTGCTCCTTGTAAAATCTAAAAGTAAGTGGTAATTTATTATTAGGATTATCGATAGTAAATTTGTTATTTCATTGGTTACTTATAAATAGTTGACCAAACTGACGAGTTGCTGATCACCTTTTACGACCCTTTTATTTACCATCAATTCCAAATTTACTGCGGACGTTATACATCGGCGGAGCTAACTGCTTCAATTTTAGAAATCTGCCAAATCAATGTATGGACTCAATGCCAAACTGCTTGAAGCATCCTGCAATCGTGTTACCCATCCAGGTCTATTCCTGCTGTCACATGCTCCCTACAATCGTTCGGAGTCCGTAATCGATGGCCTTTGCTTTGCAGCAAGAGACAGGAGAGTGACAAATGACAATGGACTAACCAAGAGGGCTGGTTACCAGTCGAGAGAGATGCAGTATACAGTGTACGGAAGTATTATACAACGGCTCTGATACCATTTATAAGGACTTGGGCCCCACTGTATAATATTGTCCGCTTTGGACACTAAGTTTTCACGGCTTTAAAATGTGATACACAAATTGAAAGGACCCAAGCCTTTTAAACTAGCCCCAGGACTCTCTCTTAAGCACTGTGGGACAGGAGAAATGCCCTTAGCCTCGCCCGCGTACTGCTGAGACGATCTTAGTCCGTCCCTCCGTATTGCCCCGGGTCTAGATCGTCACAAAATCTACACTTCATACAAGTCCTGGATGAACAGAATGACGGGCCTTCCTTCCATCAATTGAAGAGGCCTTGTTGCACAGCATCGAGAAGAAGAAAAGTCTAACAGAAGTTGGAATAAAACTTGCAGAAATCACAACTGAGGCCGCAAGGTTGACAAAATGGTACTGCGGTTTCTCTCAACCATGGCATCCACATAATGCAATGCTGTTGATCACAGATTTACAACGCGTGCCATCTCAGCTTATCTTCACCAGCGGCCTTGATCTTCAACTCATGTGCTGTTTTGAAGAAGTTCCAAATGGAACTACTTTGCAATCCAGTCCTGGAGAAATATGAAGAAATGTTGATTCTGAATCATCAAGTCATTATTTACTAGGAACATAAGCTACCGCCTATCTAATGTTTCAGCAAGCAAATATTTTGAAGAAACACAATCTCCTTGATTGAACATCAATCAAAGAACCGGTTAACCAATGTGACAATAACAGCAAGTAATGGCTCATTCAATCGTGGGTAATTGGGTTGGCATTTAACTAGAAGAATGTCAGCATATGAAGAATTTCATAGTTGCTGGAAAATTACTAAACTATTTTGGTTTTAGATTCATGGAAATCTTCTTGCAAACATTATACTATATCATGCCACGTGGTCTGTGCATAAAAATATACTAACAGGGACGTTTTCAAATGTTCCACATAACGGTACAATATGTTGGGTTACTTACAAACGTGACATTTTCATATGTCCACATAACAGTACAACATGTCATGTTACTCAAGAGATAAACTGTCTTTTAACATAGACCATGTGTCTGTTTCTGTTATGAAAAATTAATTTCTCAAAAGAATCCCGAATAATGAACATTTTTGGAAACCCTGCACTTTCAAGAAAACATCAAAACAACGAACTTAGGCAATTTGGATATGCTTACCCACGTGAACATAGCGATAGTTACACCTAAAGATAAGACACGATTTTCAAACTTCGTTAGGACACAGGCATAGTTTGCATGAAATGAGAAAAGTTCACTATGGACAATTGATTTTCTAAAGATTACTCCATGTCCAATCGGGCACGACACCTCTGTAGAAGGGTTGGAGCCACGAACAAAAACGAAAGTACTAGCATGTAAATTCCTAGGCCTAAAAAATTTACCAAGTCCTGCTTGTTGAATCCATCAACTTGTAGATCTCTGTTTTTAACAAATAGTTTTTGCTCTCACCAGAAAAAGAAATGCCAGAATTGGTTCATGCAAATGGTTTATAAATCAACTAGGAACCACAGTGTATTAGACCAGGTACTTCATTGCCAACCACATTTTCACGTTCCATGTGATGATTATTTCTTGAATCTCATTGTAACCCAGAAGCAGCACAGATTAGGTAGAGTATAACAATGGGAAAGAAAAGTGTCGCTGCAAGAAAACAGGAAAACGGAAACGAAGAAAAACAAAAAAATTGAAATATTCACCTCGGAGACACTGTCGGAAATAATAAGGTCTACCAATTGTCATGCAGAGAAAAAGTGCAGTACTTTCCTTGGAGAAATAGATAAACTCCAACCTCTTCCAATTGGAAATAGAGAGCATCCTTTGCAGCTTGCTGTTGAGATCACAATATGCATCAAACAACACATGGTTATTGGTACGAGCAGCAATTTTTATTGCATCTCTAACAGGGCTGATCCTCAATATTGCACAAGACTATTTCCTTAAATTGCAGATTTTGGCATTTTGATACGTCTGGCAACCTGTCAAGAGAATAGCATTGAGACATGGAAAACTTTCTCAATTGTGATGCTTGTTCGAGACCATCAAGGTTCTTAATGTTGCAGTCAGATATCTTCAACACTTGCAGGAGCCTTAGTTTCCCAAGACCAAGAATTTCCGATGCATTGCAGTCACAGAGCTTTAATTTGGACAGAGTGTCCAGATTAGATAAATCCACCCTCTGGCTCTTGCAATTCCTGATGAGAAGTTTTGACAAGCTTGAGGGAAGTTTCGGGAGGTCTTGCAGGTTTATGCAGGACAAATTGAGTTTTTTAAGTTGAGTAAGAGCATTAAAATCTTCTGGTAGACTAGCAACATTTGGAAGGCACAGCTTTAAGTTCTCTAAATTGGATAAACTCGATATCCAGCCAAAGCTTTCCATTTGGGATGGCTCAGAGGAAGTTATGTCCTCCTCATCAGGATCATTAACTAATTCCAGAACTTTTAAATTTCTCAAATATGAAAAGTCCTGAACGTTCCCCATATTTTTGGCTCCCCAGCGCAAACTCACTAAACTAGATGGTAATGTTGGTAGATTTTGAAGTTCGTCACAGCCGAGCAAGTGGAGAGTCTGGAGATGAGAAAGCTGACAAATGCTCTTGGGTAGGCTACTAATAAGAGTAAATGATAACTCCA
The DNA here is from genome assembly GCA_014182585.1 of Eucalyptus coolabah. Taxonomy (NCBI): domain Eukaryota; kingdom Viridiplantae; phylum Streptophyta; class Magnoliopsida; order Myrtales; family Myrtaceae; genus Eucalyptus; species Eucalyptus coolabah. The sequence goes on from CM024624.1 coordinate 49,911,569, forward strand.
AGATTCTCAAAGATGATAACCCTGAAATGTCACACAGAATTTCCCCATTCATACTCCGGCAGCGATAAAATGTTATGATTTGCAACTTCCCTAGATTTGCAATATCTTTAGGGAATGTACTTATGGGAGTTTTATTCATTCTCAGCACCTCCAATCTATCCAAATTTCTTATAGATTCTGGCAATGCCTTAATTCTGGTGTTTGACAGATCCATTTTCTGTAGTGACTTAAGCATCCCATCAGAGTCCGGAAGTGCAGTTATCTGCGGACAGTCTCTTAAAGACAGCTCTGCAAGTCCCTCCAACAACTTAACAGAATTTGGGAGTCCTAGGATAGTGGACTCATTCAAACAACCAGTAAACTCAGATACTTCAGCCAAATTTTCGCAGCTGGAAGCACTAAGAATTTTAAGTTTCTGCATAGAACCTCTTAAGAAATGAAGGTGATGTATGGTAGATTTATCAATCAAAAGCTCTTTCAAATTATCCAAGGAATTCATCTCTTCCGGCAGCAGGAGAATCTGAGTGGACTTGATGTTTAAAGACTTCAAATATTTTAAATTACCAATGGATTTGTCAATAACTGATAAATAAGAACATTGTTCCAGAATAAGTATTTTTAATTTGCTATCAGCTGGGAAGCATGGTGTTTTACGTAATCGACTGCAACCGGTTAGCTCCAAAACTTTCAATTTCTTTGCGTTCTGTGTAACAAAGAGACAGAAAAGGTTCAGTTTCTTTAATCTAGTCTTCAAAAGAAGTTGAAAAAAAGAAGGCGATACCTGCATTATTTGGGTCCATCCTTCCCAGTCATCTGCCACTGCGCTCCAGGATAAATCAAGAATGACCAAGTTTACTAGACACAAATGAAGAGTCTCGGAGCTCTTATGGCACCCTTCCCAATGGAGCCACCTTAATTCTAAAAGAACCCCAGTAAAATCTCCTCTCATGATAGCTCGATCCAACTTAAGGAACCTTAAGTTCGAAAGCGGGGCAAATTCCTCAGATGTGAAATAGTCAGCAACTCCTTCCTCAAAGGTGAGACTAAGGGCTTCAACTTTTGTAGGACCCTACCAGTTTAAACATAAAGGAAAATCAATATGAATTGAATTTTTCATGGAATCGCCCCTGTTTTATAAACAACTTCTACAAATTGAAATTTAAAACGGAATCAGGTTTACCTTCTTCCTTAGTGTGGACAGGGCTTCATTGTGCACCCACAACCTGCTTCGATTACAAGGGATACGATCTTCATTTAACACAATTTGTCTGCCTAGAGTTTTCAGTAGATCATACATCAACAGCTCATTGTTTTCTCCGATTTTCACCATAGACATGACTTGCAGAGCGTCGATCCCACTAAAAGGATAAAGTTTATAGTCTCTCCACATGTAGGAGGCAATTCTCCAATCCTTGCCAATCAGAAAACATGCTATATCCAAAAATATTTGCTTTGCATATTTATCTAAAGCATTGTAACTTATCTTCAACACATTTTCGACTTCCTCAGGAGGAGCTTCTTTCAATTTCTCCAAGCTTTCTCTCCATATACGCTTTTTTTTTTTAAACAAAGATGAACCGATCACCCCAAGTGCTAAAGGAAGTTGCCCAGTCGCCTTTACGATGTCCTTGGAGAGGTCCTCAAAGCCGTTTTTGGGAGAGTCCCTTCCAAAAGCGTGCTTACAAAACAACTGGAGAGCTAATTCTTCTTCCATTGGTTCAACCGTATAGGTTTCAGCCTCTTTGAACCTTGAAAGGATGTTGCGATTTCTAGAAGTCACAATAATCCTGCTTCCTGGACCAAACCAACTAAGCTTCTCAACAACCAAATTGAGTTGCTTGACATCATCCACGCCATCAAGGAGAATGAGGACCTGCTTATCTCTAAAACCTTTAGCAAGAACTGTCCTAGCATGATTAGAACATTTGTGTGCTGCAGTTTTTTTTTGGAGGTCTGAGATTAATTTATTTTGCAAATTCAAGGTCATATCATCTTGATGTAAATTTGGAAATTTAAGATAACTGTAACCTTGAAAGCAATTGTAGAGTTCATTGTAAACTACTTCTGCAATAGTTGTCTTGCCAACCCCTCCAATACCATATATTCCAAGGACTCGGACATCGCTGCTACATATTTCATTTTCATGTCCGTTGTGATGCATAACACCGAGCTGTGTCATAATCTCTTGCACGTGATGGTGAACTCCGACTAAAGGTTTAGTCGTAGGTAGAAGTCCCTTCTGCAGCGTTTGCAGAACAACTGGGATGATATCGTCCATGATCTTGGAATAACTTCTACAGAAATCAAATTATGGAGACATGATGAAAAAGTGGATTAGAACAATAATCATACAGCAGAGCAAAGCACAATATGCAGACTTGAAACAGGAGCAATGCACCATGAGGCAAGAACGAAGGAGGTATTTAAATGCACTCCCAAATATCCTGCATTCGAATGGTCTAACTTGGTCTGAAAGCCTAACGATTAAGCGAGGTTGGGAAACAATTAAACTTGAAAATGAAGAATAGTGTCAAAGATAGCATGATTGGTTTATGATCCCCGTACATCAATTTTGTGAAAGGATTTTAAATCAAATTGGATTACCCGTTATATAGTTTCGCTGTTTCAAATCCCCTTAACCTTCCAATTTCTTTAAGAGCCAGCTTCCACTTCTGGATGGTCTCACAATCAACCCCATTCCTCCGGTGTTCAAGAAAGCTCTCCTCGAAAGAATTCCTCTGGTCTTTCACATCTAGGGGCCCAATCTCATAGAAAATGGGAATGATTTTTCGACTCGTCTTATTCTTGCAGTCTAATATTTGGACCAACTCCATGAGGCAGCTTTTGCTGGAAGCATAATTCCTGGAGATGATGGGAATCAAAACCTTCGACCGTTTGATCGCTTCGATCAGGGCAGGCTTGATCGGTTCTCCAACAGGCAGTTCCTCTTCATCTCGAAAGGTTTCTATCCCAGCATCTGTCAACCTACCATAGAGGATATCTGTAAAATTATGGCGAGTATCCGGTCCTCTAAAACTCAAGAACACATCATAGTTTCCAGCCAAGTCAGAGCTTTGTGACAAGGACGAATTGGGCGATTCCTGTCAAGCAAGTCAATTGGGTTCATCACAACCACTGTGGAATGGCGAATACGTCTATTGTAGTTAGAAAAGAAGTATTGAAACCTGGGCAGGGGAGACATTGCCTCAATTTATGCAGTGAATATCACATATATCCATGCTCTTCAAATGCTTCTCGCTAAGCTAATGTAATAATGAAAGAGTATGATGATGCGATATATCTGATCCTAGATAAAATGTACGAAACTTGAATCTCGTATGGGAGATCGCATGCTTTTGAAGTATTGGCGTGATGGAGATATGCTGTAAGCCTGTAACCATTGATAATGCAAATTTCCTAGCCAAAAGACTATAGAGAGAGAATCAAGATTCAAAGCGGAAGAATCTAACCGTAGTCCTCTGCCTCTTTCGAGAAGCAGCATCGGGACCGTGCCGAGAGTCATCACATTCCCAAGAACTTCTCTGAAGCGACGAAAGCATCGCAGTCCTCGATTCCATCTTCTTTCTTCCTCGGCGATCTTCTTCCACTGCTACAAGTGGGAGTGGGACGAGCTTTCGAGTGAAACACCCATGCGGTAGGTCGAGGTCCGAGATTCAGGACCACTTTCCACCAACATCCACACCTTATCTTGACTCCTAGTTTGGAAAAAAGACTTTTAGGAGCATTAGAATCACGTGACCCATCAAAAATCGAACCATCCTAAATGTTTTGTGTTAAGTCCATCCAGCAACGTGTCAATCAAATTTATTGCTGTGACACATGAATAGTTCGACCTACTCTTGCCGCACTGAGGTGAAGAACAAATAAAAACTTTTCATAAACAGAAAAATATTTTTAAAAAAGTCAAAAAATTGAAAAAGTAAAACAAATCAGTCAATTTCTATAAAAGCAAAAATTGACATAAATAATTCATGAACTTTGGCCAAATGTATAATATGATCATTGAACTATAATCCAATGTACAATATTGTTTATCAATTTTAAATTTATTCAATATTATTTATGAACTTTTAGTGCGTTTCAATTTAATTTTCAGATTATATGAAAATATTCAATTTTATTCGTGAACTTGAATTAATGAAAAGATAATATATAGTTTAGGGGCTAAATTGAACATATATAAAAAATTCAGAAATCATATTAAATAATACATTATAAACTATTTGTATTATCATCTCTCTATAGAATAATGAAGCCCAATAGAAAAAAAGAAATCAAAGAGAGCGACTACAACTGGGAAGGGTTGGTGATCCTTGTCCGGAAAACAAAGATGTCAATTTTTTTCAAAGATAAAACAATAAGTGGCCACACAAATTGAAAAAAAAAAAAAGAAATCAAAGAGGGAGAATGGTCGCTGAGAGAATGGCCGATGGCAGCAGCAGACCAGGATTGGTGATCCTCGACAACAAAACATCCAATTTTCTTTTTAAAATATAAAATGATAAGGCAAAAGGAAATTAAAAAAAGAAATCAAAGAGAGAGAATGGTAGCTGGGGCGCTGAAGGTCTGGTGATCAGCGGAAAAACAAAATAGCCATTTAAAAAAAATGAAAAATAAGGCCGGAAAGAAATTTAAAAAAAAAATGAAATTACAGAGAGAGAACGGCATTTTAATGCATTTTCGTCGATTTATATTAATAGGCCTCGGATGACCCGAAGCAGTGGCTCCATGCTTGCGGTATCAGCGGAGAACTGAAGCTCAAACAAGGACAAGCGGTTCGCCTCCGAGATTTGGCGTTGGTTTCGTCTCGGCGGCGCAAGGTAAATTTCGCCCGACCACTCTGTTTCCTTGCAATATTTGAGCTTCGATGGGGTCAATAGTCGCTCAGATTTGGATGAGTGTTGCGACTCACCCACAAAGAATTCTCGTTCCCTTTTGCCTCGCCGTGGCCACCGCCCTGTCCGTTGTCTGAGGAGCCGATGATGGCCGCCGGAACTTGGCTGTCGTCGGTTTGGTGGAAGTGGTGGTCGGTCTCGGTGGCTAACCTTAGAGAGAGCAAGAAAGGCCTTTTCTTGTGGGAACTTTGAGCTAGACGATGACGGTCAATATATGTCACCAGCCAAACGAAATTCCTGTTATACTAGGATGTGTTCGTTTCACTATAAGAGCATTTTGCAGATTAATTTTTGGACTTTCATGTGTTTAATTCATTGAAAATGGTTAGCCAATGAAAAATATTTACGGGCAAAAAAAACACATTTAAAATTACTAAAAGAATTCCATGTTTTGAATAGAGGTAATAATTTTCCTAAGCATAACAAGTCTTTACACAAGTTCTTTTCTTCATTAAGATAGTGTTTTATGTGCTTTTCAGCATCTAACCAAATAAATAAAACTAAATATTTTTCTCGAAAATGATTTTCACAGAAAGTGTTTTCTTTTATGATGAAGTTATGCGCAAAAAGATAAACGAGCAAGATATAGGAATTTTATGTTAAATTCCATAAAATATGATAGAAATAGCATCAAGCACAGAGCGACCCGCTCGGTCTGTCTTTGTACATGTTCTTTTCTGTATGCCTAATTTGGATGTATAGGTGGATATGCTTTTACTTTCCCCTTTATTAAATATTTTTTGCAAAATGCCGAGGGAAAAAGAGATTTATATTAGACATCCAGTCATACATTATAGAGAGCAATTATAGATGATGGGATTAATTGGTGTGGCGACTGGCAACACTCGTCACTTAGTCTTCTATTTCTGCAGCTCTGCTATTTATAGTGTTTCCTTGACTCTTGCCGGGAGATCATTGCCCATCATAGAAACGCAAAGTTACCCTGTTGGACACCGAAGATATCACAATCAAGATGAAGGCAAAAGATGATTGTGCAACTGACCATTTAGTCGGGATAGATGATCAAGTGGAAGCGGTAATGGACTTGTTGAACTATGACTTTGGTTGCGTGCGGTGTCTTGGAATTCATGGCCCAGCTGGTGTTGGAAAGACAACCCTTGCCAAGGCTCTCTTTGACAAGCTCATCTCTAACTTTGACCAGTATTGTTTCCTCCAAGATGTCGGTGGATCATCACGCCGTGATGGCCTACTATTTCTGCAAAAGAAACTGCTATCCAACATCCTCAAAGAAACTGAGCCTAGGGATGACATCAATGACACTGACAGTGGAATGGAGGCTATCAGGAAAAATCTCGATGGTAAAAAGAATTTGATTATTCTAGATGATGCGGACCATAGGGAACAACTTGAGAAACTAATTGGCAAGATTAATTGGTTTGGTATAGGTAATAGAATCATAATTACGACAAGAAACAAAAGTATCCTAGAAAGTGTAGAGAAGATTATACTTTATGAACTGAAAAAATTGAATTCTGATCAAGCTTTTCAACTTTATAAAAATCACGCATTCAAAAGAGAATCTCCTATAGACAATTATTATGACGGGCTTTCAAGGGATATTGTTTCTACTATTGGAGGACTCCCTTTGATTGTTAAGGTCATAGGTTCATTTCTTCATGGGAAGCACGAAACTATATGGAAAGATACACTAGAAAAGTTAAGGAGCATTGCCCATGAAGAGATCTACCAGAAGTTGAAAATTAGCTATGATGCCTTAAATATCAAGCAAAAGCAGATTTTTCTTGATATTGCATGTCTGTCCTTCCATGAGGAGGAGATTAATGCATCTTACATGTGGGAAGATCGCGACTTTTTTTCACAAACAGAAATTGAAGTCCTCAGTTCTTTATCATTGATTCATATTAAAGAGAATGGCGGGTTATGGATGCATGACATGCTAAAAGGCCTAGGGTGCCAAATTGTCCATGAGGAAAACCTAGATCCGAGAAAGCGTAGCAGATTCTGGATTCCTGATGAAGCTGTGGACATTGTGAAAACAAGAGAGGTAAGACATTGAAAGCACAAATTCTGTCTTTCTTTGCATATAATCAGGAATTTGAGATGAAGTTTGTACATATGTGAAGAAGAGAAATTGAAAGCTCTTTCTAAATATGTATGTATTTGGCAGAATAAAGGAAATATTGAAGCACTCAGTCTAGCTGCAGACCCTACCCTGCTCATCTTTAGTGACGAAGATTTCGCAAGGCTGCCAAATTTAAGATTCCTTGAATTAGATGGGGGGAGCTTTATCGGGGACTTTAGTAATCTCTTTTCAAAGTTACGATGGTTTTCTTGGTGTCATTATCCTCCAGATTTAATGGCAACTAATCTATTTCCACAAAACTTAATTGTCCTCCAACTCTCCAATTTTAACGAAGGCCTTGATTGGCAGGGATGGAGCCAAATTAAGGTACATACGTTGTCATCCACTTTTCTTAAAGCTATATTGTCTGATGACACTAGGTAATGCTTTATTCTTTTTGCAGATGCTACACAACTTGAAAGTTCTAGAGCTGACAAGTCTAAATATTTCCCAAATTGACTTGTCTGGGTGCTTTACTCTGGAAAGATTGATCATTAAAGGATGTCCTGAATTGTCTCAAATTAATTGCTCCATTGGGGAACTGAGACAGTTGGCCTACTTGAATATTGAGGGTCCCAACCAACTAACAGGTCTCCCTGAAGAAATTGGCCTGCTAGTGAAGCTAGAGCACTTATCTTTGAGGAACTGCTCCACAGTCAGGCAACTCCCAGACTCGATTGGAAACCTAATTTCATTGATTAAGCTGGATCTATCGTACACATCAATTGAAAAATTACCTTGGTCTGTTGGTTATCTTGTGAATCTCAAGTCTTTGTCTCTTGTAGGATGCAAAAAGATAATGGCACTTCCGTATTCGACTGGAGACCTTGAATTCCTAATTGAATTGGATCTGTCGTTCACATTCATCAGAGTGTTGCCTTCTTCTATTGGAAATCTTAAGAATTTAACCGTGATAAAGATGGAAGATTGCATGCTAGCAGACTTTCCTTCAGCCATTGGGTCGGCTTTGAAGCTTGAAGTGATACGTGCTAGAGGATGTTGCTTTATGGTGGGCAAAGTTTCGAGTGAAATTGGGAAGTTGTTGTTTTTGAGAATCCTAGATCTATCAGACACCCTCATTCGTCGAGTGCCAGAAACAATTGCTGCCCTCCCTCACCTAGAAGAACTGATCCTCGAGAAGTGTGATGAGCTGCAAGTGTTGCCGTCTCTTCCCACAAGTTTAACTCATCTACTTGTTAGTTCACACTCCTTGCAATCTATTCCAGATTTCTCAAACCTGACTAATTTAGTTAAACTTCTCTTATCACAAGGCAAGAAATCATCCTCATCAAGCCAAACTGAAGCCTACAACTTAGAGTGGATTGGGAAGTTATCCAAGTTGGAAATTTTGGAACTGTGCCTTCCGAACATTACCATGTCACCAACTGTTCTGGGTTCCCTTTCTCGTCTGAGGAAACTTTACACATCTGGTCCCCTATGCCCAGAATTTCTCATGCAGCCCACTAGATCAGCAATGCAAGGAAATCTCAACCCAATAACAACTTTCTCAGGTTTATCCAACTTGAGAAATCTAATTGTTTTGAAGCTCTATTGCTCTCTTGAAAATGCAATCCAACTCGACAGGCTAGGACAGTTGAGACATTTAACTGTCGGCGGCTTTCAACTCCTTGAAACAATAGTATTCTCCCTGGCAGGCCTGAAGAATCTAAAAGAATTGGAATTAGAGGACTGCCCAAAATTGAGAAAGATTCGTGGTTTTGGGGGATTGAAAACATTGGAGAGCCTGAAGGTCCACTCATGTCCGTCAATTAGGGGTTTAAGTGATCTCTCGAGATTGCAAAAGTTGCCAGATGAATGCCAAGTCGTGATTACAAATCGTCCGAAACTAGGTGACACTTCTAGGCCTCGCATATTTCACGGGCATTCAAATATGCGCAGGCTTTCTGACGTGCGTAGGCTTGCAGACACACGCGGGTCCAAAATTAAGGGCGAGGTATTTCTCCTTTTTATTTTTCTTCATCATAATGGAATGAGCTTAATTCAGGGATGGATCTAGAATGTAACATTTGGGGGTAGATGATTTTCTTCCATTTGACTCCTGCAGCCAAAGGGATAGTGGCTGACGCCACATGTCAATTGCAATGCAATCAACTGTAGAAATGTGAAATATTAAAAAAAAAAAAAACTCGAATGCAGTAGAATAACTTTTTAGACTAATTAATTTGTATAACAAAACAATATTGATTTGTCATTCGAATAGTTATATATACAAAATTTTGAATTATTTGTGCAAAAAAATTAGGAACACACATATATACATTGTTCTGCTCGGAAAATTGCTCATTTGCACACATATTGAGTAGATTAATAACACCTCGAGATATTGATGATCACGGAATATTATCCTGTCTTTTTCATGAGAATTATTTATGGATATCATGTCAAAGTATTTAATCTCATCTTCATAAACTAGAAGGTTAGTTGCGGGCCTTGCGGCTAACTTAATTCCTTTAAAATTAGGAAAAGAAAATTAATAAGCCAATATCATGTCTAAACAAATATGAAATATTCTTTAAATAGAAAAACTTGTCGAGACATGCTACGCATGTGTATGTAATCATCAGTGAGTTACATTTGGAGAGAGAAGAAACATGTTTTTAAGGATTTAAGTGATTGTTTAATAGAGTGGATATGCTGTAATGAATTATTAAGAATGTGTGACTTGGGTGATTATTTAATGAAGAAAAAGTTGTGGTTAGTTTTAATTTTTCTAGGAAGGGTAGTTTTGAAAAGCAAAAAGTGAGATTAATAGTGGTTTTAGCTTAAAATATAGATTTATAGAAATTAAACAGAGGCTGGCTTTTGGTTTTTTTTTTATTTACTTTTTTGTGGGGGGGGGTGTCGGGGTGCGCGGGGGAAGTTCAAACGTTACTAGGAATGTGGGACTAGAACAACTTGTGGGCCATACACATAAGAAGAGAGAGAACTAGCTAGCGCACAGGTACGCATTAGCAAAGATAAATATCACATGCATATTTATTTGTTCATTAATAATGGAAAGCAAGATAAATATCACAACTGTATAAATTTTTTTGGTAGATTTAATTTCGTGTATTAATATTTTGTATGGCAAACCATTTGAAATCTCAGAATACATACTTTGACTCTCAACTGCATCAATTTAGATAATGAATGAGCGTTGGGTATCTTGAAGATAAGGAACTTATAAAGAAGGAAAGGCTGATTGGTATTTGCAGAGTTTTTGAGTAAATATTAGATTTGCTCCTGATTTATAGATGGTTGAAGTGATCTTGCTACAGACTCGTGGTTTTCAATTTCAATTTGCCAGTTGCCATCTATATTTCCGGACTAAGAAGCATCTTCAACACCTTTAACATTGCGAAGCGAAATCTAAGGAATTAAAATCATTTGACATTTTTGCAAGAGGTCTCGAAATGAGCTTTCATATATATTTTCTCCTTTTCATTTCATTTGCGTAGAGTCCTCAATCTATTTTCCTTTTCTTTGCTTAATATTTTGAGAGATGTGGAATTAGAGAATTTTATAGTTGCCTATGGTGTTATTTAGATGTGGGCTTTTGGAATTTGGAGTTAAACAGAGGATAAAAGTAATGAGGATAAGAATTGAAAAAATAAAAAAAGCTAATAATTATTTTTAGAAAAGAATTAATACTGTCGTGCTTCGCCGACGAGGGCTGATGATCCTCATGTGGGTGTCGGAGAGGGCTGGCAACCCTGGTTGGGGCGTCTGCGAGCGACGCGCAGGCGAGAGCTTGCATGTCCTCGTATCCACCACGCGGCAAACAGAATCATACTGGCCAACGATCAAGCAAGCATCATCCCTAGCCATCAGCTTTTTTGAGGGCTAACAGAACAAGCGATGACACCCACCAGTACTCGATTTTGGCAAAAAAATCCACTTTTGTCTCCAAAACCAGATTTATTTCTTTTCTTAACATGTGATAAGTCTTGTGAAAGTCATGATAACGCGGATCAAAGTTTAGAGTGATTAAGTGTGAGGAAAACCGTCTATGTTGATTTATGCTGGGTGCTTACTGCTTGCATTTGGGTGTTCAGACAAAGGATTATTGTCTTATGATATTTGGGGATTTTGTATGTTTTCTTCTTTAAGATGTTTAATTACCTTAGACATACCAATTTCTAACCTCCCTCTTCTTAGCAAGACGATGGTGATGTGGACGATGGTGATGAGGAGTATGTGGACGATGGTGATGTGGACGATGGTGATGAGGAGTATGTGGACGATGGTGATGAGGAGTTTGTGGACAAGATGTTGAAGGGGGATGGTGGCTTCATATTTAAGAAGGAGGTAAGAAACGACACCAATCTAAATCTCAGCTGCAATCCTTTCTCTATTCAAAATTCCTACTGATTTGGAAAAGCTGAAATTGAACCTAACAGTACTTACTGCTCCAGGTAACGAGATTGCTGAAACTAAAAATTGTGATTGAAGGGATTGATAATGAAACTGCCATATTGGTTTTCAATCTAAAGAAGGGTTTTGTGCACGTTTCATTCCCTCCTCTCCCCTACTTTGTTCAATTCTGAGGTACCTACTGATTGAGAGAAATAAAACAGTAACAAAAAAAAAAAATCATATCAACATCTTCCTTTAACCAAATAAGACGGAGTTCAATTTCATGAGTTTTAGGACTTGATTGTACTTTTTGAAAATTTTAAAACTTAATTTTATTTTTATGACAAGTTTTAGGACTCTTAATATGCTTATGCCTTTCTCCTTTTGTTGCTTTTCCCATGGAATTTCAATTCATTTGGCGCCAAATTATCATCACTTGTCATTTTCTGTCACTGAAACACTGCAACATCATTAGTTAATATGATAGTTTAGTTAGAGTGGTTGACCGAATAATTTGATTGTACGAATTTAAGAACGTTGGACGACTTAATCGTATAAAGTAAAACTTAGAGGAGCCAATTGCATAAATCCAGAAAGTTAAGAGGATTTAATTAGACAAATTAAAATTTAAAGGACCAAATCGCATAAACATTGAAACTTAAAGGATAAAATCCATACTTAACCCATAACAAAAAAGGACAATAAATTTGAATGAGGTGAAGTGAAACACGTAAAATTATTCATTAAGAATTTTATCTCTTATCTCAAATTTCAAGTGCAGTCTCAATTAAATAGGGCTTTTAGGGAAAAAAATTGAATTTTAAAGTAGTTCAAAATTACAGTTATATGATTTCATCCATATAACATTTTAAATTACTTAAAGAGTCATGACTTGAAATTCATAGCTGATATCAAAATTAATTTTTAAAATCATTGAATAATCCAATTCAAAACTGCAGTGAAAAGTCTTCTTTATATCATCACATGCTCAAATTGAGCTCACATTTCTACGCTTCATACACGCATATACTTCAAAAGATTCGCTCGTCGGTGTATAGATAAGAAATTTCAAAGCGGGTTAACCAGTTTACTAAAAAAAAATAAAAAAATGAAAGGTAAAAGATCATCACTCCTGAACCTTGAATGAGGATGACCGGTGACTTCGTATAGTAGACAATTTATGCAAACACGTGAAGGATAGAAAAGATCAACAAGTATAGGTACTTCTTCGCATCTTACAGCTTATAACCGAGCAATCATTATGTTTCTGGTAGGTGATGGATGAAAGGAAAAAGAAACCACGAGTTGCCAGTATCAAAAACGGTGATGGAGCAGATGATGAAGTAAACCACATCTTGAGCTTGATGAATATTAATGATAAGGATGAGCGGATCGTTGTCGTCATCCATGGAGAAGGTGGGATTGGCAAGACGACTCTTGCAAAACTCATATACAACCAAGTCTCCTGTGATTTTGATGGCTGTAGCTTCCTTGCCGATATTAAAGAAGCGACTCAAGTAGTAGGAGGGCTTCAGCTTTTGCAAACTAAGTTGATTTCCGATATTCTAAATCAGGATCTTGAGGATGTTGATTTTGTCGACAGGGGAATCGATTTTTAGGGACTTATTTTGCAGCAAGAGAGTTTTGATTATCCTTGATGACGTGGAAAATGCGTTTCCTGTCCATAAACTCTTTGGAGATTACTTTGATTGCTTTGCTTCTGGAAGTAGGATCCTTGTTACCACCAGAAGCAGTGTTGTCCTAGAAGGATCTCCTCATATCCAGACTTATGTCGTTAGTCGGTTGGATAATTATCAGGCTCGTCAACTCTTTAGGCGGCATGCATCTATGCTAAAGTCACTCGATTGGTTGGACGACTCGTTCCGTATGCCAGGACTGCCATTGTTTATTGAAGCTTTGGTTGCATTCTTCAATCTTACAACGGCGAAGGAATGGGAAGACTTAAGGTGGTCGTGGTCACGATTCGGGGATCGGGATTTTCAGAGAGCAGCGAAGGAAGGATATCGCAGATTAAACTGTGGGCATAAACAGATATTTCTAGATATCGCCTGCTTTACTGCCGGCGTAGATAGTCAAATTGCTTTGTACCTATGGTCTGACTCGTCTTTTCTGCCTTCTATTGAAGTTTTGACTCCCTAGTCAAAATTGGAGAAAACAATCGGATATGGATGCATAGCATTTTGAGGCGACTTGGCAGAGAAATCGTTCGAGAAGAGAATCTTACAGATCCAGGAAGGTGGAGTAGATTATTTAATCATGAAATAGCTCTTGACACGATAAAGCGGAGAAAGGTGAACGTTTGGTGGGCTTTTCTTTTTTTCTTTAATTTATTCATCGTGAAGCATAGGAAATAGTTTTGTCGTCTTCACCATTCGCCAGATACTGTGAAGATCCGACCATGTGTGCAATTGACGTTGCTGTCATTTTCCTGTCATTTTCCTTTAGCAATGTTTCCTGATTCGTTAAGTGACAAGAAGAGAGACCATCCTCACTACTTCTATTCGTTTTTCTCGTCCATCTCAGGGAACAGAAAAGGTTGAGGCACTCTGCCTTAACTTTCAGAGGCACACTACAGAGAAAATGACAGCAGAAGACTTTAAGAGCATGCCAAACCTACGGTTTCTTCAATTGGATCATGCAGACATTGCCGGAGATTTCACTAACGTTTTTCCAAATTTAAGGTGGCTCCGTTGGCATGGGTGCCCTCGACATCTGCAAGTAACTAATTTTCACTTGGGAAATTTAACCATTCTCGACTTATCGTGGAGCAAAGTCACGAGAGACTGGGATGGCTGGGATCAAATAGAGGTAGTTTGCGATTCGTTCGCCTGGTCTAACGTAACTATTTGTGAAGTGAACTCACGCAAATATTTGTCATATTTTGCAGATGAAGAACTTGAGAGTTCTAGATCTTACTGGTTGTGCAGACTTATTGGTCACTCCTAAGTTCTCTGGTTGCCAAAATCTGGCTATATTGATTTTGGAGCGATGTTCACAATTGGTCAAGATAGATCGTTCGATTGGCTATTTGAAGTGCTTGGTTTCCCTGAATTTGAAGTTCTGCACAGTGCTCAGCATATTGCCAGTAGAAGTGGGTCGCCTGACAGCTCTACAAGAGCTTCTCATGGACGGGACTTCGGTACAAGAAATTCCCGTCTCCATTGGTCTTTTAAAGCAGCTTGAAACTCTGAGTGTCTCAAACTGCCCCTCATTGAGTCAGCTACCAAGGACGATATGTCACCTAACCAATATCTCTCTTCTTTCACTGGATAGAACCGGAATCGTGGCACTTCCCGTTTCCATTGGAGAACTGGTCAGACTTAAACACTTGTCATTAAGGGATTGCTGTCAAATAAGCAAACTTCCAAACTCCATTGGCAACATAGGGAGATCCTTAGTAGAGTTAGATGTGTCGGGGACAGACGTTGTCAAGTTTCCACATTCGCTAAAAAATCTGCAGAATTTGAAGGTGCTGAGAATGAATTGTTGTTTCTTCAAAGAGTTCCCTCCTGATATCGGAGAGCTGACCAGCCTCGAAGAAATACATGCCTGCTGGTGTCGGAGTCTCAAGGGGGGCATTCCAAGCGAGATTGGAAAACTGCATGATCTGAGAATCTTGAGGCTGCGACATTCAACTATTTCCAGCATACCGGTGGAGATCCACCAACTTTCCAATCTTCGAATCCTTGATTTACTTCACTGCGACATGATCAAAGAGTTGCCAGGGCTCCCCTCTAGCATAAGGGTTTTGTATGTAGACGAACTGAAGTCGTCGCATCTGCCATTGCTAGGAAAGCTATGCAACTGAGATGAAGAGTAGGCTCTAGTGACCCAGGCAAAATGATGGCCTTTCCATTTACCTCATGTTTTCACTCCAGATTTGAATAGGGATACCACGGACAAGATGTGTTTTTCTGAAGTTTGCAAAGTGGTTTCATCTGAAAACACGGTAACTTTATATGTGCGTTTATCTGTACGTACCCATGCCTATCGATATATTTCGTTAATGACCAAGGCGAAAATTCCTAATGCAGCATCACTTCGGACCCATCTTGCAGGCAATTAGGAGCTTTGGGGGTCTACTGACTTGGGCGGTACCCAGATCAGCATATGGACTTTTATGATAGTCCAAATACCTCGTCATCTCGTAATAGAAATAAGACATGTATATACATCTCTTTTTTTTAGGTTGTGTCCTAGAGACTCCCTTTTCAAAAGGGAAAATTATACTAGTAATTCATAAAGTTTGGCTGAATATCCAATGTTTGCTTTAGACTTTTAATTTGTTTAATGTGATCCTTGATCTATTCTTAAATGTTCAATCTAGTCCTTGAACTTTCAATTTGTTTAATTTATTCTATCAACTTTCCATAACAAAGTCAAATCATCCCTTCGATACGATTCAAAAATTTTATAATTACACTATTAACTAGATTTTAGAATATTTTCTCATTTCAATCCATTTATCAAATCAACAAAACTATTACTTTTTAACTTCATTCAATAAGAAGGAGAGAGATTTAAATATTACCTTAAACGGATTTGATCTGAAATTAGCGAATGTAATTGGGAGAAAGTAGAACGTGGACCCGATAAGAGCGTTGCCTACGTTGCAATGGAGGTAGCAATGGGGACTGCTTGCGCACACAAGTTTAATGACTTCCCAAATTCCTTCCCACGCAAGAAAGTGTGTGTTCTGGCATTGTGTTTTTTTTTTTTTTTTTTTTTTTGATGACCGAGGACTCCGCCACGTGTCCCCCGTGCCCGAAAGGCTCTTGGCCCTATACCTCGGGGAAGACTAGCACAGCAACCCACCGCCATGGCCCCCCACTTAAATCGCTAGCAACGCAGGGTTTCGAACTCTCGACCTCAACGATGAGGGAGGGATTCTCAACCAACTGCGTCACCCACGGATGGGTATGCGTTCTGGCATTGTTCTTACCTTGTAGGATCAAGAAAAAGAAACTGTTTCACTGGAAATGGTGTTTTACCCAAAACAGTGAAAAACCTTTCATCGAAGGTTGATCTTTGATTTTTATTGTTGAAACGGGGTTCCATGGTGATTCTAGATAGGAGTTTTGATTGGTTTCACAAGGAAATATGAATAGTAATTCTACAAGTGAAGTACTGAAAAATAAATAGGACATTGCATTAATAATAAAAATACATTGAATGTGTGTTCTTGATGATCGGAGATCCTCTACAATGATAGCATATTGCCACTTATATAGTCCACCAATTACAACCATTTAACCACGGTTACTACTACTAAGGCAATAACACATTTAATTCTGAGATTCTAGGCTCCCCATGCACGGGCCATTTCCATCCACAAGCGGTTACAACTCCAAAGGCTATCATAATACTCAACCGTCACTTGATATCTTTGTCTTCAATCTTCATCTCGATCCTTGTGTTCTCTTCTCTATCCAACACTCGGCCTAATTTCGATGCCCCCCTTGTCGTGCTCTTCAACCATCATACTTTGCCGATCTCCTCTTAATTACTTGTCGATATTGATGCTACTTTGTTGTCAAGTGCTATATCACAGATGCCAATATCCATGCTACATAATTGTCAATTGTCCAATGGCTCGATCATTGATCAATTCTCGCTCAATTGATTAACCCCAATTGCACGTCGATTACAATGGGTTATTTCTTCTGACCTTCAGCAATCGACTTAAAGTTCTAGTGTCTCTTCAAGAATAAATATTAGCTTTTAGATGCAACAGCAATACTCAGAGCGATTAACTTCTTTGAGCCTTGATTAAACCAATGAAGGATACAAGTTAAGGTGCAAGTAAATATTTTCCTCTTTTTCCTCTCGTTTTGCAGAGCTTCATCTACCCTTGTGGTAGCTAAAACCCCTAAATTTCTGTTCTTGCCCTGTCGTCTACCATGGCGATGCATACCCATCAGTCGCTGGCTTGGCTGTTCTACTTCGTCTTGCTCCTTTCTTCGCAGCAATTGTCGAGCAATTCTGGCGTCGCTTCTCCCTTCTAATTCCTCTCACCCGTTACCCTGTTTCATCGTCACTTACCTTGGGCTTTGTGGTGCTTCGCATTTCACCTTCAATTTCGTTATGTGGAGATCTGCATGTCTTTCTTTATCCCTGTTTCAGCATCTACAGGCTCAATTGCTCCTCAATTTCGCTACTCAAACCCTTATAATGCCATTCCTTACCTAGCTTTCCACCTTGCCTGGCTTCACCCTACTTATTGGTTCAATGGCACAGGAAGATGAGGAAAGTTCCTCTCGCCTTGCTGCTCTATGTCAACGCCTGGGCAATCTGTGCTCGCCTCCAGATATTGAGGTCTGCAACGACGTGCCTCCCCTTGCAAAACTGGAGGAATGTAGGTTAACTCTTGTAGGTAAAGTGTTCTCAGATTCTACTTGTTGTTTAATCGGCGTCGTAACGGAAACGGATCGCGTATTTTGCAATTATGTCGGAAGCTATAGAAATCGATCGAAATAAAACGAGGAACGATAAAAGAAAACAGGACACCAAAATTTACGTGGTTCGGTCCGAATGTCGGAACCTACGTCCACGGGGAGAGCCAGCAAATCAATCCACTATAAATCGGAGAATTACAGAATTATAATCACACATGCACTCAAGTGTTTTCCCAGCCCTATTTCATACGCGATACCCACGGTATTTAACAACTCAACTCACTGGACTCAACTCAGCACAAACCCTCTCTGAGCTCAAGCCTCTCACTCTCCTTTGAGCTCTTTGCTCTCTCTCACTCTCGGGCTCTTTTCTTTTTGCTCTCTGTCTCGCATCTTCAGACGTCTTCTCCTCATATAGAGAGAACGGCAGAGGACAAGACAAACAAATGAAAATAAATGGCCTCATTAAATGCTGCAGCGCAGGCGCCCACAAGACACGCTGCAATCGGCACCGAACGTCCACTATATTCAAAAGCATGCATGTGGATCGTGCATATGCATGGGAAAGCATTTAATGAGGCAGAGGAGAGTCAACAATGGTGTGCCTTCAATCCGTGAAATGAGGTGAGCCAAAGTCTTCAAATTTCTTGTTCTCTGAAAGAAGCAAACGTAAAGGAGTCTTCTTCATGCGTCTTCATCATGAACTTGCAGCAGGTGGTGGGTCCTTCATTTAATGCAGAATTGTGGACTTCCTCTTTCGGCAGAAGACAATTTTTCTTTTCTGACTTTGCTTGCATGCTTGAAGAATAAAGCCCCATGCAACTTCATTTGGCTTCTTTCTTCTACGCGTACGCACGAAGAGATGAGATTAATGCCGAAACAAAAATTCGAAGACATCACAAAGTCTCCCCTGAACTTTGTTATTTGGCCAAACTTATGTGTATTAATCTAACGGGCTCAAACTTAAGACACAATATAACAATTCTCCACCTTGACTCAACGTTTAAGGCCAAGTTATAGTGATTATTTTCAATGCTCGGCTCTCCCAACGCCCCGATGGGCGTTCATACTCTACAGACGCCAATCGAGCTCATACAGAGCTCGAGCTTTGCTGAAGGAACATGCTTCGTCATCATATCTGCTGGGTTCTCTGCTGTTGCTATTTTCTTCACAACAATTTTACCCTTCGCTATGACATCTCGGATGAAATGGTACCTGATGTCGATATGTTTTGTTCGCTCGTGATATATTGGATTGTAAGCCAAATATATCGCACCTTGATTGTCACAATGTATGGTGACACTTTTCTGCTCTAGTCCAAGGTCCGAGAGCAAACCTCTTAACCATATCGACTCCTTTGCAACAAAAGTTAGTGCCATGTACTCCGCCTCGCCGAAGACAATGCAACATCATCTTGTAAAGATGCTTTCCAACTTATTGCACCACATGTTAACGTAAACACGTACCACGCTAGCGATTTGCGATCATCCAAGTTACCGGCGTGATCTGAATCCACGTACCCTGTGGTCTCATTGCCATTGATGTTCCTCCGATACATAATGCCAACGTCCATTGTCCCCTTTAGATATCTGAGGATCCATTTCACGGCTTCCCAATGTGTCTTACCCGGGTGCTTCATGTAACGGCCGACAACACTTACGGCTGTGAAATGTCGGGTCTAGTACATACCATGGCATACATAATACTACCAACCGCACTAGAATAAGGAACACGGGACATATATTTCTCCTCTTCCTCGCCTTGCGGTGATAACTTGTCGAAAGTTTGAAATGTGCAGCTAAAGGAGTACTTACAGATTTTGCTGACTGCATATTAAAACGTGCCACGATCTTCTCAATATATTTCCTTTGAGACAAACGCAACGTTCCTCGCAGCTTTGTCACGCAAAATTTCCATACCCAATATTTTCTTAGCAGCACCTAATTCTTTCATTTCAAACTCAGCACTCAACTGCCCGCTTCAACACATCAATATCGACATATGTTTAGCTGCTATTAACATATCATCAACATATAATAGCAAATAAATCAAAGATCCATTCTCCAATCTCCTAAAATAAACACAACTATCAAACTGGCTTTTTGAATAATCTTGACTATTCATGAAAGTATCAAAACGCTTATACCACTGTCTAGGAGATTGTTTCAATCCATACAAGGATTTCTTCAATAAGCAAACATGGTCTTCCTTACCTGGAATAGCAAATCCCTCAGGCTGCTTCATGTAAATTTGTTCCTCCAATTCACCGTGAAGAAATGCCGTTTTCACATCTAGCTACTCCAGCTCAAGATCCTGTGCAACAACTAAGGCAAGTAATACACGAATAGAGGTATGCCTTACCACAGGAGAGAATACTTCATTGTAATCAATGCCCTCTCGTTGAGTATACCCCCTCGCAACAAGTCTCGCCTTGAACCCGGCTGCCTCTACACCGGAATGCCTTCTTTCCGTTTGTAGACCCATTTGCATCCGACAATTTTCTAACTTTTGGGTACTTTGACTAACTCCCATGTCTGATTTTGATAGAGTGATTCTATTTCTTCACTCATAGCCTCTAGCCACTGTGATGACTCAGCACTAGCCATCGCCTCAGAATAGGATGAAGGCTCATCCACCTCCACCTCATCACCTACAGTTAATGCATAGGCAATATCAAAATAACCATAACGTACCGGTGGTTTAATTTGCCTTCTTTGTCTGCCCGTGGCTATGTTGTGTTGTGGCTCTGCTGGTTGTTCAAGATCACCGTCTTCAGGAATTGTGGCCTCATCCGCAATCTCTTCCTCTCGTTACCTCGAGGTCTTTGGAGACTCCGCCTGAATCTCCACCTCACTTCGACACCATGATCCGTTTGCTCTGCTGGTTGAGTCTCAAGATTCCTCTTTTGAAGCATTGCAGTCTCGTCAAAGATCACATCTCTGCTGATTAGAAAACCGAGTGATCTGGGATCAGTGCACCATAGCCGGTAGCCTTTCACCCCTTGTGCATAACCCAGAAATATGCACTTCTTCGCCCTCGGCTCAAGCTTACCATCTCTCGCATGAGCATATGCAGGACATCCGAATATTCGTAATCTAGAGTAATCAACGGGTTTCCCCGACCATACTTCCTCGGAGTCTTCCACTCAATAGCAGAAGATGGAGATCGATTAACCGGTAACACGCCATATTTATTGCTTCGGCCCAAAATTCCTTCCCCAATCTTGCATGCGAAAGCATGCACGAGCTCGCTCGAGTAGAGTTACGTTCTTCCGTTCGCTACGCCATTCTCTTGTGGTGTCCTGGGAACCGCGTGCGGTGTCTCACAATCCCTTCCTTTTGGCGTAACTCGGTAAATTCCTTTCCACAAAACTCCATGCCATTATCGGTTCTCGGGCACTTGATTTGTTTACTTGATTGCTTCTCAATCAATGCCTTAAATTTCTTGAACTGATCAAATACCTCAGATTTGTGCTTCAGGAAGTACACCCATACCTTCCTTGAGTAATCGTCGATGAATGTCAACATATATCTGGCACCTCCTTTCGATGGAACTGGAGACGGTCCCCAAACATCTGAATGGATGTATTCTACTGGTTGCTTGGTTGAATGTAGAGCTGTACCGAATTTAACACGACGCTGCTTTCCGAAGATGCAATGCTCACATAGGTCCAGCTTTCCTGTCTTTTGACCTTTCAGCAACCCCTTCTCACTCAGCATTGTCATACCTGCCTCACTCATGTGTCCCAATCGCATATGCCATAACTGAGTCAAATTTGAGTCGACTCACCCGATGAAACCGCAGCAACTCCGGTCACGGTTTCTCCCAAGAAATGATAGAGAGAATTCGCCTTCTTCCCTTTCATCACCGTCGGGGCACCTCGAGAAATCTTCAACACTCCACCTTTAGCTGTGTATTTGCACCCGAGGTCATCGAGCGTTCCCAAAGAAATAAGGCTCTTCTTGAGCTTCGGTACATGCCTTACATCTATCAATGTCCGTTCTACGCCATCATGCATTCGGATCCGAACTGCTCCTATCCCTACAACCTCACAGGCTGCATTATTCCCCAAAAGAACTCTACCACCATCTGCAGTCTAGTAGGTAGTGAACCAATTCTTGTGAGGAGTCATATGATAGGAACATCCAGAATCTAGCACCCATTCGTCTCCTGACGAACTCGTAGATACACATAGGACAGCTTCGGCATCACCGGTACTCTCCTCGGCAACATTCGCCACACTTGCTTGTGGCATTTTGCCAAACGCCTTTATTTCTTAGCTTTGGACAATTTCTCCTTATGTGCCCCTCCTCGTGACATTCGAAGCACTTCACGCGACCTTTTGATTTTCTATGTCGCGACTTTGACCTGCTTTTGCTTTGGCTTCTGTTACTGGGCCTCCGATGCTGGTCTCTACCTCGAATCACCAGTCCACGCGCTACATCTTGTGCTAGACTGTCATCACGCAACCTTCTTTGCCACTCTTTTGAAAACAGGGCAGATTTTACCTCCTCTGAGATAATCGTGGTACGCCCCTGTAACAAGGAGTCGGTAAAGTGCTCCCATGACTCTGGTAGAGACGCCAACAACATCATGCCTTGTTCTTCATCATCTAAAATCTTGCCAACATTCTTCAAGTCCATCATGAGTTTATTAAACTCATCTAGGTGGGATCTAATGGACGTACCTTCAGTATATCGAAACTGGAACATTCTCTTCAGCATATATAAGCGATTGTTCAAACCCTTCTTTACATAGAGGGCCTGGAGTTTGGCCCATAACGCTGCGGCATCCTCCTCCTCGGCCACCTCTATTAGCACTTCATCCGATAAGTTCAACAGGATGATGCTCATGGCCTTCTCCATTAGCTCGTCCTTCTCAGCATCTCGCATTGTTTCGGGCAACTGAGCCTTACCCTCCAATGCCTTGGCTAATCCTTGAGTTGTTAATAGCGCCTTCATCTTGACGCTCCACAACCCGAAGTTGTTCCTCCCGTTAAATTTCTCAATTTCTACTTTTGCTCCAGACATAATTGCAAAGTCTTAGCTCTGATACCAATTGTTGTTTAATCGGCGTCGTAACGGAAACGGATCGCGTATTTTGCAATTATGTCGGGAGCTATAGAAATCGATCGAAATAAAACGAGGAACGATAAAAGAAAACAGGACACCAAAATTTACGTGGTTCGGTCCGAATGTCAAAACTTACGTCCACGGGGAGAGCCAGCAAATCAATTCACTATAAATCGGAGAATTACAGAATTACAATCACACATGCACTCAAGTGTTTTCCCAGCCCTATTTTATACGCGATACCCACGGTATTTAACAACTCAACTCACTGGACTCAACTCAGCACAAACCCTCTCGAGCTCAAGCCTCTCACTCTCTTTTGAGCTCTTTGCTCTCTCTCACTCTCGGGCTCTTTTCTTTTTGCTCTGTCTTGCATCTTCGACGTCTTCTCCTCATAGAGAGAACAGCAGAGGACAAGACAAACAAATGAAAATAAATGGCCTCATTAAATGCTGCAGCGCAGCGCCCACAAGACACGCTGCAATCGGCACCGAACGTCCACTATATTCAAAAGCATGCATGTGGATCGTGCATGTGCATGGGAAAGCATTTAATGAGGCAGAGGAGAGTCAACAATGGTGTGCCTTCAATCCGTGAAATGAGGTGAGCCAAAGTCTTCAAATTTCTTGTTCTCTGAAAGAAGCAAACGTAAAGGAGTCTTCTTCATGTGTCTTCATCATGAACTTGCAGCAGGTGGTGGGTCCTTCATTTAATGCAGAATTGTGGACTTCCTCTTTCGGCAGAAGACAATTTTTCTTTTCTGACTTTGCTTGCATGCTTGAAGAATAAAGCCCCATGCAACTTCATTTGGCTTCCTTCTTCTACACGTACGCACGAAGAGATGAGATTAATGCCGGAACAAAAAATTCGAAGACATCACAAAGTCTCCCTGAACTTTGTTATTTGGCCAAACTTATGTGTATTAATCTAACGGGCTCAAACTTGAGACACAATATAACACTACTATTAATTTTCAGGCTTTCCAAAGCACTTTGAAAAGGGTATGGAAGACAGAACAGGTAGATATATCACAAATATGAAGATGGTGTCTATGCAGCTAAATTTAAATTAGAGAATGACAAGCAAAGGATTCTTGATAGTGGACCTTGGTTATTTTCTGGAAATCTTGTAGTTTTCAAAGCTTGGATCCCTAACACCCTGCTGCATTGCTACGATTTCTCCACATGCGCCTTTTGGGTCCAAGTGTTCGGTTTACCCCTAGAATGGTGCACGATCGATTATTTCTAGAGCAATTAAGCATGTTGGAACAGTGCTGGAAGTAAGGGCAGACACAAGAGATAATTTTACCATGTGGTCAGGTTGTGCAAGAATTGAAATTAACCTTAAGGAACCCCGCAGATAGGTAGACCGATACAGCTCAATAACAGGTCATTCTCGTTGGATTTTAGATATGAGCGGTTGTCACATTTTTGTTATTCATGTGGGAGATTGGGGCATTATGTTACATCTTGCAAAGATAACCCTTGTGAGGAAGAAAGCCTAGGTGAACAAAAGCAACTACCTTATGGACAATGGCTTCGTGCGGAAGTGCCCAAGCATAGCCCCTACTGGAAAGTGTTTTTTGCCCCAACGGACAAGGCTGCCACATTGGAAGAAACCATCCCTAAAACACCACCAGCAACAGCTCACTTTATTCCTTTATTGCAGCCACCAGCTCATTCGGACAAGACTCCCTTGCTGCACTCTCTGCCAGCAGCCGCTCTTGTCTCCACAAATCAGCCAAGTTCTCAAGGATAGGAGGGCTCTCTACCAAGTAGTAATGTGCATATAGCAATGATACCTGCAGCAGCAAAGATGAAAGGTGTTCAGGAGCAGACCAGCAGTGTAAAAATGGGGAAAAAGATCCAGCACACTCGTCATACATCGAAAATTGGTCCCACCAAGAAACTAAAGCGATATAACCCTTATGACAACCGTATTTTGGCCCGAGAAGAACTGGATGAATCCTTACTTGGACACTCCACTGGTGGCACCTGAAGATGGAAGTTGGGCAAAGGTGGCTGGCCCTCAACAGCCACCCTATCACAAATGAAAATACTTAGTTGGAACCGCAAGGTTTGGACAGTCTCCTGACAGTTCGTGCACTCACAGCCTTAGTGGCTAAAGAAAAGCCCGATCTCCTATTTTAGATGGAAACAAAAAAACAAGGCTAAAGTACTCCAGCGTATACAAAGACATTTACACTTTTTGTATCTGAATACCTTTAATCCGATGGGATTAGCAAGTGGCCTAGCACTACTATGGAATGGCACTATCTCTTTAACTTCTATCAACTCCTCCCCGGCTTATTTTGATATGCTATGTAAGGACGATGTGGATGGACATACCTGGCGTCTGACTTGCCTGCATGCTCCTGCTGTCTCTCATTTACATCATCAGGTATGGCAGGACATTATTCGTATCAGTCTTGCTAATGTGTTCCCAATGGTTTGCATAGGCGACTTTAATGAAATACTTCACCATTGGGAAAAACAAGGGGGAAGGCCAGCAGATTTTCAGCGTCTGGCCTCCTTTCAAGCCTTTGTGAATGATTGTGGTTTAATGCATATTGAAGCCAAAGGGTGTGCCTTCACTTGGATGAACAATCGCCAAGGGGAAGACTTTATTAAGGAATGTCTAGACTGCGTCCTTTGCTCTATAGAATGGTGTTTACTCTTTCCTAGAGTAGAAGTTCAAGCTCTCCTTGCTGTTGGGTTCGACCACAGCCCCTTTATATTAAACACTACACCAACGAGTGGGACAAAGCAACATCATTTTATGTACGAAAGCTTTTTGAGATCAATATGAGGGTTGTAGAGAAGTTGTTGATACTCCATGGAATTCTAATCGGCTGAAGGTTGTAGCTCTACCAAAAAAGATTCAAGTAGTGTCGGGTGCTCTATCTACGTGAGTCGTACAGATTCTCACACAATCGACTTAAGGTGAATGAATTGCAACATCATTTGCAACAGTTAACAAACAAACAGCATACTCTTTCTAACAACATGGAAGCAGCAAACTTGAAAGAGGAGTTACACCGGGTGTGGCGTTGTGAGGAACAGTACTAGGCTATGCGATCCAGGCTTAATTGGCTGAAATGGGGCGATAAGAATACCAATTTTTTCACACCACTACTATTCAACGACGACAACGGAATCACATTACAATGTTTCAAGATAATAATCATGTTTGGGTAAGGAATCCTTCTAGGTTAAAGGTTAAGGCAATAGATTTTTTTTCACGGCTATATACCACCGTTGGCAGCCGTAGTTATGTACCTATCCTTAATTGCAAAAAATGGCAAGAACTCTTTTAATTGAAAGTAACATTTCATCTCATTTTGGGCTGAAGCAGTTTCTACAACATGTTATATCATTAACAGAGTATTCCTAAGGTCTATTCTAGAGAAAACTCCTTATGAGTTGTTCAATAGAAAAAAGCCAATTGCTTCATATTTTCAGGCAAGACACCACAAGTGCCATAACTTGGCATGCCGACACTTAAGTCGCCACCTCCTGGCGACCCTTCGCCTGAAATCCTACGTGGCAATATTTTATTATTATTATTTGCCTACGTGGCTCGCCGGAGCTCCCAATCGGCATAAAAATTTAAAAAAATGAAAAAAATTTAAAAGTTTTAATTTTAAAAATTTAAATTTCAAAAAATTTAAAAATTATAAAAATAAGAAAATTTTAAAAATTTTAATTTTAAAAAATTTTAAAAATTAAAAAAAAAATTAAAAATTTTTAATTTTAAAAATTTTAAAAATTAAAAAAAAAAAATTTTAAAAATTTAATTTTAAAAAATTTAAAAATTAAAAAAGAAAATTTTAAAAATTTTAATTTTAAAAAATTTAAAAAAATAAAAATAAGAAAATTATAAAAATTTTAATTTTAAAAAATAAAAAAATAAAAAAATAAGAAAATTTTAAAAATTTTAATTTTTTAAAAATTTTAAAAATTAAAAAAAAATTAAAATAATTTTAATTTTAAAAATTTTAAAAAATAAGAAAATTTTAAAAATTTTAATTTTAAAAATTTTAAAAATTAAAAAATTAAAAATTTTGAATTTTAAAAAATTTTAAAAATTTTAAAAATTTAATTTTAAAAAATTTTAAAAACATAAAAAATAAGAAAATTTTAAAAATTTTAATTTTAAAAATTTAATTTTAAAAATTTTAATTTTAAAAATTTAATTTTAAAAATTAAAAAAAATTAAAAAATAAGAAAATTCTAAAAATTTTAATTTTAAAAATTTTAAAATTTTAAAAAATTAAAAAATTTTTAAAAATGAAAAAATTAAAATATTAAAAAAAGGGTGGGGGGAGGCGGCGGTGGTGGAGGTGGCGGCGGTGGGGGAGCTGCCCGCGGCGGCAAGGGAGCCGCCCGTTCGGCCTCCCACCCCCTTTTTTATAACTTTTTTATAATTTTATTTTTTTAATTTTTGTTAATTTTTAAAAAATTTAAATTTTCTTAATTTAAAAAAAATTAAAATTTTCTTAATTTTTTAAATTTTTTTATATTTTTCTTAATTTTTTAAAATTTTCTTATTTTTAAAAATTTTCTTAACTTTTAAATTTTTTTAAATTTTCTAATTTTTAAAATTTATAAAATTTTTTAAATTTTCTTAATTTTTAAAATTTTTCTTAATTTTTTTAATTTTTCTTATTTTTTAAAATTTTTGAATATTTTAAATCTAATTTAATTAATTTATATACTATTATTTACACGTAGACGCGAAACGGCGTCGTTTTTGCATTTTCTCCGCCACGTCGCATGCAAAACGACGCCATTTTGGACCGAGCTCGCCGGAAAGTCGCCACGTCAGCCATTTGATCGGATTTTCGCCGGAGTGGCACTTAAGTGTCCCATTTTACCCGATGATGGCACTTAAGTGTACCATTTTAAAGTTATGGCACTTAAGTGTCCCTGTGTCAAGTTATGGCACTCAGGTGTCCCGCACTCAATATTTTCATGTGTTTGGCTACAAATGTTTTATCTTAAAAATGCAAATGATCGTGTTGGTAAGTTTGAAGAAAAGTCAGATGAGGGAATCTTCTTTGGATATTCAACAACCAACAAAGCCTACAGAGTTTACAATAAGAAGACTCAATCTGTGGAAGAGTCAATGAATGTCAAATTTCAAGACTTTACATAAAATCAATTGGTTCCGACTCAACCTGAAGAATTTGAGCTAATCTAGACTCTACAAATTCCAATTCCTCTGGAGTAGCTTAGACTACAGAAGGTCAACAACGAACGAATCTTGAAGAATCAAATGAAGAAAAAGATGAACAAGTTGTCCGACCAACCAGCAGAATCTGGAAACACAAGTCTAGTCATCCCAAAGAACTCATCATTAGTAACATTGATGAAGGAATGCAAACAAGATCCAAAAGGCATGAAGAGTCTAGCGTTGTCGCTCTTATTTCTGAAATAGAATCCAAAAGTATAGAGGAAGCTTTATCGATGAAAGCTGGATTGAAGCTATGCAAGAAGAACTCGACAGCTTCAGCATCAACAATGTTTGGGAATTAACTCCCAAACCAAAAGGTAAATCTATTATCGGTGTTAAATGGGTTTTCGGGAACAAGATGGACGAAAAAGGAAAAGTCATAAGGAACAAAGCAAGGCTCATGGCCAAAGGATACACGCAAGAAGAAAGGATAGACTATGATGAAACTTATGCACAAGTGGCAAGGTTAGAAGTAATTGTTTATTACTTGCTTTTGCATGCTATAAAAATTTCAGGCTGTTTCAAATGGATGTCAAAAGTGCATTCTTGAATGGATTCATTCAAGAGGAAGTTTATGTGGAACAACCGCCGTGTTTTGAAGACTCAAGGAGATCGGACTAAGTATTCAGACTGAAAAAAGCTCTATATGATTTAAAACAAGCACCTCGAGCTTGGTATGAAAGGTTAAGCAAATTCCTAATCCAGAGAGGCTTTGTGAAAGGTAAAATAGACACTACTCTTTTGATTAAAAGAGAAGGTAAAGATTTTCTACTCGTTCAAATATATGTTGATGACATTGTTTTTGGATCTACTAATGAAAATCTGGTAAGAAATTTTCTAAGTCTATGCAAGAAGAATTTGAGATGAGCATAATAGGTGAACTATCTTTCTTTCTTGGACTACAAGTAAAACAATTGAAGGAATGAATCTTTATTCATTAAGAAAAATATGCGAAGGAACTTGTTAAGAAATTTGGGTTGAGAATTGCAATAAAATCCGATGTACAAATGTCAAGTTCCTCGAAGCTAGACAAAGATGAAGGAGGAAAGAAAGTTGATCAAAAGCAGTACAGAAGTATCATTGGTTCACTTCTCTATCTTACTGCTTCTAGACCTGACATTTTGTTTAGTGTTTGTATGTGTGCCGAATTTCAATTAGATCCCTCGTAATCTCATCTGAGTGCTGCAAAACGCATCATCAAATACGTTTCAACAACCTCGTCATTGGGTCTATGGTATCCAAAAAGGGGAGACTTTACTCTTTTTGGATACTCAGATACAGATCTTGCTGGATGCGAGTTGATAGAAAAAGCACCTCAAGCACTTGTCAACCGCTGGAAACAGGAGGGTATCCTGGTTCTCTAGAAAGCAAAGTATGGTTGCTTTTTCAACAGAAAAGCATAATATGTAGCTCTTGAAAGCTGTTGTTCTCAAATCCTATGGATAAAACAACATTTAAGAGACTTTGGAATTGAAGACTCATGTACTGAGATTAAATGTGATAACACAAGCACAATCAACCTCACCAAGAATCCAAAAGACTTCATTCAAGAGCAAAGTATATAGAGATTCAGCATCACTTTATAAGAGATCATGTTCAAAATGGAGAGATACTCGATTCAATTTATTGATTCAAAGAATCAACTAGCGGACATCTTTACAAAACCTCGGAGAAAAGCCAATTTGAATCTATTCAGCACAAGCTTAATGTTATAAAGTCTGAAGAAGCTCGACTCAAAGATAAAGATACCCAAAAGATGCTCGACCTAGATGATCTTGGATCACGACTATAAGTTGATTTAATTTATCTTTAGAAAGGTAAGCCTATAAATCCGTAATTGATTGTCTTCATCTTTCTAAATTTTCTTTGAAAAAGAAGTTATCTTTTTATAGTAGTTATTTGTTTTCAAAAAGGCAGTTATTTTTTTGAAAATGCAATTTTTTATTGTGACGATTCGTATTCCCCCGATTCAACTGCCTTATATATACTGTTCTTCTTCTTCTTCTTCTTTTACATGCAAACCCTAAAAGTGCAGAACTCCATTTTCTCACTTTTACTCTCTACTTTAATCCTCAAAGTTTTCATTTTTCTCGCGAATTGAGCGTGGAAATCCTCAAAGACTATGACAATGTCTTTTTAAAGAAAGTCTTCAAGGATCGCAAACAGGGGACCACAGCATATGGGTGAGGGTCCTACGCATTTTGGCCTTACTGCACAAGAAGATTCTCCAAGGGAACAGCAGAGCCCACAACATTCTCAACCGCGTCAATCTCCTTAGGCTAGACCTCAGAATGTTCAGCAACGAACGGAGGAAGTTATCGAAGATGTTGAACCTGTAAGAACTCAAAAGCCTGCCTTTAATTTCAAACTTTATTCAGCTTTAAAGGATGGAGGCTCTCCAATGACTATTATCAATGAATTTCTGAAAGAGAAGGGTTATAGACATGAAACCCACTTTTTGCAAATAATGGAACGTTTGGGAATTGCCCCTGCTGGCTCTGCAGATAAGGCCTTTGCAAATTTCCCAAGTGATCCACGTTTTGGAGGAGTTAGTCAACCTGATAGCAATGATGATGAAAAATTGTTCACTAATTTCAAGCCGAGAATGGGTATTGCTGCAGATGTACGACAACCAAGTTTAGATCTGTTTCATTTTGAAGAACATAAGCAGATTTATTCTAAGTTATTGAAACGAGGACCGATGAATCCAAGGAGTGTGGATTTTGATTTTCTTGACTCCCGAATGTGAAATTGCGAGAGAAATTCACCGTACTTCAGCTTGAACGTTTCTGTTCTGATTCAACAGTAGCCCATCCAGAACTCACTGCTTATTTTTATTCAAATCTAAGCTTTCTGGATGCGAACAGTTTCTCCTTCAGTGTTAAAAATAAGGACTTTGTGGTGGATATGGACATATTGGCTGATGTGATTGGAGTTGAGAGAGGTTCATTTCAATCAATTAGTGTATCTACCGGCTGTGCGATAGTGGAGCTTGTCCAAGATGGAATGGCATAAGGTCGGATTTCTTATTCAAGGATGAATGCTTCAATATCCTGCTTCACAAAATTGTGATCAATTGTCTTAGACCCAAGTCCACGTAAAATTCTAATGTCTCTAATTCAAAAGCAACACTGATGTATGCCATCAATGCTGGTAAAAAATTCTCTCTGCCACATACTATCATGTTTCACATGTATAGATTGATGATGAAAGACAAGAGTTAGCTTCCCTACTCAGCACTTGTTACAAAGCTTTTCAGACATTTCGACATCCAGCCTCCAAGAATTCTGTGTGTTCGAACGTGAGAACAAATGGTGGTAGGACTGAAGATGGTTTCTAAAATGCGTCTGAAAGAGCTGAACAAGGCTCGGAGAAGTTCAAAGAAAAGACTTCTCAACAAATTCGTCAAGACTCGTTGTTACAAAACGAAAAGGAAAGGAGCCGGTGACGGCTCCAACTAAAAGAAGAAGAGCAATCATCTTGCAGGACGAAGAAGATGATGATGATGATGTTACCATCTCTCGCTCTTGCTTTGAGAAATTTGCAGCGTTATATTCCCGAAATGAGTTTAGACAAAGACCATAAGAGACCGAGGAGAGGAGTGAAGAGAGGGAAACAAGGAGGAAGGAGACAGAAGAAAAAGAAGATGAAAATCAAGAGAATCAAGGAGAACAAGGTCATCCTGTCACTGCAGAGGAAATTGAGCAAGAAGAGTATTTTTCTCCACCGAAGGCACGGATACGGGAGAAGCTGCAAAGAAAAGAGGTACTCCTTCTCTTGCTTTCACTAGTGATGACATTAGTCGTTCTCCCGCCAATCCAAAAGATGTGTATGCCTCTCACTTTCCTAAAGAAGGTCATGAAGTATCTTCTCCGAATTTGGATGTGCCTTTATCTGACCATGCTGAGGCAAGCACTCAAACAAACAACTCCGCAGACTTTCGAAGACTGGTTGATATTCTCATGGAGTTGAGAAGTTAGATTTATGCCTTGGGATGCAAATTTCAAAACATGCAGAATGCTTACAAAGCCTCTTCAAAATCGTTGATCAATCAAGTTCAAGCCCTTAATCTTCAAATTCAAGCAACTACCAAGGGTGAAGATTTAGCTCATCTCGAAGGAGGATCTAAGGAAGCCGGAGGAAACAAATCAAGTCAATGGAAGATTTCTAACTTATTCGCGTTCCCAAATCATCTTAAATCATTTTAAATCAATTCTTGTTTTGTCTCTACCTTTTTAATGCTAACAAAAGGGGGAGATTCGCAGATTTGTTTTGTTCTGTTTGAAACAGACTTATTTCTCTCGACTTTAAAACTTTATCTCGGTGTGACTTTTGAATTGCAAATTATGTTTGTTTATGTGATTGCTTTACAAGTATCCTAAGCATACGTAGTACGATATGGGTATGAGATAGTTGTTTGTACAAGACTAACCAATTTCCTGTGGATGCAGATTTGATACTATCTTCAACTCATTTATTGTTTATGAGATATCATATTCTTGCTTGCTTGAGTATTGTTTTGCAGTGTCAAATTTTTCAAATCTACAGGAAAGTTTTGTCACCATCAAAAAATGGGAGATTGTTGGAGAAAACTTCCTTATGTGTTTCGATGTTGACAAAACGTTTCCATCAGTCTAGTCTGAATACTTGAAGACTTTATCGTCAAAGTCTCGAAGATCATCGATTCAAGATTTAAAGTCTACCATCATTGACTCGTATCTAGACCGTTGAAGAAGATCTATCCAGTATTAAGGATTTATTTAAAGATTTGTTTCAAGCGGTTAAAGAAGTCCCTTACGGCTGGAGATAGCATTTAAAGATCTTCTTATTCGTTTTTATCTTGATACGAATAAGTTAGATTCGTTGATTGACAAGGTATACTTGAAATGTTCTACTTATGGAAACTTAGATCCTAATTGTATGGGCGAGCAGGATTGATGGGCTATCATCTCTTTCCTTAAGTAACTCGAAGATCTCCTTAATCGATTCCGTCCAACGGTTTGATGGAGGAACTCCTTTGGAAAGTGTCAACGGGTATGAAGGCATGGAGGAGTATAAAAAGAAGAAGCTCTGGTTATTCGAGAGAGTGCGTGATAGATAAATTCCAAAGTATGAAGCTCCTTGTTTTTTGTTGATTCAATTGTTGAATGAAACTTGTATTCAAGAGAGATATTAAATACTTGTGAGACCTTGAGGAAGTGTAGCTGAGTTTTTACACTGTGGAATCAAGGACGTGATATTGTAACGACTCTTTTGATTCATAGTGAAATCCAACCGGTGGGCTGTCAGTGCGGGAGAGTGGACGTAGGCTTGGAATAAGCCGCACCACTATAAATTCTGTGTTCATCTTCTCTAATCCCCGAACTTCCTATTTACGCTTTCGTGTTATTCATATATTTAATAGTTAAATCTTATTTTACTATCCATCAAACATATTCTTCTAAGTCTTGCGTAAAAGTTTCTTGATCACCTATTCACCCCCCTCTAGATGTTCGTACTAGCATTATCACACCCCACCCGAGGTCTTTGCCAGGGTGACCCTCTATCTCCATATATCTTTATTATGATGGCTAATCTTTTATCCAATCTTATCAAGAATGCTGTCAAGATGAAAACCTTGAAGGCATCAAGCTCAATAGGTGGTGTCCTTCTTTATCCCACTTGTTTTTTTGCTAATGATGACATTTTCTTTCTTGATGGAACTGTTCATGAATGTCAAAATTTATCAAACATTTTACATCAGTACTGTGTGGCTACAAGGCAAGAGATAAATCGCAATAAATCAGGTGTCTTTTTTGGGAAAGCTTGCCTTGTGAGTCTACAGCAGACTATGGCTAATGAGCTGCGAGTCCCTATTTTGAACAAGTCTAGGAAATATTTAGGGATACCTTCTGACTGGGGACAATCAAAAAGAGATATGTTTTCATGGATTTTGGGCAGGGTTCACTCTAAACCGGAAGGGTGGAAGGAAAATCTAATCTCAAAAGGTGGTAAGGAGATTCTCCTTAAAACTCATTGTGCAGCTATTCCTCGCATGCCATGTCTATTTTTAAGTTACCGGGATAAGTACACTAATGGTGCCATAAGTTGTGTACGGCACTCACTTTGGTGCCAAAAGTTTCCGCCGGATCACTTAAGTGCCAAATCGGAGAAAAAATGATCACTTTGGTGCCACCGGCGAGAAATTCCGGCCAAAATGATTACATGGCTTTATATTTAAAAAAAAAATTCGATTAACCCTTTAAACGACGTCGTTTTCTATCCTACTTAAGAAAACGACGCGTTTTGCCGTCCCTATGTGGATGGCTTAGGAAAACGACGCCGTATTGCTCATTTGTGATTGAAATTAGGTTTTTTTTTTTTTTGTTCATCCTTGCCGACCAAGCTTGCTCAGCCACCGTCGCTTGCCACTTTGTGCTCGGCCACCGTGCTCGGCCACCCTGCCGCGGCCACCGTCGCTCGCCACTCGTGCTCGGCTACTGCTGCTCGGCCACCATCGCTTGGCCACCGTGCTCGGCCACCATCGCTCGGCCAAGAAGTGATGGGAAAATAGGAGGCGAGGGCAGAAGAGGAGGAGGAAAAAGGGGGATTGAAGGTGCAGAGAGAGAGAGAAGACGAGGAGTGTGAGGGAAACAAGGAAGGCGTAGATGGAGATGGTAGATTGGACTTTGTTCAAAGAGTGGCTGGTGCTGGTATTGTTCTTCGAGGAAGAAGACGCCGCCGCCATGGCTTCTCTCTCTCTATTGGCGTTGTTCTTCGGGGAAGAAGACGACATCGCCATGGCTTCTCTCTCTCTGCTGGTGTTGTTCTTCGGAGAAGAAGATGATGCTGCCATGGCTTCTCTCTCTGCGCTGGTGTTGTTCTTTGGGGAAGAAGACAACGCCGCCGCCATGGCCTCTCTCTCTCTCTCTCTCTCTCTCTCTCTCTCTTCTTTCTCTCAATTTGGGGATTAGGGTTTCGACTTGGGGTGCCAAACAACGTTGGTTGGTGGTTTATTTGCTGACTGGACTCTCCGGCGAGCCACATCGATATAAGAAATTAATAAAAAAAGGCCACGTCGGATGTCCGGCCAATTTCGTCGGCGTTGGCACCAAAATGAGCGTTTTCAAATTTTTGGCACTTAAGTGATCCGATGGAAACTTTTGGCACCAAAGTGAGCGTCGTACACAACTTATGGCACCATTAGTGTACTTATCCCTTAAGTTACCTATCTCTATTTGCAAATCTATTGAGAAAAGAATAGTGAGGTTTTGGTGGCGAGAATGACGAACTAAATCGGGACTTCATTGGCGAAGCTAGGATGTTTTGAAGAGAAGTAAAGCAGAAGGTGGTTTGGGTTTTTGAGATCTCATTAATTTTAATAAAGCCATGCTAGGAAAGCAGGCTTGGCGCCTATTTACTCAACCGTTATCTTTGTGGAGTCAAGTTTTTAAAGGTCTGTATTTTCATTCTACAACCTTTGGCAGAGCCGACAGAGGATCTCGCCCTTCTTGGGGCTGGCAGAGTCTGCTTATAGGACGAGACGCCATTCTACCCAACATTCGTCGGCCTCAGTAGGTGATGGGAAATCCATCAGG
The DNA here is from genome assembly GCA_014182585.1 of Eucalyptus coolabah. Taxonomy (NCBI): domain Eukaryota; kingdom Viridiplantae; phylum Streptophyta; class Magnoliopsida; order Myrtales; family Myrtaceae; genus Eucalyptus; species Eucalyptus coolabah. The sequence goes on from CM024624.1 coordinate 49,947,248, forward strand.
ATTAGAGGTGATAGGTGGCTTCCTATGGGCATATTAGGCGGACCTACGGTCCGCGAGGAACCTCCATTAGTTGTTGATCTTATAGATCAAACAACTAGTACCTGGAATGTCCCTTTGCTCCATCACTTCTTTGACACTCAAGTTATAGACCAAATCACATCTATACAGCTGCGAATACATGTTGTTCAGGACCGGCTTATGTGGACTGCCACAAACGATGGTTCATTTCATGTTAAAAGTGCTTACCATACACTGACAACTTTAGCAATAGATCAGACAGTTAATGCTACTTCCTCATCTTACTAGAATCCACGGTGGTTATGGAAGAAAATATGGAAACTACATTCCCCCCCCAATATCTTCCTATGGTCGCTATGTCAAAACGCCTTAGCCACAAGAGCTAACCTCTACCAGAGACATAACATTGAAAATCCGTGTTGTCCTCTCTGCAATCAAACCGAGCTAGAAACTATCGAACATTTATTTCTACTTTGTCCGTGGACTAAACAAGTGTGGTCTCATCCTCAACTAAATATTTCGATTTCACCTCTCCACATAAACATAATTAATACTTGGATCATTCAACAAGTTCAGAGACCGAACTCAGTACCTGGATTGGAGACCCTTGCTTCTGTGTTTTGGCAGATCTGGCAAGCTCGGAATGGCTTCATATTCCGACATGAACAACTTCACCCTTCTTGCGTGGCGGAGACAGCACTTGCCGGAACACATGTGGCTTGGCACATAGCTATTGCTCTGACAAGTAAGGGTATTTCACTTCAAAATAGGGGAGGTCTTTGGCAGCCGCCCGAACAGGGTACCTTGAAGGTGAATATCGATGGATCATATATCTCAAGTTCAACAGAAGCAACAATGGGATGTGTTTGCAGGGATTACCGTGGCTGGCTTACCAATGGCTTCTCACACCATTTTCCTGCGAGATCAGCTCTACAAGTGGAGATCCAGGCCTTCACGCTGACTCTTCAGCGTCTGCAATGATAGGATCTTCATCACGCATCGATTTTGCTTGAATCAGATAGCTGGCTTCTGGTGGAGACACTGAACAGGCAACAAGTGCCGCCATGGGAGGATCGAGCTTTGTTCCTCGACGCTGCCTTTTGGCTCTCCAACTTCCCCAAACTTACCCTCTTTCACTGCAGACGCGAGGCAAATGTGGTTGCCAACTGGGCTGCCAAGGCCCACGATCGCTCTTCCTCTAATTCGAATTGGGCTATCTTTCCCCCTTTCTATCTGCAGGACATCATTTGTGCGGAGGCACTAGCTGCCGGTTGTAATGGTTTTCCATCTTAATATATCTTCCTTTTCATGACCAAAAAAAAAAAAAAAAAAACCAATGAAGGATAAATGATGAAGTAGGTTATCCTAGCCAACAGTCAAGACTAGACAGAGCAGATCATCCATGTAAAACTAATTTACAATTGTTTCTATACATTTTATTAGTAGTGTGAAAATAAGAGAAAGGATTGGAGGGAAAACCCATGTGTCGTTGAGACTGCACACATGTATTTATACTATATTGAAGTATTACAGAACAGGAAAACTCACAATTAAAGGATATTACACAATCAACATGCACATTTATATTCCTAACACTCCCCTTAAACTGGAGCATAAAGATCATAAATGGCAAGCTTGTTGTATGTACACCTGATTCAGGGACCACTTAGAGCTTTAGTGAATATGTCAGCTACCGATCATTAGTTCTAACAAATGCAGACTTGATCTCCCGGGACTATGGCTTTTCTAGAACAAAATGACCGTCGACCTATATATATGCTTCATCCTCTCATGAAATAAAAAAGGTACGAAGTAACATGTGTTGCTGCTTGACCATCACAAAACAACACCATCAGTGACTCACGAGGACCAATCAAATTCAAAGCTAGCCTCCATGTTCTCTGTCTCTGTCTCTCTCTCGGTTTTGACAGTTTGTGCAGGCTGCTTTTAGCTGGATCCACTTGCCCTCAGCAGCAACAAACCATGCAGCAAACTTGAGGAGGAACGTTAGAATCCATCAAAACTTGGGGTCGGCGTATACGACCGCTTGGATCGAGAAACGTTAGACTGGCCAATTTTGGGCAATTTTAGAATGCACTTTTGGTTCCTCATTCTAGGGTGGGAATCGAATTGCTTGAAGCAATTTATATATTTTTATTTTTTAAATAATTAAAATGTAAATATAAATCCTAATTTCCTCTTGTACCCAAGCTTATTTCAAATGATGAAATGAATCTTTTTTTTTTTTTTTTTTTAATATTGTTGCACCAATTCATAGAACTTGACCCTTTTGTCTCTTGTTCCTTTCTTTACTTTAGTTTCTTTTTTAATTCACCAATTTTACTTTCCTTGCTTACTCGCTTTGAGTCCGTCATTAATGGAAATGAATCCATTAAATCTTCCTCCTTTTTTCGAGCTAATCCTTACAATCATGGTCCCATCATCTCTTTGTCTTCCTTGCAAATCTTGGATGAAATCTCAGTTTCAAATTGTGACATGGATTAACAATTCAATTAATCCAAAATTTCCAGTTAAGATATATGAATCCATTGGTTATGTTGGACTAGCCGGAACCGAACGAGACCGATCCCAATGCCAGTGGTTGGTTCCCAATTCCTAGGTTGGACTAGACTGAATCGGGAAACGAACACCCCTAATCAAAACTATACCTTTCAAAATGGATTATAGGTTGATTTTTTAACCAACATTTGATGGCTTGAGTTGTTATACAAATTCATTATATTTGATAAACAAGTTTAAAATGGTAAAACTCAAGATATGGGTATTGAATGAGTTGATAACTTACTTAAACCCAACCCACCTATATAATTCTCTTTCACTCTCTCTCCCCTTACTCAATCTCGCTCTCACTCACTTTGCACTCTTACTTTGGTTTAGTTATGATTTTTCTTATTAGTTTAGATAAATAAGTGTTTTAGCAATATGAGATAGGTATAAGTTACTACAAAATAGGTCAAAGTGGGTTAACACATTTCAATTTGAGTCGAATCATTTTCAACCCAATCATCTCATTTGATTAGTCTAACTAGAACTTTAGATATTTCTATGCCATGAATTTAGGTCAGGTCCCTTTGGAGTATATCAATTTCCAGTCGAAAATAATTCTCAAATTTAATCGAATGGTTACTTATGTACCTTTATTTTTATAAATACCTTTTCACTATATGTCGAGGCAAACCTTGCATTTAAGAGGCCAGATTGCCCTCCATGCAAAATCATCTTAGCTTCTTACTTCGGGTTCAAGTGGTTTGGCTTTTAGTTAGTAATTGAACAGATTGAGTGGGCATAAGAATTTATGACTGATAACTTTTGAAAAATGATCGTTTCGTAAATAGGAACGCTTGTGAAGATGCAAGCTTGTTCCCAAGAACTATAGTTGGGTTTCTCATTGGTATTTTCACAAAAATTCCGTTTATTTCACGAAATATGAATGGTTTTGAAAATGTTTCCTAAAAATTATCACATGTATCGCATACAAAGGTGATTAACTTTGTAAAATATTTTCATCACCAATGAAAATTTGGCCACATAAATTATCGTCAATGATGAAAATTATTCTCGTTAACTAATTATTTCAACAAATACAAGTGATTGTTGTTAGGAAAATATTTTCTAAATTATTAGCCATTGGTTAAAAAGTGAAGATGCTTTTGGTATTTTTCGTATCCACCCCCACTAAACCAAATACGACGACTAGTGGGGCTCCCCCAAGTGATTATATTAAAAAAAAAAAAAAAAAGAGAGAGAAAAAGTCACCAAAAATCCCAAATTTTGTCCAAATGACAAATTTACCCCAAACTTTTTTTGACATGAAAAACTCTAAACTTTGCTAATCGTGACACATTTACCCCACTGAGGGCATTTTCATCTAGTTTTTTCTATTTTTTTCTTTTTCTTTTTTTTTTTTTATTCTCTCTTCCCTCCGCCATGGCCGGTGGAGGGCAAATCGGACTCAAGCGAGGACAGCTGTCGCGGCATCCAATGAGGGTGGTTGGCAAGGGTGACCTCTCGCTATCGGGTGAGGGCTGTCCTCACTAAATCCGGCCCAGGCAAAGGCCGCCCTTGCTGGATCTAGCGAGGGTTGTCCTTGCTTGGGCTAGCAAGGGCAACACCCAGGTGAGGGCGACCATCGCCAGACTCGGCAAAGGGCCACCCTCACCTAAGTCCGGCTTCTCTCTGCCATGGCCGGTGGAAAGAGAGAAGAAGAAGAAAAAAAGGAAAAAAAAAATTAAAAAAGTAAAAGACGAAAAATAACCTATAATTTAGGATAAATGTGTCACACGGATATAAGTTTAGAGTTTTTTGTGTTACGAAAAAAAGTTTAGGGTAAATGTGTCACGGTTAGCAAAGTTTGGGGTTTTTCATGTTACAAAAAAAAAAAATGTTCGGGGTAAATTTATCACTTTGGGCAAAGTTTGGGATTTTTTGTGGCTTTTTCCCAAAAAGAAAAAAAAAAAGAAAAGAAGATAATATTCCTCAAAATAATGTGTCATTACTGGTTGTGGACATTGTTCTGGTTTCAATAAAGTTGGTGGAGGGCTATTGGTGTCCAGTTGTCCATGGTCGATGCTGTTTTTAGTAATAACTTATCATAGTCTATAAGATTTCATTTTAAATTCATTTATTTTCACGATTAACCCAAGTTTCAACATCCTTGACAATCTAACGTCGCTCCTCGCCATTAGAGCAAAGATTTTGTTAACGGGTGTCTCATAGATAATAGTTAACTAATTGATAAAGGAAATTTCATTATTTTCAATACACTGATTTTCTCATATTATGCATAATAAGTATTTTGAGAATTTTTTTTTTTTTTTGGTCGGTCCTACTCTACTCCTATTTTAACTCTCACTCTCGACTTTTGCCTTGCCTCTCAGAGAGTGTGTCGAAACCCACTCCCGAAATTAATTTGTCCCCACCCCAACCCCCTCTGAGAAGGTGGGGATTCGAATCCCCCACCTCCTCCTTCCATGTTGAAAGGGTGGCCATTGGGGTAAACCCCAGTGGTTAAGTACTTTGAGAATTGAACTATCTAAATAAAATGCTTGAGACACTCATTAATAGTAAAATAGAGAAACGTTCCTAGTTAAATGATCTATCATAATTAGGGGTGTTAGAATCAAATCGAAACCAAAATTGAAACCGAACAAAATCGAACCAAAGTTTGTGCATTTTCGCCGGTTCGGTTTTCGGGTCAAATAATTGAAAAGTAACCATTCTTTTTTTCGGTTTGGTTCAGTTTTTGGTTCGGTTTGTTTAACCGAAACGGAACCTAACCGAACCGAAATTCTCAATAAAACCCCGCAACTTAAAACCTCTCTTCTTTCTTACCCTTTATTTAGTTTGGTTCCAATAAGTAAGGCAAAAATAAGAAAACCGAAAAACTGAATCAAACCGAACCAAATCGAACCTAACTAGGTTTTCAATTCAGTTTAGGTTAGATTCACACCTTATCGGTTGGTTACGTTGGTTCGGTTTTTCTGAAACCCCGAGCCGAACCGAACTGTTGACACTCCTAAATTACATTCTTTTACCCACAGCTTCCTTTTATTTTCTCAGCGAAATTAGTTCTATTTGACAACTCAAAAAGAAAAGAAAACTGAATAAATTGAAGAGGAGAACTGTGCTTATTCGACAGGACCAACACCATGTTTAACTAAAGTACACACCTTGAAAATCAAACACAGATGGAGCTTTCTTGGAATGATGCAACGAAAGGGGTGGTCTCGGGGGTCCTTAGAGATGACAGAGGCGCTTAACTGGATGGTTGTACCATGAAAGTTTCGTCTTTGTCGCCGATTCAGACGGTAATTTTGGCTCTAATTGAAGCTCTGAAGCGGTTTGAGCCGAGGAGAGAGAGTGATACGGAGGATCGAGACCGGCTGTGCTGAGCTAGTGGACAAACTTTAAGGGAAGACGCACGTGTAGTGGAAGCTGGAGACGTTGATTGAAGAGGCTAGGATTTGAATGGCCCAATTTTAGTCCATCTCGCTAGCCCATTGTTATAGGTCTGCAAGCAAAGCGGCTAATTGAGTCTCGAAGGCCCATCGTTCAAATTCCCTTTCATCTTTTTGGGATTTTTTTTTTTTTAATGTTTGGACACCTTTATACTGGGCTTTTGTTTAAGAACTCTTGAATTTCAATGGCTATCGAGAAATATTTCAACAAAAAATAATAATGATAATAATAAAATCACAAGACGAGAAGGAAAATGCATGAACTTAAATCAAACACCTCAGAGTCAGTTTGACTCTCAAGATTGCCAGATTTTTCCATCACATGTGATGCACCCAAATTTCATCAGTGATCTTGAGAAAGTTTTTCAATAATGTTCTCTTCAGTAATAAATTTGTAGCACCATTTGTAAATTCTAAATAAAGATGGTACAATCGTGTAATTTGCTACATCCTGATCAAGTACATTGATGAAATTTGTCAATAATTTTAGCAAATTACGACTTTCAATGTTTTAGTAACCTACTAAGTACTAACTATGATGTTTATATATATATATATATATATATATATATATATATAATTTATCACGTAAAACTACATCACGACAATGAGATAATTGCCTAAAAAGAACCTAAACTTATTGTAATTATATCGAGTCAATATAATTTAGTCTATTTGGCTTGTTAGAATATTTAAATAATAAATCACACATTCATATAATAATTTAAGCTTTTAAAATAGTTTGGGTGATCCAACGTAATCTCACACATTATTGGAGCAGAAGGTCTCGGGTTCGATTCTTTCTAAACCCCTATTCCCCTCTCCTCCCAAATTGCATATTTCCACGCTTAGTACTAGGCCCAAAAAAAAAAAAAAAAAAACTAGTGTACATCAATTCCAAAAAAAAAAAAAAAACAATTGCAATATGTTTAAGATATTTTTAGTAATTTTTCCTCACAATAATTGCTAGTAATTTGCTATTAAATTTGTCAATAGTAAAATTTTTATTTCATTGGTAACATACAAATAGTTGCTCCTTGTAAAATTTAAAAGTAAGTGGTAATTTATTATTAGGATTATCGATAGTAAAATTGTTATTTCATTGGTTACTTATAAATAGTTGACCAAACTGACGAGTTGCTGATCACCTTTTACGACCCTTTTATTTACCATCAATTCCAAATTTACGGCGGACGTTATACATCCGCGGAGCGAACTGCTTCAATTTTAGAAATCTGCCAAATCAATGTATGGACTCAATGCCAAACTGCTCGAAGCATCCTGCAATCGTGTTAGCCCATCCAGGTCTATTCCTGCTGTCACTTGCTACCTACAATCGTCCTACAAACGTTCGGAGTCCTTAATCGATGGCCTTTGCTTTGCAGCAAGAGACAGGAGAGTGACAAATGACAATGGACTAACCAAGAGGGCTGGTTACAGGTCGAGAGATGCAGAATACAGTGTACTGCAGTATTATACAACATGGAGAAAACGAAATCTACACTTCATACAAGTCCTGGATGAACAGAATGACAGGCCTTCCTTCCATCAACTGAAGAGACATTGTTGCACAGCATCGAGAAGAAGAAAAGTCTAATAGAAGTTGGAATAAAACTCGCAGAAATCACAACTGAGGCCGCAAGGTTGACAAAACGGTACTTCTGTCCTGTCAAAGGCCCCGCGGTTTCTGTCAACCATGGCATCCACATAATGCAATGCTGTTGATCACAGATTTACAACGTGTGCCATCTCAGCTCATCTTCACCAGCGGCCTTGATCTTCAACTCGTGCTGTATTGAAGAAGTTCCAAATGGAACTACCTTTGCAATCCAGTCCTGGAGAAATCTGGAGAAATGTTGATTCTGAATCATCAAGTCATTATTTAGTAGGAACATGAGCTACTGCCTATCTATTGTTTCAGCAAGCAGATATGTTGAAGAAATACGAGCTCCTTGATTGAGTTACCATCAATCAAAGAACCGGTTAATCTATGTGACAATAACAGCAAGTGATGGCTCATTCAATCGTGGGTAATTGGGCTGGCATTTAACTAGAAGAATGTCAGCATATGAAGAATTTCATAGTTGCAGGAAAATTACTAAACTATTTTGGTTTTAGATTCATGGAAATCTTCTTGCAAACATTATACTATATCATGCCGCGTGGTCTGTGCATAAAAATATACTAACAGGGACGTTTTCAAATGTTCCACATAATGGCACATGTTGTGTTACTTACAAACGTTACATTTTCATATGTCCACATAACAGTACAACATGTCATGTTGCTTAAGAGATAAACTGTCTTTTAAAATAGACCATGTGTCTGTTTCTGTTATGAAAAATTAATTTCTCAAAAGAATCCCGAATAATGAACATTTTTTGGAAACCCTGCACTTTCAAGAAAACATCAAAACAACGAACTTAGGCAATTTGGATATGCTTACCCACATGAACATTGCGATAGTTTCACCTAAAGATAAGACACGATTTTCAAACTTCGTTAGGACACAGGCATAGTTTGCATGAAATGAGAAAAGTTCACTATGGACAATTGATTTTCTAAAGATTACTCCATGTCCAATCGGGCATGACACCTCTGTAAACACATCCTGAAATTTGGAGCGTCAGGCTTTCTTAGAAGGGTTGGAGCCACGAACAAAAACGAAAGTACTAGCATGTAAATTCCTAGGCCTAAAAATTTACCAAGTCCTGCTTGTTGAATCCATCAACTTGTAGATCTCTGTTTTTTACAAATAGTTTTTGCTCTCACCAGAAAAAGAAATGTCAGAATTGGTTCATGCAAATGGTTTATAAATCAACTAGGAACCAGAGTGTATTAGACCAGGTACTTCATTGCCAACCACATTTTCACGTTCCATGTGATGATTATTTCTTGAATCTCATTGTAACCCAGAAGCAGCACAGATTAGGTAGAGTATAACAATGGGAAAGAGAAGTGTCGCTGCAAGAAAACAGGAAAACAGAAATGAAGAAAAACAACAAAATTTAAATATTCACCTTGGAGAGACTGTCGGAAATAATAAGGTCTACCAATTGTCATGCAGAGAAAAAGTGGAGTACTTTCCTTGGAGAATAGATAAACTCCAACCTCTTCCAATTGGAAATAGAGAGCATCCTTTGCAGCTTGCTGTTGAGATCACAATATGCATAAAACAACACATGGTTATTGGTGCGAACAATCACGGTGCCTCGAGCAGCAATTTCTATTGTACCTCTAACAGGGCTGATCCTCAATGTTGCAAAAGACTATTTCCTTAAATTCCAGATTTTGGCACTTTGATATGTCTGGCAACCGGTCAAGAGAATAGCAACGAGACATAGAAAACTTTCTCAATTGTGATGCTTGTTCGAGACCATCAAGGTTCTTAATGTTGCAGTCAGATATCTCCAACACTTGCAGGAGCCTTAGTTTCCCAAGACCCAGAATTTCCGATGCATTGCAGTCACAGAGCTTTAATTTGGACAGAGTTTCCAGATTAGAGAAATCCACCCTCTGGCTCTTGCAATTCTTGATAAGAAGTTTTGACAAGCTTGAGGGAAGTTTCGGGAGGTCTTGCAGGTTTATGCAGGACAAATTAAGTTTTTTAAGTTGAGTAAGGGCATTAAAATCTTCTGGTAGACTAGCAACATTTGGAAGGCACAGCTTTAGGCTCTCTAAGTTGGATAAACTCGATATCCAGCCAAAGCTTTCCATTTGGGACAGCTCAGAGGAAGTTATGTCCTTCTCATCAGGATCATTAACTAATTCCAGAACTTTCAAATATTTCAAATATGAAAAGTCCTGAACGTTCCCCATATTTTTGGTTCCCCAGCGCAAACTCACTAAATTAGATGGTAATGTTGGTAGATTCTGAAGTTCGTCACAGCCTAGCAAGTGGAGAGTCTGGAGATGAGAAAGTTGACAAATGCTCTCGGGTAGGCTACTAATAAGAGTAAACGATAATTCCAAGATTCTCAAAGATGATAACCCTGAAATGTCACACAGAATTTTCCCATTCAAACTCTGGCAGTCAGAAAACGTTATGACTTGCAACTTCCTAGATTTGCAATATCTTTAGGGAATGTACTTATGGGAGTATTATCCATTCTCAGCACCTCCAATTTATCCAAATTTCTTATGGATTCGGGCAATGCCTTGATTCTGGTGTTTGACAGATCCATTTTCTGTAGTGACTTAAGCATCCCATCAGAGTCCGGAAGTGCAGTTATCTGCCGACAGTCTCTTAAAGACAGCTCTGCAAGTCCCTCCAACAACTTAACAGAATTTGGGAGTCCTGGGATAGTGGACTCATCCAAACAACCAGTAAACTCGGATATTTCAGCCAAATTTTCGCAGCTGGAAGCACTAAGAATTTTAAGTTTCCGCATAGAACCTCTTAAGAAATGAAGGTGACGTATGGTAGTTTTATCAATCAAAAGCTCTTTCAAATTATCCAAGGAATTCATCTCTTCTGGCAGCCGGAGAATCAGAGCGGACTTGATGTTCAAAGACCGCAAATATTTCAAATTACCAATGGATTTGTCAATAACTGACAAATAAGAACATCGTTCCAGAATCAGTCTTTTAATTTGCTATCAGCTGGGAAGCATGGCGTTTTACGTAATCGACTGTAGCTCCAAAACTTTCAATTTCTTTGCCTTCTGTGTAAACAAAGAGACAGAAAAGGGTCAGTTTCTTTTATCTAGCCTTCAAAAAAAGTTGACAAAAGAAGGCGATACCTGCATTATTTGTGTCCATCCTTCCCAGTCATCTGCCACTGCGCTCCGGGATAAATCAAGAATGACCAATTTTTCTAGACACAAATGAAGAGTCTCGGAGCTCTTATGGCACCCTTCCCAATGAAGCCACCTTAATTCTGAAAGAACCCCAGTAAAATCTCCTCTCATGATAGCTCGATCCAACTTAAGGAACCTTAACTTCAAAAGCGGGGCAAATTCCGCCGATGTGAAATATTCATCAGATCCTTCCTTAAAGGTGAGACCAAGGGCTTCAACTTTTGTGGTACCCTACCAGTTTAAACATAAAGGAAAATGAATATGAATTGAATTTGCCATGGAATCGCCCCTGTTTTCTAAACAACTTCTACAAATTGAAATTTAAAACGGAATCAGGGTTTTACAAAGAAAGTAGTTCTAGCTTTCAGGCTTACCTCCTTCTTCCGTTGTGTGGATAAGGCTTCATTGTGCACCCACAACCTGCTTCGATTACCAGGGATATCATCTTCATCTAACACAATTTGTCTGCCTAGAGTTTTCAGTAGATCATACATCAAGAGCTCATTGTTTTCTCCAATTTTCACCAAAGACATGACTTGCAGAGCGTCGATCCCACTAAAAGGATAAAGTTTATAGTCTTTCCACATGTAGGAGGCAATTCTCCAATCCTTGCCGATGAGAAAACATGCTATATCCAAAAATATTTACTTTGCATATTTATCTAAGGCATTGTAACTTATCTTCAACACATGTTCGACTTTCTCAGGAGGAGCTTCTTTCAATTTCTCCAACATTTCTTTCCATATACGCTTTGATTTTTTGAACAAACATGAACCAGTCACCTCAAGTGCTAAAGGAAGTCGCCCAGTAGCCCTTGTGATGTCGGTGGAAAGGCCCTCAAAGCCGTTTTCTGGGGAATCCCTTCCAAAAGCATGCTTAGAAAACAATTGGAGAGCTTTTTCTTCTTCCAACGGTTCAACCTTATAGGTTTCAGCCTCTTCAAACCTTGAAAGGATGTCGCTCTTTCTAGAAGTCACAATGATCCTGCTTCCTGGACCAAACCAACTAAGCTTCTCAACAACCAAATTGAGTTGCTTGACGTCATCCACGGCATCAAGGAGAATGAGGACCTGCTTGTCACGAAATCCTTCAGCAAGAACTGTCCTAGCATCATTAGAACATTTGTGTGCTGCAGTTTTTTTTTTTTTTTTGGAGGTCTGAGATTAATTTATTTTGCAAACACAAGGTCATATCATCTTGATGTAAATTTGAAAATTCAAGATAACTATAACCTCGAAAGCAACCATAGAGTTGATTGTAAACTACTCTTGCAATAGTAGTTTTGCCAACCCCTCCAATACCATATATTCCAAGGACCCGGACGTCGCTGCTACATATTGTATTTTGGTGTCCATTGCGATGCATAACGCCAAGCTTTCCCATAATCTTTTGCACGTGATGGTCAACTCCGACTAAAAATTCTGTCGTAGGTAGAACTCCCTTCTGCAGGGTTTGCAGAACCAATCGGATGATTTCGTCCATGATCTTGGAATAATGCCTACGGAAATCAAATTATGGAGACATGATGAGAAAGTGAATTAGAACAATAATCGAACAGCAGAGCAAAGCAGAATGCGCAGACTTGAAATAGGAGCAATGCACCGTGAAGCAAGAACAAGGAGGCATCTAAATGCACTTCCAGAGATCCTGCAATCGAAAGGTCTAACTTGGTCTGAAAGCCGAACAATTAAGTGCAGTTGCGAAACAATTTAACTTGGAAATGAAGAATAATGTTGAAGATAGCATGATTGGTTTATATGCCCAGTGCATCAATTCTGTAAATGGATTTTAAAATATCGGATTACCCGTTATGTATTTTTGCCGTTACAAATCCTTTTAACCCTCCAATCTCTTTGAGAGCTAGCTTCCAATTCTTGATGGTCTCGCTATCCTCCCCATTGCTCTCGTGTTTGAGAAAAACTCTCCTCAAAATAATTCCTCTGGTCTTTCACATCTGAGGGCTCAATCTCATAGAAAATGGGAATGATTTTTCGATTCATCGTATTCTTGCAGTCTAATATTTGGACCAACTCCATGAGGCAGCTTTTGCTGGAAGCATAATCCCTGGAGATGATGGGAATCAAAACCTTCGACCGTTTGATCGCTTCAATCAGCGCAGGCTTGATCGGTTCTCCAACAGGCAGATCCTCTTCATCTTGAAAGGCGTTTGTCCCATTATCTGTCAATCCTCAGTAGAGGATATCTGTAAAATTCTGGCGAGTATCTGGTCCTCTAAAACTCAAGAACCCATCGTAATTGTTTCCAGCCAAGTCAGAGCCCGGTGACAAGGACGAAATGGCCGATTCCTGTCAAGTGAGTAAATTGAGTTCATCACATCCACTGTAGAGGTATTGAAACTTGGGGTGGGGAGAGATTGCCTCAATTTATGCAGACAAAATCGAAATATATCAATGCTCTGCAGATGCTTTTCGCTAATCCTATGTAATATTGATAAGAGTATGATGACACGATATATTCTGATCATAGTTAGAAGATACGAGACATGAATCTCGCATTGGAAAAAGGGAGTTTGATGCGGGGTTTGCATGCTTTGGAAGTATTGGCGTGACCATTCATAATGCAAAATTTAAACAGAAAGAAAGAAACACAAGGGTTAGTACAGAATTAAGACGCAAAGTCAATGAATCGAACCGCAGTAGTCTTCCGCTTCTTTAGAGGGGCAGCATTGCGACCGTGCCGAGAGTCATCACGATCCCAAGTAGTACGCTGATGCGACGAAAGCGTCGCAGTCCTCGATTCCATCTTCTTTCTTCCTCCGTAATCTTCCGCTGCCGTGCGTGCGTGAGGGAGACGAGCTTTTTATTGATTGGAACGAGTGAAACACCATGTGAAAGGTCAAGATCCCACCCTTCGAGAAAACGACTTCCCATCGGATCCACACACAACGTTGACTTTGACTTTGGAAAAGATTTTAGACGCCCCTCCAAACACTTTTGGAAAATTACAAATAAGATGGAATCAAATCGTCCGTAGTAGTCTTCCGCCTCTTTAGAGAAGCAGTGATTGTGATAACGCCAAGAATCATCACATGAATCACGGTCCTCCATTCCATCTTTATATTTTTTTGGGAAAATTGTTACAAGGTGCGATGAAAAATCATTTCGTGAAATTATTCTCGGACTTTTTAGCATTTGAACGATGAAAAGATAGGCAATTAAAGAGAAATATTTTTCATAAATTGAAAATATAAGTTTAGATCGACAAAAACTTGTACTTCTAACAAAAAAGGAAATCATTTTTCTTGAAGTCGCTAAATGATAATAATAATAATAATCCCTCTATGGATGTGTCATGATAAAAGTAAAATGATTAAAATCATGTTTAAGGAAATAGTTAGATTTTTTTTTTTTTTTGGTGGTATGCTAAAAAGGGTGCCCGAAAACATTTTTAAGTATGTTGATGTCATTTACGATTACAGAATTAATATGCTTGAAAAAGGGATTTTCTCTATTTAAATTTGAGAATTCGTTTTCTAATTTTAAGTGTGAGTGTTTTATAGTATTACATAAGCAAATCATTTTCAGCCAATCATATACATGAAAATTCAGAAAATTAATTCACAGAAAGCTTCTTTGGCGAAACAAACACATCATATATTTCCCATCTCTGATTGATTTTTGTCTTTTCCTTCATTACGTCACATGTCTTTCTGTACATCTTGTCTAACGTGTCCCTTCATGCTTCTTTACTGCTCATGTTCTTCATTTAAAAGGAAAACACCGTATCATACAAGTAACTTCTTAACTCTTTCCTACTCTTTCCAATTCTTGTTATTTTGACGATGACAGAATAAACAAAAATGTTGCTTCCATTTTGTTAGTCATTACATGCCATTTCAAACAATACAAAGCTGCCTTTAGTAGATTCACTTCTTATCAGAACACCATAAGATCAATTTTCTTTCGCCTTGTTTTTATCACAAACAAACACCATTTATTTTTTTTTGAAATTGAATTTCTCAAAAGCCATTTTCCAGCGACAATAAGTTTTTAATGAAACAAATGGACCCTAGGTATATATTTTTTCATTGAAAAAGCTTTCCACGGATTACTTTTCTAAATTCCCATGTTTGGTTTGTTAAAATGATTAGTCAATGGAAAAATATTTATGATATCACTCACAATTAAGTTATAAAAATGAATTTTCGGTTATGAATAGAGAAATCATTATCCCAACCATAACAGGTCTCTTGCCACAAACGCACAGTAGCTTTTTCAACTTCCGTTTAATATCAATACCACCAAATAAATAAATAAATAAACTAATAATTTTCCTTGAAAATGACCTCTGCAAAGTATAAAATTTTCGCAACGACAGGCACACCTAAATGCATTTTTAATTTCTAAATATCTTGGTTATAATGTGCTCTGAGATTGTGCTGATTTATCTCATAAACTACAAGTGTGCAATATGTATTACAGACAATAATTAAACAATCATCCAAATATGGTATGCAAGGATGCATGTATCCCTAATTAATTTAGTGTATGTGCATTAACAAATCTAGACCATGTTTAATTTCTTTTAGGATCACTTAGGACACGTTTGATAATATTTCTACTCCGAGAAATAATTTTTTAACAGAAATAATTTTCTTTGTTTCTGTTCCAGGGAATAATTTTTTAGTATAAGAATGTGTTTGAAACTGCAAAAAATTTCTATTACAAGAATAGAAATATGTTTGGTAAACTTGTATGATTTTTTTGTTTCTTTTAATTTTTCAATATTTTTCATTTTTTTTCTTCTTTCTTTTTTCATTTTTTTCTCCTTTCTTCTTTATGGCCGGTCGCGACCTCGACCATGGCCAAAGTGACCGACCGACAAGGGCCAGCAACCTCGCTGTGGCTGGGCGAGGCTCGGCCTCACTAGTGACCTCGCCGGCCACCGAGGGCGAGGCTCAACCTCGCCTAGGTGGTGCGAGATCGACCTTGCCTTGGCCTAGTGAGGCCGAGCCCCGTGCCGGCTAGCGAGGCTCGACCTCACCTTGGCTGAGCGAGCTCAACCTCGTTAGATCTCGAGAGAGCTCAAGCATGCCCGACCAAGGCAAGGTCGAGCCTCGCCGGGGCCGGCGACGCTCGACCTCACCGGGGCTGGCGACGCTGGCAAGGTCGCCGCCCTCGATGACCGCCGCCGGCCAAGCGATCGCCGGCCATGGCCGAGACGGCGATCGGCCAAAGGAAGAAGAAGGAAAGAAAAAGAAGAAGAAAAAAAGGAGAAAAAGAAGAAGAAGAAGAAGAAGAAAGATGTGTTTCTCGGATTGTTCCCGTAATAAGAAATAACTTTTTTTCTATTTCTTGATTCTGTTCCAAATCTGTTTCTGAGAACAAAAAAAATAAATTTTTTTGTTCCTGGGAGTAAAAGTTTTACCAAACACGTTTCTGTTCTTTTTTTATTCACTGGAACAAAAGAACATAAATTTTTGTTTTGGGAACGGAAACACAAATAAACAAACATGCCCTTAGTCAGCATAATTCTAATGGGGATATTGCCAAAAAAGTCATAAATTTGTTAGAATTGTGCCATTTTAGCTCTAAACTTTTTTGTTTCACCAATTGAATCTTAAATCTTTTGCATTTGTACAAATTCAGTCCATCTAGCCAATTTTAAATGATCGACAGCCAGTCGATGCCGACATGGACATTAGTCATCCTATGTGGCATCATCGGCACTAACGTGAACAATTTGTAATAATATTTTAATACTTTTTATGAATTTTTATTTATTCCCACCTTCTCTCTCTACACAGTCGGCAACCAACCAAAGGCAAGGCCAAAGAAGGGACTTGGCTAGCCTTGGGGAAGATTGGCTATGACTAGGTGAGGCTTGACTTTACCAAAGGCCATCAAATGGACTAGCAAGGCTCATCCTTGTTGGATCTATCGAGGTCGAGCCTCACCAACCATGGTGAGGTGAACCTCGTTAGAGCCTGCTCAAGGTAGCAGCCTTCAACCTTGTGGCCTTTAGTGAGGGCTTGAGCCTCGCTAGTGGCTGAGCCAGCTCGCCCTCGCCGAATATGGCGAGGTTAGGCCTTGCCCACCTCACTAACCAAGTAGGCGACTTGGGCAACTTGGCCATGGCCAAGCTTCCCTAAGGCCAGCAAGGTCCTCGCTAGCCCCGCCTTTGGCTAGTTGTTGGCAGTGACAAGTTAGAAGAAGAAGAAAGTGATAAAAAAAAGTGAAAAATAATAAAATATTATAATATCATAATAAAAAATCCATGTCGTGCTGGTGATGTCACGTACAATGGCTAGCATCTATTTCAACATTGAGTAGTCAAAATTGATCAAACCGATTGAATTAGCACAAATACAAAAGGTTTAGGATTCATTTGGCCAAAAAAATATTTATGACTGAAATAACACAAGTACAATAGGTTTAAGACTTTTCTTTTTAGTAATTTTCCATAATTCTAATATATGAATAAAAGAGAAAATTTTTGACTTAAAATCAGAGAAGCCCCAAAAATAGTTTTAAAAAATTATATGACAGTATACTTCGCAAGTGTGTCTATTTAATAAGAAAAAATATATATGCTAAAAATTTTGAAGTGTTAACTCTTGGTAAAATTATTTAAAGAGTCCTAAACCTATTACAATTTTGTCAATTCAATCTAAACTTTTTAATTTTCTCAATTCAATCATAAACATTTTCATTTCCCGGCAATTGAGCCCATCCGATCAATTTTAACTAAAATTTACTGATGTGGATGCTAGGGGTGCCACATGGTACCACTAACGCTAATGTGGACAACTTTAGTAATATTTTAATATTTTTAAATATTTTTATTCTTTTCTTCTTTTTTTCTTTCTTTTCTTTTTGGCCTTCTTCTACCTTTTGCCGTGGTCGACCTCTAGCCACGGGCAATGGCTAGCCACCAACCATGGTAGGGTGGGCTAGCCTTGCCCCCCTCCTTAGGCGAAGCCTACTAGGTGAGGGTCGGCCTCACCTAGGCCAGGTGGCCTCGTCAAGCATCACCTTCACCCAAACGACAACAGGCGAGGTCGCCTTGGCCCCAACAAGAGCCAACCTAACCAAATTTAGTGAGGGGAGCCCTCCTCGAGGCTTGCCATGGCCCAAGCCAATTTGGCGAGGGCAGCCCTTGCTGGGGCCTATGCAACCTCTCTCGACGATGCCTTCACCTAGCCAATGGCCAGTGAGGCAGCCTTGGCCCTGGCGAAGGCCAACCTCGCCAAATTTGTCCTGGACAAGGCCGACCCTCATCGTGTCTCACCTAGTCGACCCTTGCCCGTGTGAGGGCACCCCTCGCCAAAGCTCGCCCATGCCTGACCAAGCCTCGCCTATGGCAGATAAGGCTAGCCTGCCTTGCCATGGTTGGTGCCATGGTTGGTGGCTGGCCATTGCTTGTGGCTGGAGGCCAATCCCCAGCAAAAGGTAGAAAAAGACCAAAAAGAAAGTAAAGAAAAAGGGAAATAAATAAAAAAAAAAAAAATTTCCAAAAATATTAAAATATATCCACGTTAGCGCCAATCGCGCTATGTGGCACCATTGACATCCACATTGGCAAATTCTAGTCAAAATTGGCAAGATAGACTCAATTGCTAAGAAGTGAAAATGTTTAGAACTGAATTGGTAAAATTGAAAGATTTAGAATTGAATTGATAAAAATGCAACAACTTTAGGACTTTTTGGACAATTTTCCCGTTAACTCCTTGATCAGAGAATTGACAAATGAATTGAGTCTTTTCTTCTTCTTCTTCTTCTTTTTTTTTTTTTTTTTTTTTGGTGGGGTCGAATAATGAATTGGGTCTTTAGTTGCACAAAGGTATGAAGTCTTAAGTTCGTTTTCTGTTATGTTTAAAGTAAAATCTGAGGGATGGATTTGATCTGGTGCATAAAACTTATCTCAAGATATATTGATCGTAACCCAAAAAAGGGGTAATACTGGTAGGTGTATTAAATTAAAATATGTAAAATATTTTAAAGTTAAGTCATATTCCATTTTTGTTAATATTATTATTAGGTTTTTTCAAGGCCGTTCGTACCCCGAACACAGCAATTGGTGTACCAATGGAAGAAGAAGATTCAATTTCTAGAGAAATGAAAAACAAGGAGAGATGAAAAAACAAAGGATTGAAAAAAAAAAAAAAAAAGTAGCAAAACATTGAAAAATGATGACTTGCCAACTTCTTTTCCATTTTATCAAAATCTAAACAAGCTAGCCCTAGCTTTGTAAAATTTCCTTCTTTATTTTACTTTTTCAATCAAGAACTACCTCTGAAAAAAATAAAACGTAAAACCGGTCGAATCTGAATCACCACCCTTAGGTCATGGTCTTATTCCTCTGATAGTTTTTGTGAAGCTCTCTATAATGGGAGGAAGATGGAATTATTTAAATTTCAAGGTGATGGTCATATTCTCTCACGTAGAGAACAATAATGATAATTAATGGAAGACGGAAGGTCAAACTTGTATCCAGCTGAAACAGCCCATGTAGCTTTGGGCGGTTGGCTTGTTCTAATCCAGCCAGCGTTCATTTGCTCACCTTTTTGTGTTGACTATTTTGCGGTTTTTTTTTTCTTGTCGAATTTTTTGTGGTAATTAAACCACAAAAAACTGACATATGTTGGGCCATCTATATAAAATGTGTGTGAGAGAGAGAAACTATTTGTTAGTGGTGAGTATTTGGTTTATGAAGCACCCATTTGAGACTTGAGTACAATCCAGGATACTGAGTTCGGGTGCTGGAGACTCGAGCCCCGGCTCGGGTGTCCCAGTTTCAAGCTCCGGGTGGTCCCTGGCATGTCTTTAGGGAGCTTGGGCCCACAGGGATCCTACGAGCATGGTTTGACCGATTGGGCAATTAAATAATTTTGAAATGTTTCTATTGTAGTGGGGCATATTCATCTCTATTTGTTTGTGGTCATCCACGTGGCACTGTCATTCTTCTTTTATAAGTGTATGACAAATTTGGGAACAGAGTCCTTTGGAATTGATGAGTTCATTGAAAAACTCCAAGAGGTGCATACCCCTTGACACTAGCACAATGGCCAGCTACGCGCCCCCCCAAAAAAAAAAAAAAAAAAAAAAACTTCATTATGTTGATATAATACATGCATAAGCTTCATTTAGTTATTATAATTTGAATTTAATCCAATGTATTAGTTCCACTTTAACTCTTCCCATAGCATAATTCCAAAGATCCTATCATTTCAAATTTAACTAAAACTTTCAATCCCTAGATTTAATAGGACTTTACTGATTTTCTTTGACCTATATAAGGATCTACTTGCTCGATTGAGAAGTTTTCATTCTAGAGCTTCGAGTATGCGTAATTATCTAAGAAAGATCAATTAATCATAAGATAACCGATTCAATAAATTGTTACACCTTGTGGGGCCCAAATCAAATGGACGTGCCTTAAAATAAAAACCTCACTAATATAAATTTTGAAATGTCTTACAGCTATTGCAGAGTTGGGTTACGGAAGTGAAAGGACCACCTCACCACCCTTTGGTCAAGTTCTTATTAATTGTTTTTGCTAAGCTCTCTATTAATGGGAGGAAGATGGAATTATTTAAACTTTAGGTGATGATTATATTCTTTCACGTAGAGAATTGAAATGATAATTAATGGAAGACAGCAGGAAGGTCAAACTTGTATCCAGCTAGAACAGCACAAATAGCGTTGGCGAGGTTGGCTTGTTTTAATCCTGCACGTTCATTTTCTCACCTTTTTTGTTTTCCTTTTTTTTGGCAATTTTTGTGGTTTTTGTCTCGTTGAAATTTTTGTGGTAATACACATGTTGGGTTATCTATAATCTAGAAATCTAGAGAGAGAGAGATTCGAAACAATCCCGAATCTTGAGCTCGAGCGCCGGAGACTTTTTTTTTAGCTCGGGAAGAGCACCAGAGACTTGAGCCTTGGCTCGGGGAGTCCCAAATGTAAGCGTCGCTTCGGGGAACTTGGGCCCATAGAATCCCACGGCATGGTTCAACTGATTTGGCAATTAATAATTTTGAAATGTTCCTATCATAGGGGCAAATTGTTTAAAAAAACTCTAAATTTATTGAATTTTTATCAATTCAATTTTAAACCTTTTAATTTTTCCAATTGAATCATAAACCATATCAAGAATAGGTAGTTGAGTCGATTTAGCTAATTTTAGTTGGAAATTGTGGATATGGGCGTCGATCATCTTATATAACATGATTGATGCTAATTTGAACAAAAATAATTATTTTTAAAATTTTTAATCTTTTTGAATTTTTTTAAAAGAATTTCTTTCCTCTTTTCTGATTTTTTCGTCCACATCGTGGCCCTCAACCTGTAGCAGACAATCAGCCTTCACCTGTGGTCTCATTGGACTTAGAAGAAATAAAAGGAGAAGAAATAGAAGAAATAGAAGAAATAATAAAAATTTATAAGAAAATTCAAAATTTCTAAAAAGTTGTCTGCATTAGTATCGGCAATCTTACATAGTACTACCGGCGTCCACATTAGCGATTTTTGGTTAAATTTGGCTGGATGGATTTAATTGGCAAATTGTCAAAACTTTTAGGATTTGGTTGGTAAAATTTAAATGGTTTAGAATCAAATTGATAAAAGTGTAATAAATGTATGACTTTTTTGAACAATTTATCGTTATCGTAATAAGGCAGATTTGCTCTTACTTATAATCATTCTCGTGGCGCTCTCGTTCTTCTTTTATAGGTGGATGACACATTTCTTGAATTGATGAGTTACAAGAGGTACACGTCGACGCAAGCATAATGGCTGGCTACAGCCAAAATGAACTTCAATAGGTTCATATAGTACATGCAGAAGCTTCATTTAGTTATTTCAATTTGATTAAATCCAATGTATTAGCTCCATTTTAATTCTTCATATAGCATAATTCCCCTGATGAGGGCTTTTTCCATTTAACTAAAACTTTCAAATCCTGGATGTCATGCGACATTATTAGTTTCCTTCAACCGATTTAAAGATCTAATTTCTCGTTAGAAAATTTTTGGTTCTAGGGGGTGGAGCGTGCTTAATTATCTGAGAAGATCTATTAATCATGAGATGCCCGATCCAATAAAATGCTTGATTAAGCCTACAGATATATCTAAATTATTTACGATATTCAAGATATCCATAATATTCTGGATATCTTTGATATTCTAGATATCTTTATGACTTATTGTAATTGATTGTATAATATTTAATTGCTGTGAATAGTTTACATATAAAACCTATAGATAAGTTGTTGTAATCCTCATTATATATACATCGAAATATACACAATTCTTTGTTTTTTTCTTTTACAATATTCTCAACTTGGTATCAGAGCTCATTTCCTAGGGCAATCTAGTGCATCAGGTGCGACTAGTGCACCGGGTGCACTTCGCACCCAATGCACCTAAAAATTTCTCAATTCCATTTTTTCCATGTCATCATTCTTAACAATGCACCCATGCATCCCATGCAAATAAATCTATCTCCGCTGCTTGACAATGTTCGCACCCAAGTGCATCATTCCCGTTCGAGTAAGTATCACGGTGGTATGACGTCCCTAAAGCGTCGCTAAGTCGAGCTTTTATTTTCCACGGAGGTATTTTTGACGCCGCTAGTAACTTTCCCCTCAGTAAAGCCCGGGTCTTCGGATAGTAAATTTTCCCTTTGCAAAACCTTTGCAAAACGTGGCTTATTCTGCTTGCTAGTCGTATCGGTTGTGTTTAAGTTATTGTTCTGATAGCTAAGTCGACCACAAAGGAGGCATGTTGTTAGGCTCCAATTCTTCCGATCCCCAAGTTGAAGCTGACACCATCACGAGCAACATATTGACATCTTCTCATCAACAAAAGTTTGGAGGCATCATCCATGTTGCCTCGCCTTGGATCCATTGAGATTATTTTAATCAAAGATTTTGTGACATTGTTTGGATTATTTTTCAAACTCAAGTTGATTTTGATAAGGTTGATAATATTATTTAATATTATCGGAAGATTGGATTTGAGTATGATTTGATTCTGCTATCGGAAGATTAGATTAGAGTGGTAGATATGATTTGATTCCGATTATTCCAATTGCAAATAAATTGTTCCAGTCAATCTGTTAGATTAAATATTTTCCAGTCAATTTGTTAGATTAGATATTTGAATTATAGAATAGAAATCTAGTTGTCTTCTTAATATAAATAGCATTATGTATTGTAGAATGATATCATGTATTATGGCTTTCAATGAATAACATTTTCTCTTGGGAAATTTATCTTTGAATGGTTGTCTTTCTTGAATACTTTTATTTTCTTCATGGTATCGAGCCTTATACCGAGAGCCGTTTATTATATTTGTCTTCATCTTTTTCCTTGAGTTCATCTATTCTTCATCTACACAATCATGGCTGAAAACCCAAAATCGAGATACCCATACCCGATACACATAAATCTCTCAAACTTTATGACTATCAAACTTTCTAAAGAAAATTTCCTTCTATGGCGGACGCAATTTCTTCGCTTCATTAGAAGCCAGGATCTATTGGGTTTCATCAATGGTCAAATTCAACCTCCACCATTGAGAATCTTACGCACGGAAGGGGAAAATTCTAAAGATGTCCTTAATCCGGAGTATCAGCAATGGTATCGTACAGACCAACTTGTGTCATTGTGGATTACTGGATGCGTGTCTAAGGATGTGCTGGGACTCATAATCGGTATTGAATCGGCTTTTGAGGTATGGAATACATTATGTAATCGTTTTACTTAGAGATCTGTGGCCAAAGAATTCAAATTAAGGGGTAAGCTTCAATCTTGTCAAAAGCGTAATAGGCCCTTAATCGAGCATTTATGTGAGTTCAAATTGATTTGGGACCAGTTAAATGAGATCGGAAAACCGGTCGATGAAATCACAAAGGTTTTCGGTGTTTTAGAGGGTCTCGGAAGTGACTATGAAACGTTTAAGACAACTATGTATTGTCTCAAACCCGAGCCGAACTACGAAGACGTTATTGCTCAACTTGAGAGATATGAAGCGCGACATCAAAATTATTTGTCAAATCAAATAAACCCTAATTTGGCACTTACTGGTGAAAAGATTGATCAGTCCAAACTGAGTAGTGAGGCTGATTTGGGTTCATTTAATTCAACATTTGCTTTTGCTAGCCAAAGAAATTTTAACAGGGTTTTGAAGGAAAGAATGGAAAGTTTAACAATAGAGGAAGAGGCTATGGTTTTCATGGAAGGAGGTTCGGAAATTATCCCGGATCTCATAACTATGGAGTAACCTTTGGTGATTCATCTGGTGTTTATCAATCTGGTGGAAATTACATACCAAATTCACCTTCTCAGAATCAAGGCTTTCGACCTTACACAAACACTCCAACTAAGGTTGCTGATTCAAAGGAGTATCTGCCTGTGGGTGATAATTCTGCTTCGAACAAACAGTTTTATATGAATAATACGAAGCTTCAATGTCGGATATGCAAGAGACCAGGACACGACGCTCTACGTTGCTGGTATCGCTTTGATAATTCTTATCAAAGTGAGCTGATACCAAATGCTTTAGCTGCTCTTCACTTGGAGGATGATCAAGGAGGAGATTGGTTCCCGGATTCTGGGGCAACAAACCATATCACATCATCGACTAGTAATCTCAATTCTTTCTCTCCTTACTATGGTTCAGACAAGGTAATGGTAGGGAATGGAGTTTGTTTGCCCATTACCCATATTGGCTCAACATCTTTATCTACTGAACTACATTCATTTCCTTTAAATGAGGTTTTGGTGGTCCCGGAGATTAAGAAAAACTTAATTTCGGTGTCTAAGTTAATTGACGATTATCCTTGCTCACTAATCTTTGATAAACTTGGTGTATCTATTAAGGACCATCTGACGGATTCAGTAATCAATCTGGGAAAGAAATGCGGGGGCCTTTACAAAGTAAATCAGGCACAAACACAGGTGCGGTACTCTCAAAGACAAAGAGATCGCCGGTAGTGAAGTCTGGCACCTTCGGCTTGGGCACTCAAACTTTCAAATAATAAAGTTTCTGGAGAGCAACAATCAGATGAAATCTACGAAGGTGACAAAGAGAATATGTGAAAGTTGTCAGGTTGGAAAAAGTAGCAAGTTGCCTTTCAATATCTCGGAGTCTATAGCTAGTAAACCACTTGAAAAAATCTATTGTGATGTGTGGGGGCTTGCCCCAGTAGAATCCTTTCAGTAGTTTAAATTCTATGTAGTCTTCATAGACAGTTTTTCACGATTCTCATGGGTGTATCCAATGAAGAGAAAGTCTGAGTTCTTTTCCATCTTTATCATGTTCCAAAATCTTGTTGAGAACCAATTTGAAAGTCGAATTAAATCTTTCCAATGCGATGGTGGAGGTGAATTTAATAGCAGCCAGTTTATTAATCATTTGAATGAGAAAGGAATTAAAATGCTGGTCTCCTGCCCATATACGCCGGAACAGAATGGAAATGCCGAAAGGAAGCATCGGCACATCGTTGAGTTAGGTCTTTCTATGCTCTATCATGCACGAGTACCGTTGATTTATTGGGTCAATGCATTTCTGATTGCCAGATTTCTCATCAATCTGCTACCATCACCAGTGTTAGGAATGAGTAGTCCGTTTGGTAAGCTCTTTGGTAAAAAGCCTAACTATGGGTTTCTTCGAGTCTTTGGGTGTGAGTGTTATCCACACCTTAGACCGTATGGTGCAACAAAGTTTGATCCACGCTCATTACCCTGTGTTTTTCTTGGGTATAGTCAGAGACATAAAGGTTATCAATGTCTTTATCCGCCAACATGAAGGGTATATGTAAGTCGTCACGTGATATTTGATGACACGAGATTCCCATTTTCTAATAAATTGGGGACTGTTTTTCCTAGGCATTCACAGTTGTATCAGACTTGGTTATAGGGATTAAATTCTTTACTAGACAATCTGGAACAACAATGAGTAAAGGGAAAATATCACAACATCCGAGCGTCGGATTTCTATTTGATGATAACAGCTCTGGACAGCAAAATTATGAGCCACCTAATGAGACAAACGTATAGCAACCATAGTTGGGTTCACAAGAACCATGTATAGACTGTGAAACACATGAAAAGCAATAGTCTCTATCTCAAGTGATTTACCGTTCCATCTACTCAACAGCAATCTACTCACCCGATGCAAACAAGGTTGAAATCGGGAATAAGGAAGCCCGATCCAAAGTATGTTCTCTCCATAGCCCGTGAGATTCCAAAGGAGCCGAAAACAGCTTAAAGGAGCACTAAGTCATCCGGGTTGGAGGAAAGCTATGATAGATGAATTGGAGGCTCTCAAATTAAATCAAACATGGGAGCTAGTACCAAGATCTTCGATATGAATATCGTCGGATGTAAGTGGGTGTTCAAAGCCAAATTGGATGCGGAAGGAAACCTTGATAAAATGAAAGCACAATTAGTGGTGAAGGGGTACCATCAAGAGGAAGGTGTTGATTTCGTCGAAACTTTCAGTCCTGTGGTTAAACAGGCAACCGTGAGAATTGTTCTCTCCGTGGCAATTGTTAAAGGATGGTTTATCCATAAGCTAGATGTGAAGAATGCGTTTCTTCATGGGTCATTAAATGAGACAAAGTGTTTATGGAAAAACCACCGGGCTTTGTGAGTTCTACGATGCCTAACTCGGTTTGTTTACTCAAGAAGGCATTATACGGCTTAAAACCGATATGGCTAGTATAAGTACCTAGAGGGGTGAATAGGTCTAAAGAGTAATTTCTCAAGATAATCGCACAATACTAGACAGGTTGATAGAATTGAGACAATTTTCTCTTGTTAATAACCAAACAACAATCAAAATAAGACTGAGAGTAGGGAAGAGAAAATTGAACGCAAGGTTTATAGTGGTTCGGCTTATTTCAAGCATACGTCCACTCTTCTGCACTAACAGCCCATTGGCTGGATTCCACTATGAACAAAGAGATATTACAGCACTATTCTCCCTTGATTTCACGGTGTAGAAGATCTACCACACTCCCTCAAGGTATCACTAAGTATAGACTCTCTTTTGTGAATACAGTTTTGCTCAATATGAATCGACTAATAATCAAGGAGCTTCAGACTCTGGAATTTCTCTATCGTGCATCTTCTAGAACAGCTGGAACGTCTTCCTTTTATACTTATTTATGCCATCATACCCGTTGGCACTTACCAAAGGAATTCTTCCAATCTTCCCGTTGGACAGAATCAATTAAGAAGATCATTTGAGCTATTAAAGGAACATGTAGATAGCCCATCAATCCTGTTCGCCCATACAATCAGGATCTTGGTTTCCAAGAATAGAACCTTCCAAGAGTATTTCGTCGATCATCGGATCTTCAAACGATCTTGATTTCAAATAAAAGAATTTGTTATATCATACCCAGCCAAGAGATCTTTTCCGGTGGATAAGACCAAATCCTCAACCAAACACTTTAGCTCTGGATCGTCTTCGTCGCTGGATTAGAAACTGTCAATGAGAATAGTCTTGAGTCTTGAGTCTTGAATCTTGAGTCTCGGTGATCGAAGGTCTTCGACTCTAAATAGAAGGGTCTCGCAATGCTCCAGACTAGACGATAGAAACATTTTGTCGGCTTCAAAATATTCTGGAAAGATTTCTCCAACAATCTCCCCATTTTTTATGGTGACAAAAATTTCCTGTAGATTTGAACAACTTTGACCAGCAAAATATTACTTAAGCAATATGGATATTTCATAAAAATTAACAACTCAACTAGACTCTGCATCCACATAAAATAGGTTAGTCTTTCATGAGTAAAGCCATACAATAACACTTGATATAAATGCAATAGTCAATTTCAAATCCACACCCAAGTCACACTCAAAACAAATATCCAAACAAACAACAAAAAAATTTTAAAGTCAAAGTTCAAAGTTCAAAGATTGCAATTCTCCCCTTTTTGTCATCATTAAAAAGGTGAGAAAAAGAAGTCAAGTCTGCTTGGGAACGCGCACAAGCTGGAAATCTCCCATCGACTGTACGATGCCTTCCAGCCTCTTCAAGTCTTCCCGTAGATGTGCCACCTCTTCCCCTTTGGCATTTGCTTGAATTTGAAGAGCGAGGTCTTGCATTTGATCAGACAGGGTAACAGAAGACGCTTGTCCTACATTCTTCAGGACTTGAAGCTCACATTCCAAAGCATATATTTGACCCTGCATTTCTAGAAGAAGATCAAGGATGCAACGAAAATCTATTGTAGTATCCGTCTGCATGCTGGCATTTGCTCTATCGGATGGAGTAAAGGCGACGATGGAACTTCGATGTAATCGCACAGATTTGGCGTTGAGGTATCATGTCCTTCCTCAGGCATTTGAGAAGCCTGAAGATCTTCTGGATTTGCTGGTGAGCGACTCACACCTTCACTGTGGACAGGATATGGTGTAGTCCTTCCTTGCTCGCCATCTCCCCCTGTTTCTAAGGCCCCAATTGGGGAAGAGTGATGGTCATGCTCGTCAACGTCTTGATTGCCTTTCTCTCCGGCTTCATCTCGCAGACTTTTCTTTGACTCGCTTCTTCTTCTTCTTCTTCAACTTCCTTCTCCTCTTTTTCTTTTTCTTTCTCTTCTTTCTCCTCTCGCTTCTCTCGTTCTTTTCCTTTTCCTCTTCTTCTCTCTCGTTCTTTGTCCTCTGCTTCTTTTCCTTTTTCCCCGTCGTTCCGTTGATTCGGATACGTAACGACGAGCCTTTTCAATGCCAAGGCAGAGATAGAGAGTTCATCCTCTTCATCTTCATCCTCTAAGATAAGAGTTCTTTTCTTTTTGGATAGAGCACCCACGGGCTCCTTCCCTTTCCTTTTTGAGCAGAAGATACTAGATGAGATTTGACTAGAGTTTTCACTTTGAACTTCTCCATTGCCTTATCAAGCTCTTTTAGACGCATTTTTGTCAGCATTTTCAAACCCACCACCATTTTGTCGCATGGTCGAACACAAAGATTTTGTGGAGGTTCAATGTTCAAGTGTCTGAAGATCTTAGTCACAAGACCTGAGTAAGGTAACTGGCCCTTGTCCTTCACCATCGCTCCGTACATGTGGAAGAGAATGGTGTGAGGGAGAGAGAACTTTCTCCCTGAATTGATCGCGTACATCAATTTCGCCTCAGAGTTAGACACGTTAGTCTTGGATGTCGATTTTGGCCTGAGATAGTTGATCACAATTTTGTGAAGTATGATGTTGATGGCACGCATTCTTGCGTAGGTAATTCTCCCTTCGCACTCCTGTCTTTGACGAGCTCCGGTGAGGTACGAGCAATTGAAACCTTGACCGGTTGATATCGTCCTCTTTCAACCCCAATTATATCTCGCCAAAGATGTCCACATCTACCACATAGTCTTGGTCTCGAACACCGAAAGATATTCTATTCGCATCTAAAAAGCTGAGATTTGAATAGAAATATGCTGTCAATTGTGCATAGCCATCTCGTGGTGTCGGAGCAAAATTGCTCAAGTTGAAGCAGATTGAACTTTTCTCTCAAGTTCACATTGATGGCATCCAGAAAGTCAAAATCAACGCTCCTGGGGTTTATCACCCCACGTTTCAACAGTTTGAAGAACAGATTCTCCTGTTCCTTTGATTTGAACAACTCCGTTCTTTTTCCCTTAACCTTCGCAACAACACCCATCCTAGGTTGAAATTCATTAAACAGTTCATCATCATCGTTCCCGTCGTTGGGATTCAATCCTCCTACACGAGGTCACTTGGAATGTTTGCAAGTGCTTCCTCAAAGCATATCCTTTGGGAGCAATTCCCAAATTCTCCATTCGTCGCAAAAAGACATACTCATTTCCATAACCCTTGTCTTTAAGGAAATCATCTACATAGTTCGGAGTACCGTGCTTTTCAAAGCACGATAGAGCTTGTAAATAAAAGAGGGTTTTTGAACTCTTACAGGGTCTACTTCCTCGATTATTTCTTCCTCCGGTTGTTGACCCACACCCTGTGGGGTAGATGGTGGAGAGTGACGTGATTGAGAGTGAATCGGGCTCTGTTATTGTCTCGGTAACTCTTCCTCTTCGGTGAGATCGAAATGGGTAGGACCCTCCCTCATTCTCTGTGGTCCCCGCTCGCGATTCTTGAAGACTTTCTTGAAGAAGACATCGTTTCTTGTCGTTGAAAGATTCCTTGACTCGCTTTCCCAAGAAAAGATGACAACTTTCTCGAAGATGAACACGAAGTCGAGACAGATTGGGAGGAGAATGCTTTTTAGGGTTTTTGGAGTTAAGCGAAGAAAACAACCGATCGTATATATATAACCCAATTTAAAAGGAAAAACCAATCGACATAAAGGCAAGTGAACAGTCGTCCCTTTTTAAAAACGATAACCGTCCTTTTAAAGAAAACTGCCATTTTTAAATAGAAGTTATCCTTTTGAAAAGGAAAAATTCCATCTTTTAAAGATAATATAAATCAATCATAACCGAACGAAAGATCGTACCTTTTTTGAGATTGAATATTGAAACAACTTACAGTCTATAGCCATGAGCGTCTGAGTCTGAGGGTCTGAGAGTCTCTAGACTTTAACTTCCTCAAGCTTCAAAATGTTGAGTCTGGAACGGATAATATCGAATTGATTTTTCTCCAAAGGCTTTGTGAATATATCCGATCCGCTAGTTGGCTCTTTAAATCAACAAATTGAATCGAGATTTCTCCATTTTGAACATGATCTCTAATGAAGTGATGTCGAATCTCTATATGCTTTGCCCTTGAGTGAAGGATTGGATTTTTAGTGAGATTGATTGCACTTGGTGTTGTCACATCTAATCTCGGTGCATGAGTCTTCAATTCCAAAGTCTTGTAGCTGTTGTTTTATCCACGTAATTTGCGAACAACAACTTCCAAGAGCTACATACTCGCTTCGTTGTAGAGAGAGCCACGTATTTTGTTTCCTTGAAAACCAAGACACCGTCCTCCTTCCAAGCAACTAGCAAGTTCCCGAGGTGCTCTTTCTATCAACTCGCAACCGGCTAGATCTACGTCCGAATATCCAAGAAGATTAAAGTCTCCCTCTTTAGGATACCAAAGACCGATGCTTGAAGATGAAGCAATGTATTTAATAATACGTTTCACAACACCGAGATGAGATTCTCTAGGATCCGATTGAAACCTAGCACGAGATGCAAACACTTAACAAAATGTCGGGTCTAGAGGTAGTAAGATAAAGAAGTGAACCAATGATACTCATGTATAGCTTTTGATCAACTTTCTTCCCTTCTTCATCTTTGTCTATCTTCAAAGAACTTGACATCGGTATGTCGGTCTTTTTGCACTTTTCCAGTCAAACTTTTTGACAAGATCATTAGCATATTTTTCTTGATGAATAAAAGTTCATTCCTTCAATTTTTTTACTTGGAGTCCAAGAAAGAAGGTTAACTCTCCCATCATACTCATTTTAAACTCATCCCGCATGGACTTAGAGAATTTCTTGCACTGAGACTTTCATTAGAGGATCCAAAAATAATATCATCCACATATATTTGAACAAGTAAAAAGCTTTTGTTTTCCTTTCTGACGAATAGAGTAGTATCTACTTTACCTTTGACAAAACTATTCTGTATTAAAAACTTACTTAGTCTCGTCGTACCAAGCTCGAGATGCTTGCTTTAAACCATACAAGGCCTTTTCGCCTAAAGACCGAGTCTGGCTTCTTTGGGTCTTCAAACCCTGGTGGTTGTTCCACATAAACTTCCTCATGGATAAAACCATTTAGGAAGGCACTTTTGACGTCCATTTGGAATAACCTGAAATTTTTATAACAAGCAAACGCAAGTAATAATCGAATAGCTTCTAACCTTGTTACTGGTGCGTAAGTCTCATCATAATCTATTCCTTCTTCTTGCGTATAACCCTTGGCCACGAGTCTTGCTTTATTTCTTATGACTTTTCCTTTTTCATTCATCTTGTTCCTGAACACCCATTTAGCTCCAATAACAGTTTTACCTTTTGGCTTAGATGTCAATTCCCATACATCATTAATGTTGAACTATCTGAGCTCTTCTTGCATAGCTTCAATCTAGCTTTCATCGGATAAAGCTTCTTCTATGCGTTTTGGTTAAATTTCAGAAATGAGAGCCACAAACACTAGACTCTTCGCGCCTTTTGGATCTTGTGCGAATTCCTTCATTAATGTCGCCAATAATAAGATCTTTTGGATGACTGGACTTATGCTTCCGATTCTTGGTTGATTCATCAGTTGATGATCTCTTTCTTTACTTGAATCTTCACTAACAGCTTGATGCTTGTCTTCCAGTAGTCGAGATGCTTCTTGAGTTGTAAGCTTTGGAGAGTCTCGGAGCGGTTCAGATTCTTCATGATGAGTCCGACCGGATTCATTTTGCATAGAATCTTGAAATTTGACATTCATTGATTCCTCCACAAATTGACTCTTCTTGTTGTAGACTCGTAGGCTTTGCTTGATGTAGAATATCCAAGGAAGATGCCTTCATATGATCTTTCTTCAAACTTACCAAATCGATCTTTTGCATTTTTCAATATAAAGCATTTGCAACCGAACACATGAAAGTATGAAACAATAGGCTTCTTACCTTTGAATAACTCATAAGGGGTTTTCTCTAGAATAGGTCTTAAAAAGACTCTATTGATGATATAGCACGCTGTTGAAACAAACTTCACCCAAAATCGTGAAGAAATCTTACTTTCAATTAAAAGAGTTCTAGCCATTTCTTGAAGAGATCTATTTTTTATTTCCATAACTCCATTTTGCTGAGGAGTATATGGAGAGGAGAACACATGCTTAAAGCCGTTTTATTACAAAATTTTGTAAAATCTTGATTTTCAAATTCTCCTCCATGATCTTTGTTCTTATACTTGAGATAACACATCATTTTTTTCATTTTGAACCTTTTTAGCAAATTTTTCAAAATACGAGAAGGTTTTGGACTAACTTGCAAGGAAATATACCCAAGTAAATCGGAGTAATCGTCCACAATTACTAGGCAATATTTCTTACCTCCAATGCTCGGGTTCGGTTGGTCCGAAGAGATCCATATGCAAAGGCCGTAATACATGATTAGTAGTGACATGATTTATTGGCTTAAATGAATTTCTTACCCGTTTCCCAAGTATACATGGAGTGCATAGATCAGACTTTTGGTATGATAAATTGGGTAGACCACGAACAAGCTGCTTTGTTGAGATTTTAGCTTATTGCTTCATATTGATGTGACCAAGCTTTCGTGTCATAAGCTTGCTTCGTCTTGAATTAAGATTAAGCATTGTGATTCATTCGGTTTCACATCCAAGAGATAGATATTTCCATGCCTTCGACCCATAAAAGACTGAGTAGAGTCTTTACTGGTTCCAGAACATATTCCTTCTTGAAAGAAGATCTTAAAACCAGTATCACACAGTTGGCTGACGCTAAGAAAATTGTAATTGAGTCCTTCCACTAGGGAAACATTACTTATTGTGAGATTTCCAATTTTCACAGTTCCAAATCCCATAATTCTTCCTTTGTTGTTTCCTCCAAATGAGACTTTTCCACCATTTACTTGAACAATCTTTATAAAGCAATTTGAGTCTCCTGTCATATGTCTTGAGCATCCACTATCCAGATACCACTTTACCTTTTTCTTGATGGAAACCTGCATTTAAAAGAGAGTCTCAAGCTTTCTTTGGTACCCATATTTTCTTGGGTCCATTGGTGTTAGTAATATAAACATATTAGCCCATGTTTTCTTGACAGTTTCCAAACCATAGAACACTCTTTTTCAAAGTGATCCGGGCTATTGCACTTTGAACACTGAGGGCATTTCGACCTCTGAGACTTTACAAAAACATTCTTGAAATGATTTTTGTAAGCCTCTCTCGAGGGTCTTTGCTTAATTCTTTCTTTTACTTTAGGAAAATCAATCAAGGGAATTGTTTCTATGTCATACCTAGACCCGACTTATTAAAGTAACGTCTTTGAGCTGAAAGAATT
The DNA here is from genome assembly GCA_014182585.1 of Eucalyptus coolabah. Classification (NCBI taxonomy): domain Eukaryota; kingdom Viridiplantae; phylum Streptophyta; class Magnoliopsida; order Myrtales; family Myrtaceae; genus Eucalyptus; species Eucalyptus coolabah. The sequence continues at coordinate 49,980,986 of CM024624.1, forward strand.
TTTTCAAGTTTCTCGGACCCTATTGAAAATTTCTTTGAGATATTTAATGAGTCAGTTTTTAAAAGAGCATTTTCTTTCAAAAGACTGTCTTCATTTTCTTTAAGATTGGAAACATTCATGTCTAAACATTTAACTCTTTCTTTTAAAATGTTTTCCTGTTTTTTTAGAGCAGAGTTTTCCTTTTTAAGTTCGGAAATTCTTTTGAGAGAAATCTTAAGACTAAGACACAGCTCATCAATATACTTAGAAACCTTGACAGAATTTTAAAATTACTTACCTCAAATTCACTATCTCGAGTCCGATCTAGAGTTTGAGTCTCGAGTCCGATTGCGCCATCGACATAAGTTGGCATATTCATTATCACTTTCTTCACACTCGTATCACTCAAGGTTTCGGCTTTAAGAGCCTTTTGAGACTTTTCAGCTTTTCCTTTCTTATTCTTCAGAAGATGACAGTTGGGTCTGATGTGCCCATTTTTCTTACATTCAAAGCAAACTGCATCTTTGTTCGATTCATCATCATCAACAGACTTGGTCCGTTGTCTTTGAAAACTTTGTTTCTTTGAGCTGAACCTTCTTCCTTTTCTATTCGTTTTCGAATCTTCTTATCATGAGAGCAAGCTCCTCATCGTCCATATCATCTTCGAATCAGTAACATCGAATCATCAATTGATTTTAATGCAATGGATTTCTTACCTTTTGGATATTCGTCTTCATTAATTCGTTCCACTTCATAAGACCGAAGAGTTCCAACCAGCTCGTCGACGAGATAGTGGCATGATTCTTTGCGTCTCTCTTATTGAAGTCTTTATGTGATTCTAATCCTTGGAGAGTCCACGTGGTAGCTTGTTTACCTTTATGGGATCAGAAATTGGTTGTCCTTGATTTTCAAGACCATTTACAATCTCTGTAAAACGGCTAAACATGTCAATTATAGATTCTTCATTTCATTTTGAAGGCTTCATATTGACCGAGAAGGATGTTGATTCTCGGTTTCTTTCACTCGATCGCTTCCTTCATAGGTGATATGTAACCTATCCCGGACTTCTTTTGCTGTAACACAAGAAGATATTCTATTATATTCGTAGGTGACAAGGCACAATATAAATAATAAATAGCCTTCACATCAAGAGTTTGCCTCTTGATTATCTCTTCCCGAGTCATTCCGCTGGTCTCAACGGTTTCTTTCCCTCTTTTCGAGACGGATGCAACTTTAGGAGTGATTCCTTTTTCTACAACGTCCCATTCCGAGGATCCTTTGATCGAAGAAATGCTTTCATTTTATTTTTCCAGATGTTGTAGTCCTTTCCGTCAAAGTAAGGAGGTCTCGGTATTACTTTGACCTTCCATCAGCCCTGAAGCTAGCATATTAGCCATGGATCTTTTACTCTGGAAGTAAAACACTTCAAATAAAGTGAGTACACGAGCTCGATACCAATTGATATGGCTAGTATAAGTACCTAGAGGGGGTGAATAGGTCTAAAGAGTAATTTCTCAAGATAATCGCACAATACTAGACAGTTGATAGAATTGAGACAATTTTCTCTTGTTAATAACCAAACAACAATCAAAATAAGACCGAGAGTAGGGAAGAGAAAATTGAACGCAAGGTTTATAGTGGTTCGGCTTATTTCAAGCCTACGTCCACTCTTCCGCACTAACGCCCACCGGCCGGATTCCACTATAAACAAAGAGATGTTACAGCACCGTTCTCCCTTGATTTCATGGTGTAGAAGATCTACCACACTCGCGCTCAAGGTATCACTAAGTATAGACTCTCTTTTGTGAATACGGTTTGCTCAATATGAATCGACTAATAATCAAGGAGCTTCGGACTGGAATTTCTCTATCGTGCATCTTCTAGAACAGTGAACGTCTTCTTTTTATACTCATTTATGCCATCATACCCGTTGGCACTTACCAAAGAAATTCTTCCAATCTTCCCGTTGGACAATCAATTAAGAAGATCATTCGAGCTATTAAAGGAACATGTAGATAGCCCATCAATCCGTTCGCCCATACAATCAGGATCTTGGTTTCCAAGAATAGAACCTTCCAAGAGTATTTCGTCAATCATCGGATCTTCAAACGATCTTGATTCCAAATAAAAGAATCCGTTATATCATACCCAGCCAAGAGATCTTCTCCAGTGGATAAGACCAAATCCTCAACCAAACACTTTAGCTCGGATCGTCTTCATCGCTGGATTAGAAACTGTAAATGAGAATAGTCTTGAGTCTTGAGTCTTGAGTCTTGAGTCTAGTGATCTGAAGGTCTTCAGACTCTAAATAGAAGGGTCTGCAATGCTCCAGACTAAACTGATAGAAACGTTTTGTCAGCTTCAAAATATTATGGAAAGATTTCTCCAATAAAAACAAGCTCCGTGAGCTTGGTTTGAAAAATTCAGCAACTTTTTGTTGGAATGGGGATTTTATTGCAGCTCTACCGATCCATCGTTATTTGTTCTTCACACGGGTCAGCACACCTTGGTATTATTATTATACGTTGATGATATTATTTTGATCGGCAAGTTCATCATCTCTACTTCAGAATTAATAGAAGCTTTAAGCAGAAATTTTTCTATGAAAGATCTCGGATGACTTCACCATTTTCTCGGTATTGAAGCCAAGTTTACTGGTCCAAATCTATTTTTAACCCAATCTAAATATGCTGGTGATTTGTTACAGAAGGCAAAAATGCAAGATAGTAAGCCGATTGAGCGATTGAGACCCCATTGCCTATTAAAACTCATCCAACAAGTACAAGACATGGAACCTTTTCATGATCCTCACTCTTTTCGAAGTCTTGTGGGTGGATTACACTATCTCACAATTACAAGGCCGGACATCTCTTATTCAAGAAATCATATCTGTCGAAAAATGCATTCTCCTACAAATGGTGATTTCAAAATGTTAAAACGGGTGTTGCGGTATGTAAAAGGAACTCAACAACGGGCTTCACTCTAAAAGCGCACTAAATTTATATGGGTATGCGACTCTAATTGGGCTGGCTGTCTCGAGACTCGAGGTCAACAACTAGGTTTTGCACTTTTTGGGATCAAATATCATTTCATGGTCCGCAAAAAAGGCAAGCGACAAAGGTGAAGATCATCAACGGAGGCTTAATATAGGGCCTTGGCTTCGCCACGCGGATCTTACATGGGTCTCTTTTGTATTGAGAGATTTGGGTATTCCGCTCAAGGGGCCAACTTTGCTTTATAGTGATAATCGCTCAGCCATTTCATTGACAACAAATCCAGTCCTTCATGCAAGGACAAAGCATGTGGAGATTGATTTCCATTTTGTTCGAGAGAGAGTCGCTCTCAAGTTATTTGAAGTCCGCTATGTTCCCGTTACTCATCAACTTGCCGACATATTTACAAAAGCTTTACCGCGCTTTGATCATTGCGAGGCTACGATACAAGTTGGGACTAGGTTTTCCACCTAATCCCGCTTTGAGGGAGGCTGATAAGATTGATGATATTATTTAATATTATCGGAAGATTGGATTTGAGTATGATTTAATTCTGCTATCGGAAGATTAGATTAGAGTGGTAGATATGATTTGATTCCGATTTTTCCAATTGCAAATAAATTGATCCAGAACTGCTAGATTAGATATTATCCAGTCAATTTGTTAGATTAGATATTTGAATTATAGAATAGGAAATCTAGTTTTCTTCTTAATATAAATAGCAGTATGTATTGTAGAATGATATCATGTATTATGGCTTTCAATGAATAACATTTTTCTCTTGGGAAATTTATCTTTGAATCGTTGCCTTTCTTGAATCCTCTTATTTTCTTCAGATTTGTTTTAGTTCAACATGGATTTGAGAGGATGTTAGCAATATTATAATAAATATCCGTTAGAGATATTTAAGATTTTTTTCTCTTATGTCAATATCTATTTTGATTATGTATATTTGATTTGATTTCAGTTAAATATAAATTAGAAAAGAGAATTGGGGAATTTTGTGTATAATTTGATATATCATAATAAAGTAGATTAGCCTATTTATAGGCTCTATGAGAGACTATCAAAGGTAATATATATCAATCAAGATATGTACAATAAAAGGAGATATTGCACAATCTTGAGATATATAGAAAACTAACATAAATATTTTAATTATCTTTAAAATGAAATATTGCCCTATATTGAGAGACACAGAAAATTAACATAAAAATATTAATTATCTCAAATATAGGAAAATATTTTAGAGAATTATCCTAATTATCTCTAATAGAGCCCATATCAATTGGACACGCCTTAAAATAAAAACCTTACTAATATAAATTTTGAAATTTCTTTCAGTTATAGCAGAGTCAAACGTTGTGGTTACAGAAGAAAAAGGATCATCTCACCACGCTTAGGTCATGGTCTTATTCCTCTGATAGTTTTTGTGAAGCTCTCTATAATGGGAGGAAGATGGAATTATTTAAATTTCAAGGTGATGGTCATATTCTCTCACGTAGAGAACAATAATGATAATCAATAGAAGACGGAAGGTCAAACTTGTATCCAGCTGGAACAGCCCATATAGCTTTGGCGTGGTTGGCTTGTTCTAATCCAGCCAGCGTTCATTTGCTCACCCTTTTTGTGTTGACTATTTTGCGGTTTTTTTTTTCTTGTCGAATTTTTTGTGGTAATTAAACCACAAAAACTGACATATGTTGGGCCATGTATGTAATGTGAGAGATGAAACTAGCACATTTTGGGACATCTATATAATATGAGAGAGAGAGAGAGAGAGAGAGAGAGAGAGAGAGAGAGAGAGAGAGAGAGTGAGAGAGAGAGAGAGAGAGAGTAAATTTGTTTGCTAGTTGTGAATATTTTATTTTATGAAGCACATATTTGAAAAGAAGTCTTGAGTACAGTCCTATTTAGTTATGATCATTCTCGTGGCACTCTCATTCTTCTTTTATACGTGGATGACGTATTTGCGACCGGATCACTCTTCTTGAATTCGTGAATTCTTTGAATAGTTACAAGAGGTGCATACCCCTTGACACGAGCATTGCCCAAAATAAAACTTCAGTATGTTGATATAACACACGCAGAAGCTTCATTTAGTTATTAATATTTGACTTAATCCAACGTATTAGGTCCATTTTAACTCTTCCCATATCATAATTCCAAAGGTCACGTCATTTCAGAATTAACTAAAACTTTCAAAACCTGAATGTCAAACGACATTATTGATTTTTTTTTAACTTATATAAGGATCTAATTTCTTGATTGGAAAGTTTTCATTGTAGACCTTCGAGTATGCTTAATTATCTAAGAAAGATCTATTAATCATAAGATACCTGATTCAATAAACTGTTCCGCCTTATTGGGCCCAATCAATTGGACATGCCTTAAAATGCAAACCCTACTAATATAGATTTTGAAATTTCTTTCAACTATAGCTGAGTCAAACGTTGTGGTTGCAGAAGAGAGAGGACCACCTCAACAGTCAACACCCTTAGGTCAAGTCCTTATTTCTCTATAGTTTTGGTTAAGCTCTCTATAATAGGAGGAAGATGGAATTATTTAAATTTTGAGGTGATGTTTATATTCTCTCTCGTAGAGAACTGAAATAGTAATTTATAGAAGACAGAAGGGAGGTCAAACGTTTATCCAGGTGGAACAGCACATATAACTTTGGGGTGGTTGGCATTTTCTAATCCGGCCCTGTTCAATTGCTCACCGTTTTTGTGTTGACTATTTTTGTATTAAACCACATACAACTAACACATGCCTTGGCGTGCTTGGTCTGTTCACCTAATAATTTCTCTCGTTCTCATCTTCTGATATCGTGGGATCTCATCTCAGCACAAGTGGACACGTCAATGTCCAAAATTGTTGGTTTGCCTGGGATGACCCGAAGTTGTTGCTCCATGCTTGCCGTATCATCGGACGACTGAAGCTCGAAAGGACAAGTGGTTTCGGCAGGACAAGGTAAGTTTTCCCCGACCCGACCAGTGACCACTCTGTTTCCTTGCAATATTTGAGCTGCGTCATGGTCAAAAGTCACTCAGATCTGGATGTGCGTTAGAACTTACCCACGCAGAATCCGCATTCCGTTTTGCCTTGCCGTGGCCACCGCCGTTTCCGTTGTCCGATGAGCCAATGATGGCTACCAGAATTTTGCTGTCGTCGGTTTGGCGGAAGAGGCGGTCAGTCTCTGGGGGCTAAACCTTAGAGAGAATGAAGAATCTCTTTTCTTATTCGAACTTTGAACTAAAGCGCGACGGTCGATACATGCCATGAGCTGGAAGAAAATCTTCTAATACATAGGTTTTGTTCATTCTACTAAAAGAGCATTTTGTAAATTAATTTTTCTGGACTTTAACTTGTTTGATTCGTTGAAAATGGTCGATCAATGCAAAAATGTTTACAGGTAAAGGAAACACGCACTTTAAATTAGGAAAATGAATTCCAAGTTCTAAATAGAGGTAATCATTTTCTTAAACATAACAAGTATCTGTCCACAAATACAAATTTTTACTAAGATAGTGTTTTATGTGCTTTTCAGCATATCACCAAGCTGATGAAACTGTTCTTGAAAATGATTTTCGCAAAAAGCGTTTCCTTTTATGATGAAGTTATTCGTGAAATAAACAAACGAGCATGACATAAGAACTTTATGTAAATTTTTATAAAATATGATAGAAATAGCATTCAGCACGGAGCGACCCCCTCGGTCTATCATTGTACATGTTCTCCTGTCTGTTCGAGTTCGATCTGTCGGTGGGTATGCCTTTTCTTTCCCCTTTATTATATATATTTTGCAAAACGCTGAGGAAAAAATAGATTTACATTAGACATCCAGGCATACATATTAAAGAGCAATTCAAGTTGATGGGATTACTGAGTGCGGCAATTAGCAACCCTTGTCGCTCAATCTTTTTTATTTCCGCAGCCCCTGCTATTTATAGTGTTTTTCTTGACTCTTGCTAGCAGATCATTGCCATCATTGCAACGCGAACCTACTTGTTGGACGCCGAAGATATCACAATCAAGATGGAGGCAAGAGATGATTGTGCAACTGACCATTTAGTCGGGATAGATGATCAAGTGGAAGCGGTAATGGACTTGCTGGACTATGACTTTGGTCGTGCACGGTGTCTTGGAATTCATGGCCCAAGTGGCGTTGGGAAAACAACCTTTGCCACGGCTCTCTTTGACAAGCTCATTTCTAGCTTTGATCGGTATTGCTTCTTGCGAGATGTCAGTGCATCATCACGGCGTGATGGCCTAGTATTTCTACAAAAGAAAGTGCTATCCAATATCCTCGGTGAAACTGAGCCTATGGTTGACATCAGTGACGTTGATGATGGAATGAAGGTTATTGGGGAAAAAGTTCATGATAAAAAGGTTCTAATTGTTTTAGATGATGTGGACCATAGGAAACAGCTTGAGAAACTAATTGGCAAGATCACTTGGTTTGGTGCAGGAAGTAGAGTTGTAATTACGACTAGAAGCAAAAGCATCCTAGAATATGTGGAGAAAATCATACCTTATGAACTGAAAGAAATGAATTCTGATCAAGCTCTTCAGCTTTATATGAATCATGCATTCAAAAGAGAATCTCCTAGAGACAATCATTATGACAGGCTTTCAAAGGATATTGTTTCTACTTTGGGAGGACTTCCTTTGGTCATTGAGGTCATAGGTTCACTTCTTCATGGGAAGCACAAAACTATATGGAATGATACGCTAGAACAGTTAAGGGGCATCGCTTATGAAGACATCCACCAAAAATTGAAAATTAGCTATGACACCTTAAAGTTCATTCAAAAGCAGATTTTTCTTGATATTGCATGTTTTCCTTTTCATGAGGAGGAGATTAATGCATCTTACATGTGGAAAGATCACAACTTTTTTCCACAAATAGATATTGAAGTCCTCAGTTCCCTTTCATTGATAAAGATCAGAGAGAACGGTGGGTTATGGATGCATGACTTGCTAAAAGACCTGGGACGCCAAATTGTCCATGACGAAAATCTGATTCTGGAAAGCGTAGCAGACTCTGGATTTCTGATGAAGCTATGGACATGGCGAAAACAAAAGAGGTAATACAATAAGTGTACAAATTCTGTCTTTCTTTGCGTAGCGTTAAGGATTTGACATGAAGTTTCTAACTATGTGAATAAGAAAAATTGAAAGCTCCTTCTAATCGCATGTGTACTTCGTAGAACAAAAGAGATATCCAAGCGCTCAATTTAGCTGGAGATCCTACTCTACTCATCTTAACTGATGAAGACTTCTCAAGGCTGCCAAATCTAAGATTCCTTGAATTAGACGGGGGCAGCTTTATCGGGGACTTCACGAACCTCTTTTCAAAGTTAAGATGGTTTTCTTGGAGTCATTGTCCTCCAGATTTAGTGGCAACTAATCTGTTCTCACAAAACTTGGTAGTCCTCCAACTCTCTGAATTTAACGACGCCAATGATTGGGAGGGCTGGAGCCAAATTAAGGTATGTATGCTATCATACACTTTTCTTAGAGCTGTATTGTCTGACGACACTGTGTAATGTTTTATTCTTGTCACAGATGCTACACAATTTGAAAGTTCTACATCTGACACGTCTAAACATGATCAAGATTGACTTGTCTGGGTGTTTTGCTCTGGAAAGATTGATCATTAAAGAATGTCAACAATTGGTTGACATCGATCGCTCCATTGGGGATCTAAAACAGTTGGCTTACTTGAATATTGAGGGTTGCCATCGACTAAAAGATTTGTCTGGTGAAATTGGTCTGCTAGTGAAATTAGAACACTTATCTTTGAGTAACTGCTCAGAGTTATGGGGACTCCCTAGCTCGATCGGAAACCTAAATTCATTGATCAAGTTGGATCTATCCTTCACATCTATTGAAGGATTGCCTCGTTCTATTGGATATCTTGCAAATCTCAAGTCTTTATCTCTTGCAGGATGCAAAAAGATTTGGGAACTTCCGGATTCAACCGGAAACCTAGAGTCTCTAACTGAATTGGATCTGTCGTCCACGTGCATCAATGTGTTGCCTCATTCTATTGGAAGTATAAAGACTCTGACTGTCATAAAGATGGAACATTGCCGGCTAGCAGAGTTTCCTTCAGCCATTGGCTTTTCAATGAAGCTCGAAGTGATACATGCTAGAGGATGTTCCACTCTGGTAGGCGAAGTTTCAAGTGAAATTGGGAAATTGTCCTTTCTGAAAATCCTTGATCTATCATACACTCGCATCCGTCGGGTGCCAGAAACAATTGCTGCGCTCCCTCAGCTAGAAGAACTGATCCTTGAGAATTGTGATGAGCTGCAAGTGTTGCCTTCACTTCCCACAAGTTTGACTCGTCTACTTGTTAGTTCTCGGTCCTTGCAGTCTATTTCAGATCTGTCAAACTTGACTAATCTAGTTAATCTTCTCTTATCGAATGGCAAGGAATATCCATCACGACTATTTTCAGGCTCAGCCGTAATCTATAACTTCGAGTGGATTGGGAAGTTATCCAAGTTAAGAAATTTAAAACTGTGCGTTCAGGACTTTACCATGTCACTAACTACATTGGGTTCCCTTTCTCGTTTAAGGAAACTTCACATGTCTGGCCCCTAAACCCAAAAGTTCGCAGCTCAGTAACAGCTTGCTCAGGTTTATCCAACTTGAGAAATCTAATTATTTTGAAGCTCTGTCGCTTTCAGGACGAGGAGATCCATCTCGGCGGACTAGAGAAGTTGAGACATCTAACTGTCCACCAATGTCCAGTCCTTGAAAGAATTATATTCCCCATGTCAGGCCTGAAGAAACTAAAAGAATTGGAAATACGTGACTGCCCGATGTTGAGAGAGATTCCTGGTCTTGAGGCATTGCGAACACTGCAGAACCAGTTCCGTCTGCCAATTAATAGGTTTAGTGATCTGTCGAGATCGCAGGAGTTGATGGAGAATCGTGACCAGAGGGTTCTCATGAAAACAGACTCGGAAAGCTCCAATTCGAGGAAGATGAAGAAGATTGACTCTGCCGGGGAGGTGGAGTCGACTCTGACAACAGACAATTCGGTAGAGGATCCACCGACGGTGGTGATGAAGAGGCCACGTTCGTTGTCGACGCTTCAATTGCACAAGCGGTTTGTGGAGGAGTCGACTCTGAGGAAGGACAATTCGGAGTCGACTCTGACGAAGGACGATTCGGAGTCGACTCTGACGAAGGACGATTCAGAGTCGACTCTGACGACGGACAATTCGGCGGAGGATCCATTGACGGAGGTGTCTAAGCCACCTTCGGTCTGGACACCTCAATTTCGCAAGTGGCTCACGGAGGCGGAGTCGACTCTGACGTCGGACAATTCGGTGTTGTCTCTCACAACGGACAATTCGCTGGAGCATCCATCAGTGGAGTTGCCGAAGAAGAGACCACGGTTGGTCTGGACGCCTCAATTGCACAAGCATTTCGTGGATGCGGTCGCACTGCTAGGGATTGATAATGCGATGCCGAAGACGATACTGCAGCTGATGAAAGTGAATGGAATGACCCTCGAGAACGTCGACAGTCACTTGCGAAAGTACAGGCTTTATTTGAAGACCATGCAGAGGCTGTCCCGGGGCGTTGATGAGCTTCCGTGCGAATCCATGGAGTATAGGACAAATGCATCAGACACAATGATACCAGGAGAGTGCCAAGTCGTAACTCACGATTGTCCGAAAATAGGTGATACTCCTCAGGGTGGTATGTTGGCAAATGCATCAGCCACAGTGATACCAGAAGAATGCCAAGTCGTAATTCAAAATTGTCCGAAAATAGGTGATACTCTTAAGGGTGGCATGTTTTACGAGGATTATAGAGATAAGTTGCCTGGAAGGATCAAGTCTTATTTAGATCAGCACACATCCGACAGTACGCCCGAGGTGCGTTTCCTTCTTATTTTTCTTCATCATCATAGCTTAATGAGGGAATCTATGTTGCCTGTTTCTATACTTGTTCATTGTTCTGCTTAGAAAGCTGGTCATTACTACATCCTGGGTAGATTAATAGCACCTTGAGATATTGATAATCACATAATATTATCGTGTCTTTTTTTTTTTTGTAAGTATTATATATGGATCTATGTCAAGATATTCAAATCTGATCTACATAGTTATATACCCATGTCTCAAAAATAGGAAAGATACTACACATGAAAAAAAAAAAAAAAACTAGTGTCGAGACATGCTAGGCATGTGTTAGTGATCGCCAATGGATTACATTTGGCAAGAAAAGAAACGAGTTTTCAAGGAATTGAGTGATTGTTTAATTGAGCAAATATGCAGTAGATATTTAGTAAAGATGTGTGAATTGAGTGTCTACTTAACGAAGAAAGTGTAGTGGGTGGTTTTAACTTTGCATGCAAGGTAGTTTTAAAAAGCAAATAGCGAAACAAATGATGGTTTTAGCTTAAATAGAGATTAATTTGGTAAAGCCGAGCTGGTGGGGGGAGGGACGGGGAGGGAAAGAGAGAGAGAGAGAGAGAGAGAGAGAGAGAGAGTTCACACGAATGTGGGACCAAGACAACTTGTAGGCCATAGGCCATATACATAGGAAGAGAGAGAATTACCTAACACACATGTAAGCATTAGCACAATGTCAATCTAATATTCATTCGTTACCTAATAATGAAAAGCAAAATAATAACACACGCATATAAATTTTGGTATATTTAAATGTAGTGTATTAAAATTGGTGTGGCAAGTCTTGAAATCTTAGAATGCATAATTTGACTCAGAATTGCATCAAATTAAATACAAACATATAATAAATTAGTGTTGATGATGTCACTTTGAGTTTGAGGGGATATTAGAGATATTAGGAAGGGGGATGTTAGAGATACTAGGGACGTTAGCAATATTAAAATATCATTTAGATTTTAGATATATTTAGGATATTTTCTATATCTATTTTGAATATGCATATTTGATTTGATTTTCTCTGATTTCTTCCATGTAAAGCCTATAAATAGGCTCTCTATACACTCTTTTCTATACATCGAATTATATAGAAAATTCCTCAATTTTCTATTATATTTTATATTTAATTTGATATTAGAGCTGGAGGTCCCGAGTTTAAATTTTCCGTGCCCCATTTTCCTCCCCAATTAAATATGCCAACATATAATACTAGGCAAAAGATTAAACTAAGCATGAGGAGGAGTGTTTGAATAATTAAATATTAAATCACACATTCATCTAATGGCTTAAGTTTTTACACCGGTTGGTTACGGTCCCACAAAATTTTCACTATTGAAACTAGCAATTCAATACTATTGATTTTTTTATTCACAGGTTAATATATTTCACCTATCAAATTATGTAGGTCTAATCCTGGTTCTTATTTATTATAGTTTCGCAACAATAAAACTGAGAATTTGTAAGTTACAGCCCAGCCAAACATGATATGGCATATAAACATTACGTTTACAATATTGTACTGATCATTGAGATATGTTCTTTGATCATGAGCACTTGACATTGAGATATATTTACATTCGATCATGAAGTTTTACGCAAAACTTGTTGTTTTGCAATTTTTTGACTTACTTTATATGTGTCTATGTCAAGAAGAATTCATTTTAGGTATTTTATCAAAACATTTTATTCGATCATTTTGATTTATGATTCATAAGTGTCAGAATTTAATTCACGAATCATTTTTCGATTCGATTATTATGCCTTGCGGTGCACTTTAAGGTATAAGTTTTTGTGGATTAGATTATTATTATCTCGAATGTCGTTGGTTATGAAGGCGGATCGCATGTACTAGAACGCCGTTAGGATGGGGGATTCCACTGGATTAGATTGGCTCCGCTCAATCCGAGAGCTTCAAATGCATCTATGAAAAATTTCCACTCTTCTAATTAGATTTCTTCTTCTAAAATGATTTTGAAATCTTTATCTCTATACGGTAAGGTGAATACTTAATTCTTAAATCATTTTTTGCCACATGTCATCTTATTTGGGGTGTGAGTGTAATGTGTGGCTGATCAAATAAAGAAAAAAATAAGAAAACAATTAGTTGCATATGTAGTCCTTTAAGTTTTAGTGTAAGCGCAATTTGGTCCTCTAGCTAATATTCAGGGTAATCAAGTCTTCTTGCTTTCTGAATTTGTGCAAATTTGGTCTAAGTTTTGTTCTGTGACACCAAATTCTCTAAAATTATTGGTTTGTGCAATTAAGTGCTTGGTTTACCCTCTATCACTAACACTGTCAAATTAACATTTCTGTTTATTTTTTTTTTTTTTTTTTGAATTTATCGTCGGTACATTTGGTGTCATTTTTTGTCACATAAGCAGTGCTACGTCTGTAATTGATTGGACAATTTAGGCAGAGTGGTTGACCAAAGGATTTGACTGCACAAATTGAGAAACTTAGAGAATTTGATTATACCAAACAAAACTTAGAGGACCAAACTGCACAAATCCAGAAATTAAAAGGACTTAATAGAACAAAATAAATTTCTCGTTAGAATTTGAAGGTTTAAATCTACAATTAACCCATAAGGAAAAAAAACGAAAGACCAATCAAATAATAATAAGGCAAAATGAAATGGAATTTATTATACACATATAAAAATACATATAAAAATAATAATTGCGAATTTTAGTTATATCTCAAATTTCAAGTAAAATCTCAATTAAATAGGACTTTTAAAAATATTTTGAATTTTAAAGTGTTAAACGTAGAATAAAATGGCTTCAGCAAATTTCACAATAAAACATAAAATTTAAATTACTAAGAATACTAATAAATCTGAAAGGAATGATATCGAAATTATGCAATACTGCAGTGAAAAGTATTCTTCATATCATCACTTACTCAAATTGAGTACACCTATCTATACTATCATATCAAGTAAAGAGGGCCTCCTACTCTTGAATAATCACAATCCTTTTTCCTATTGAGATGTCCTCAATTAGTTATTTGACAAATATTCTATCAAGGGAAAAATGCGTAAATTAATAATTTTAGGGTAAAAGCCATCAAAAACTCTAAATCAGGCCTACTGTACACATTTATCCTAAATTTTTATGACATCAAAAACCCTAAACTTGTACTTATGCTATACATCTACCCCAAACTTGTATAGTATAACAATTTACTTCAATTTTTTTTATACCAAAAGTCTCAAACTTGTATCTGTTTAACACATTTATCCTAAAAATTTGGTGTCACAAAAAAAAGTTTGACGTTTAAAATTTGAGGTATATATGTGACACTACTATAAGTTTGGTATTTTTGATATCACATAAAAATTTTAGGGTAAATGTGTTACACATGTATAATTTTGGGGTTTTTGGTATCATAAAAAAAAATTAGGATGAATGTGTCACAATTGGTAAAGTTTGGGTTTTTTAGGCATTTTCCATAATTTTAATTACTCTCTCATGTAATTCAATTTAAAATATATTTTTCTGTTTTTTCCGCTTTGAATTTGAGGCTTTCTTTTTGGTTCTTTCTTTTTTTTTTAATAAAAAAAATTGGTGAAATATTTTGTTCATCTTATCTAAACTAATCTACGGACCGAGCAAGTCCTTCAACTGCTCCATTTATCGAGTCAATCCCAAATATAAAATGGGGTAATGATAAACCTCCGGGGGTAAATTAACCAAAATATGGAAAATTCCCCTAGGCATGATCCTCGCGATGAAGCCACCCAACATGCAGTCAACAAGATGTAGGGTCCGGGACGCCTTACAATCGCTTTAATGAATTTGTGTCAAGCATCAAATGAAAATTTGTCTTTTTCTTTTTTTTTCATCTCTAAGTTTATTAGGTACTTTTTATTTTCGAAACATGTGAAGTGGGACCACGTGACACTGCATCTTATTTTATTTTTCTTTGCTTTTTCCTTAATTTTGCTTTAGTTTATACTATTAATGTGTGTTTTCAGATGTTGTAGCAGATATTACATGTAAAACTTAATTTTGTTAGATAAATCATCTTTTCTCAAAAGTTTAAACTAATAAAAATGTGCTAACAATGTATTTATAGCATATGATTTAATACTTCCTGTCGCTCTTAGCTGGTCCTTGCACGCACAAGATTGGTTGTGGAGGGAACCACATTAAGGGGATGACTAGTGAAATAGGAAAACAAAGAAAATAACACGAATAACAAGTATTAAAAAATTGAGAGCAAGTGCTAGGATTTAAACCATTGACCCGTGCTTTAATGTCATGTTAGATAAATCATTTTTATTTAAAATATTAAGCTATTTTTTTTATGGGTATGAAAAAGATTAAGCTATTAGAAAAGTAAGAAAAAAGGTAAAGCAATTAGAAGACGGACGAACAATGAGAAACACAATTTATATTAGAAAAGGGTTTGCACTACGAAGATTCATTTTATGCATTTCAATAAGGCTAACAATTAAAAAGAAGTCATAAGGCTTCCATAGTTTTAATTTTGAGGAATATGACATAATTTTCCAAGAAAAAGTTGAAAGTCTATCGACTACAAATAATCACATGTTTGATCAATCACCCAATTTTTAACTATTATCCTATTTCAAATTTAACATTTGTGATTTTTTTTTAAATATGATTTAGAAAAAATTCACGACAATATTGACTGAGATATACATAAAATGATAATAACAATGTTTCAAGTGATGTGACGAGATGCGAAATCATCAATCTACTTCTAGACCCCATCTTTGTTGAAATACATACAAGTTTTTGAGTTTGAAGCATACTTATTAAAATGAATCTGTGTGTGTGTGTGTGTGTGTGTGTGTGTGTGTGTGTGTGTGTGTGTGTGTATTATGTTAATATTTTTAAACTTTAAATGTAGACTAACCGTTAATAGTGTTTGCGGCAAAGCACGGTATTTCTAGTATATAATTAAAGACGAGTCCGAGAGACTATTTGCTCTTATGCTTGCTATGTGGAAACTTCAATTCGCAATGTTGAGAACATTGGTGTGGGTTGCGTTAAACACTTTTGGGAGAGCATGTGTGATAAAAAGTGGGAACCAACAATATTTCGATGATTGAACATTGGACGCCCCAAATCATATTTTAATTGGGTCATGTTCTCTATTGATATGTTCTGAGGTTTTATTCTACCCCATCATTCATAGACACATATATGTCAAGATCCGCTTGTTGTTGTATAGATAAGAAATTTCAAAGCTGGTTAGTTGTTTGACAAAACATATTTTGTAAGGTAAAAGTCATCACTCCTGAAACTTGGATTTCCTTTAAAATTATGTAGCATTGATGTTGATCACTAGTAGATCAGCATGACCAGTAACTCGTTTAGTAGACATTTTATGCAGACACGACAACGTTAGAAAAGATCAACGTAGTCAGGCCTTACTTTACATCTTACAGCTTATGAGTGAGCAATCATCATGTTTCTTGTAGGTGGCTAAAGTGGAAGAGAAAAGACAAGTTGCCAGAATCGAAAAAGATGTTGGAACTGATAATCAATTAAACCACATCATGAGCTTGATGAATATTGATGATAAGGACAGGCGGACCGTTGTCGTGATCCAAGGAGAAGATGGGATTGGGAAGACAACTCTGGCAAAACTCATTTACAACCAAGTCTCCCGTGATTTCGATGGCTGTAGCTTCCTCGCAGATATTAAAGAAACTACCCAAATATCAGGAGGGCTTCAGCTTTTGCAAACTAAGTTGATTTCCGATATTCTAAAACGGGAAATTGAGGATGTTGCTTCTGTCAGCGGGGAATTGAGTTTTTCAAGTACTTATTTAGCAACATGAGAGTCATGATTATTCTTGATGACGTGGAAAATGCTTTTCATGTACAGAAGCTCATCGGAGATTGCTTTGATTGCTTTGCTTCTGGAAGTAGGATCCTTGTTACCACCAGAAACAGTGTCGTCCTGGAAGACTCTCCTCAGATCCGGACTTATGATGTTAGTCAGTTAGATAAAGATCAGGCTCTTCAACTCTTCAGGCAGCATCCATCTAAACCACCACCTTCTTTCTTATTTTGGAACTACGAGCTTTCGACAAGTCTTTATGCTAAGGCAAGACTCCCATTGTTCATTGATGTTATGTGTGCAGTCTGCAATAATGCAACGCTGAAGGAATGCCAAAATTTACTACAGCGACCAACATTCCAGTGGAGGGATTTTCAGATTATTTTGGAGGGAGGACTAAATTATGAGCGGAAAAAATATTTCTGGATATCGCCTGCTTTACCACTGGCATGGATAGCAGAATTGCTTTGTACTTATGGCATGACTTCTCCTTGCTGCCTCCCAGTGAAATTTTGACTCCCCTAGCCAAAATTGGAGAGAACAACCAGATTTGGATGCATAGCACGTTAAGGCGACTTGGCAGAGAAATCGTTCGGGGAGAGTCTTACAAATCCAGGAAAGCGGAGTAGATTATTTAATCATGAAATAGCTCTCAATACGATAAAGCGGAAAAAGGTAACATTTCGTGTTCTTATTTTTTCTTTTTTTCCCGTAGTGAAGCATAAAAATATTTTTGTTATATTCACCGCCAAAGGCAAGGAGCTATTTCGCCTGATACTGTTAAGATCCGACCATTTGTGCAATTGACATTGTTGTCATTTTCCTGACTGGGTAACATGTCGAGAAGAGAAACCATCCTCACTGCTCGTTTTTCTGGTCCATCACAGGGAACAGAAAAGGTTGAGGCACTCAGCCTTAACTTTCAGTGGCTTACTTCAGTCAAACTTACACCAGAAGATTTTGAGAGCATGCCAAACATACGGTTTCTTCAATTGGATCATGCAGACATTACCGGAGATTTTGCTAACCTTCTTCCAAATCTAAGGTGGCTCCGTTGGCGAGGGTGCCCTCGACATCTCCAAGTGACTAATTTTCGCCTGGGAAACTTGACCATTCTCGATCTGTCATGGAGCAAAGTTACGAAAGACTGGGAAGGCTGGGATCAAATAGAGGTAGTTCACAATTCATTGCTACACTGAAATCGCGCGATCTAATATAACTATTTGTGAAGTGAAATCATGCAAATAAATTTCCTATTTTGCAGATGAAGAACTTAAGAGTTCTAGATCTTACAGGTTGTGCTGACTTATTAGTCACTCCTAAGTTCTCTGGCTGCAAAAATCTGGCCATATTGATTCTGGAGCGATGTTCACAATTGGTCAAGATAGATCATTCGATTGACGATTTGAGGTGCTTGGTTTCCTTGAATTTGAAGTTCTGCACAGAGCTCAGTATGTTGCCCGTACAAGTGGGTCACCTGACAGCTCTAAAAGAGCTTTTCATGGATGGGACTTCGATACAAGAAATTCCCATCTCCATCGGTCATCTAAAGCAGCTTGAAACTGTGACTGCCTCCAACTGCTTCTCATTAAGTCATCTACCAAGAACGATATGTCACTTGACGAATATCTCATTTCTTTCCCTGGATGGCACTAGAATTGCAGCACTTCCTGACTCCATTGGAGAACTGGTCACACTTAAACACTTGTCATTAAGGGATTGCCGTCGAATAAGGAAGCTTCCAAACTCAATTGGCAACATAGGGAGATCATTAGTCGAGTTAGACATGTCAGGGACTGGCGTTTCTAAGTTTCCAGATTCGATATTAAATCTACAAAATTTGAAGGTGCTGAGGATGGATTCTTGTTTCTTTAGAGAGTTCCCTCCTGATATTGGAGAGCTTACCAGCCTCGAAGAAATACACGCCTCCTGGTGTCGGAGTCTCGAGGGGGGTATTCCTAGCGAGATTGGGAAACTGCATAATCTGAGAATCTTGAGGCTGCGACATTCTACTATTTCCAGCTTACCGGCAGAGATCCACCAACTTTCCAATCTTCGAACACTTGATTTACTCCACTGCGACATGATCAAAAAGTTGCCAAGGCTTCCCTCTAGCATAATGGTTTTGTGTGTAGATGATGAACTGAAGTCGTCGCATTTGCCATAGCTAGGAAAGCTATCCCACTGTCATGGAAATTAGGCTCTAGGTACCGTGGAGAAATTATGGCCTTTCCATTTCCTTCCATGTCGTCATTCCAAATTTGAATATGGACATCACCAAGACGAAGTGCTTATATGAAGTTTGCAGATCGTTTTGTAAACTTTATATGTGTGGATATTGTTGAGAAAACTCCCATAAGGTTTTGAAGTTGACATAACTTTTCTTCTCTTATTCTTATTTTTCTTCTAAGGAATATTAGACTTCTGTGAAATGATGTCAAAGTCTATTTTACAACAGAAGTCTTTCCACTCGACGAAGATACAGACTGAACCTAAATCAAGAACGGTGATATAATTAGACAACAAGGATTTAGTACGTGAAAAACATATTTGGTTTTCTGGCAGAGAATATCACTTACCTTTTCTAAATATTTTGATAAAATGAATCACAGATTGGTGAAATCAATTTCGAAGATAAGTTCTTTTTTGGGAAGTATCAACTTATGGAAACCTAGATTCTGATTGTATGGGCGACTAGGATTATCGGATTTTTACCTCAATCTTCAAATGGCTACAAGATTTTGTTTATTGATTCTGTCCAACGGGCTGATTGAAAAAAATTCCTTTGGAAAGAAACGGTTAGAAAGGCATAGAGAAGTATTTAATGAGGTCATTCGGTCCATTTGAAAGTGTGCATGAGAATTAAAATTCCAAAGTTTGAAGCATTTCCAATCGCTTGTTCTTCTTCGATAGTGCTTACAATTGTACTTAAGAGAGAAAAACACCAAAGGGAGTGACTTAGTGAGAGAGAAAGAAACTCTTCACTAAGTGATTGTACTCAATTGTTGTAATTCTCTTTTGATTCCATAGTGAAACTATCAATGTGAAAGAGTGGATGTAGTCTTGATCTAAACCGAACTAATATAAATCTTGTGTCTAATTTTCTCTCCTTAACTCTTTCAATTTGTTTGTTGCAATATTTTTCTAAGTTCTGCCAATTTTCAAAACATCTTATTTAAGTCAAAATTTTTTCAGAAGTGTAGTGCCAATTAAACTTTGGTTGATTAAAATAATTTTTACTATTTTAGCTTAATTTGTTTTTATACCTATTTACCCCTCCTCTAAGCGGTAATTCTAGCACTTTCAAATATGTGTCATGAGTACATGCCTATCTACATATTATCTTAATGACTGAGGCAGAAATTCCTAATACATCATCAATTTGGACCCATCTCACAGATAACTCAGAAGCTTAGGAGTCTACTAACTTGGACGGTACCCAAGTCAACAATTGGCATATAGACCATGGTGATAGTATCCGATGACTGGTATTGTTATACATCATCATCATCTCGTAATGGAAATAAGAAGTGTATATAGCTCTAATTATCGTGTCCTAGAGAGTCCTCTTTTAAAAGGAAAAATGATACTATTAATTCCTAAACTTTGGTCCAATATACTATATCATCCTTAGACTTCTAATTTATTCAATATGGTTCTAAAACTATTTCTAAATATTTGATTTAGCTCTTAAAATTTTTATTTGTTCAATTTATTCCCTCAACTTTACATAACAAAGTCAAATAAATCCTTTGATTTCAAAATATTTTTTAGGGAAAATCTCAAATAATGACTCAAAGTGAGTCTACTTTTTCAAAAAGACCAAAAATGATTCTTGTTTCGAATAAGGACTCGAAGTGGCTAACAAGTCCAAATAAGGACCTGAACTCACTAACCAGTCAAAATGTTCACCGGCCGGCGAGTGTGTGACATTTGTAGTGGCTAGAATATGGGCAATTTTGTCCAAAAAAAGAATAAAAATAGAAATTCACAAACCTTTAAAACAAGACCCCCACTCTTCACGTTCTCACATTTTTCTTCTTTTGCTCTTCATCTTCTCGTTGTTTGTCCTCCCTTGTTTGGAGCACCCACATTTTCTGTTAATAGAGCACGAATTGAAACACAACAAGAAACCTTTACCTTCGTTTCTTTACATTTTCTTCTTTTTGTGCTTTGTCTTCATTTCTTTCCAACGAAGAGGACAAATCTTGAGCAAAGCCACCTTTTCGTTATTGAGACATTCGTGCGTAACACGAGGGCCTTGACTCTTCATTATCTTTTCCTAGGTTCACTAGACACTTTGATCCACACTCCCGTTCAACCGAGGTCAGTTTCATTTAAGTTGGTGCAACTGATCCTTCGTTCATTTAAAGTGGTTGTAACTTGTCGAAGCAACATGTCGACAAGGCGCGGGCATGTGGTGGAATATCACACAGATGGCAGCGAGGACAATGATGGTAGGAGGAATTTTTTTTTTTATATTGTTATTTTTGCTGTTGGATTTATGAGTTAATGTCTCTTTTGTCTGAAAAATGCATCTGAGTTATGTCCAATATGGGTTTTTAATTAGATATTTCTGCCATTGGGGTCCTACGTGTTGTGATGATGGTCCCTATTTTGCAATTTTTTAATGCTCCTTTTTTGTTTTGTTTGTTTTTTTTTTTTTTTTTTTTATATTTTGTCACTGATGGTTGGAGCTCTTGGCAAGTCATGGAATTTAAAAGCCCACGTAGATTCTTACAAGGAAAGCAGATAAACATTTATATAAAAAAAAAAAAAAAGCAGAAGCATAATTACTCTGATACGGGTTCTCTGATGGAAAGTATTTAGAGGAGAAAATTTGATGGAAGCACATTGAGACAAAATCAATTTGAGTCCATGTGCGCATGAGTTTGAGTCAAAATATAGGGCATCTTGTTTCCAATAATTTTTGTGTGGACTTGTTATTAGGAACTGAAGGCATCTTGTTTCCTACAGTTTTTGTGCACTATAATGGACGTAACTTCTAAAGTGGAAATTTGTTAGATTACTTATTAAAAGTTCTTATTCCCAAGTTATTAATCTGAAGATTATTTTAATCTTTGTGTCAAGATACATCATAGATCCTACTAGTTATCATTCCACAATTTCTTAGTAAATTTGCAACTAGGTCTTCTTGATAGATTGTGTTCCAGCCTTGTTTGTTGAACAAGAAAGACAGAATCTAGACAAAAGTTGAGTCGACCAAACTTAGCAGTCGTTTCCATAAGTTTCAAGCCGATAAAATATGAATCTAAGAAATGCTTTGAATGGGACCAATTTTCTTTTCCTTACGGTATATATTCTCCAAGTTTGGTTCTCGAGCCACCATGGTTGGCTTGCCTAGGGAGAAAGTTATGGCGACATTGAAAACATTTTAACTCCATAATGCACAATATTTTGACAAACGGTATCCAATAATAAGTATGGTATATTGTCACTAGTGTGCATAGTTTTCTTTCATTAATCAAAGCATGGTACAATTTTATTGCAATTGTTTACTATTTTTGTTTTATTTTTTCCTGGTGTACATTTTGCATGGAAATATATTGACTTTATTTTTGCTTCATTTTCCACCAGTTGAGGAATGTGAAGAACTAAACTATTCAATGTATGATGGTGGATGTGATGGCGTTGCTAGAGAAGATGGGTTCGCCTTTGTTGATCTTGATGAGTTGTACATAAGAAATGTAAGTTGTGCTCACAATGATGGTTTAATGGAGGGGGACATGGAGGTTGGAGACATGTATGTAGATGTGTTAGCTGATGATGTAGATTTCTTGAATATGTATGGTGAAAATGAGTATACACATCCCGAGTTTAATGCTGAGATTGATATGAAAATCATGTCTTCAAGTTGGGAATTACTTTAGTAATGCTAAGGAGTTCAGAAAAGGCCATTAGGAACCATGCCATCAAATATGGGAGAAATGTGAGGTTTGTTAAGAATATACCTAATAAATTGAGGGCGGTGTGTTATGATGGTTGTGATTGGCTTATATATGCTTCCAAAGTGCAAAAGAGCATACTTTATAAGTTAAAACCTTTAACCCCATACATACATGTGATAGAGCTCTACATGTTCCTCAAATAAGCACTAAATGGTTAAAGTCGAGAAACAATCCTACATGGTTAGGTGCTTCAATGGAAAAAGAAAAAAACAATGGAGTTTGAGTATGTTTTAAATTTGTCGAGGACAACGGTTTATAGAGCTAGGGCAACGGCAATGAGTATGATCACTAGGAATGAGAAGGAGCAATTTTGGATGCTTAGGAGCTATTGTCAAGCACTTCTTGACGCCAACCCAAGATCCACGTGTCTAATCAAAACCAAGCAATACCAAGACCAATTCAAGTTTAGGGAGTCTATATTTGTCTGGATGCATTAAGAAGGGGCTTTGTAGAAGGATGTAGCCGATAGGCGATTGGTGGATTTTGATGGTTGTCATTTGTCATCAAGCTACAAGGGTATACTTTTAGCATCATTGGGCATAAATGGCAACAATCAAATGTATCCTTTTGCATGGGCAGTTATTGAGCAAGAAACATACAAGACATGGCATTGGTTTAATAGGTTGATTATAGAAGACCTAGGAATTAATGACCCTGAAAATTCAAAGTACTAGACTTTCTTGTGCAACAAACAGAAAAGATTGATGCAAGTACTAGCAAATCTAATGCTTGAAGCATAACATAGATTTTGCTTAAGGCATCTTTATGAAAACTTCAAACTACATCACAAAGGGGTAGAACTTAAAAAGCTCCTTTGGAAGGATGCCATGGTGACTAAGGTATGTGATTTTAACTTGGCGATGGAAGAGCTGAAGGCAATTAATGAAAAAGCTTATGAATGGTTGTCCTAGAAGCCTCCCTTGCAATGGAGCAAATCCCACTATAGTTTAAACTCAAAATGTAACATTTTCTTGAACAACTGGTGTAAAAGTTTCAACAAAAGCATCA
Organism: Eucalyptus coolabah; assembly: GCA_014182585.1. Lineage (NCBI taxonomy): Eukaryota > Viridiplantae > Streptophyta > Magnoliopsida > Myrtales > Myrtaceae > Eucalyptus > Eucalyptus coolabah. Next base: position 50,004,695 of record CM024624.1, read on the forward strand.
TTGATGCTAGGGACAAACCTATCATCACAATGCTTGAAGCTATAAGAGTGCAACTCATGGAAAGAATTCATAAGCAAAAAGATGGGATGGCTAAGAACATTAGGGTGATCTGTCATAATATCCAAAAGATATTAGATCTTCAAAAAAAAATTTCAGCATCATGGATTCCTAGCTAGAATGGGAAGGATGAATTCGAATTGAGTGGCCTATATGGTGACATAGATCTTTGGTCAAGGACTTGATTACACTAAGTAAGCAATTTGTGCCCTTTTGATAATTAATTTTGTTCATTTTAGAAAGATTTTTGTTAAGAAGTCTGGTTTGATTTTAGACCTATCTACTAACATGTGAAACAACATACACAATCATTAAAATAATAGTCCGCAACCAAGATAACGCTAAATCAATTGCATTGGGAGAGCAAGAACCTAACATTACCAATAAAGAAACATGACATTGCTAACTAAACCAAAGGGAAACCATAATCAACATAAGGAAAGTGTGTGATTAAGGATATTCGTCTTTAAAGACAATTGAAATCTTATGGTAGAGACCTAAAGGCTTGTTCAATTTTTTTAGCACAATTTTAGATCAAAAGGCTCCCACTTTTTAAGAGAAGATTACCCAGAAACTATTTTTAAGCTTTTCAAGTAGTTTCTTGGAATTTTAAGGATTTTACCAATTTTCTAAAAATCTTTTGATTTTTCCCAATTTTCCACAATTTTAACTTTTTTTTTAATTTATCAATGCATTTTCTGAATTTTCTAATTTTTTTATGAATTTTTATTTTTTTAAATCAATATTTTATAAATTATTAAGAATTTTCAGAATTTTTAATATTTTTAATATTTTTAATTAATTAATAATTTTTATGACCTTTTTATATATTTTTAAATTTTATTATTATATTTAAAGAAGAAAGAGATTCGACCGAGTCAAGAGACCCGGCTCGACTAAACCGACCGGACCCTATCGGTTCGAGTCGGATTAAAAACCGGGTCTCGCTAAGGCCCACTCCGAATTAACCCCAAATGGCCCATAAAAAAAATTAGAAAGAGAAAGGCCCGCTCGGCCTCCACCCACTTCCATTATACAACTCTCGGCCCACTCTCAAATCCCTGACGACCCACTTTTCTTATTTCCATCGACCAGCCCAAAACTAGAGCCCGTAGCCCAATCTTCTTCTTCTTCTTCTTCTTCCTTAAATATTTTTATATTATAGATATATATATATATATATATATATATATATATATATATTCACTTTCCCTTTTTTCTTATTTTTTATTTTCCTTTTTCTCCCCTCTAGTGTGCAACTGGACCGGGTCAACCCAGTTCCTAGATCAGCCCACTCGGAAAACAGGGTTGGGAACCGGTTCCGGTCCCAAAATTCAAACCCTCGTTTGAACCGGTCCAGAACCGCTTCCGAGAGATTACCCACCCGGAACCAGATCGACCGGACCGGTTTGGGAACCGGTTGTAAGCCACCCCAAAAAGACCAAACGCAAAATCCTAATTTGTTTCTACTTTCTATCTTCCCCGAGCTTGCGACCTCCGCCCGTCCACCGATCCTGGCTCCATCCGAGCACTGACGTTGCTTCCGCTCGCCCAATGTCGCCTTCCTCCCACGACACCCGCAGCCTGTGAGATCCCAACGTCGCCACTCCACCTCTCCCTGCTCTGCGCCCCCCAAAATCGTGATGCTGCCTCTGTTAACCCAATTCGGTTCCTCACCAACCTTGCTTTGAGCTCCGCCGCCAAATCCAGCTCCCCCTCACGCTGCTTCCTCATCTCGTGTTCATCCGCTTCCTCGTTACGCCATCGCCAACTCCCCGTTGTGCCATCGCAGATAGAGCAAAGAATGGATGCTCATCACCACCGATCGAAACTTCTCTCGTGCTCTTTCTCCCTCGCTTGGTGCGTGCGGGAGAGCCGAGAAACCGAGCAAAGCCGGTTGCAGCTGAATATCTTCGTCAAGCAATTTCGTCACAATTAATTCATCGCCTTAGCTTTGTCTTCATGAGATTCTCCAAGTCTTTCGGTGTCTTCATTTATTAGCAGGTAACCATTCAGATCGGATCTCCCCCAAGATTCATTGAGACTCGATCATATGATTGTTCTATGTTTGCCTTCTACTGAGAGCTTCAAATTGCTATCTCAAATTGCTCATGTTATATTGCTCGCCGATTGATAGGAATTCCTATTTCTAGAACACCTCACCATTCATGATCACCACATGTTCGACGTTTTGACTTAGAGATGATAATGACGAATTTGTCTCTTTTTTTTTTTTGGTGAAATGACGAATTTGTCTTCATCATTTCAATTTGAGATTGCATAGTAGTGATCTGGATGTTCTTGTTCGACATGCTGATCATATATTGTGAATTTTCATGCTTCATCCTTTGATGGTCGAGAGTTCTCTTTCCCTTGGTGATTCGGTTTACTTTGTCTCCTTCGATTGTGTGACTGAATTGTCATCTGGTATAACAGTAAGTCACTATACATCAGTGGTGAATAAATCATAGCCAAGCTAAATCCAATTCAATCTCGTTTTGATGCTCATAAAAGACCATTTTGCCAAAGTTTGAGGGAGAGAGTCTTCAACCTAATTTAATTCAAAATAAGTGGAAACGGTACAAGAAATGCTCGGTATCGGAAGTTTAGTTAAGTTGAGAAATTATGGATATATGAAAGTAGTTAAGTTAAGAGATCATGGATATATAAAAGAACTTAAGTTAAGAAATGGACATTGACCTAGTAATAATCAAAGGGAATTTAAGACTTATGAATAGAAGATATGTAGAGGAAAAGATATGTTGAAATTATGCTGGAACTCTGCAAAAATTACTGCCGATTTCCCTTAGAGTATTGTTGTAACGTCAATGTCAATGTCTCCCTTCGAGCGTCATTTGTACAAACTGTGATTAATTTCAATTCCAGCAATGTCAATGTCCTTGTAATCTCATTTTCAGTTAATTTCGTTCGGCTCCTTCCCTTGAGTTTAGTGTCCTTTGCTTTGATTATTCCTGCATTGCACCTTTAAATAATTCATAGTACTTCCACTTTGATGTCCTAGCAATTTGCTATTCCTGTCATTTAGATCGATTTCCATCAAACAATTACATCCATTGCTTCTCTAAGGTTAATATAGTTCCAATATAAACAGGGTTAACCCTGTTCCCGAACCGAAAAACCGAGTGGGTCGGAACAAGGTCCAATGCAAACAGGATCGAGAATAGGGTCCAAAAAGGAGAACCGGTTATAATAGAGTCGGGTATGCGGTCCAGTGTCTAGACCCTACCCACCCCGGACCTGATCACCCCTCCCTCCTTCTCCACGCCTTCCACTACACAGGTCTTCCCCTGAAGCCCTCCTCCCCGAACCAACACCATCCACAGCGTCCCCATCTCTCAAATATGTTAAAACCAGCCGGCGTCGTCCACGCCAAACACCACTCGTCGGCCAACCTCCCCACCACCAGACGAGAGCCACGCCACAGCCAAACACCAAACAAACTATGGCGACAATGGGAACGTGTCGAACGACTACATGGGCGACGCCCAAGGTCGCCCAACACCACTGGAGCATCCCAATAGAACACGACGCGCACAGACGACTCGATTTCGGCCAAAAACGAGAGGACGAAAACTATATCTCACTTAAGCATTTCGTCGAACGGGTGAGGGGCGCTCAAGAATCATGAGGTTTCCGGTTCAACTAGGATCCGAACCCTAACCAAGACTCCCCAACTAAACATGCAACAACAAAAGGAGGAATGGACGGGGGCCGAAGTCCGCGCGAGCCGGTCGTCCGCGAGCTCCAGGCGTCGTGCCCAAAACAGGGGAGGAAGAAGGGCGGCTTACCGGCTCGGCCTGAGGATGTCGAACGGAAGGAGTCGCCCGCTGGAGCTCGTGCACAGCCGAGACGTCGGCTGAAGCTCTCCCGCTCTTGCTCAGTCGCTGGGACCTCTCCCTCTCGGTGTCAAGCTCTCTCGGTCTCTCTCTCCTTTTAAGTTCCGAAGCCAACTATGCCGCCAGCCTGCCCAGACCGATCGTACCGCGACATTCCCTTCGATGGTCATCCTCGTCGTACGCCGTCCTTCGCCCCTCCTTTGTCGGGAAGCCAGCGTCCAAAGCCAAGCGGAGGGGAAAAGAAGAGAAGAAGAAGTGGGTTGGGCCGGGAGACGGAAAATAAGAGATGGGCCACGCTGGGGAAAGAGTAGACGAAAAAGAAGAAGGGGCCGAGCGGGCATCGAAATTTTTTTTAAAAATTATAATGATAACTTTTTCCAAAAATCTGTAATAATTAATACTAGCAATGCAAATGTTTCGAATTTCTACATGTGATGCAATTAAATGAAAATTATATTTGCTAGGATCTAAAAATTAGTAATTTATGAACGATTAAACATATCGCCAAAATTTAGATATCGACGATAGGTGAAGCCGACCTCCTAATAGCTAGGCAAGGTTGAGCCTCGCTATGACTAGGCAAGGTGGAGGGGCGAGGCTGGACACCACCCAACCATTGTAAGGGACCTCCTCGTGGCTAGGTGAGGTTTCACGGCCCTTGTCTCTGGCTGATCACTGGCCTTTGTTGAGGCTCGCCACCGGTTAGAGCAGAAAATAGAAAAAAAAAAAGGAAAAATATGAGGAAATTATTAAAAACTAAAAAACTTCACGTCACAAAAAAAATTAAGGGTTATAGCAAATGTTTTTCTATTCTTTTTCTATTCTGATAATAGAAATTTTAGGATTATACTCAAACACTCATTTGGGGAATATAGGTATAAGAAAAATTTTCTAAACAAAAATTATTTTCAGAAACATAAATATTACCAAACACACTCTTACTGTGGCATAAATTTGATTTAGGTCCCCTAGGAGTTTCTCAAAATTTCTAGTCACAGGCATTACTTTATGATCTTCAATGTTTTTAAAAAATATACAAAACATACTTCACTTTGAATCAATGGCCATTCATACGCCTTTATTTTCACAATTACTATTTACATACGTCTACGCATACCTTCATATTTAACCGGACAAGTTGACCCTCTCCGCAAACTCATTTTAGCAAATTGCTTTGAGTTTTTGTGATTCAGTTTTTAATTGATTTTGAACATTTTGAATGGAATGAGAAAATTTATGATTAGCAAAGGGTAAATTTTAAAAAGAAAAAAGAAGAAGATATTTTCGTGAATAAGAATACAAATATAATTGATGTGAGTGTGCAAAATCGCATTCAAGAGTAAAATTTGGGTTTGTATTCCATAAGTAGATAAATGTAAGGGATAATTGGGTGAAAACTGAAAAATGAGACATGCTTTTGGTATTATTCGTTAATTTTTTTTTACCCTCCTTGATAATGAACCAATAAATAGTTGTAAATAAAAAAAAATCACTTAAATATGTAAGTTGGTTTTGGACACTGTTCTCGTTTCAAGAGAGTTGCCGAGGGACGTTGTCGATGTTTTTAGCAATTGCTTAAGTCAGTGAAATTTTAGTTAAAATACCTTTGCTTTCACGCTTGACCCAAGTTTCGGCATCCTTGGTAATCCAAAATTACTGTCTTCTCCTCCCTGATCATTATTGGTCGCGGACATTGCTCAACACCATTAGAAAAAAAGATAGGGCTAATAGGCATTTGTTAAGTAATTGGAATAATAGTTCTAAAGGTCTTAAACTTATTATACAATGACCAATTTAATCCTATCCTTTTGAGAGGTCGAACTCAATGACATGAACACTAGCCAAACCTACGTGGCATGATCAGTGCTAAATAAATTTTGTAATTTTCTGATATTATGAATTTTTATATAATCTATAGTTTTTTTTTTTTCTATTTTTTTTTTTTATTTTACCTTTCTTTTTTCGTGATGGGCTAACGAGGCCTCGATAATGGTCAGTGAGGCGAGGGTTGTCGCAGCCCTCACCAAGTTTGTGCGAGCTAACGAAGATCAAAATAGACCTCACCTAGCATAGATCTAGCAAGGTGAAGGCCGTTGGGGTCCTTACCATGCATAGAGCTAGTGAGGCGAGGGTTGCTGGCTTGGAAGAATTATAGTGGGAAAAAAAAAAAGAGAAGATTGAATTTTAAAAAAATTATGGAAAATTGTTCATGTTAATGCCAATCGTATTATATAGGACGGCTAGCATCTTTGTCATTGATTTCCTGCTAAAATTGGTCGGGGGACCAAATTAATAGATCGTCAAAAGATTTAAGATTAAATTGGCCAAAATATTAAGATTGAATTGACCACCATATAATATGTTTAGGATTTTTTGAATAATTTTCCTTAAGTAATTAATTAAAGAAACTTTATAATTTTCAATGCATTTTTTTTATTATGCACAATCAGTACTTTGAGAACTTAATTATCTAAATAAAATATACTTAACAAGTACTTGGGGACCCTAAGAACCTTTTGAAAAATAGTAATGTTATCGAGATTTAATCTGAATTTAGTAGTAAAAATAAGTTACATTCTAAGCTAAATCATGGGTCAAGACAAATTATCTTTGATAACTTTTTTCATCCACGGCTTCCTTCTATGTTGTAAGTGAAAATAATTCAAATTTTTTTTTTTTGGTCGTAAAGGCAAATATATTAAGTAGAAAACCCGAAACCGGGGCTTCATTACGATTAAGTCCAACATAGCTAGAGGTGGGCAGGGAACCCAGTTAGAAAGAAGGAGGCTGCTCCCGTGGGCTTTTGCGGCCCAGTTAGCTAGGGCATTGCATTCCCGTCGACAATGCTGCAGAGAGAGATGAGGAAAACAGAGCATTAGGGATTCGCATTCGGCAAATAGGGCTCGACAGCTCCATGGAGGCAAATGGCTCTAATTCAAGGTGTCGACAAGGATTTGATTGTCGGTTTCAAGCTGCAGGTAAGAATCAGTTTGCCATTGATGTATGAGATGCTTTAGCGTTTGTAGAAGAGCTTGAGTTTCTGCTTCGAGTGCGGTTGATGCTGGAACAGTGCATGTAAATCCATCTATCATCTTGCCTGTGTGATCTCGAAAGATGCTTGCAATCGCACCTGTATTATTAGGGCTAAGAAAAGCGGCATCCATATTTACCTTAATAGTTCCTTGTCTTGGAGGTTGCCATGAATTGGTACGGTGTTGGCGGTGAGGACCGATTGGTGCTGCAAGCTGCTGTGAGCTGAGACAAAGTTTGGCCATATGCAGGGCGGTATCAACAAGAAGGTCTGGATGAGTTCATTGATTGCGAAAGAGGAGTTGGTTCCGAGCCTTCCATATATGCCATAAAAGAGCTATAGTAATCTCAAAGTCAGGTATGTTCCCCTTTTGCTCAATAATATATGCAAGCCATTGATCGATACGGGTTGTTGATGAACTAGGAAAAGTGATGTTTACTTTCGAGTTGCTCCAAATAGTTCTAGTCGATGGACAAAGTAGAAACAGGTGCTCAGTGGTTTCAGGAGTAGTAGCTGAGCATAGTTTGCAAAAAGGGTTGGGGATAATTCGGTGATGAAACAGATTGTCTTTGGTAGGTAATGCATTATGGCATAAAGACCATAGGAAAGTGCGGATTTTGGGGGCCGTTTTTGTCTTCCATATCTGCTTCCAAATTTTTGTTGATGTGGTATAAGAAGGGGAGGCTTGTGAATGTACCTTGCGAGAAGCTGATTGAGTAATGAAATGATAACCACTTTTAACAATATAGTTTCCATCGTGTGTAGCTATCCAGCATAGTTTGTCTTCAATGGTGGTTGTCCAAAGCTGAATGGTTAGAATCTCTTCCACAACTTGAGGTAGAAAAGTCTGATGAAGAAGGGCTACATTCCATGTATTATGTTCAGGAAGGATATAGTCCGCAACCAGTTTAGGCTCCTCTCTGTTCGCTGGTCCACCTAGGATGCCAATGTTCAACCATTTATCCTCTCTAGCATTAATAGAAGATCCATTACCAACTGACCATTTAAGTCCCTCAATAATAGAATCTCGGCCAAGAAGAATACTCTTCCAACCCCAAGAAGGTCGATATCCCTGTTCAGCTTTCCAGAAAGGTGTAGATTGGAAGTATAATGCTTTAAATACACTAGCTAATAAAGAGGTACGGTTGTGAAAAATCCGCGAGGCTTGCTTTCCCAGTAGGGCTTTATTAAAAGATATGAGATCTCTGAAGCCCATTCCTCCTTTTTCCTTACTAACTGTTAGAAGATCCCAACTTTTCTAGTGAATGGCAGATCTGTTACTGCTGTTTTGCCACCAAAATCGAGCTATTTTCTTCTCAATAGATTTACAAATAGAAACTGGAACTTTAAATGTCATCATAGCATATTGAGGTAAAGCTCCGAACCACGATTTCAACAAGATTTCTTTCCCCCTTTGGAAATCAATTTTTCTTTCCATCCCTCCAGCCTATAATTGACTCCGCTTAATATCCAAGCAAACATGTCATTCTTAGAGGATCCCCAATCAAATGGAATGCCAAGGTACTTACCAGTTTTAGCCAGTAGAGGAACGCGTAATTCATTTGCTAAGTTAGTCTTAAGGGGGTGAGGGCAGAATTTGGTAAGAAATAAACTAGACTTGTTCCTATTGATTGCTTGACCTGTAGCTAGGCAATATTGATTTAAAATACTTGATAAATTCTGACATTCGTTGATAGTTCCATTGAGAAAAAAGATTGCATCATCGGCAAAGAACAAGTTGGATAAAGTGGGACATCTTCTATTAAAAGTAATACCTCGTAGATTACCCATATCAATTGCTTGTGAGATGAGGGTGGAGAGTAGATTGGCCAAAAGAATAAATAAGTATGGAGAGAGGGGATCACCTTGCCGAAGTCCCCTAGATGGTTGGAAATAGGATAGTAATTCACCATTGAACTTGACACTAAGAGAAGAAGTAGTTACACATTGCATTAGCCAAGTGACCCAACGTTGGCGAAATCCCAATCTGCAAAGATAAGCTTGTAGAAATTCCCATTCTACCCTATCAAAAGCTTTCTGTATATCCAATTTAAGAATAGCTTGAAAGTGTTTCTTTCGTTTTCGAATCTTCAGCTGATGAATTACCTCTTGAACAAGGAGGACGTTGTCTTGAGTTTGTCTACCTGAGATAAAAGCAATATGTTCTTTAGAAATCAAATGTGGCAGCCAAGGCTTCAGTCTATTAACTAACACTTTGGAAATGATTTTGTAAATGAAATTACACAAGCTGATAGGGTGGAATTGGTTTAACCGTTCCGGATTGGGTATTTTTGGAATTAGAGAGATGGCAGTGTGATTAAATTTTTGCTAGCAGTCGGCCTAAGGAGAAAAAGTTTTGAACTGTTGTAAAAACATCTTCCTGAATAATATCCCAGTAGTTGTGGTAGAATAAGCCATTTAAACCATCAGGTCCTAGGGCAGATGTAGCTCCTAATTGAAAGGTAGCGAGCTTGACTTCTTCTCGAGTAATGTCTGTTGTCAGTGATGTGTTTATTTCTATTGTGACAATCTGAGGACATTGTGATAGGATGGGTTGAAAATCTCGATGACCACAGGAGGTGTAAAGCCTGTTGAAAAATGAATGAGTGAGATGCTTCAACTGGTCAATATCTCGGATCCACTCATCATTATCATTCTTCAATATGCTGATGCGATTTCTTTTCCTTCGTTGAACTGTGGTTACATGAAAAAAGTGAGTGTTTATGTCTCCCCATCGCATCCATTTAATACGGGAACGCATTTCCCAATATTGTTCTTCCTGTGACCAGCATTTCTGAATCTGGTCTTTCAGAGCTCAAACCTGATGTGCATCATAATTACCTGCAGGTTGATTAGAATATTGCTGAAGTTGCTGCTGTAGAAGAGCAATTTGGGTATGGTTCGTAGAGAAGGTAGATCTGCTCCACTTTGTTAGAGCCCTTGTTGTCGCCCGGATCTTATGGGATATGGAAGATCTACTGAGAGATAGAGCAGACCAGGCATCCCCTACCACACGTCGACAATCCTCATGCTCAAGCCAAAAAGATTCAAAGGTAAACCCTCTTGCTCCCATTCCTGATTTTATATGAGTGGATAAGAGAAGAGGATTGTGGTCTGACCCTATGGCAAGGAAAGCCACAACCTCTGCTACTGGATATGTTAAGCGCCAGTCAATAGTGCATAGGGCTCGGTCAAGTCTCTCTTTCACCAACTCCTGTCCACTTCGATTATTGCTCCAAGTATAGGCGCAACCTTTAGTCTCTAGGTCCATCAAGGAACAATCCTGTAGCAAATCCCGAAATGATTGTAGTCGATAAGGTTCAATAGGTTTTTACTCACCTTTTCCCAATGATACAAAACTTCGTTAAAGTCTCCTAAACACACCCAAGGTTGAGTGTGGGAGTATGAAAGTTGCCTCAAGTTGTCTCTGATGATAAATAGGAGGAGCATGCAACATTGTAAGACACATAGTAGAAACACCCCTATTATCATAACAAACAATGTCAATAAAGTGAGTGGAGTGGGTTATGACATGTAGTGAAATGTGGTCTTGCCAGAAAATGACCATCCCTCCAGCCATGCCCTGGGGGTTAACCACAAAACGATTGCTGTAGTTTAGCCTGCATTGGATCTAATCAATGACTGGTTGTTGGTTCCGAGTTTCCATCAAAAAAATTATGTCGGGCTTATCCCGAGCCACCATGGCTCTAAGAGCACGAAATGTCAGGGAATTGCCCAATCCGTGACAGTTCCAGCTTAGGATCTTCATTTGGTAGTTGGTGGCTTATTTGGGCAAGCCACCACAGCCCCTTCATAGGCCCTGCCAGCCTGGAGAACAGGGGTATCCAACAGAGTGCTTTCATCCAAAGTGTCGAGAAGTATAGGACATTTCTTTGCTTTCTTTAACTGAGTTGTTTTAGCCTGCAAGTGAGGATGAGTAGGTTTTTTTGATGGAGATGCAATAGTGTGAAGTACTTTGACCTCGGATATATGTGCTTGGGCAGGGGAGGTCGTCTTGACAATCTTGGAGGGCAGAACATCATGAGGACTGTCAGCAGGTGAGCTATGAATATTCTGAATAGTCCAAGTCGCAGTAGAAAGTGGCTGAGTTTGCATCTGTACCGGGGCAGGAGGGAGTAACAAGAGCCCTGGTTGAGGTGTGTCAGGTACACTTTCGTCAATGTCAGCTGATTCAGGGTGAAAATTATAAAATGTCTACCAATAGGGACTATGTTCATTAACTTTAACGCGTAACCACTGTCCATGATACATTTTGTCCCGCCTATCAAACTGAGTCTCATCATAAGGAATTTCTTTGTAATATGAGGCATAGTGGCCCAATACACCACAGAATAGCAGAAGTATGGTAACCGTTCATAACGAAAATCGAGCCAAATATTTTTTTCCTTCTACACATATGAGTTTGCCTGGTTTGAGAGGTTCGGTGAGAGGAAGGTCGACTTTAACTCTTATAGCTTTGGATGTAGGTCCTTCTTTTGCATCAATCTTGACCTCGAGAGGCTAGCCAATGTCCTGTGCGATTCTTCTCAGGAACTGCTCGGTGCATCGCTCTAGGGGTAAGCCTAAAACTTGTAACCAAAAGGCACAAGTTGTGAAGTTATAGCAGTGCAAGGGCGTATTAGGAACCCAAGGCTTGAGGAGAAGCAAATTGTTAGTGAATAACCAGGGTCCATTGTCAAGAACCTTCTGTTTGTCAGCTTATGATGTAAATTTGAAAACATATAATCCTTCTTCTCATGGAGTAACATTTACATTGTCGATCTGCCAGGCTTTTTTCATAGTTTGCTGGAAAGCAGGAAAATTGACATTTGAATTTGCTAGGAGTTTGCCGACAAGGGTTAACTTACATTCTTGTGTTGTGGTTGCAGGAGGAGCATCGTCCCAGGCTTCAATTGCAGTAGATGACCAGAGTTTGCCTAATCGGCTACATAAAGCATCTAACCGAGCATCTTCAATTGGGTCCATCGTCGCAATATGGGGAACAGCTTCAAGAATCGAATCAGTGGAGATGGTCGCGAGAGAAGTTGCATGCAGAAACCAGGGGATGTCATAAGGGAAGTGGCTAGATTGACATGCAAGACTTAGAGAGAACCGGCGAAGAAGGCGGTGAACTAAGTATTCGGAGAGAGTGGAATGGGAAAACAGGGAGAAAACGTAAAAGGGGAGGAGGAAGGGTGGAAATTGTAGGAGATGGAGAGCGTCATCGAGGTGATCGGTAGAACGAGGTGTTGAAGTAGTTGCGAAGAAGCCGAAGCTAAAAGGAGACGATGAAATTGGGTTTGGGAAGAAGAAGATGACTACCAGAGCAGTAGAGAAAGTTCCACATAAACGAGAGAGAATCAGTGTTGTTTTGAAAATATATAACTTTAATCAAACAACCCAGAGTCAATTCAACTCCCAAGATTGCCAGATTATATCATGACATGTGATGCACTCAAATTTTATCAATGTTCTTGAGAAAGTCCTTCGACATCATTCTGTTCCATAGTATATTTATAATATTATTTGTAAATTCTACATAATGATGATACAATTTTGCAACCTGTTACCTATTGATCAAATATGTTCATGAACTTACCAAAAGCATTAGCGATTTACCACTATCAATGCTGTCATAACTTACCAACTATATTATCCATTCACTACTCAAATCTAAATCATAGTAGAAGCCGATAATTTATTGTTGGGCTTGTGAATGATAAAATTCTTATCTCATTGGTAAATAACAAATAGTTACATGCCTACTTATAAAATCTAAAAGTATATACTATTAGGTTTGTCGATGGTAACTTACCATCAATATTTCAAATTTATTACCAAAGTTACATATTGATCAGACTGACAAATAATAGTAATCTAGAATTGGATTTGTGGATGTTAAAATTGTTATTTCATTAGTAATTTGCAAATGGTTGAGCAGACTAACAATTTACAGATCATTTTTTACTTACCTTCGATATTTCAAATCTACCACTAACGTTACAATTTTATTATCAACAGAGCAGCATTCCATTTTTGGCAAACGGAATATTTGAAATCTGCCAAGTCAATATGAGCTCAATGACAAACTGCTTGAAACATCCAACTCAAATATATCCCTACAACCAGTTATTCATCATGCTTTCTACAATCGCAGATAGACCTTCCAAAATCGTAATTGATGATCTCCGCTTTGCAGCATGAGACAGGAGTGACGAAAAACAACAGACTAACAAAGAGGGCCGGGAAAAGAAATATAGAAGATAATGAACAGCAGTATTATATAACATGGAGAAAAAGAAATCTACACTTCACACGAGTCCTAGATGAACAGAATGACGGGCCCTTCTACCGTCGACAAAAAAGACCTTGTCACAAAGCATCGAGAAGAAGAAAATCCAACAGAATTTGGAATGACACTCGCAGAAATCACAATTGAGGCTGCATCATGCAGTGTGCTTGCTTTTCAAGGTTTGACAAAAGGGCACTTTTGTTCTGTCAAAGGCCCTTACGTTTCTCTCTACCCGTAGCATCCACATAAAGCATTGCCGTGTATCACTGATTTATGAGATATATCATCTCAGCTTATGTTCTCACCAGCCCTTGATCTTCAACTCACACATTGTCCTGAAGAATTACAAAGCAGAACTCTCTTCCCAATCCAATCCTGAAGTGATCTGAAGAGATATTGATTCTGAATTATTGAATTCATTATTTATTAGGAACATGAGCTACCACCTATCTAATGTTTCGGCAAACGGACACCTCTAAATATGTTGAAGTAACAGTCTCCTTGATTGAATTACCATCAGTCAAAGGACCGAATGATGGATATGACCCAAATAGCATGTAAAGGCTCATTCAATCATGGGCAATTGATTTGGCACAGGAAGCATGTTGGCATATGAAAAATGTATTTACGTATCACATGCATGCTTTTGCTTTTAGTTTCATGGAAATCTTCATGCAAGCAGGATACTATATCATGCAATGAGGAGTGTGTATAAAAATATACAAACAGGGAAGTTTCCAAATTTCTACTTAACAATACAATATGTTGTGTTAGTTACAAAGTAAACCGTCTTTCAGTTATTAATTGGCTTTTATTTTTCCTCTTACAGTTTCATATTGAACACATTGGATGTGTCTGATTATATTATGGAAAATTTTTATTTCTAAAATGAATCCTCATTAATGACCAATTTTCAAAACCCAGTACTTTCAATGAAACATCAAAACAACAAACTTAGACAATTTAACTATGCTTACCCACTCACATGATTGATTCAATATTTACATCTCAAGATAAACTATGATTTTCAAACTTTGTTAGAACACAGGCATAGTTTGCATGAAATAAGAAAAGTTCACTTCAGGCAATTGATGTTCTCAAAATTACTCCATGTCCCATCGGGCATGACACTTCTGTAACACCTCTGAAATTTGGAGCATCAGGTTCTGCAAGAACGTTTGGAGCCACGAACAAATAGAATTACCAGCATCTAAACTCCTATGGCTAGAAATTTTACCAATTCTTGCTGGTGAATACATCATCTGGTAGATCTCTATTCTTTTGCAAATACCTTTTGCTCTCAACAGAAAAAGAACTGCTAGAGTTGGTTCATGCTGATGGTTTATAGGTCAATGAGGAATCATATAGTGCATAAAGCCAGATACTTCAATACCAACCACATATTCACAGCCCATCTGACGATTATTTCTTGAATTCACTACCCAGAAGAAGCACAGATTAAGCAAAGTATGACCATGGGAAAGAGAAATGTTGCAGTAAGAAAACAGGAAAAAGAAGAAGAAAAGAAATGGAAATATTCACCTTGGGGAGACTCTGTGGAGTATAACAAGTCTCCCAACTGTAGATAAAGAGAAAAAGTGCATTACTCACCCAGAAGAAAGAAATAAACTCCACCCTCTCTCAATTGGAAATAGAGAGTATCCTCACAGCTTGCAGTTGAGATCGCTACATGCATTGACCACCACATTGATATCGGTAGGGACAATCACAGTGCCTCGAGCAGCAATTTTTACAGTGCCTCTCACAGGGCTGATCCTGAATGTTGCAAAAGTCTGTCTCCTTAATTTCCAAGCTTGTGCACTTTGATAGGTCCGGCAATCTGTTAAGAGAATAGCATTCAGACATAGAAAACCTTCTCAATTGTGATGCTTGTTCGAGACCATCAAGGTTCTTAATGTCGCAGCGAGATATCTTCAACACTTGCAGGAGCCTTACATTCCCAAGACCAAGAATTTCCCGTGCATTGCAATCACAGAGCTCCAACTCAGACAGAGTTTCCAGATTAGAGAAATCCATCCCCTGGATCTGGCAATTCTTGATAAGCAGTTTTGACAAGCTTGAGGGAAGTTGTGGGAGCTCTAGCAGATTTGTGCAGGACAAATCAAGTTTTCTAAGTTGAGTAAGAGAATTAAAATCTTCTGGTAGGCTAGCAACATTTGGAAGGCACAGCCTTAGGGTTTCTAAGTTGGACAAACTTGATATCCAGGCAATGCTTTCAGTTTGGAACAGCTCAGAAGAAGATATCTCCTCCTCATCAGGATCATTGACTAATTCCAAAACTTTCAAATCTCTCAGATATGAAAGACCTTGAACTATCCTCATGTTTTTGGTTCCCCAGCGCAAACCCACTAAACTAGATGGTAATTTTGGTATAGTCTGAAGTTCGTCACAATGGAGCAAGTGGAGGGTCTCGAGACGAGAAAGATGACAAAGGCTCTCAGGTAAGCTAAAAGTCAGGGTAAATGATAACTTCAAGATTCTCAAAGATGATAACCCCGAAATATCACAAGGAACTTTCCCATTCAAAGGGCAGCCAGAAAATGTTATGACTTCCAACTTCTCTAGATTTGTAATATCCTTCGGAAATTTTCTTACGTGAGTATTCTTCATCCTTAGCACCTCCAATCTATTATTGATTCTGGCAATATCTGAATTCTGGTGTTTGACAGATCCATTTTCCGTAGTGACCTAAGCATCCCAATGGAGTCTGGAAGTGCAGTTATCCGCTGACAGTCTCTTAAAGACAGCTCTACAAGTGACTCTAACAACTGAACAGAATTTGGGAGTCCTGTGATAATAGCTCTATCCAATGCAAGATGTGACAGGGACTTTAAACAACGAATAGACTCGGATATTTCAGCCAAATTTTTGCATCCAGAAGCACTAAGAGTTTTAAGTTGCTGCATAGAACCTCTTAAGAAACGAAGGTGACATATGGAAGTTTCATCAATCAAGAGCTCTTCCAAATTATCCAAGGAACCCATCTCTTCTGGCAACAGGGCAATTGGAGTGGACTTGATGTTCAAAGACTTCAAATATTTCAAATTAACAATGGACTTGTCTATAAACGACAAATGAGAACATCGTTCAAGTATCAGTCTTTCCAATTTGCTACCAGGTGGGAAGCATGGTGTTTTACATAACTGGCCGCAACCAGTTAGCTCCAAAACTTTCAATTTGTTTGCCTTCTGTATTACAAAGAGATAGAAACAGTTCAATATCAATTAGCAAGTGTTCACAAAAAGTAAAAAAAAAAAAAAAAAAAAAAAAAAAAAACTAGTCATATACCTCCATTATTTGTGCCCAACCTTCCCAGTCATCTGCCACAGCACTCCAGGATAGATCAAGAATGACCAAGTTCTCTAGGTTCAAAACAAGAGGCTCAGAGCTTTTATGGCACCCTCGCCAATGAAGCCACCTTAGTTCTAAAAGAAGACTAGTAAAATTTCCTCTCATATTAGCTCGATCCAAGTTAAGGAATCTTAAGTTCAATAGAGCGCCAAATTCCGCAGATGTGAAACAGTCATCAGATCCTTTGTCGAAGGTGAGACCTAGCGCTTGAACATTTGGAGTACCCTCTTTGTTGGGAATAACGGATCCCGAAACCGGATTCGACACCGAATCGAATCCCTAAATCAAGCGGAAGACAAAGCCCAAGAAAACGACACGTATCACCGATCCTAAAGCACACCACGAGTCGAGCGTACCTTGTTAGCCACAGATTAAACACCGTCGTTAATGGAGGAAGAGAATCCGGTCGATGAAGTCTTGAAGGGAAGAAATTGGAAGCCGTATGCCTCTTGTTCTTCGGGAGAGAAAACGCGCGGGAGAGAAGCGTACGTTGATTGTGCCAAAAAGTGTGTTTCTCTCTCTCTCTCCTCCCTTTTATACCTTCCCCCTCCACGGGCCCTATTCCCGTGGGCCGGGCCCTTTTGGGCCCAACTTGAGCGGATAGACCTTGAGCCCATCTTATAAATCCATCATCTCCCACTCGCACATGGTGGTGCAAAACCAACATGGGCGGACGGCCCTACTTAGCCCTATCGAGAAAAATCCATCATAGACTCTCACTTAACATGGTGGGCCGAACATAATTCTCTTTTCCTCTCTTCAACATTCATACCGGTGAATAATCCGTGCGACCAGCATACTTTGAGAGCTCGTTGCCATACATCCGTTAGGAATATATAGCAGCTCATAATGGGCATCACACTCAGAGTAGATTTAGTATGCGGTACCTAGATCGATCGATCACATTTATATCTCTCTTGATCTCTTTTAAACAATGATATATTTATATTGTATTCACAATTATGATTATCACAAAGACAGTCATAATTGGTTAACCGGTGAATACAAAACTACAATGTGATTCTCCAAAATCGATCTTCCTCTTTCCTTCAAACTCTCAATTTCAGTCCAGCTTGCTTTTCTAGAAATGCCCCATTAGATCGAATCAACCTCATGACCATTGGCAACATCCTAAGATAGCAAACACTAAATAGAAATCTTGAGAATAAGTAAGAGTCCCGAGGGGACTAAGAAATTGATGAACTCTCATCCTCAAGAGTCTCACACGACATAAAAGTTGAGATCAAACTTTTGCCACTCTTATTGGTCGTCTCATGCATACGTAGTATGAAATACGTATTACGGTATTAACTCCTTTCCCATGGAGCATATGTCTACACCTTTCAATACCGCACATATGATAGTTCAGACATACCCAATGTCTAACTCGAGTTCACGTATCTACTCATTCACAAAATTCATCGAACTCACATCTGGCATCTTAAACGGATAAAGTAAAAACATGTGGGGTATTTTTACTTTCGGACATAGTAAGTATTATATCCTCATCTTAACATTCAGTTAAGGCGACATACGTGTTTTAAGCTTGAGCTCTCGATTATCACCTAGATAATAAGCTTATAAACAGTCTCATCTCTATTTATCACACAAGAAATGAGAGGCGATTACCCGTGTGAGTGGGCTAATCTTATATCTGTCCGACATACTTCTCAACTTAAAAAATAATGCACTAAGCATTAAGATGCATAAAGATCAAATAAAGATTCATAGACATTAATGATGAAAACACAAATTCATCAAATGTGAACACTTAGGAAAATATAAAATATTCGGTACATCAGTCTCTACGCAATCCTAGAGATTTCACATGGCCACAAAACACATCTCTAGTTTTTGGCTTTGTCATAGGATCTCTACCATTCCATGCGTAGTATGTACTCTAAGTTCACATCTTTTCGTGCAACTATATCCTTGACAGGATTATACTTGGTATCTATATGTTTGGTCTTGCCATGATATTTTGGATCTTTGGTGTACACTTTTTTTGCTTGGCTACCACGTTAACCAATAATAAATCTGCAGCACTTCTACTAACACCTAAATGATCCAAAAATCTCTTAAGCCAAACACTCTCTTACACTGCTGCTGATAATGCCACGAACTTAACTTACATCGTGGACAAGGCTATACACTTTTGTTTCTTCTTGCTCCAACATATGGTGCCATTATTCGGTAAGAAAACAAATCCAGGTAGATTTTCTTTCATCTAAATCTCCTTTTCAATCAATATCACAATAGCCTTTGAGTTGCATCCTTTTCTTTAATAACTCAACAAACATAATCAGCGAGTTCCCTTTAGATACCTCAGCATTCTTTTAACGGCTTTCCAATGTGCTTGACCTGGATTGGATTGGTATCTGCTCACCATTCCAACTGTAAAGCATATGTCGGGTGTTGTACACATCATAGCATACATCAAGCTCCCAACGGCACTAGCATAAGGAACATGTTTCATTTGTTCCTTCTCTTGTGGAGTCCTTGGACACAGATTATGGCTCAACCCTTCACCTTTTGTAATAGGAGTGTCTATGGGCTTACAATTTTGAAATCTTAATTCCAAGAATGTATGCAACATCACCCATGTCTTTTACCTCAAAGTTGGAAGACAGCATATTCTTCACGGTATTAACAAACTCCATATTACTTCCGACAATTAGTATATCATCAACATATAATGATATGATCACAAATTGATCATTGGATCTTTTGATATATACACAATGATCATCGTCAATCATTGTAAAATCATATGCCACTATGGCATTATGAAAATGTATATACCTTTGTCTTGATGACTGCTTAAGGCCATATATCGACCCCCAAAGTCAACATACCTTTTCTTCTTGGCCTTTCACTATGAAACCATAAGTAGTTCCATATATGTTCCTTCCTCTAATTCTCCATTGAGGAAAGCAGTCTTTACATCCATTTGATGTAACTCAAGATCCATACTAGTCACGATTGCCGTAATAATGCGAATCAAGGTAAATCTCACAACAGAAAAAAATGCATTTTCATAATCAATTTCTTCCTGTTGATTATACCCCTTCGCCACAAGGCGAGCCTCATGCCTTTCTATTGAGCCATCAGCCTTTCGCTTTATTTAGAGAACCTACTTGTTCCAATAGCTCTGCGTCCTTTTGGAAGATCAACCAGTTCCCAGACTTGGTTTGATTTCATTGACTCCATTTCCTCTTTCATCGCATGAATCCATTTTTTTTTTTATTAGGGCAGTTCAGAGCCTCAATTATATTTCTTGGCTCATCCTCATCTTGTGGAGCAACTATAAAAGTTTCCCTTTCAATGTCAAAACATCGAAGGGGAATACTTTGGTGACTTGTTCACCGTATAGGAGATTGTACACTTAGCACATCATTCCCCATCATGCTCCCACTTGGATTAGGTAATGATGATGTCGTCACATCAGTGGTTGCAATTGAGAATGAGTTGAATTCAATTCATTATATCTCATATTACTCCCACTTGAACAAACTCCACCGACATCATTATCTTAATCCAAGGTTTCAAATAGAGAGTTATTTTCCCTTATTTCGCCCATCTTAGAAAATCCATCCACTAAGGATGTGACATCCCGTGATTCAAATTCAGTTATACTCCCACTTTCCTGCTCACCCATAAACACATACCTTTTTGAGTGTTCGTAGTATCTCATGAAAATACTCTTATTTTCTTTGGGACCCAATTTCCCAAAATTTGTGAGAGGACTTATGAGTATAGACAGAACAACCCATGGCTTAAGAAAACTTAAGTCTAGTTTTCTAATTGTTCATAACTCATATAAAGTAGAAATAACTGATTTGGAAGGCACCCGGTTAAGTATATAGGCAGCAGTTAACAATGCATCACTCCAAAAGGTGATAGGTAAGTTAGCATGCGCCATCATAGACCTAACCATTTCCGTAGGGTTCTGTTTCTTCTCTCCGCAACACCATTTTGTTGAGGAGTATATGGAATAGACAACTATCTTTCTATTCCTTTTTCATCACATAATTTTCTGAACTTATCGTAAATATTCTCAACCTCGATCGGATCTCAATACCTTTATTTTCCTGTCTAATTGATTTTCTACCAGGTTCATAAACCTTCTAAAACAACTTATGCTTCAGATTTATGAGAAATCAAATAGACATATCCGAATCAAGTAGAATTGTCTATTAAAGTGATGAAACAAACAGCCCATTGCCTTCCTCTCACATTCATTGAACCACAGATGTCCAAATGGATTAAATGCCGAGGAAATTCAGCTCTTTTACCTTTTCCAAATGGTCTCCTTGTCATTTTCCCTACTAGGCAATGCTCACATATGGACAAATCAACTTTTTCAATATTGCCCAACAAGCCCTTTTTGGCTAGTCTTTTCATATGTTGTTGGCCCATATGACCAAATCTAGCATGCCATCATATTCACATCATTATCATATAAGATAGAAGACGTGAAACAAGGGGATAACATATTGACATCATCACAGTCAACATTTAGTACAATAAAACCATCTAGAAAGTGACCACAACCATAGTAGTTTGTATCTAAACACAAATCTACACATTTATTATGGAAGTTCATACCAAAACCAAGCTTAACCAACACTAAGACAGACACTAAATTTCGACGAATCTCCAGAGCGTATAGAACATTAAAGATGCGTCCACCTCTCATGTTCTATTGGTCGATGCAAATTCCTTTACATCAGCTCTAGAGTTGTTTCCAACATAGATCCACTTAGTTCCAGTTGGTACTCGTCGGAATTCCACGAAGGATTCTCTATCCTTCCCTTTATGGTCTGTCGCTCCTGAATCTACATTCCACAAAGGATTGGATTCAGCCTATAATGTAGAACTTGACACATAAGCAAAGTTCTCAAATGTACAAGAGGTGCATTCCTGCTTTGGCTCACAACAGCGCGAGCATAGTGACCTTCTCTTTGTCACAATGGTAACATCACACCCTTGACATTTTCTTCACTTGAGGACGTTTTCCTCTCTTGTGTTGGTTAACTCTTGATTTCTTGCAATAAGGACTTGATCCTTTGCATTCCCACATATTGAACGAATCAATACGCTTGTGCTTAGAGCACAAAGCCTTTTCGAGCTAGAACCAAAGATAGCAAATGTCTATTTTCGGCTCAAATACCGTTAGGCGCCTCTACTAGCTCAAGGTGGTGTACGACACCCTCAATGTCTTCCATAATGTGGTCAAGAGCTTCTAGTGCTTTTTGCTTTTCCAGCACATATTGAATCTTCATATTCAATATTTCACAATTATTGCCGTTCATATCAGCAATTACATTCTTAGTTTGGTTCTTTGAACCATCGTTCGAACACATCGACATACATGCACGAATAATTAATGCCTATCATTTATGCATCCCTATTTGCATAGACCCATCATATTAATATATAATTTCAAGTAAGGCTTCAGAATCAAAAGGTCACTATGTTTCCAATCATCCTCCAAAATCCTAACTTAAAATTATTATTAATATAATTATCTTATGCAAATAAATTCTATGAAATTACAAAAACTTCTATTACTACCCACAGCTAATTACCCACAGCAACCAGCAATAGCGGAAAGCAGATAAAAAATCTTAACATTCAATAAAATAACAATTCTTTCACATGATACAACTAATATATCGGTTGCTACATCAACAACAATCAGGTATTAATCATTACATAATCAATCAAAGAAATAAATAGGAATGTCCCTTCTAATCTATCACCATAACATTCGAGAAAACAAGGCACATTTGCCA
The DNA here is from genome assembly GCA_014182585.1 of Eucalyptus coolabah. NCBI lineage: Eukaryota > Viridiplantae > Streptophyta > Magnoliopsida > Myrtales > Myrtaceae > Eucalyptus > Eucalyptus coolabah. Next base: position 50,027,102 of record CM024624.1, read on the forward strand.
ACCATGGAAAAACTTTTGGAGAGCTTTCATGTCGCCTCCAAGGCGCATTCACTCGGCGCCATGTGGCGCTCAATCTAAGGGTTGAAGTTTTGGCCAACTCAATCCTATAGTGCTCTCTTACAAAAGCTTCCACCAGCCTTTTATAATCCGGGACCACATTGACCTCCCATAACCGATCCAACACTTCGCTTGCCATTCAGGTGGAAGAGTGTTCATCAAAGCCGGCACCTTCTCAAAATCGGTATAAGATAACCATTCCGGATGATTTCTGTATCATCGATTGACCTTGATCACATGTGATACTAAATCACCGTCATGCCACCGATAATCGCCTAACTCACATCGTCATCGGCCTCTTAAGTCTTGCATTTCCCTCGTCCGTTCTCGGGATTGCGGGTATTCTTGCATAACGCATCATAGTTCCTACAACAAATGCGACTTAAAAATGGATCACTTATAGTCCATAATTAATATAAGAGAAAATACATAATTTTCCCAAATTCATGCAACAAATGCAGAATTAAAAATGGATTACTTATAACCCACATAGGCATGACTGAAAAAGAAAACAAATTCCTTTTTTTTTTTTCTTTTTTTGGGTCAACGGTCAAAGTCAACGGTCAACGGTCGGTCAACGGTCTTCGGTCAACGGTTCGGGTCAACGGTCCACGGGTCCACGGGTCGGTCAACGGGCGCGCTGGTCGGACCGACGGACCGAACGGACCGGCGGGCGGCCGGATCGCCCGTGCGGACCGACCGCACGTGCCTCGCGCGTGCGGGATGACGTCACGCAGACGCCGTCATCCGGCACGTGCGGGCGCGTGCCTCATTCGCGAGTCGGGTCGGGTCGCCAGACCGGTCGGTTCGCGGGGTGACCGTCCGGCTTGTCGGTGATGACGTCATCGGTGACGTCATCACATGACGCCATCGATGACGCCATCCGAACGGCACCGACCGTTGGATGACGTCAAGCTGACGTCATCACGTGACGCCAAAGACGCGTCGGTCCGCGGACCGGCACGTGCCGGTTCCGCCCGCCGGCGGCGTGCACGCGCCGGTTCGCCGACCGGCGTCGTGCGGCTTCCGCGACGGTCGACACATCGCGGACTCGTCTCGACGTCACGCTTCTCCCTGCCTTCAGAATTTGATTTCGACTTACGAAAACTCAGAAAAAGGCCGAAAAGCACTCGGGTGTCGGGATTTTCGCCCGGTTCCGTACGGCCGAAGTGATTTCGCGAAAAATCAATCAAAAACATCGAATTGATCGGGATAAATGTGAACTAGGGCTCGATACCAATGTAGGGAATAACGGATCCTCAAAACCGGATTCGACACCGAATCGAATCCCTAAATCAAGCGGAAGACGAAGCCCAAGAAAACGACACGTATCACCGATCCTAAAGCACACCACGAGTCGAGCGTACCTTGTTAGCCACGTTTAAACACCGTCGTTAATGGAGGAAGAGAATCCGGTCGATGAAGTCTTGAAGGGAAGAAATTGGAAGCCGTATGCCTCTGTTGCTCTTCGGGAGAAAAACGCGGGGGAGAAGCGTACGTTGATTGTGCCAAAAGTGTGTTTCTCTCTCTCTCTCCTCCCTTTTATACCTTCCCCTCCACGGGCCCTATTCCGTGGGCCGGGCCCTTGGGCCCAACTTGAGCGGATGGACCTTGAGCCCATCTTATAAATCCATCACCTACCAATTTGAACATAAAGGTAAATGGATAGGAATTGAACTTTGCTATAGAACTGCCAGTGTTTTTTAGCTTCTTCTACATATTGAAAAATCAGGTAAATTACAAAGAAATTTAACTGCGGGTAGAAAAGAATGTAGTTATGGCTTTCAGGTTTACCTCTTTCTTCCGTAGAGTGGATAGGGCATCATCGTGCACCCACAACCTACTTCGATTACGAGGGATAGGATCTTCATTTAAAACAATTTTTCTGCCCAGAGTTCTCAGTAGATCATGCATCAATAGCTCGTTGTTCTCTCCAATTTTCACCAAAGACATTATGAGGAGAACTTCAATACCACTAGAAGGATAAAGTTTACAGTCTTCCCACATGTAAAAGGCAATTCTCTCATCCTTTCCAATCAGAAAACATGCTATATCCAGAAATATTTGCTTTGCATATATATCTAAAGCAAGGTAACTTATTTTCAACACATTTGGACTTTCTCATGAGGAGTGTCTTTCAACTTCTCCAACGTATCTTTCCACGTACCCTTCGACTTTCCAAATAAACGTGAACCTGTCACCTCAAGTGCTAAAGGAAGTCGCCCGCTAGCCAATACGATGTCCTTGGAAAGGCTTTCAAAGCCCTTGCTAGGAGAACCTGTTCCAAAAGCCCGCTTAGAAAACAATTGAAGAGCTTTATCTTCTTCCATTGGTTCGATCTCATAGGTTTCAGCCTCTTTGTACTTCAAAAGGATGTCGCTCTTTCTAGAAGTCACAATAATCCTGCTTCCTGGACCAAACCAACTAAGCTCTCCAACAACCACATCGAGTTGGTCAACATCTTCCACGTCATCAAGGAGAATGAGGACCTGCTTATTGCGAAATCCTTCAGCAAGAACTGCCATAGCATCATCAGAACATCTGAACGAAACACTTCTTTTTCAAAGGTCTGAGATTAATTGATTTTGCAAGGACAAGATCCTGTCATGTTGATGTAATTCTCGAATTTCCCTGAGATAACTGTAACCTTGAAAGCGATCATAGAGTTGATTGTAAACAACTTTTGCAAGAGTAGTCTTGCCAACACCCCCAATACCGTATATTCCAAGGACTCGTACATCACTGCCTGTTGGTGTTTTTGCGCGGAAGCGTGTGTGTGTGTATGCAAGTGTTATGTTAAAAATGGAACACAAGGTAAGGGGAGAATGGGAAAAGGCTTTTATTTAGAAAGTGTTTTATTACAAGGAGTGTGTATGGTTTTCACGGCTACAAGGAACAACAAACATCCAACTCCTATTTATAGGCGTGCGCACCGCCTTCCTCCACCGACTTTGAGTACAAGAAAGAATATAAAATTCAGCTTGTTGCGGCTCCTTCAGGGTCTTCTCGTTGCTTCTCCTTTTTCTCCATTTTTCTATTCTTTGCAACTCCCAGCCACTCTTCTTGACTTTTCAACCAACTTCCAGCTGGCTTTCTTTCTTCATACATGTACTTGCTGCCCACGTACACCAGAATCATATTTTAACACTGCCGCATATTTCAATTACTTGTCCATTGCGATGCACAACACCAAGCTTTCTCATAATCTCCTGCACATGATGGTCGACTCCAACTAAATTTTTTGTCACGAGTAGTCGACCCTTCTTCAGCTTTTGCTGAACAATTGGGATGAGTTCGTCTATGAGCTTGGAATGATGCCTACAGATGGAGACATGACGAAAAACTGAATCAGAACACTAGTCATACAGCCGATAAAAGCAGAATGTGCAGAGTTGAACCAGGAGTAATGCACCATGAGGCAAGAACAAAGGAGGCATTACAATGCAATTCCAAAGATCCTGCATTTGAATGGTCTAACTTGGTCTAAAAGCCAAACGGTTAAGTGGAGTTGCGAAACAATTAAACTTGAAAAGGAAGAATAATGTCAAAGATAGCATGATTGGTTTATGATCACAGTACATCAATTTTGTAAATGGATTTTAAAGCATATTGGATTACCCGTTATGTATTTTCGCCGTTACAAATCCCTTTAACCTTCCAATCTCTTCGAGAGCCACCTTCCACTTCTGGATGGTCTCACAATCAACCCCGTTCCTCTGGTGTTCGAAAAAGCTCTTCTCAAAAAAATTCCTCTGGTCTTTTAAATCTGAGACCTCAATCTCATAGAAAATGGGAATGGTTTCTCGACTCATCGTCTGCTTGCACTCTAATATTTGGACCAACTCCCTGAGGCAGCTTCTGCTGGAAGCATAATCCCTGGAGATGATGGGAATCAAAACCTTCGACTGTTTAATCGCTTCAATCAGCGCGGGCTTGATCCCTTCTCCGACAGGCAGCTCATCATCGTCTCGAAATACACGTATTCCAGCATCTGTCAAGCTTTTGTAGAGGAAATCTGTAAAACTCTTACGAGTATCCGGCCCTCTAAAACTCAAGAACACATCATAATTGTTTCCAGCCAAGTCAGAGCTTGGTGAACAGGACGAATTGGGTGATTCCTGCCAAGTGAGTAAATTGAGTTCATCACATCCAGCATAAATTGAGTTTATTACATTGTAGTTAGAAAAGCAACATTGAAAATTGGAAATCCAAATATATCCATACCCCGCATATGCTTCTTGCTAATCTAATCTAACACTGATATGCTGTAACCATTGATAATGCAAATTTCTTGGCAAAAATAATTATAAGGAAGAAAGAAAGAAACGCAAGGGCCAGTACAGAATCAAGACGCAAAGTCAACGAATCTAACCGTAGTAGTCCTCCGCCTCTTCAGAGAAGCAGCATCACGACCTTGCCGAGAGTCATCATATTCCCAAGCTGTATTCTGAAGCGACCAAAGCATCCTGTTCCTCGATTCCATCTTCTTTCTTCCTCTGCGATCTTCTTCCACTGCTACTCGTAGGTGAGTGGGACGACCTTTCACATTATTGGGAGGAGTGAAAAACAGCGGGGTAGGTCGAGCTCCGAGATTCAGGACCACTTTCGACCGGATCCACACATAACGTTGACTCCCACATTGGAAGAAGACTTTTTAGGAGCTTTTAATCATGCGACGCCTCAAAAATAGAACCATCCTAAATGTTTTGGGTTAAGTCCATCCAACAACATGTCAACCAAATTTATTGACGTTACACATAAAAAAATCGACCTAATCTTGCCGCGCTGAGGTGGAGAACCAATTATAACATTTCATAAACAGAAAAATAAATAAATAAAAAAGTCCAAGAAGTAAAACAAACAGTTAATATCTTTAAAAACGAAAAAGCATGAAAAGTTTTAAAAGTTAAAAGAAATCAAAGAGAGCAAATGATAGCTGGCAGCGGCTGGAAGGATTTTTAGGGTTTGCGGGGAAAACAATACAACCAATATTTTTTAGGAAATTTCCAAATAAAAACTTGAAATGTCATTATTTTCTCAAATAAGGATGTGAAGTTGATCTTCATTCAAAGAATGGCCTAAAGTGCCATCATTATTTCAAATAAAAACATGAAGTGGATCTTGTGTTAAATAAAGGCCTCAAGTCTCTATATCGATTTCAAAGAAGGGTTTAACTTTCGAGTCAATTATGGGCATTTTCATCCTTTACCTTTTATAAATTTTTTTCTTTCTTTTTTTTTTTTCTTTTTTTCTTATTTTCCTTTTTTTCTTTCTTCCCAAGGAGGACTTGGCGAGGTTGCCCTCAATGGCCACCCTCTCCCTAGGTGAGGTCGACTCTCATTAGCCATTGGCGAGGGTAACTAGGCCCTCACCGATGCTCATTGGGAAAAAAAAGGAAAAGATTAAAAAAAAGAAAAGAATAATTTAAAATTAAAATTATCTTTTACGAAAATATCATTAATCGGCCAAAATATTTAGCTAATTGGTGATCGATAAGATCAAGCCTTTATTTGAAATAGTCATGATCACTTTAGGCTATTATTTGACACATCATTCATTTTAGGCTTTTATTTGAAAAAATGAGAACACTTTAGATTGTTATTTTGAATTTTCCTATATTTTTTTTTAAAGATAAGACGATGAGTGGCCACAAAAATCAGAAAACAAAAGGAAATCAAATAGAGAGAATGGCATATGGCAAAGGCTAACGAGGGTTAGTGATCCTTATGAAAACAAAGACAGCCAATCTTTTTTAAAATAATAAAACAATGAGGCCCGAAAGAAATTGGAAAAGTAAAAAAGAAACCAAGAGAGAGAGAATGACAGGTCACAGAGAATGGTAGATGGCAACGGCCTATGTAGCACCAACACGGACACACGACACACGATGACGTGACATGACACGTCGACACGTTATTTCTCAAAAAATAGAGAATTTCAACACATTTCGACATGTTATATATTAAATATATATTTATATATATGAATAAATAATATAAAAAAATAATATAAAGAACATAGAATTAATTTATAATAAAAATATTAATCCAACATTTGTTAATATCATTTATTATTTTAATTTGATAGAGATTAAATGAGAAATTCAAAAATTGCAAACACAAAAGAGTAAATTTGAAGGAACATGTCCTATTTTCTTACATTTGTCGGAAATTAATGAGATTTCTTATAGTCCTAGACCGAGTTCGGAGTTCATAATATAGATTGGCTTGAGCTCCTCTACAAAACAAGGTTCGAGAAAAATGAAAATCCAAGACAAGAACTCTCAAAGTACGACCAAAAGAAAAGGAAATAACTAAATTCACCATGGAAAATGTGACCAAAAGAGATAACTTGCAAGTGACGCCTGCGAGAGGTGGAAAGAAGTAAAAAAAAAAAAATCACAACTTTAACTCTACGAGAGTAGCGGAGCAATGCTGATGAGAAGAGGGGCATTCCATTGTCACTCACGGGAAGGTCAAAACTTGTAAGTGAGAAGCTTGAGAGCGAAAATTTTCTTCTTTCCCTTTATTTTTGTTATTTTCATTATTTTTTTTATATATTTATATTTTGACCCCTCAAGTATTGAAAATTTTTAAAATTGATCCCATGCGTGTTGGAGTTGCGTGTCGCATTTTGGACTCGCGTGTCGGGAAGAGTTGACCACGTGTCGGATTTTCTAACACTCGTTGACCACATGTCGGAATGTGTCAAAGCGTGTTAGATACGTGTTGGAGCGTCAAACACAACACGAAGGCTTCCAAAGAATGTCGATGCTTCTTAGGCAGTGGCTAACAAGGGTTGGTGATCCTCTAGAAAACAAAATAGCTAATTTCTCTTTAAAAAATAAAGAGTTAAAGATCACTAAAAATCTTGAACTATATCAACTTTAACACATTCATCACAAACTTCTTTTTATTACACAAAAAACCTTAGGCTTATACTCGTGCAATGCATTTACCCTAAATTTTTTTTGCAACACCAAAAACTCCAAAATTGTATTTATGTGACACATTTATCCCACAAATTTTTTTAGAATTATTGGTGTCACAAACAAAAAGTTTGGGATAGACATGTCAAACAAATATAAATTTAAGATTTTGATGTCACGGAATAAAGTTTTTGGTTAATGTGTCATATGTGTACAAGTTTAGCTTTTTGATCTCATAAAAAGAAGTTGAGATAAATGTGTTATAATTGATAAAGTTTAGGATTTTCTGTGACTTTCTCCCAAAAGTAAAACAATAAAGCCAAAAAGAAATTAAAGAAGAATGATATCAAAGAGAGAGAATGGCATGTGGGAGCGGCCAACAAGGTTTAGTGATCCTTGCCGGAAAACAAAACAGCCAACTTTTTTTAAAATATAAAACATACAAATTAAATAAATAGGGAAAATGCGTCAATAACAAAAGGAAAATGAATGAAATTGTTTACTTACGGTGTATATTTACAGGTTGATTAATGTAAAAAAATGATTGATTAATAAATTATTATAAGTTACAAAAAAAAAAAAAAAAAAAGATAGATAGATTAATGAAATATGATTAATGAAATGAAATCCAAGGTGATATTTTCAGATACTTTTTATTGATTAATCATTCTTTTTGCATTAAGCAATCACCAAAAGTACATAATGAGTGTTCACTTTTTATAATTTGACCATTTTGTTATTAAGGCCGTTTTTCCATTTGACTTAATTATGTTTCTTTTCCTTAAAATATCTTATTAGCATTATTAATATATACATTAAACTTAGCAACTTTTTTTGTTTTACTAATATTTCATATTTATTTATAACGATATTAATATTTTATTAATTTTTTCTCCATTTCTTCATTTTTTATATAATTAAAGTAAATATGAGAGATATACATCAAAAAATGAAATTAAAATACACTTTTACAACTTAAAAATCATGTGCACTGCAGATGCTAAAAAAATATGGGAGGATTAACATTTATAACTTAACTGCACCTCTTTTTTTTTTTTTTTATCATTTAGGATTTGATGCACGTCCATTTTGGTTGAATAGATTGGTAGGAGGAGAGAATTTTTTTAAAAAGTGATTTTTTTTTTTTTTTTTTTTTTTTGGGATGGTTAGAGAATAAAGGAATGGATTATGAGGGATTGCAAGTGGTTAACATAATTTATGTTATATTAATTTATAAGTTCCTTCGTATTCATTGAAATACTAAAGATATTGCAGGGATTTGTGTTGTTAGTAAATAAATAAACAATATATTTTTATTTTTTTCTTTTTCCCACTCATATCTTCATTTATTTCTATACATGAATACATAAAAGGATATTCAAGTCCTCATGTTACGTCCCAAAAAAAAAAAAAAAAAATCCTAATGCGCTTTCCATTCATTTCTCTCGCTAGCATCTAAGAACACTAACACAATTCCTCCATTTTGGTTTCCACCTATTTGAATTTCCTTTTTCCTTTTAATCACCTCGATCAACACGACATAAGAGGGTACCATATGCTCCCGAATTCACAGAGACAAGGTGTGTCGATTGAAATGTAAAATTTAGAAAAAAAATTCTAAATAAGAGTATAAAGTGGGGTAATTTTCTTTAAAAAAAGATCAAGAGTAGACTTTATTTCAAATAATAATTTGAAGTGGTCAAATCAATCTCAAATATGGGCATAAACTTGCCGGCTGACTAAATGTTCACTAGTGGGCAAGCAAGTGAATTTTCCATCAGTCGGTTGGCTGGTGAGTTAGGCTTTTATTTGAGACTGAATTGATTAGTTCAAGTCATTATTTGAAAAATTAACTTAATTTCATCATCTTTATTAGAAATTTCCCTGAAAATATCACTTTTTTATGTGCTAATATCCGCCGGTCCGAATGCGTTTGAATGATGTACCTTTCACCTGACACTTTTCCATCTGCCGTCAGACCGTTAGGTGTCTCGTTTGGTCAACAAATGGTAATGACTCCATGCTTCCCGTATCATCGGAGAACTGTAGCTCAAACGCAGTTGTGCTCCAGGATTCGGCAGTGGCTTCGTCTCGGCAGGGCAAGGTTAGTTTCGCGCGACCCCTCTAATTCCTTGTAATATTTGAGCTGTGTTGTGGTCACAAGTCGCTCAGATTAGGTTGAGTGTCACAACTTACCCACAAAGAATTCACATACCCTATTGCCTTGTTGTGGCCACCGCTGTTTCCGGTGTGTGAGGGGAACCGATAATGGCTGCCGGAGCTCCACCATCATCAGTTTGGTGGAAGGTGGCGGCTGGTCTTCGGTGGCTAAACTTTAGAAAGAGCAAAGAAGGTCTTTTTTGGTTGGAACTTTAAAATAGACCTTGTCAATACCGGTAAGAAAATCTTGCAATACATAGGGTGTGTTCCTTTTATTAAAAGAGCTTTTTGCGAAATTAGTTTTTCCGGACTTTCGCATGATTTGTTGAGAATAATCAACAGAAATATGGTCAAAGAAAACACACTTTAAATTAGGAAAATGAATTCCAAGTTCTGCACGGAGGTAATGATTTTCCTAAGCATAACAAAGTCTCTTGCCATAGTAGCTTTTCACTAAGATAGAGTTTTATATTTTTTCAGCATATACGCAAACAAATGAAATTGAAAATGATTTTTATTAAAAACCATTTTCACTATAGGCGAACAAACAAAATAGCATGATATAAAAATTTTATGTAAAATTCCATAAAATACGATAAAAATAGCATCAGGCAAGGAATGATCCCCTCGGTCCGTCATTGTACCTGTTCTTTCCGGTCTGGCTAAGTTGGATCTATTAGTGGACATGCTTTTACTTTCCCCGCTATTACATATATTTTGCAAAATGCCGAGGAAAATAGGAATTTATATCGGACGTCCAGGTATACGTTATAGAGAGCAATTATAGTTGATGGGATTACTCAGTGTGGCAACTGGCACAACTCGTCCGTCTTTTATTCTGCATCCCCTACTACTTTTAATGTTCTCCTCAACCTAGCTGGAAGATCATTGCCCATCATAGCGACGTGAACTTACTGTATTGGACGCCGAAGACATCACAATCGAGATGAAGGCAAAAGATCATTGTGCAACTGACCATTTAGTCGGGATAGATGATCAAGTGGAAGCCGTAATGGACTTGTTGGACTATGACTTTGGTTGTGCACGGTGTCTTGGAATTCATGGCTGTTGACACCTAAATTTTAGGAACCCATTTAGTCATTTATCAGCATAAAAATTAGGATTAATTTTTAATCCCTAAGAAAAAAATATTATTATTCAATTGCATAGTATATAATTTTTTTAGTGCATTTTATTGTTAATTTACATGTTTTGCATTTATTATTATTATTATTTATTTTATTTTTTATTTTAGGATTGGTGGTGGATGGGCTCGAATGAATACTTTTGAGCTTTAGTTCAAAGAGGCCGAGTTAGGCCCATGAAAGGATAAAATTAACCCAAGCCCGTCGTTATTTTTAATTGATTATCTTGCGAAAAATTAAGATTTGATGCGATATTATTTTTGAAAATTAAAAAAATCGTATTGTAATCTTATTTTTTTATCAATAGATGATGAGATTGGGGAGAATATTTTTGAGATAAGGATTTTGGGTGATCGGGAGGTTATAGATTATCTTCGTGTATATTGAAAAAACGAGATAAAATATTCTACGAAGATTACCTATTTTCACCTATAAAAGGCAATCGGGCATGTGGAGATGGGGGACTTCTTTTGAAGAAAAATTCAGAAAAAGAAAGGGAGAGAGGGGTCATCCGTCGGATCTTGGAGAGGTCAAAAGAAAGCCAAAAAAGCTTCTGCAAAGGTACAAAGAGAAAGTGACGTGAGAGGAGACAGGAGGAGAGAGAAAACTTAAAAAAAAAGGAAGAAGAAGCTGTTCTTCTTCTCCATCGAAGCCGATCCACTGCATCCGCCTGTACCCACGCCGTTTTTGCTTGAAGCCCACGACGACCTAGGCGCTGACCCACGATTCCGGTGACTCTTTGCCACCCAACGCCTTCCCCGCGCCGACGTAGCCGCCGGTCTCCGTCCACGAAGCTCGCCGCCACGACGCCGCGACGCCGAGGTCCCCGACGCTTGAGTCCTCCTCCGCCCGAACCCACCGTGCCGCGCCGAGCCTTGCCCCTGCTCCGCCCCTGATCTGACCACGATCAGCTCCGCCCGAGCGACAACGCCGTTGCAGCCCGAGCCAATCTCGCCCACGAGTTGCTGGTTTGAGACGCCGGAGTGTCTCCCGAGTCCTCCGCCCGAGCGCCCTTGCTCCACGGGTTTTTGCTGCTGCTGTTCCCGTGCCGTCCCCACCAACGACTCGCGACGCCCAAGTCTGCCGTGCCCACACCGCCGAGCCGATTCGCCGGTTCCCCCTTTGGAGATCCACGAGCGGTGCCTGGAAAAGAAGGAAAAAACAGAAAAAAACAAAAGCAAAAAGAAAAAGAAAATCTGATTAGGTAGTTCTTTCTTTTTTTCATTTATTTTACTTTATTTTGTTTATATTCTTTAGTTTAGTTATTTAATTGGATCTCAATGTTTACTTTATGAATCTTGTAGGCATTATCCGCAAGAGTTATCCCTAAACTTATTGTAATTATTAATTTGACCGTAAGATGTCGGGTTATTTTTAATTATATTAATTTTGGGGTTTGTTGATAGTTTTTAAGATCTTGAATCAATATAATTATTAATTTGATCCGTAAGAATTGGATCAGATTTTTAGTTATTTTGAACTCTTTGTTGTGATAATTAGGGTTAGGATAATCGTTAATTTGACCTGTGAGACAACGAGGTTATTTTTTCGATTATTTTGATCCTTTATTTGATTGAATATCTTGATTGTTTAGATTTAATGTCTAGTTGAAAAGCCACTAAAAAATCTAAAAAAATATTTGAATTAGGATTTAGTTTGTTTTGGAATATTTTTGTTATCTGGCATATCTAGGATAGGGATTTTATTCCGAATTTAAAAAATATAAAAACTAAAAAATGCATTCATTTAGGATTTTTAGTTTCTATTTAATTTAAGTTGCATTTTTAAATACATAGAAATTTTAATTTCGAAATTATTAAAAAAAAAAAACAAAAAAAATCATCATACATATATCATGTCATATTATGACATTTTTGCACGTCATTGCATATTAGATAAATTGCATGTTAGATTAAGATAATATCTTAGTTTAAATTAGGATTTAATGTGACTTGATCCTTAGTTTAAATTAGATAGAATTTTAATCTAGCTAGATCATTTTTGCATAGAAATATCAAATGCACGTCATTTAGTTTTTATTGATTTCATTTAATTAGAACTTCCTCGTCATTAGACTAAGGCATTTAATGAATCTCGCATGACATATAACTCGCATACTAAACGATATATTGCATGTCATTTTAGTATGTCATTATATCGCATTACTTGTCATCATTTGATTAATTTAGATTGCATTTAATCATTGCATTTTTTCATGTCATATAGTTTAGGTCATGCTGCCATGTCATATTAGATTACATGAATTGTATAAGTCATGGTTTTCATTAAATAAAGTGAAAACAAAAATTGAAATTGCGTGTTAATTAGAAATCATATCTAGGGCCGATGTGAATTCGATTTAACAATGCAGATGCTTTCGTTGCTTCTAGGTATGTTTTGCAATATTAAATTGCTTTCTTGAGTGTTAAATTGGTGGTATGCGCACATGTATGATCACCTCACATGTTAGGAAGTTAAATTAAAATCAATTCAATTGCCAAACATTTTTTTTTTAAATTGAAATAAAAAGGTACCGAAAGGGCACTAGGATAGTCTCAAAACCAAGTCCCCGAACTCATAAATCTACGGTTCGTAGGAGTAAAGTAAATCTCCCATTACTTTCTTGGGTTTCTAATCGACCCACCAAAAATAGATTAGTGGCGACTCCGATTGAAAATCATTTGCATGTTAAGAATTCGAATCTAAGTCGTGAATTGGTATGAGCTTGGGAGAGTCCGAGCTAAGCTTAAAGACTTAGTAATCCATTAACCTAGTTTTAGGTGGTTCATCCCCGAAAAAATTAGGTCGCGACAATGGCCCAGCTGCTATTGGAAAGACGACCCTTGCCAAGGCTCTCTTCGACCAGCTCATTTCTAACTTTGATTGGTATTGCTTCCTGCAAGATGTCCGTGGATCATCCCGCCGCCATGGCCTAGTATTTCTGCAAAAGAAGCTGCTATTCGACATCCTCGATGAAACTAAGTCTATGATTGATATTGATGACATTGATGATGGAAGGCCTACAGATGACATCAATGACATCAATGACATCAATGACATTGATGACGGAATGATGGTCATTAGGACAAAACTGCATGGTAAAAAAGTTCTAATTGTTCTAGATGATGTGGACCATAGGGAACAGTTTGAGAAACTAGTTGGCAAGATCAATTGGTTAGGTACAGGAAGTAGAGTCATAATTACAACAAGAAACAAAAGTATCCTAGAGAGTGGAGAGAAAACCATACTTTATGAATTGAGAGAAATAAATTCTAATCAAGCACTTCAGCTTTTTATAAATCATGCATTCAAAGAAGAATCTCCTAGAGACAATTATTATGATAGACTTTCAAGGGATATTGTTTCCACCATTGGAGGACTTCCTTTGATCATTAAGGTCATAGGTTCATTTCTTCATGGAAAGCATGAAACTATATGGAAAGATACACTAGAAAAGTTAAAGAGCATTGATAATAAAGATGTCCGCTGGATGTTGAAAATCAGCTATGACGCCTTAAATTTCAAGCAAAAGCAGATTTTTCTTGATATTGCATGTCTTTCCTTCCATGAGGAGGAGATTAATGCATCTTACATGTGGGAAGATTGCAACTTTTTCCACAAATAGAAATTGAAGTCCTCAGTTCTCTATCATTGATACATATTAGAGAGAACGGTGGGTTATGGATGCATGACATGCTAAAAGACCTAGGGCGCCATATTGTCTATGAGGAAAACCTGGATCCAGGAAAGTGCAGCAGATTGTGGATTTCTGAGGAAGCTGTGGACATTGTGAAAACAAGAGAGGTATTACAATAAGAGCAAAAATTCGGTCTCTCTTTGCATAAAATCAACTATTTAAGATGCAATTTCTACCATGTTTATAAGAGAAATTGAAAGCTCTTTCTAATTGTGTGTATTTGACAGGATAAAGGAAATATCGAAGCACTCAGTTTAACTGGAGATCCTACTCTAGTCATATTTACTGATGAAGATTTCACAAGGCTGCCAAATCTAAGATTCCTTGACTTAGATGGGTGGAGCTTTATTGGAGATTTTACTGATCTCTTTTCAAAGTTGAGATGGTTTTCTTGGTGCTATTGTCCTCCAGATTTACTCGCAACTAATCTATTCCCTCAAAACTTAGTTGTCCTCCAACTCTCTAAATTTAACAACGCCAATGATTGGGCAGGGTGGAGCCAAATTAAGGTATGTATGTTGTCATGCATTTTTTTGGCAGCTACATTGTCAAACAACACTGTAATGCTTTAATTTTTTCACAGAAGCTTCACAATTTGAAAGTTCTACAGCTGATATGTCTAAACATAGGAAAAATCGACTTGTCCGGGTGCTTTACTCTGGAAAGATTGATAATTAAAGAATGTCGAGAACTGGTTCAAATTGATCGCTCCATTGGGAAACTACAACAACTGAATGTCTTGAGTATTGAGGGTTGCCATCGACTAACAGATCTCCCTCGCGAATTTGGCCTGCTGGTGAAGCTAAGGCACTTGTCTTTGAGTTACTGCTCAAACTTACTGAAACTCCCAAACTCGATTGGAGAGCTCAAATCATTGATTGAATTGGATTTATCGTACACATCAATCGAAGGATTACCTTATTCTGTTGGATATCTTGCGAATCTCGAGTCTTTATCTCTTGCAGGATGCACAGAGATAAGGGAACTTACCCATTGGATCGGAAATCTAGAGTCTCTAATTGAATTGGATCTGTCGTTCACGCGCATCAAAGAGGTACCTTCATCCATTGGGTTGGCAAAGAAGCTTGAAGTGATACGCGCTAGATGTTATTGGATGGTGGGCGAAGTTTCAAGTGAAATTGGAAAGTTGGCCTGTTTGAGAATCCTGGATCTATCAGAGACTGACATTCGTCGAGTGCCAGAAACAATTGTTGCGCTCCCTCACCTAGAAAAACTGATCCTCAAGAATTGTGATAAGCTGCAAGTGTTGCCGTCACTTCCACCAGGTTTGACTCATCTATTTGTTAGCTCTCTGTCCTTACAGTCTATTCCAGATCTCTCAAACCTGACTAATCTAGTTGATCTTCTCTTATCGGATAACCATGATTATCTATCAATGTCTTCGTCAAGCCTAATTGAAACCTATAACATAGAGTGCATTGGGAATTTATCCAAGTTGGTAAATTTGGAGTTGTGCTTTCCAAACATTATCGTGTCACCAACTTCATTGGGTTCCCTTTCTCGTCTAAAGAAACTTTCCATGTCTGGCCTCCAACACCCAGAATTTGTCATGCAAACACCTAAACCAGCAATGCAGGGAAATCTCAGCTCAATAACATCTTTCCCAGATTTATCCAACCTGAGAAATCTAGTGAGTTTGAAGCTCTGTCGCTCTCGGGACAAGGAGATCCATCTCGGCGGACTAGAGAAGTTGAGACATCTAACTGTCCACCAATGTCCTGTCCTTGAAAGAATTATATTCTCCACGTCAGGCCTGAAGAATCTAAAAGAATTGGAACTACGTGACTGCCCGATGTTGAGAGAGATTTGTGGTCTTGGGGCATTGGAAACATTAGAGAACCTGAAGGTCGAGCTCTGTCCGTCAATTAGAAGGTTAAATGATCTGTCAAGATTGCAAAAGTTGATGGACGTGAAAATCGAACGTTGTCATTCCTTGGATTATTGGACAAATCCATTGGACACAATGATACCCGATGAATGTCAAATCGTAATTGAACGTTGCCCGCAGCTAGGCGAAACTCCTTGGTGGGGCATGTTTTATAAAGACTACAGAGATGAGACTCTTGGACAGATCACGATGGTTCAGACACGTCCACATCTGACAGAACGGAGAAGGTGACTTTCCTTCTTATATATCTTTTCATAATCACAAGATAAGCTTAATTCAGGGATGGATCTAGAAGGTAACAGCTTTCTTGGACAGATCTGGAAGTTATATATGCAAAATTTTGAACCATTTGCGCCAAAAAAAAAAAAATGTACTTCTAAATATATTGCAATTAAATCAATTATTGTTAGGTAACAATAATGAGCATAGACGACACATGTTAATTGTACTGCAATCAACTATAGAAAAGTAAAATAAGAGAAAATTTTCAATGCAGTGAAATACATTTTTGGACTAATTACTTTTTATAACAAAGCAATATTTGATGAAACTAAAAGGAAAAATCATACTGCAATTTGATTAGTCGTGGAAAATACTTATATATGCAAAATTTTGGACCATTTGCGCCCAAAAAAAGTACTTCTAAATATATTGCAATTAAACCGATTAATGTTAGGTAACAATAATGATTGGAGGGAAATTATGTTGCCTTTGCTTGTTCATTGATGTGCTTGGGAAACTGCTCATTTATATATATATATATATATATATAGAGAGAGAGAGAGAGAGAGAGAGAGAGAGAGAGAGAGAGAGTAGATTACTAACACCTTGAGATATTGATGCTTAGAATGTTATCCTGTGTCTTTTTCTATAAGCATAATATATGGATCTCGTGACAAAAATATTCAAATGTGATCCAAAGACTTGAAGATTAGTTGCGGTTAATCTAATAACTTCCAAACTAGGACAAGGAAATCAACATGTCTAACAAGTATGAAAGATTCTGTAAAACTCAAATTTTAAAGATATATCTTGATCAATCTTCCTTTATAAACATTCCATCTCCATATGGGGCCAGGAAAATCATGATCAGGATAAATAATGTCGAGGCGCATGCCACACGTGTATGATCGCTGGTTGGCTTTGAGGGGAAAAGACACGAATTTTTAAGAAATTTAATGATTGTTTAATTGAGTGGATATGTAATAGATAGCTATTAAGTATGTGTGAATTGGATGGTTACTTGATGATGATGAAGTAGTTGGTAGCTTAAATTTTTTTATCCAAATAGTTTTATAAAGTAAAAGTGGGACAGATAGTGGTTTTGGCTTAAATATGTAGACTAATAGAGATTCATTTGGTAAAACATAGGCAGGAGAGAGAGAGAGAGAGAGAGTTTGCATGTTATTAGGAAAGTGGGCCATGTACATTTGAAGAGAGAATTAACTAGAACACATGTAAGCAACCTACTTGCCACAAATTATGCTTTGCTGATTGCTATATAATTAGGCCTTTATTAAGTACATGAGAATTTACATTCAAACTAGCACAATGTCCATTTAATCTTCATTTAAAGTTTAATAATGAAAAGCATAATAAATATCACATGCATGTAAAGATTGCTAGTGCGTTAACAATTGTATGGTATGTCTTTTGAAATCTTAGAATATATTCTTTGACCCACAAGTGCAAGATGATTGAAGTGATCTTGCCACAAACTCCTGGCTTTCATTTGCCAATTGCCATCTATCGAAGACCAAGCATCTTTCAGACATTTAACATTGTGAAGTGAAATCTAAGGAATTAACATCATTAAAAAGCAAAAAGTTATCATCTCAAACTTGAAACCTACTCTAAAATTGATTTTCAATTTTTGAAACTTAGAACCTACCATATTTGCCATTGAACCTGGCTTGTTTCCTGGTTTAGTTCTAGGATCTAGTGGAAATCGGTTTTTTCTCTATTTTTTCAAAAATCGAGACATGATAGTTACAACAAAATAGTATGAACAACAAAATGGCTCAAAATAATAAATTGATACAAAACAAGCATAAATATAAAGCAATAGGGAAGTCAAGTTCATTTAAGAAAAATCATTTTCTTCCAACTTCATGAAATAAGTTCTAATGCCAATTCCAGGATGGGTGGGTTCAATACCTAAAACCTAGAATCTACCCACACTATTGATTTCAAATTTTGGAACCAGAAACCAAATTTAATTCCATGATCTGTTCAATGGAAATCCTAGGTAAAATCACACTAGTTGCACAGCCCTAGTGATCACATTCCTTTTTTTTATGCTGTTGGTGACTGGAGATAACTCTCTTCAATTATTACTGGGATGGGAAGGAGTATCTCTCGAAATGTCCTCAATTGATTATATTATCAATTCTATCAAGGACAAATCCGTGAAACTAATTATTTTATTTTCTACCATGTATTTCCATTTGAGGCTTTCCCTTTTGGTTCTCTTTCTATCTCTTTCTATCTCTAGCTTCTTCTTTTTAGTCTGGTCCATTTTCTATTTCATTTTTATCTAAACTATCTAAGCATTGTAATCGCTTTAATGCATTTTTGTCATTTGTCAAATAAAAATTTGTCTTTTCTTATTTTTTTTCATCTCTATTTTTGTCTTGCACTTTTATATATTTTCAAAACATGTGAGTACATTAGGAGATACTATATGTAAAACCAAATTTTTTATAGACAAACTGTTTTTCCCTATGATTCAATACATCATCACTTGTAAGCCGGTCCTTACAGGCGCAAAGAGAGGATTTAGACTAAACCACATTAAAGAAGATAATCAGCAAAACAAAAACCTGTTGTAATGTTGATGCAAAAATGCTAATTAGGATCTTGCAATTTAAGTCAATACGAAAATCACTGGAGAAATGAACAAGAAACATTAAAGGATACATAAATTTATGTAGTTTGGTCTCGAATATCGGTCCCTATAGTCATAGGAAGAGCCGGCAGTAAATAATCCATTATAATTGAAAAATTAAAGTTACAATTACTCACACGTTCAAGTATTTTTCATATCTAAATTAAACCCAAACTCAAATATTACGTTTGGTCATCTAGATTTCTAACTAGGATAAAATTGGATATAATAAAATAGTGATTTTGTTATATCATATCTATTATTTGGTAATTATAGTAATAAAGTAAAATATATTCATATTATGTCATGTATAATATTTAACCAACATATCAATATAATGAACAAAAATTTTTACAAATAGAGATGGCAAAAATTTCTCACAATACTCTTATCTACTTTATTTTTATCCTTTTTATTTTATTTTCTTCTCTTTTTAATCAATTTCTTTTTTGTTTCTTCTTCCCCTTCCATTATTCTCTAATTGCATTCCCCAGGAGCAGCTTTTCATGGTACCTTAACTCTTTTGTCATGGCAATGTTGGATGCTTCTCATCAATAGGAAGAGAAGTATAAAAGAGCTTATGATGAGCATCTATTTGGGTAGATCTATTAAATAGTAAATTGTACTAATATATTTAAAATACTAAAACACCTAAAATATGTAATAAGTATAAATATATATTTATATTTATATATTGAATTTATATTTTAAGATAGTTTTAAATTCCAATACATAAATAAAGATAAGATTAAATAAAATAAAATAAATTGTTATTTTTTATTTTAAATTTCTTATATTAAAATTCAAATACTATTTATATTGAAATATAATTTTAAATTTGTTAATTTAAGAAGTTTGTTGTTTAAGAAAAATAATTTTCCTATCATAGATATTTAGAAATCATATTTATTTTTATCCCATATCTTTCGTGAAGTAATTTTATCGGGCTAATGTCTCACTTATATTCGACTTTATTATCTCTTGAGCAAGTGCCAAATATAAAATATCATCAATTTTATTCTATATTGAATTTTTTTCTGACTAAAAAAATTGTTTAAAATAAATAACTTATTTGGATGTAAAGCTTAAGCACAGGTCGGCGCGGCTATCCAATACAATGTACGCTTTTTCTTTCGCATTCGTCCTTGTACGGCTATGTCAAGAGCTTGCGGTGTGGGTCCTTCTTCCCTTCTCTTTTCCTATTCACTTCTGCCGCGATTGTGTTCCTTGGAAACCACGAACGAATTCTTTCTCTTTTATAGGGGTCATCAACTTTACTTCTTTTTGACCTGGACCCACCACACGAGCCAATATATAGCATAGAATATGCGTGCCCATTACCTTTGTCCTGTAGTGGCTTTCTTCTTTGTTTTATACATATCCAAAGAAAGTGCCTCCCGCCATTTTTAGAATAAATCAAATTGCTCCAATGAATCGGTTTCGTACATGATTTAAACTTATTACACAATTTAAAAATTCTCTACCTTAGCTCAACATTTATAGCCAAATCATAATACTCATCATCATGTTGCTTTCCCATAGTCCAACGAGCACTCACTCTTTATAAATGTCAGTTGAGTTCAAACAAAGCTTGAGCTTTGTTATTGGGTTCTCAATTGTAGCAGTTTTCTTCTTAACAACCTTACCTTTTGCCAAGATATCTTGGATGAAATGGCACTTGATGTCCATAGACTGCATTCACTTATGATGAACCATATTATATGCCTAATATATCGCACATTGTTATCACAAGTATATCAACTCTTTTATGTTCCAACCCAAAGTTCGTAAACAAACCTTGTAGCCATATCACCTCCTTTGCTATAAGGACCAAATGCCATATCCGCTACCTCACCCAAAGACAAAATGTGGTCCTATAAAGTCACCTTCCAACTCACTACACCCCTTGCTAACATAAACACATACCCTACTAAAGATCTACACTCATCCAAGTCACTAGTGTGATCTGAATCCATATACCCTATGACCTCACTGCCATTATTGTCCCTTTAGTACATTATACTCACGTATGTCGTCCTCTTTAAAAATCGGATAATCTACTTCATAGTTTTTTGGTGAGTTTTACCAAGATGCTTTATGTGATAGTTAAGTACATCCACAGCTTGTGAAATATCAAGCCTGAGCATACCGTAGAGTATATAATACTACCAACTGCACTAGAATAGAGAACACAAGGCATATGCTCCTCCTCCTCCTTAGTCTACCTTTTAAGCCCCTGCGGAAGGGAGTCCCACATCACTTGGGAGAAGCCCTTTGACCTACTTGATAACCATTGCGGCTCCCTTCACCTCACAAGATGTCTTTTGACGCTGAGTCCTCCCAAATTGGCATTAAAGCTAGGTTAAGGTAGATCTGAGTGTATGTTAAGCCCCTATGGAAGGGAATCCCACATCACTTGGGAGAAGCCTTCTGACCAACTTGATAACTGCTACAGCTTCCTTCACCTCACAAGATGTCTTTTGAAGCTGAGTCCTCCTAGATAAAATGTTTCGCTAAAGGTTAAGTCACGAATTTCACTAATTGCATACTAAAACGTGTGATAACCTTTGTAAAATATTTCTTTTGAGATGAACATAAAACTCCTACAACCCTCTCACACAAAACCTCCATACCCAATATCATATTTGCAATACCTAAATTTTTAATCTCAAACTTAGCATTCAACTACTTCCTTAAGACATCAATATCAGAGATATTTTGAGTTGCTATCAACATGTCATCAACATATAATAATAGATAAATCAAATGCCCATCCTCCGATCTCCTAAAGTAAACATGGCTTTTCATTTAAATTTTCAAATAGTCTTGACTAGTCATTAAAGCATCAAAAAGGCTTACACCACTAGGAGACTATTTCAGCCCATAAAAGATTTCTTTAACAAACAAACATGATCTTCCTTACTCGAAATAGCAAATCCCTTAGGCTACCTCATCTAAATCCAATCTTCCAACTCACCATGAAGAAATGCCACTTTCACATCAAGCTGCTCTAGCTCGGGATTTTGTGTAGCAATTAAGGCAATTAATACATAAATAGAAGTATGTCTTATCACAGAAGAGAACACCTCATATAGTCAATGCCTTCCCACTATGCATACCCCTTCACAACAAGTCTTACTGTATATCTAGTTGCCTCAACACTAGAAATGCCCTCTTTCCATTTGGAGGCCCATTTGTTTCCAGCAATCTTCTGACTCTTGGGTACTTTAACCAATCCCCATTTTGATTTCAATGGTGTGATTCCATCTCTTTTGATAGATACTAGCCTCTACCATGGCTCATTACTAGCCACCATCTCAAAGTAAGACGAATGCTCACTTGTCTCCAACTTATCACCTATAGTCAATGTATAAGCAAAATCAGTATAACCATAACATACCAATGATTTAATTTGCCTTCTCTATCTGCTCATGGCTATAATGTGCTACACCCGTGTTGGTTATTTAGTATCATCAACTTCAGGAACCATGGCCTCATTTATAGTCTCAACCTGTGTTACCTTCAAGGTCTCCGAAGTCTTAACTTGAAACTCCACCTCACTACTGACACCACGATCTATTTGCTCTGCTAGTAATGTCTCAAGACTCCTCTATCAAACAATCACTATCTCATCAAAGATCACACCTTTGCTAATTAGAAAACCGGGTGATCTTTGATTAAAGCACCACAACCAATAACCTTTCACCCCATGGGCATAACCTAAAAATATGCACTTCTCCGTGCTCGGCTCAAGCTTACCATCACTTTTATGAGTATACGCAGGACATTCGAATACTTGTAATCTCCTAAACCATACTTTCTCAAAAGTCTTCCACTCTATAGTAGATAATGGAGATCCATTAACATTGTAACATGCCATGTTCATTACTTCAACCCAAAATTCCTTGTCTAGTCCTACATGTGAAGCATGCACCAAGCTTGCTCAAGTAAAGTTATGCTATTTCGTTCTACAACACCATTTTTCTATGGTGTCTTGGGTATTATGTAGTGTCGCACAATCTCTTCTCTCTCACAAAACTCGATGAAATATTTGTTACAAGGCTCCATGTTGTTTTCGGTTTTCATGGCATTTGATTTGTTTATCTGATTACTTCTCAATCAATACCTTAAATTTCTTGAACCCAGAAAGTATGCCTGTATCTTTCTTGAATATTTTTTTTATAAATGTTAACATATACCGAGCACCTTCTTTCAAAGGAACTAGAGACAAGCCCTAGACATTTGAATGAATATACTCAATTGCTTGCTTAATCGAATGGAAAGCTATAATAAACTTAATTTGACACTACTTTCCAAAAATGCAGAGTTCACACAAGTCCAACATTCCTCACTTAGCATCGTCATACTTGCCTCACTCATGTGACCCAACCTCATATGCCGTAACTTAGTCAATTTAGAGTCTTATTCATCTAATGAAATTGTAGAGAGTACTATCACGGTCTTTCCTAGTAGCTGATAAAGAATATTCACTTTCTTCCCTTTCATCATTGTCATGGCACCTTGAGAGATTTTCAATATTCCACCTTCAACATGTACTCACACCCTACGCATCACCCCATCATGCATCCAAATCCAAACTGTTCTTATTCACACATCCTTGTAAGCTGCATTATTCCCCATCAAAACTCTACCACCATCTACAATCTAGTAAGTAGTAAACCAATCGTCATATGATAAAAACACCCCAAATCTAGCACCCATTCATCTCTTGACGAATTGGTAGTCACACACAAAATAGCCTTTGCATCATTAGTGATCTCCTTGGTGAAGGTTCACCACACTGCTTGTGGCATTTTGCCTATCGCCTCAGTTTCTCAGCATCGGACAATCTCTCCTATTGTGGGCCTCCTCATGACACTAAAAGCACTTCACATGTCCCTTGAACTTTTTATGGCATGATTTCAACCGGCTTTTACCTCTGTTGCTATTGGACCCCTGATGTTATTCTCCACCTCAAATCACTAGTCCATGCATTACCTCATGCGCCTAACCATTATCTTGCAATTTTTTCTATTAGTCCTTAAAGGACAAAGCGGACTTTACCACTTCCGAGGTATCTTAGGCTGCGCATGACAACGCTTACGTTCTAGGGAAGAGTTTTTTTTCAGAAATAGTTCTTTTCTATTTCGCTCCGGAACAATTTACGAGTAAAAGAACCCGTTTGGTAACGACACAAAATTTCTACTCTTGGAATAGAAAAAGAATAGAAATGCGTTTGGTAACGCAACAATTTCTTTTTAGTATTTAATCATTTTTATTCTTACCGACGGATTGCCGCCGTCGCCGCCCGCCGCCCCGCCGGCCCACCGGCCGCCGCCGCCGACCGCCCCGGCCAATCAACCGTCACCGCCGACCGCCGTCGGAAGCCCATCGGTCGCCCCCTCCCGCGGCCGCCCGTCCGCCTCCGGTGGCCGGGGCCGTCGGTCGTCAGCGGCGTCAACGTCCGGCGGCGGTGGCGGCGGCGGGCCGGTCGGCGGCGGCGGCGTGGCGGTGGCTCGGCGGTTGACGGTGGCCGCGGCAAGAAAAGGAAATAAAAGAAAATTAAAAAGAAAATCAGCTCATTTCTAGAAATTGTTCAGGGAACAAGAAGCAATTTTTTTTTTGTTTCTCAAAACTCTTCCTAGAACAAAAAATTAGAGAAATTGTTCCCTGGAACAAATGTTTTACCAAACAGGTTTTTGTTCTTTTTTTGTTCCGGGGAACAAAAGAACAGAAATTTTGAGAACGAAACGTTGTCATGCGGACCCTTAGTGCACCTAGTAGTAAATCAGTAAACTGCTCTCATGACTTTGGTTAAAACGCTGACAAAATCATTCCCTGCTCTTTATCATCTAGAATATTACCAACGTCTTTTTAAATCCATCATGAGTTTATTAAGCTCGTCTAAGTAGGACCTAATTGACCTACCTTTTGTATATCTAAACTAAAACATCCTCTTCAACATGTAAGTGATTGTTCAAACTCTTCATTACATAAAGTGCCTATAGTTTAGCTCACAATGTTGTAGCATCCTTCTCCTTTACCACCTATATTGACACTTCATCTAATAGGTTCATCGAATTATACTAATTTTTTTATCACAAAAAAAAAAAATTAAGCAAGCACACCCGTGAGAAGTTTACTCAAATTAATTTTTTTATCATCAAAAATCCTAAACATGTACATTTATAACAAATTTGCTCTCCGTTAGTTTTCGTTAAATTAAATTAATACTATGAAAATCTAAGGTAAAACCCCAAACTAGTATACACCTATCAATTGTCACATATTATTTGACTCAGCAATTTGACAATAAAATTTAAGAGAAACTAATGGATGATAATTTTATTACAGGTGTACCTGTTTAGGGTCTTTGATAGTATAAAAATTCATTTATGATAAATTTGTCAAAAATATATCAGTTTAAAGTTTTCCGTGGTATTAATTCTTGTTTAAATACATACAAGCTTCTGAGTTTGAAGGATACATATTAAGATAACAAATCAAAATGCATGCATATATATCTTTTTCTCATGTTAATTATTTTGCCCATTCATTGTAGATTAATAGTTAATAGTGTTTGCGGGACCCGCCGCTATTTTCTAATACATAATTATAGCCGGAATTGAGAGGTCCAGTCGCTTCCTTACTTGCCATTGGATATTTCAATTTGCTATCTTTAGACCATTGGCGTCTGTTGCGGAAAACATCCTACAGCAGTACGTGCATATAAAAGTGGGAACCAACAATATTTCGATGATTGAACATTTGCCGCCCACCGACCAAAAAAAAAAAACAAAAAACATTTGCCGCCCCATATTTTCTTCTTTGAATCAACTCCTGGAATCAATCATATTTCAATTTGGTCATCTTCTCTATTAATATGTTCTGAAGTTTTCATGTACGCGTTCATACACATATCTAAAAGAATCCGCTTGTAAGTGTAGAGATTAGAAATTTCAAAGCGGGTTAATTGTTTGACAAGAAAAAAGCTTGTTTGACAAAACATATTTGAAAGGTAAAAGATCACTCTACTGAAACTTGGATTTCCTTTGAAACAATGTAGCAATAATGTTGATCACTGGTAGATCAGGAAAATCAGTGACTACGTATAGTAGACAATTTATACAAACACAACAACGTTAGAAAAGTTCAACAGACACAGGTATTTATTCGCATCTCACAGCCTTGTCAATGACCAATCGCCATGTTTCTTGTAGGTGGCTAAAACGGAAGACGACAGACAAGTTGCCAGTATTGGACAAGGCGGCGGAACTGATGATCAAGTAAACCAGATCATGAGCTTGATGAATATTAATGACAAGGATGAGCGGATCGTTGTTGTCATCCATGGAGAAGGTGGGACTGGCAAGACGACTCTCGCAAAACTCATATACAACCAAATCTCTTGTGATTTTGATGGGTGTAGCTTCCTTGCTGATATTAAAGAAGCGACTCAAGTAGTAGGAGGTCTTCAGCTTTTGCAAACTAAATTGATTTCCGATGTTCTAAAACGGGAACTTGAGGCTGTTGCTTTTGTCAACAGGGGAATTGAGTTTATCAGGGACTTATTTTGCAACATGAGAGTTTTGATTATCCTTGATAACGTGGAAAATGCATTTCATGTCCAGAAACTCATCGGAGATTGCTTTGATTGCTTTGCTTCTGGAAGTAGGATCCTTGTAACCACCAGAAACAGTGTCGTCCTGGAAGAATCTCCTCAGATCCGGACATTTCATGTTAGTCGTTTGAATAAGGATAAGGCTTTTCAACTCTGTAGGCAGTATGCATCTATGATGACTTCGTCATTACGTAGCAACTTCAATCTTTCGGAAAATGCTCTTATTGTAATGGCAGGACGCCTATTGTTTATTGAAGTTATGGCTGCAGTCTTCAGTGGTAAAACGCAGGAGGATTGGAATCACCTACTAGGGCGGCAATGGTCACCATTCAGGCAGTGGGATTTTCAAAGAATTTTAAAGGAAGGATATCAAACAGTAGATAATAAGCAGAAACAGATATTTCTGGATATCGCCTGCTTCGCTACTGGCATAGATAGCCGAATTGCTTGATACCTGTGGGACGACACCTCATTTCTGCCTTCTAGTGAAATTGTGAGACCCCTGGCCAAAATTGGAGAAAACAATCAGATATGGATGCATAGCATGTTGAGGCGATTGGGCAGAGAAATCGTTTGTTGGGAGAGTCTTACTGATCCAGGAAGGCGAAGTAGATTATTTAATCATGAAATAGCTCTCGATACGATAAAGCGGAAAAAGGTGAAAGTTTGGTGTTGGTGTACTTTTTTTTTTTTTTTAAATATATTGTGAATCGTAAGAAATACTTATGTTCACTGCCAATGGAGAACTATTTCGCCAGATACTATTAACATATGACCATCTGTGAAATTTACGTTGTTAGTAATTTTTTCTAAGACTCTTTCCTAACAGGTTACGTGTAGAGAAGAGACACCATCCTCACTACTTCTATTTGTTTTTCTTGTCCATACAGGGAACAGAAAAGGTTGAGGCACTCTGCCTTAACTTTCAGTGCCATACTTCGGACAAACTTACTCCAGAAGATTTTGAGAGCATGGCAAACCTACGGTTTCTTCAATTGGATCATGCAGACATTGCTGGAGATTTCGCTGAAGTTTTTCTAAATTTAAGGTGGCTCCGTTGGCGAGGGTGCCCTCAACATCTGCAAGTAACTAATTTTCACTTGGGAAACTTAACCATTCTCGACTTGTCATGGAGCAAAGTCACGAAAGACTGGGAAGGCTGGGATCAGATAGAGGTAGTGCACAATTTATTGCTATGCTGAAATCGCTTGGTCTAATGTAATTATTCATTAAGTGAGCTCATGCAAATATTTCTCCTATTTTGCAGATGAAGAACTTGAGGGTTCTAGATCTTACAGGTTGTGCTGACTTATTAGTCACTCCTAAGTTCTCTGGCTGCAAAAATCTGGCCATATTGATTTTGGAGCGATGTTCTCAATTGGTCAAGATAGATCATTCCATCAGCGATTTGAAGTGCTTGGTCTCCCTGAATTTGAAGTTCTGCATAGAGCTCGGCAGGTTGCCGGTAGAAGTGGGTCACCTAACAGCTTTGAAAGAGCTCCTCATCGATGGGACTTCAGTACAAGAAATTCCCATCTCCATTGGTCATTTAAAGCAGCTGGAAACTCTGACTGCCTCAAACTGCTTCTCATTGAGTCAACTACCCAGAACAATATGTCACATGACAAATATCATATTTCTTTCCCTGGATGGCTCCAGGATTGCAGCACTTCCTGATTCCATTGGAGAACTAGTCCGTCTTAAACACTTGTCATTAAGGGATTGCCGTCGACTAAGAAAACTTCCAAGCTCCATTGGCAACATAGGAAGATCATTAGTCGAGTTAGACATGTCGGGGACAAGGTTGTCCAAGTTTCCAGATTCGATAAAAAATCTGCAGAATTTGAAGGTGCTGAGAATGGATTCTTGTTTCTTTACTGAGTTTCCTCCTGATATTGGAGAGCTGACCAGCCTCAAAGAGATACACGCCTCCTGGTGTCGAAGTATCGAGGGGGCCATTCCTAACAACATCACGAAACTGCATAATCTGAGAATCTTGAGGCTGCGACATTCAAGAATTTCGAGCATACCGACAGAGATCCACCAACTTTCCAAACTTCAAATCCTCGATTTACTTCACTGCAACATGATCAAAGAGTTGCCCAGACTTCCCTCTAGCATAACGGTTTTGTATGTAGAGGATGAACTTAAGTCATCGCATCTGCCATAGCTAGGAAAGCTATGACAATGTGATGAAGACTGGGCTCCAAAGACCATGGAGGAATGATGACCTTTCCATTTACTTCATGTTTTCATTCCAAATTTGAATATGAATATCACCAAGAACTTTATGCGTATGTATTATACCATATTCAAGTATTACAGAAACTAAGAGATGCACAATTAATAAATGGGGTTAATATCACAAAAAACCCCAAATTAGTACACATGTAACAAATTTACCAAAAATTAATTTTTTTATCACAAAAACCCCAAATTGGTATATTTATGTCAAATTTACTCTCCGTTAATTTCCATTAAATAGGATTAATACCACAAAAATCACAAATCAATACACTTAAAACAAGTAAAGGGTAAAATCCCAAGCCACCACCTATCAACTATCATATGTCGTCTAACTCAACAATTTGACAATAAAATTTAACGAAAATGAATGGAAAGTAAATAAGATATACAAGTCTGGGATTTTTTTGCAGTAAAAGAATTAGTTTTAGGTAAGTTTATTATAAATATGCCAATTTAGAGTTTTTAGTAATAGTAACCCTAATAAATATTACACAATCAACTCACTTATTTATTGCGATTCTATCTCTCATTCTCAAGACTCCCTCTCAAGCTGGGGCATAAATATCATGTATGGCAAATACACACACACACACACATATTTGACTCAGGGACTACATAGAGCTTCAATGAATACATCAGCTACCGATCATTAGTTCTAAAAACGCAGTCTTGATTTCCCGAGACAATAGCATTTTTCCAAAAAAAAAATGATTGTCAACCTCTATATGCTTTGTCCTCTCATAAAAAACAGGATTCAAAGCAACACGTATCGCTGCTTGACTATCACAAAACAACGCCATCATCTGCAACTGCGTCATACCCAAACTTCAACTCATACGTACCAACTCCTCGAAATGTATTTCCAATTCTGAATTTGTCTGAAGAAGCCGCGAAATAGGCCAGCTACAGACTCGTCTTCATTAACAGCAATATCAAGCATGATAGGTATTAAAAAACTGGTCGGTACCTCATCAATCATACTAGGACTTCTCTTTTCTTCCATCCCCCATATTGAAGGTGATGTGAACAGCAACACCTTATGACGCTGATCACTTATCAAATGGCATATTTAACAATGAAACTCTTCTCCATGATCCCTCCTTTTCTTTCAAAAAACCTCCATATCCATTTGCCTATAAGAGCTTGAAGAACAAACCATTTTCTTCTGGTAGCCAGTCCCCATCTGAATAGAAGAACAAATTGAAGTCCAGTGGATTAGATGAAATCTGGACATATCATCATCAGGTCTCCTGACGACGGAAATCTCTTTGCAAATTCTTTAATATGTTTGCAACATAGGAACTGAAAGAAGTGACAAAAAGTTAGTAGGTTAGTCTTGACAAAAAGCCCTTAATAATAATAATTATTCTAACCCCTTTGGACAAAAACCTCATCCAACTGGCCAGCTTCCCTCCATTCTTCTCAATGATTCCCTTTCAAACAGATTCACAATTCAAATAAGAACCTACCAGCAATCCCAATAAGCTATTTGAACAGCGTCCAGATGTGCAGCCAATAACTCCAGCTAGGTTAGACACCTCAACCATCACCGTGTTTCAAACAAAAATAGTGTCCTTTAGTATACAATGCGCCAAGGGAGACATACTCCGCATCAATGGAAGTGGGTCATAATTATTTTGACTCACAGATGTCAGAGTTTCAAAGACCATAGTGCTTGTTTATTAGCTCCAAACAGCTATATTTCTCATATTTGCAATCTTTCTGTTTCTCCAATTTGCTCAGAGATGATGCTACCAGGATGCTACAGGATCCTGGTAAAACAAGAAATAGCCTCAGAATCTACATTATACAGGCACAGAATCTTTTTATGAGCAATCATAAAGGTGATAGAGAGCTCTCATCTATTTAATCATGCCCATTTTGTTAAAGCGTGCCTAGTGACCAAGAAGTCTCTTGAAGATGTCATGCAATCTCTTTAATCAATGGGAGAGTTAAATTACCAAAAATTCTGAAGGAACAAGATACCAAAAGTCCTTATTCATAATGAAGCTCCATACACCCACTAAAGACAAAGATAGATCAGAAAACTTTCTATTAAAGTAAGGTACGGCCAACTTCTTATGAACCAGAAGCTTATTTTCTGAAATGTATGAAAAAAAAAGTGGAACTGTTGTCAAGCATATAAAATAAGCATACTGGGGTGAAGGATATACTAGAAGTCCATGACCATCATGAAATCATGACATTTGTATCGAATAGAAAATAATGAGCATCTACGGTGTTGGTAGAAACAGTAACAAGCAGCATTAACTCTGACCTGATCATATCCTTATAGTCTTGTCTGCTTCTTTCATTGTTCTCTAATCAATTCAGGCAATAAGTCAGCAGCCTCTTTCCCTTTCTCCCAATGCACAAATCCTTCTACAACTGCCTTCCATGTTTCCTCATCCAGAGCACATCCATCACCCATCATTTCCTCAAACACTTGAGCAGCTTTATCTATATCTCCTTTCCTAAAGAAATATCGAACAAGAGTACTGAAAGTTGAAGCATCAATAGAAATTCCCCTGGCCCGCATGCTTAGGTAAAGCTGATAAGCACGATTTATTTCACCATGACCAGCAAGGCCTTGAACAACTGCATTGTGGATTCTGACATGAATAGACCAAGTCAAACGATTGGGAGAGATTCCTTCTAGTATCATCTCATCAAGGGAGTTGGCAGCCTCCTGAAATTTGCACTTGTCGCAAAAGCCAGCAATGATCTTGCCATATAGTCCCGCATCTGGTTTCAAACCCTGAAGCTTCATCCTGTCAAGAGTCTCCAAAGCTTCATAAACTTTCCCTTCTTTACAGAGCCCATGGATTAAAGTGCTGTAAGTTATCATATTGGGCCTCAGCCGTTTCCTAACCATCATGTCCAAAAACTCCATTGCTTGATAAGAACACCCACTCTTGCAAAATCCATCCATTAATGAACTGAAAGTAAACACATTAGGCTCAATACCTTTGCCCATCATCTGTTCAAACAATCCAAAAGCTTCATTTAAATTCTCAGATTGACAGAGACCGTGAATCATTGAAGTGTAGGTGATTACACTAGGTGAACAACCTTTTGTCTCCATCTCTTCGAACAATTTCCTGGCATCACCAATTCTCCCCCATTTACACAATCCATTTATCAAAGTACCATATGTATATGAATCTGGAATAAATCCACGATTTGGCATCTCATAAAATATCTGAAGGGCAGAATCCATCGTTCCACTATTCTTGCACAAAGCTTTGATCAAAACATTGAGGGATGCAACCGTAGGTGATACACCAATCACCCTCATGTGTTTATAAAATCTAAGAGCTAGTTTCAATTGGTTTTCCTCAACAAGTATATCCAAAATAGTGACGTATGATTTGGGTGAAGGTTTGCATTGGAAGCGCTTCATCCTCTGGAATACCCTCAATGAATCCAGCAGCCTGTGAACCCGCCCGTAGCCTCTGCAGATGGAGAGAAATATGTCTTCTGTAAGATTACATTGCTCTTCTTTCATTCTCTGAAGAAGCTCTTCCGCTGTCCAGAATTGATTTGCAGAGACCAATTTTGATATGATAAGACTAAAGGTTTTCTCATCATGACGAAAACCATTACTATACTCTGCTGTTGCCGAATCAAAGATCAGCATTGCCCTCTGTACGTCCCTTTCAGCCCTAATAAGCTGCTCTACTTGGGACCCTAATAAGCTGCTCTACTTGAGACGTCGTAATTTTATTAGACCATTTGATTCTACTGGCCATTGCAGCAAACTTCTTAGTCTAATCGCAGCTCAGGCGAAATAAAAAAATGTGCTGACCGCCACTCACAAAGAGATGATCCATATTGGGCTTTCAGCAGAATGAGCCAGATAGCAATCATCTAATAACTGTGCCGGTCACCACGAATGCAGCAAATCTGCATCAAACAAAGAATTTTATTTCTCCCACATATAACTTACCAAGATTTTACAATCAATGAAAGAAGAAAAATCATGCAGACAAGAGGAAAAAAAACGTATTTCAGCCTAATCAATCTCTTAAAAGGGAAAATCAAGAAGAGGGTGCAATCACAACTCCCAAGATACACGCGCACCTTCCACTCATCATTAAACAGCCCAAAGAACAATCTAATCTAGCAATAAAAGCAAATGCAGCAAAAGCTCGACAAGAAATTTTTATCGCGGTTCGCTTTTGCACTCATTTCTTGCAAGAACACTCGAAGAAATGCATCGAGAAGTTGAGTCTCTGGGTAAGTACGGTCGGATTACATTGGATATCACAATGCCATTCGTACTGGAACTTCCATCAAACATATGGCGTGCAAGGGATGCTCGTCGAACGCGATGAACTCCGTCGCCATCGGTGCGCTAAACATCATAGCTGAACCGTCACTAGCAACACAGGACAACCAAAATAGGGCGTCATTTGAGCTTTGCTCAAATCCTGCAGTTGCGAAAAGAACATCGCATCTTGATAAGAAAGCCTGGACAGAAGTAGCATAACCCGGAAGCTTGCCTTCGTGGAGGTTCTTGTCGAAGTTGGCGGTGGAGGAGAGACCGCTGAGAGGGCTGACCACCGACGGGGGCGTTCGGTTGCGGCGGCGGTGCGCGGCGGAGAGGAGCAAGCTCGACGTCGACGGCTGGACTAGGTGCTGTGCTTGTTTTAACGTATATATGCTTTTCGACATTAATAAGATAGGATGGACCGACCAAAAAAAAAAAAAAGATAGGATGGAAACCCAGAACTTCTTTTGTGCGATTCAGCTAAAATAATTTTTATTATTATTATTATTATTCGAACTGGTTTTTACGGAAAGGGAAAAAAATCAAAAATTTTAAATTATTGCAAATTTACTATAAATTTTTTATGATGTCAAAAATCATATATTATTCTCATTGAGACACATTTATTTTCCATTACGGTTTCATTCAAAATAACTATCAAAAAGCTTACGTAAATCCAACACGATGCTTTTAGGCTAAGTTTCGTATTCGAATTCAGAATATGATAAATTTTTTCATTTTCTACATTTTTTTGCCTATTTAAAATAAAATAAAGTCGGATATAAGAGAAATATAAATCGGATAAAATTATCCCATAAGAAAAGTGAGATAAAGATGGATAACATATCTAAATCTCTAATAAGAAATTTATTTTTTCAAACAATAAACTTCTTAAATCAAGAAAATTAAAATTGTATTTTAATATAATTAATATTTGAATTGTAATATAATAAATTCAAAATAATAAAAAATAACAACTTAGTTATTTTAATTTAATCTTATTTTTATTAATATATTTGAATTCAATTCCATTTTATAATATAAATTCAACATATAAATTCAAATATATACTCATATTTATTTCATATTTTAGTTGTTTTAGTATTTTAGATATTTTAATACAGTGTATTGTTTAATAAACCTTTATTGGACAATGGTGGAAGGAAAAGAAAGAAATAAAAAAGAAGAGAAAAATAAAATAAAATAAAAATAAAATAGACAAGGGTGTCATGAAAGATTTTTGCAATTTCTTTTTATAAAACTTTTGTTTATTTATACTAATAATAATGTATCTTATGTGATGTAAATATATCTAATTTTATTATTATAATCACTAAATAATAAATAAAATATAACTAAATTATATCATTTCCATTTATATCATAATTAAAAATTTGAACAACCAAACATAACATTAGGAACAAGTGGGTCCAATGAGGCCATACTTGAGCGCCACATCAGAAAAGGAAAAATTATCCAAAAAAAGAAAAAAATTTGCAACGCCCATCCTCTTCCTCTCGAGGAAGAGCAGTACGAAGTTTCAAGAATGTCAAGCTTGAGCGGCTGCCATGGCCTCTCCAGCTCGAAGCTTGGCTTGTCTGACCTTGACCTTCGAAACTCACAACCGCCATGACCGCTCCAGCTAGAAGATTGGCTTACTTAAGGGTCTAATTTAGTCCTTCAAAGCTTGCAGGTAGTCACAAGTTGCCATGACCAAGCTTCGAATTCGTGGGTGGTCCCAATCCGCCATGGCCAAGCTTCGAAGCTCACGACTGCCATGACCACTCTAGCTCAAATCTTGGCTTTAGGTATGACCTCGACCTTTGAAGCTCGCGAGAATTCGCAAGCAGCCAAGGCCAGGTTTCGAAGCAGCTTGAAGGTCGAGCTTTGAAGCTCACAGCCGCCGCAATGGCCGGTCAAGCTCAAAACTTGGCTTGATTGTCTGTCCTCCATCTTCAAACCTCGTGAATGGTCGGGCAACCGCCAACGAGCACCATCGGAGGAGTTTGGCCAAGCGATTGAAGACGATGAACGCGGTGAATAGTACTTTGGAAAGAATTGGAGAAGACTATGACTAGTGCAATTTTTTTCTTTTTGATTTTTAATTTTTTTAAAATGTGGTGCCACATCAAAGCCACTTGTCTCTAAAAGTGTCATGTTGGATCCACATCAACCTTTTAAAAGGTGTTTTTAGATGGAATTGTATGGAAAGGTAATTGTGTCACAACTAATATAATTTGAAATTTTTTGTGATCTTTTCTCTTGGTTAAAAGATATCTTTGTCCGGTTGATGTGGATCTCGAGAAGTTGACGATGATAAAGGGGGAGGAGACTGACACTAGCCCATATTGCTGACTAAATCATGAAAGTAACAATTTGTAAGAGTTAATGAAAATGGTCAATATTACAAAAAAAAAAAACAAAATGATACATTTGTGATAAGTTTACCTTAAACTTATTTTTTTATCATCAAAAACTCCAAATTTGTACATCTAAAATAATTTTAACACAAACTAATTTTATGAACACCAAAAGCCCTAAAGTAATGCATTTATAACAAATTTATTCTCCATTTATTGCCATTAAATTATATTGATATTATGAAAAATCACAAACTAGTATATTTATGATAACTAGAAGGTAAAACCCCAAACAAGCACACCCCTCAACTACCAAGTGTCATCCATACAATTTAATGGTAAAATTTGATGAAAACTCAAAAATGATAAATTTATCACAAATGTATCAATTTGATACTTTTGGTGTTCAAAAATTTAATTTAGGGTAAAATCGCCCATTTCCAAGTTTGAAGTTTTTCATAATATTAACCTTAATGAAAAATAAGGTACTTTAGGAATGAATTTTAACCCTCTAGCTTTATCAATTCCTTCAAAAATACTCCATGGATTTTGGTATGCTTTTTTAAGAATGTCTCACGTCACATAATTATAAAGTTTAACAAGACGATATATGCACAATGATCTCTGTTGACACCTAAATTTTACAAATTTATTTAAGACTTAATCATGTACAAGATTAAGAATTAGCCACTAAAAAAAACAACAAAACAAAAGAAAATACAAAAAAAGAAAAAACGAAAACGAGAGAGGCCATTCTCTCTTTCTTTTTTCCCCCACGCGCAGGCCCTTGTGCGGCCCATCTTCTTTTCTCCCTCGCGTGGCCCACGCGCGGCCCATCTTCCTCTTCTTTCTCCTCGGCTCGGCTCGTGCCCAGCTTTCTCCCCCGCTCTTGCTGGTCTTAGCTGAAAAAGACCTGCAAAAACAGAAAAAAAAACAGAGTAGCAGAAGTTGCAACAGCACAGCGAGAGCAAGAACATCGAGGTCCGGCGTGATCCGCGGGTCGGGGAGCAAGCCGGTCGACAGGCTGGCGAGGCAAGAACCAGACACACCGACCGTTGATCTTGAAGAGCTCGGTAAAAAAAAAAAAAAAAAAACGAGAAAAACAGGGGAGCAAGACAGAAAACACCAGCACAAAGCAAGAGAGAAAAGGAGAGAACGAAAAAGACAGGAAATTGGCCGAGAGAGATTTGAGACGGCCTTGGCGAGAGAGCTTGAAGGAAGGAGAGGGGTAGAAACGGAGAGTGACCAGGAAGAAGGAGGCCTGGAACCCACCTCAGCCGAACATCGCTCAGCCACCCCCGACGCGAGCTTGCGCCTCCTAGCCGGAACCACCAAGCCGCGGCTTCCTCTTCCTTGAATTCGAGTTTTTGCAGTGAGTTTCCTGGTTTTTGGTTCGACTCGTGTCAATTTCCCAAGGATTCCGGCTCGGGGGTGTGCGAGGCGACCGGACATTGTCCGATCAATCGATCTCGCCCACCGTTCGCCACCCTCGAGCCGGGTAGGGACGTCCGTGGTCAAGCACTTCTCTCTGGGAACTCCATTGCTTATTTTTATTTAAATGGAACTGAAATGATAAATGGGTCTCGTTTTTCTTAGTCTACGAGCATGCTCTGTTTGAATGAGCCGTTCCTTTTGTCGAGTTTGAGCATCGCTGGGTCCTCTTTTGCATCTAGACGCGAGCTAGAGTCTAGGATGGGCTTACGACCTTCTTTAGCCTGTGCTCATCACATATATAATGCCTCAGCGTTAGTGTCGTTCTGAAAATGAGCCCGAGGTTTTGTTTGTTTCCGTGAAAGCGCACTGTGGATCTGTTCGACAAATTTTCATCGACTTGAGATGTTGTAGGACGAGCTAGATACCAAAGCGGCGAGCTATACCTCGATTTGTCGCGAGTTGGCCCGCTTCCTGCCGTCTTCGAGTTGGGTAGGGAACTCCGTGATGAGATGCTTGTCCGCATGAACCCTTGCTGCTCCACCTTGTTTTGGTCTAACCGGAAGCCAAGTCTTGTTCCTTTTGTTAGCCCATATGCACGCTGAGTTTAAGTAAGTTGATGTGGTCGATTTTGCATGTTTATTGATGATTTCTCTGGGTCTAGACTCGAGCGGGTCCAAAAGGAGTTAATAACCTCATCCCGAGTCAGTGCTTACCACGTGTTTGATAAAACGCTTGAACTAAGTTAACGTGGATTAGGTCATGAATTTCGGATCATTTGGAATGAGTATGCTCCTGTCTTGCGTAAAAGGAATCCTTTATGGATCATTGAGCATGATTTCATTTAGGTTTTGTTGTTGTTATGGCTGAATCTGAACATTTCTTGATGTTGACGTAGTTCCTTAATATTTAGGGAGTTCAACTGTTCATTAGTGTCCGTGTTCCATTCCTTGTCTTCTTGTTGTTCTTTTGCGCCTGTTCATCTTTCCGTGGGATAGCGACTACCGGTGGATGGGCAACGGAAGGGTCACCGATTGTTCAGGGCCGTGTCGTTAGCGTGCGGATGGGATTCGGTGGGAAGGAGCTTCGGCGAGGAAGTTGCAGAATTGGCATTAGCTTTAGGAAGGAGAAGATGCAGTAGAATAGCCGAAATAGGGAAAAAGACAAAAAAAAAAAAAAAAAGAAATAAAGAAAGGTAAATAAAAAAAGGTAGAAAAAAAAAGAAAAAAAGACAAAAGTAGCTTTGGGGATAGGAGTCGCTGAAAAAGGGGGAAGTGCAGCAAAGAAACGACAGAGCAGTGATAAGATAATTTTAAAAAAAAAAAAAATCAAAAAATATTTAAAAAATCAAAAAATCAAAAAATAATAAAAATAATAAAAATCAAAAATATTTTCCGAAATTAAAAAAACTCAGAAAACATTAAAAAAATTCGACTTTAAAATAAATTAAATTAAATTAAAAATTTTAAAAAATTAAATTAAAAAATTAAATTAAATTAAAAATTTCGAAAATCTAAAAACAATGGAGTTTGGTTAGGAATTGCTATATATTGCTGCTTTAGTGTAATTAAGCCTTTATTTTTCTTGTATGTTGTTTTTATCGCATGTTTAATTTGCGTGTTCTGTGTTTAATTTGTACATGTTTAATTTTAGGGCAAACAGGATCTTGGTAGGCATAATTATTACTTTATTGATTGTGCACCTGCATGCTCACCCCCTATGTTAGTGGATAGGTATGAAATCGATCTAAACTGCCTAATGAAAATCATTTCGTTTAAAATGAACAAGATTAAGTATCGAAATGATACTAATTGGTTAATTAGTGTAATCAAGTCTCCGATCCTAGATTCTCTAGTTGCGTAGGAAATGAAGCACGCTCCCATGCCTCACTTGGTTTCTAGCCGACCCCAATAAGCTAGTGGCGACTCCTTTTGTGCAAAATTTTTAAGAATATCCCAACGTCACGTGAGATATGGGCTTGGGAGAGTCTGCGCCTAATCATGGGCCTTAGGTCCATCCTTTAGATAATACCCCTAAACCTGTTCTCTCTCCCCGAAGGTAGGTCGCAACAATCTCCCTCACTACTATTAGAATATCTTAATAAAAAGTACCGCCTCCACTCACTAGCAATAGGCTATCAATAATTTGTACAATTACGTGAGGACTTTGCCTAAGAACCTCAACTATGATGTCTCCCGTGGTCATTTGTAGGGGTGTGCAATTAGACCAGGTATACCCGAGAACCGAACCGGCCCACCCGAAAAACAGGGTCGGGACTAGGTCCCTTTGAAACCGGTCCGAAAACCGATTCATAAAATTCAAAACCGGTTTAAACCGGTCCGCGTACCGGGTCCGATTGATTACTCACCCAAGAACCAATTCCCCGACTGATTTTGGAACCGGTTTTGTAAGAATAGGTCCAAAACCCTATTTTTTCCTCTTATTTTTGTTTTTACTCTCGCCAATCACACGGTGCTTTTCCACACTCTCTTTCATCGTTCCTCTTCCTCACTTGCTTCCCTCCCTCATCGACTCCCTCTCGCACTATCTGACGAACATATGGTGTTCGTCACCATTAAATATTTGTGTACCATATGGATTGGCTTACCTAATTTCTCTTTTGTAGGAGGAATCTTTATGTAGTAGTTATGGGAATAAGACAAATATTAAACCCATGTTTGTTGTTAATTATTTGCCTTATAATTTTATTTATTATAATTAGCCATGTGGATCCTTAATTTTTCGTTTAGTCAAAAAGTTCATGTATCTAGTTATTACAAGTGTTTAATGTTTCAATACAAATTATGAGGATTATGTTATTTTCTCGCATATTAATACAAAATTTGAAATCATATAGGATATCGGGAGTTTGCAAAATAGGTTCCAATGGAAACAAGATTGACCCTGGAATCGGACCGGAAAAACATGGTGGGTCGAGTACAGGGTCCAATACAAATAGGATCGGGTACATGGTCCAAAAAAGAGGAATCGTTTATAACAGGATTGGGTACAAGGTCCAGGTCTAAACCCTACCATCTAATCACCCCTAGTCATTTGTTTAACAAATGCAGTGGATCCCATGTATTTGCAGCCCCACTTTCCTAGACTAGGCTATCAATAATTCATAAAAGACTATCCCGACACATTGTTTGTTTAGTCTTCTTTTTAGGCCACTTGGGGACCTAAATGTTCACCTTTGATTATAAAAAGTGCCTAAGTGCCCATCGCCTTATGTATATCCTCACGGAAGCAACCGAGCACCCATCCAAACTTTGTCTGACGCAAAAGCATAGAGAGCCAAAAATGAGTTCCACTCAAGACCAAGTGAAACCCTGCCATGAAGAAGAAGAAGAGGAAGACCCATGCCTCAAAGCCCTCCTGTACTCTAGCTCTCAAGTCTTCCCAAGGATCCTGCACGCCGCGGTCGAGCTCGACCTCTTTGGGATCATAGCCCGAGCAGGCCCCGAGGCCTACATGTCGCCCCCCGAGGTGGCCTCCCTGCCCAGACCCCCGAGTCGGCTGAGATCATCGACCGGGTCCTCCGTTGCCTCGCGAGCCACTCGCTCCTTGTGTGCAAGTCCGAGACACTCAACGGCGGGAGGACTGTGGAGAGGCGGTACGCGATATCGCCGGCCGGGAAGTACTATGTCAGGGATGAGGATGGCAGCTCCGTCGGCTCGCTCTCTCTCTTCGCCTTCCACCAAGCTACCATTGACGTCTGGTAAGTGGAAATTCCTTCGTCTGTGAATACATGACCTATTTATGATATGAAATATTTTACCTAGGACAGGCTCAAGATACACTGTCATCTTAACACCCAACAAGAGGAAATTAGATCGAGCGATGAAATTTGAATCAAACAAAACCTTATTTACCTTTTT
Organism: Eucalyptus coolabah; assembly: GCA_014182585.1. Classification (NCBI taxonomy): domain Eukaryota; kingdom Viridiplantae; phylum Streptophyta; class Magnoliopsida; order Myrtales; family Myrtaceae; genus Eucalyptus; species Eucalyptus coolabah. The sequence continues at coordinate 50,067,698 of CM024624.1, forward strand.
TGCAATTACAGGCTCCAATTCAAGGAAGCAATTTTGGGAGGAGGAGGCAACTTGTTCCAAAAGGTCCATGGCAAGACCATTTTCCAGTGCATGAAGGAGGACTCGTCCCTGAACAAGCACTTCAACGACGCGATGGCTGGCCTCTCCACGACGCAGACGAGGAAGATCCTCGAGGTCTACCATGGGTTTGATGGGATCACGACTCTAGTTGACGTCGGCGGCGGAAAAGGCACAACACTTAACATGATTATCTCAAAGTACCCCTCAATCAAGGGCATCAACTTTGATTTGCCCCAAGTCATCGAACATGCCCCTTCCTATCCCGGTATATTATTATCACATGCTTTCCTGGCTTAGTTGCGCTTATTTAGGTTCCAATTATTTAGCACAAAATCATGTTTGCCAAAAATTAGAGGCATTATTGTTTCCAAATTAGGCCTACAATTACATTAGTAAAAATGGCGCGCAGGCGTGGAGCACATCGGAGGGGACATGTTCGTGAGTGTCCCGGAGGGCGACGCGATCATGATTAAGGCAAGCTTCATGAATCCTTCTCATTAATTATACTACTCGAACGCGAGCCATGTCCTAATGACTCCGCAAATTGGGCAGGGCACGTGCCACAATTGGAGCGACGAGTCGTGCATCAAGTTACTGAAGAACTGTTACAAGGCATTGCCGGCGAACGGGAAGGTGATCGTGATGGACTTCATAATGCCAGACGAGCCGGAGGATACAATGGCGTCTCGATACGTGTCACTGCTCGACAACGCCATGTTGATCCAGCCAGGAGGGAAGGAGAGGACCGAGAAGCAGTTCGAGTACCTGTGCAGAGAAGCAGGATTCACAGGCTTTAAGGTCGCTGCCCGAGCTGTGTCTGCACTGGGAGTGATTGAATTCACCAAGTGATCGAATGAAACTCCAAGATGCTTCTGATACGATGTTCTTTCTTTTCTTTTTAGTCTCTGTCGGATTTGTACCTCTTTGTCCAGGACCAGGTGGTCTTAACTTGTGTGCACGAAGCAAATAGGCATTGTGGAATTCAATGAATATGAAATGCTTTGAAAGGGATTTTTCTGCCATCAAGATTTTTCTCTTTTGGTTTAGCCTTAGCTCTCTTTATAGATAGGGTTAATACTATTAAAAACTCTAAATCAAATACTTATAACAAATTTATCCCAAATTAATATTTTAATCACCAAAAACTCTAACCGATATACATGTAAAAATGGAAAACGTAAAACCTCAAAGTAAAATTTCAATCACATCCGCATCAATTACCATGTGTCATCTAACCCAACAAATTTAATGGTAAATTTAAGAAAAATTAAAACGAAAACTAAGGGATGTAAATTATCACAAATATAATAGTTTGTGATTTTTGTATATTAATTATTTTTTAAATAAAATAAGATGAATAAGATGATTGTGAATTGAACACAAAAGATCTTAAATAAGTATATTATGGCCCAACAACTCATGCAACCATTGATGGCATGTGAATTATTAGACGTGTAAATATAGCAGGTATAAAAGAAAATTCAATTCCTTTATTAGGACCCCAGCCTGCTCGAGTAAACTAATTTCATATCAAAGCTCAACTCAGCTATTTAGTCAAGCTACCTAACTAAATTTGGGTTTAGAATCAAGTGGAGTTTGACCAATTTAATAGTGAGATCAAGCAGCTTCCTAACAACTTGACTCACTTCTATCCTCAAGCATCATTTGCCTTAACCCTCCAAAAGTGTGTTGGGTGTTAAAAAAGACTCGTTGCATACTTTTTCATTTTATATCATCATCACAAGCCAGAAACTTCTTCTACATAAAATCATTAAATTGGAAGGTGCAGGCCCATTTCCTTTCACAGTTTTCGGCGTGAAATTTGGACCTCCATATGCATTGATGCATGATCAAGATTGCAATGGAAATAAACCTATTCATCACATTAAGCTAAAGTCCAGAGAACCACATTGGATAAATCAAAAATTCATGGACAATATTGTACATTGAGTCACAATTCACATCTTCCACCCATCATTAAATGGCCTGAATAACAATCCAATTCAGTAATAAAAGCAACCGCGGAGAAAGCTTAACAAGATCTTATATAACGGTTCAGTTTTGCGGTTATCTTTCATAAGAACACTCGGAGAAGTGCATCAAGAAGTTGATTTCTGAGTGGCTGGGTCATATTAGAGTCAATATCACAACGCCATTTGGTGCTGAAACTCCCATCAAACGCATGGTGTGCAAGGGATGTTCGTTAAACGCAGCACTCTGATCACTCTCGGTGCGCCAAATACCATAACTGGACCGTCGATAGCAACAGAGAACCACCGAACTATTAGTCATTGCAGCTTGCTCAAATGTTACAGTTGGATAACGAACGCCGATCATAATAAAGAAAAGCCTCATCATAAGTAGGATAACTCGGAAGCTTGCCTTCGTGGAGTTTCCGTCAAAGTCGGCAGCGGAGGCAAGACCACCGACGGGGCGTTCGGTTGCGGCGGAGGTGACAGAGAGGAGCAAAGCTCAACGTCGAAGGTGGGAGTAGGAGTTGGACTCGTTCTAAATTTCTGCATGTTTTTCGGTAATAAAAGACGGGGATAAAGGCGGTGCATCCATGAACCTTTCAAAGTATTCGACGAGGTCCTAGAATTATCATTTTGTGCGATTGAGTATTTAAAGCATATGCTTTTTATTCGAATTAGTTCTTCGATTAAAATAAAATTAGAAATGCCGATGTTGATAGGCTTCCGAGTGACCACGTCAACATTGACCGAATAAATTTGTTTTGAGAAAATTACCACCAAAAAAATCACAAACATAAGGCAATTATATCAATTCAGTCTTGAAGCCTTTTATTTTTGCCAATTCAGTTCATATGGCCAATTTTGGGTTGCTGACACCAACATGAATACTCGCTTCACTATCTTAACGTGAATAATTTTTAATAATATTTTATTTTTTCAAATTATTTTTTTTTTTTTCCTCTTTCCTCTAGCTAGTCATCAACACGCTCAGCCTCACTTGGCAATGGTGAAGCCAAGTCTCGCCAGTAGCTAGTGAGGTTGAGCCTTATTGATCCTCACCATTGGCTGGTGGCTGGCAACAACTGGCTAGAGAAAAATGAAAAAAAAAAAAAAAATAAATTTAAATTTGAAGAATAAAAATATTGTTAAAAATTGTCAACATTTGTGTTGGTAGGACGATGTCCACATCAATGTCAGTCTCCCAAAATTGGCCAATTAGACTAAATTAGCACAAATACAAAAATTTTAATACTGTATTATCATAATTAATCGACAAAAAAATTTACACAATTGTAATAAGTTTATAATTTTTTTTAGTAATTCTTTCAATTTGTAATTACATGTGATTTTCAGGTGTTGATTAAATAAAAAAAAAAAACAACCTGAGAGAGAGAGAGAGAGAGAGAGAGAGAGAGAGAGAAGATGTGGAATGCAGCTGGAGGTGACGGCAACGAGAGCTGCCAAGAGAGAGAGAGAGAAGATGTGGAATGTAGCTGGAGGTGACGGCAACGAGAGCTGCCAAGCTATTGCTCTCCATGTTGGGCGTCGCTCGACCCCAACAGGGGCCAAATCTTAGCCTAGATTGGGCAACCTTAGCTGCGGGACACAGGGTCGCACGACCCAATCGTCAATTATCAAGGTGACAACCTCTGACATTGCCTTCTAACCAAAAAAAAAAAAAACTCTCCGGCATCACCTCGCCAGGGCCTTGTGGCCACCGGTTACACCTGACAAAGGTTCATCAACCATCCAAGCCCAATTTGGATTTGAGATTGATCCTAAACTTTTCAAATATCATTTTTTATATTTTTGTTAATATTTATTTTGTTGTTTCGACATCAAAGGTTGCGCCTCCTCCCACACACCTGGGCGGGGTTCGGTGTGCCCATGTCAAAACTAAGAGTCATGCCTGATCTTATTTTAAAATTTTCCTTTGTCAATTTTTAATATTTATTTTTTCAATATTCATCGATTTTTAATTTTTTTAATTTATTTTTCAAATGCCGCATAGGACGTCACGTCCCCATTTTATGACGATTCAGTCTTGCCAACATGTCCATAAATTATTGGAAGGAAGGAACAACTCATATAAAAAAGCACATAGTTTAGAGATTCAATTTTGCATAAAAAAAAATAGAAATCGCTAATCGGTTAATCTCTTATAAAATATTTAATTTCGATCGCAGAAGTACCTTTTTTTTTTTTTTGGTGTGCAAATATGTATTTTAGTTTTATTTTGTAAACTATAAAACCTTTCACGTCGGCATACCGTATATTAGCATCCTTCCGAACATTAAAAATTGGTGGGAACATAATTGACAATTCACATGAACGAGTGGTGACATTATGGGATATTCATATCAATACGTATTGACGTCATAGTAATCTATTTTTCTATCTAACGTTTATTTCGCTTGTCAATTCTTGTCTGAATACGAGTCCCATATTGTTTGAGATTTGTCTTGAATTCATGCTGGCATACGCATTAGAAAACCTTTTCCTTTTTTGCATCATTTCACTCCATTTTCGGATTTTCTCTCTACATTATTATTTTATTTTGCAATCAATGCAAATGCGACATAAATATGTATATATATGTAATGATATATTTTCTGAAATCAGTCTTTGTAAAAAATTTGCGAGTCTGGCGTAATTTCAGTTGTGTGCTGCAACTGGCCTAGTTGACGAAATGGTTGAGAGTTATTTTCGAAAAAGCCAAAGCCAAATACAAGGATGTCAATAAACCGAATATTGTCAAGCTAGTCAAACATGCATTTCTATAAATAAATAAAAAGAGAATATCAAGGGTCATATTCTTTGTCAGTAGCACAATTCAATCCTTGGTTAAAAAAAAAAAAAATAGGGAGTTCAACCTCGCATTCATTGCACCCCTTCTACACATAGGGATTAGGAACATTGCATTCCACTAGGGCTTGGAATACATTTCATTAGGCCATTCATCCATAGGTTGAAAGTTTATATTTTCGACAAAACTGAGAAAATTTACCTTTGACCAAAAACACCGTCGTTTCATCACCCTGCATCATTCTCTTCATTCCATTGCTTCCGCACATCTAATTTAGGGACACTAAAGTTTGGGCCAATAATGAATAATTCAACTTAGGAAGGCTCGAGGAGCTAGTCAACTCCCAAAATCTATGGTTGACTTTTACAACGGAGCCCATTTGGACTTTCCTGGCCCAAACGGGGCCCAATAAGCGTGATTCCACGACATGCTAGCCACCCAGGCCGAGTACAAGATTCAAGAAATACCCTGTTCGCGTGGTAGCATTCGATTCCCGTTCTCTCTCCCTTTGCCTATTGCCGTTTGGTTTAGCACATGCTAAACGTCAAAGCTATTTGGGGAAATATAAATCATGTTTGGTTGAAATTTCTTTAGAAATGAACATTGAGTTGAACGTGTGTTTGGCAAAAAAAAAAAAAAAAAGCTTTTACAATGGACTTTGAGTTGCCCTTTGGTGCCTACTTATGATAGAATAAAATTGAATATAAAAGAAATATAAACCAAATAAATTTATTCTATAGGGGAAGTGGGATAAAGTGGATAGAATATTTAATATCCATAATAAGAATTTTTTTTTTTCAAACAACAAACTTATTAAATTAACAAAATTAAAATTATATTTCAATATAATTAATATTTGAATTTTAATATGAGAAATTCAAAATAACAAAAAATAACAATTTATTTTAATTTAATCTTATTTTTATTTATATATTTGAATTAAATTATATTTTATAATATAAATTCAATATATAAATTTAAACATATACTTATATTTATTACATATTTTAGGCATTTTAGTATTTTTTTAGTACAGTTTATTGTTTAATAAACTAATGATGAAAGGAGAAGAAAGAAATAAAAAAGATATTAATTAAAAAGAAGAGGAAAATAAAATAAAAATAAAGTATAAGAGATTTTTTTGTAAAATTTTTTTTGTTCATATATATTAATATGCCGTTTATATCAAATAATAATATAATATGAATATATCCAACTTTATTACTATAATTACCAAATAATTGATAAGATATAAATAAATTTTATCATATCTAATTTTATTTAACTAGAAATTCGAATGGTCAAATGTAGCATTAAGAATAAGTGGGTCCCACGAGGCCATAAGTGCGCACCATGTTTTTATTTTTTATTTTTTTTTAACGCACACCACGTTAGAAAAGGTCAAAAAAATCTAAAAAAAGACGAAAAATATTGCACCGCCCATCGTCTTCCTCCCGAGGAAAAAGTACGAAGCTTCAAGAATGTCGAGCTGGAGAGCTTGGGAGGCTGCCATGGCCTCTCCACCTCGAAGCCTGGCTTGTCTGACCTTGACCTTCGAAACTCACAACCGCCATGACCGCTCTAGCTAGAAGATTGGCTTACTTAAGGGTCTAATTTAGTCCTTCAAAGCTAGCGGGCAGTCGCAAGTTGCCATGGCCAAGCTTCGAATTCACGGGTGGTCCCCAGCCGCCATGGCCAAGCTTCGAAGCTCACGACTGCCATGACTGCTCTAGCTCAAATCTTGGCTTGAGGTATGACTTCGACCTTTGAAGCTCGCGAGTATTCGCAGGCAGCCAAGGCCAAGTTTCGAAGCAGCTTTAAGGTCGAGCTTCGAAGCTCACAGCCGCCATGGCCGCTCAAGCTCAAAGCTTGGCTTGATCATCTGTCCTTCATCTTCAAACCTCGTGAATGGTCGGGCAACCGCCAACGAGCACCATCGGAGGAGTTTGGCCAAGAGATTGAAGACGATGAACGCGGTGAATAGTACTTTGCAAAAGTATTGGAGAAGACGACGACTGGTGCAATTTTTTTCTTTATAGTTATTAGTTTTTGGAGAATGTGGCGCCACATCAAAGCCACTTGCCCTTAAAAGTGTCACGTTTGATTCATATTAACTTTTTAAAGGTGATTTTAGATGGAACAGTAAGGAAGGGTTATTGTGTACAATAAATATAATTTAAAATATTTTGTGATCTTTTCCCTTATTTTAAAGATATCTTTGTCCAATTGATATGAATGTCCAGAAGTTGACGGCGATAAACGGGGAGGAGACTGACACTAGCCCATGTTGCCAACCAACTTATTAAAGCAACAAGTTGTGAGAGTTAATGAAAATGATTAATATTACGAAAAACTCAAATCGGTACATATGCGACAAGTTTACTTCAATACCTAAAATAATTTTAACTCGAGTAATTTTCTAAACATCAAAAATCTTAAAGTAATGCATTTATTTCTATTAAATTATATAGTATACTTATGACAAATGGAATATAAAATTTCAAATTAGTACACCACTTAACTACCAAGTGTCATCAAACTCAACAATTTAACAGTAAAATTTAATGAAGACTAAAAAAAAAGGATAAATTTATCACAAATATATCAGTTTACTGCTTTTGGTGTTCAAAAATATAGTTAAGGTAAAATCGCCCATTTACCAATTTCAAGCTTTTCATTACATTACCCTCTAGCATGTCGGTTCCTTCAAAAATACTCCTGGAATTTTAATGTGCTTTTTAGGAGTATCTCACACGTCACATAATCATAAAATTTAACAAGATGATATATGCACAATGATCTACCTCACTTTGATATTCTATAATTAGAATATCTAAATAATAAGTATCGCCCTTATTCATCAACCTAAGCTTTTAAAAAAGTCGGTATTAGCCCTCAAAAATTTCATATAATATCAAGGGAAAATGTCACAAATGGTCCATGGACTTCTACTTAATATGCAATCTCGTCCTTAAACTTTCGATTTATTCAATTTGGTCCATAAACTATCGATAAATGTTCGATCTAGTGCTTCCGTTCAAACCGTTAAGTGAGGATTGTTTTTCCTTTCTTCTTTTTTTTTTCTTCTTCTCTCTTCCCTCCACCGGCCATGACGGAGCTAATGGAGGGAAGCCAACATCCGGCGAGAGTCGCCCTCACTTGGGCTAGCTAGGGCCACCCTCAGGTGTCGGGCAAGAGCCGTCCTTTCCCCGCATCGAGCAAGGACGGCCCTCACCCGATGCCGCGGGGCGGCCCTTGCCCGATGCAAGCCAAGACGGCCCTCGCTTGTCCGGCGAGGATGGCCTCGCCCGATGCTTTGGCGAGGGTGGCCCTAGCCAGCCCAAGCGAGGGCAACCTCGCCAAATGCCGGCTTCCCCTCGCCAACCATGGCGGAGGGAAGAGAGAAGAAGAAGAAGAAAAAGAAAATGCCCAATTCCATTAACTTTAACTAACGGAATAACAAAATTGGTCAATTTTCAAATAGTCATGGGCTAAATCAAACATTTATCAATAGTTCATGGACCAAATTGAGCAAATCAAAAGTTCATGAACGAGATTGCACATTAAGTAAAAAACGAGGGATCATTTGTGACATTTTTCTAATCTCCAAGTTAGGAGGTCTACGCACCTCATCCATCTTTGCCTTGTCATCCACCGGTCCACGTTTGACTTTGCCTAAGCACCTAAACTATGATGTATCGCGTGGTTTTGTAATGTAATGGACCTCATTTATGGGCAGACCCCATTTTCCTGCACTAACACTAGGCCATCAATAATATATACAATTACGTGAGGACTGTGCCCAAGAACCAAAGCTATGATGTCCCCCGTGGTGATTTGTTTAGCAGATGCTGTGGATTCCATGTACCTGTAACCCCATTTTCCTACAGCTGGCTATCAATAGGTCGTACCAGACAATCCCGACACATTGTTTAGTCTTCTTTTTTGGCCAATTGGGGACCTAAATGTTCCCTTTTCATTATAAAAAGTGCCCATCACCTTATGTGTATCCTCAAGGAAGCAACCGAGCACCCATCCAAACTTTGCCTGACGCCAAAGCATAGAGCGCGAAAAATGAGTTCCGCTCAAAGCCAAGTGAAACCCTGCCATGAAGAAGAAGAAGAAGACGACCCATGCCTCAAAGCCCTCCTGTACTCTAGCTCTCAAGTCTTCCCAAGGATCCTGCACGCCGCGGTCGAGCTCGACCTCTTCGGGATCATAGCCCGAGTGGGCCCCGGGGCCTACATGTCGCCCCCCGAGGTGGCCGCCCACCTCCCTGCCCAGACCCCGGAGTCGGCCGAGATCATTGACCGGGTCCTTCGTTGCCTCGCGAGCCACTCGCTCCTTGCGTGCAAGTCCGAGACACTCGACGGCGGGAGGACTGTGGAGAGGCGGTACGCGATATCGCCGGCCGGGAAGTACTACGTCAGGGATGAGGATGGCAGCTCCGTCGGCTCGCTCTCTCTCTTCGCCTTCCACCGAGCTACCATTGACGTCTGGTGAGTGGAAATTCCTTCGTCTATGAATACATGAAAGGTGTTACCTAGGACAGGCTCAAGATATACTGTCATCTTAACACCCAACAAGAGGAATTAGATCGAGCGATAGAAATTTGAATCAAACAAAACCTTATTTACCTTTTTTGCAATTACAGGCTCCAATTCAAGGAAGCAATTTTGGGAGGAGGAGGCAACTTGTTCCAAAAGGTCCATGGCAAGACCATTTTCCAGTGCATGAAGGAGGACTCGTCCCTGAACAAGCACTTCAACGACGCGATGGCCGGCCTCTCCACAGCGCAGACGAGGAAGATCCTCGAGGTCTACCACGGGTTCGACGGGATCATGACTCTAGTTGACGTCGGCGGCGGAAAAGGCGCAACACTTAACATGATTGTCTCAAAGTACCCCTCGATTAAGGGCATCAACTTCGATTTGGCCCAAGTCATCGAACATGCCCCTTCCTATCCCGGTACATTAATTATCACATGCTTCCCTGGCTTAGTTGCGCTTATTTAGGTTCCAATTATTTAGCACAAAATCATGTTTGCCAAAAATTAGAGGCATTATTGTTCCCAAATTAGGCCTACAATTACATTAGTAAAAATGGCGCGCAGGCGTGGAGCACATCGGAGGGGACATGTTCGTGAGTGTCCCGGAGGGCGACGCGATCATGATTAAGGCAAGCTTCATGAATCCTTCTCATTAATTATACTACTCGAACGCGAGCCATGTCCTCATGACTCCGCAAATTGGGCAGGGCACGTGCCACAATTGGAGCGACGAGTCGTGCATCAAGTTACTGAAGAACTGTTACAAGGCATTGCCGGCGAACGGGAAGGTGATCGTGATGGACTTCATAATGCCAGACGAGCCGGAGGATACAATGGCGTCTCGATACGTGTCACTGCTCGACAACGCCATGTTGATCCAGCCAGGAGGGAAGGAGAGGACCGAGAAGCAGTTCGAGTACCTGTGCAGAGAAGCAGGATTCACAGGCTTTAAGGTCGCCGCCCGAGCTGTGTCTGCACTGGGAGTGATTGAATTCACCAAGTGATCGAATGAAAACTCCATGATGCTTATGATACGATGTTCTGCTTTCTTTTCTCGTTAGTCTCTGTCGGATTTGTACCTCTTTGTCCAGGACCAGGTGGTCTTACCTTGTGTGCACGAAGCAAATAGGCATTGTGGAATTCAATAAATATGAAATGCTTTGGAAGGGATTTTTCTGCCATCAAGATTTTTCTCTTTTGGTTTTGCCTTAGCTCTCTTTGTAAATAGGATTAATACCATAAAAACTCCAATTGTTATATTTATGAAAAATTTACCCAAACTAGTATATATGTAACAAACGGAGGGTAAAACTTCAAATCAATACACCCATCAATTACCATGTCATCCAACTCAGCAATTTAATGGTAAATTTAAAAAGAAAATAAGGGGATATAAATTTATAACAAGTGTACTAGTTTAGGATTTTTCATGATAAAAAAAGCAATAAGATGATTGTAAATTGAATGGAAAATATCTCAACATAAGTATATTGTGGCCCAACAACTCATGCAGCCATTGATGGCAAGTGAATTATTAGACGTGTAAATATAGCAGGTACAAATGAAAATTCGATTTCTTTATTAGGACCGCAGCCTGCTGGAGTAAACAATTTTCATATCAAAGCTCAACTCAGCTATTTAGTCGAGCTACCTAGTTAAATTTAGCTTTAGACTCACGTGGAGTTTGACCACTTTACCAGTGAGATCAAGCAGCTTCCTAGCAACTTGACTCACTTCCATCCTCAAGCATCATTTGCCTTAACCCTCCAAAAGTGTGTTGGGTGTTAAAAAAGGCTCGATGCATACTTTTTTATTGGATATCATCATCACAGGCCAGAAACTTCTTCTACATAAAATCATTAAATTGGAAGGTGCACGTCCCCAGTTCTTTTCACAGTTTTCGGCGTGAAATTTAGACCTCCATATGCATGATCGCGATTGCAATGGAAATAAACCTATTCATCACATTAAGCTAAAGTCCAAAGACCACATTGGACAAATTAAAAATTCATGGACGATATTGCACATTGAGTCACAACTTACATCTTCCACCCATCATTAAATAGCCTGAACAACAATCTAATCCAGTAATAAAAGCAACCGCACCGAAAGCTTAACAAGATTTTATACAACGGTTCAGTTTCGCGGTTACCTTTCATAAGAACACTCGGAGAAGTGCGTCAAGAAGTTGATTCTCTGCGCAGCTGGATCAGACTACAGTCAATATCACAACGCCATTTGTGCTGAAACTCCAATCAAACGCATGGTGTGCAAGGGATGTTCGTTGAACGCAGCGCTCTGATCACTCTCAGTGCGCAAATACCATAACTGGACCGTCCACAGCAACAGAGAACCACCGAAATAGTAGTCATTGCAGCTTGCTCAAATGTTACAGTTGGAAAAAGAACGCCGATCATAATAAAGAAGAGCCTCATCATAAGTGGGATAACTCGGAAGCTTGCCTTCGTGGAGTTTCCGTCAAAGTCGGCGGCGGAGGTGAGACCACCGAGGGGGCTGACCACCGACGGGGCATTCGGTTGCGGCGGAGGTGACAAAGAGGAGCAAAGCTCAACGTTGAATGCGGGAGTAGGAGCTGTACTCGTTCTAAATTTCTGCATGTTTTTCGGTATTAATAAGACGGGGATAAAGGCGGTGAATCCCTAAACCTTTCAAAGTATACGATGAGGTCCTTGAATTATCATTTTGTACGATTAGGTATTTAAAGCATATGCTTTTTATTCGAATTAGTTCTTCCATTAAAATAAAATTAGAAATGCCGACGTTGATAGGCTTCCGAGTGACCACGTCAATACTCACTAAATAAATTTGTTTTGGAAAAATTATCAAAAAAAGTCACAAACATATTTCTATTATACCAATTCAGTCTTTAAGCCTTTATTTTTGCTAATTTAGTCCATATGGTCAATTTTGGGTTGCTGGCACTGACATGAATCCGACCATCGCTAACATGAACAATTTTTAATAATATTTTATTTTTCAGATTTTTTATTTAATTTTTCTTTTTCTTTTTTTTTCTCTTTCCTCCAGCTAGTTGTCGACAACACTCAACTTCGCCCGACAATGGTGAAGCCAAGCCTCACCAGTAGCTGGAGAGGTTGAGCCTTACCGATCCTCACCATTGGCCGGTGGTCGACGGCAACCGACTAGAGGAAGAAGGAAAAAAAGAAAAGAAAAATAAAGTTAAATTTGAAGAACTAAAATATTATTGAAAATTGTCAACATTAGCATTGGCAAGATGGTGTCCACATTAGTGTCAGCTGTCCAAAATTAGTCGGATATACTAAATTAACATAAATGCAAAAATTTTAATACTGAATTGACACAATTAATCAACAAGAAAAGAATTAACACAATTACAATAAGTTTATAATTTTTTTAGTAATTCTTTCAATTTGTACTTACATTTTCAGGTGTTGATTAAATAAATAAAAAAAACAACCTGAGAGAGAGAGAGAGAGAGAGAGAGAGAGAGAGAGAGAGAGAGAGAAGATGTGGAATGCAACGGAGGCTAAGAAGCACCGACACTCTCCAGACCCTTCGTGTTATGTCCGACACTCCGACATTTGTCCGACACGCTCCGACATCCAGTCAACGCGTGTCGGAAATGCCAACACGTGACTTCGACACACACATGATTATTTTTACAAATTTCCAATACTTATGGGTTCTAAATATAAATATATGAAAAATAATAATAATAATAATAATAATAATAATAATAAAAGCTAAAACAAATTTCCAATTCTTCCGAACTCTTCTTAGTCGCAGGCACCTATCTGAGGCACCTCTCGTTCTCTTCTTTCGCCTTGAGTCTCTTGCCAGTGTTGCTTCACCAGCCGTGCGGCCCACCCCACTAGTCACCGTAGCCCCCGTGCCTCAGCCCCACCTGTCACCACAGCCACCTCCGACCCCACCTTCGTCTCTTGCAAGCATTGGGCCCGTCGCCCGACTAAGCGACTAGCGCCTCTACCTCTCACAGGCGTTGCATTGCTTCTCTTCATCTCGCGATTTCATCTTTTTGCTCATCTCAGGTTAGCAAGTTGTGTTATTCCATTTTCTTTTTCGATTCAGCATCTTGAATTTTTTTTATAATGCGATTTGGGATTTTTTTGCAAACCCTAGAGTTAGTTCGGGGAAAGGGGGGATTTGGTTCGTTTAATTGATGGATGATGATGAGGGTGAGATGATGTACATGAGGGCCAAGTTCAAGAGGATCGTGGGGTCAAGAGAATGCGAGGCCTTCTACATGATGAATCCAGATTGCAATGGAGCTCTCAAGCTTAGTGTCTATCTGCTCAGGGTTTGAAGAGCAAGATGAATGCTAAGGATGCTGCTCTCTCTGTCTCTCTGAGCTCAGTCCTCGGAGAGACTTTTTTTGTTTTAGGCCTTTTGGGTTCTGGAGCAAGAAGGATGCTAATGGTCATCTTGTTTAGCTGATCTTCAAATCAAGGCCTAGCTTAGTTCCTGTCTTTCCTATGTTCTTTTGTCTCTGTTTGTTATGTTCTTTGCTTTCTTGGGAGGTAGGGAAATGGTATACGAGGGGGTGTAATGTGGTTTTTCTCTTTGGGGATCAGGTGATCAGGTGAAGTTGTCTTTTGTTTTTTTTTTTTTATTGTTAAATTTTAAATTTAATAGTGGAATGTGGATTACTTATTTTTTCCTTTAAGTTTTATGAATTATCACAATGAAATGTAGTTGAATTTGTCAAATTAAAGCAATGAATGATATTAATACATGTAGGATTAATGTTTTTAGTATAGATTAATTACAGGCTCTTTTTATTGTTATTATTTAGTTATTTATGCATTTATATATAAAACTATTTATCTAATATATATATAACGTGTCGGAACGTGTCGGAATTCTCTACTTTTTTAGAAATGACGTGTCGGCGTGTCGTGTCGTGTCGTGTCACATGTCGTGCTACATAGGCTGGAGGTGATGGCAACGAGAGCTGAGCTACTACTCTCCATCTTTGCCGTCACTCGACCCCACCAAAGGCCAAATCTAGCCTTGATTGTGGAACCTTGGCTGCGGGACACAGGGTCACACGACCCAATCGTCAATCGTCAAGGTGACAACCTCTAACATTGCCTTCTAACCGAAAAAACCTCTCTAGCATCACCTCGCCGGGGCCTTGTGGCCACCGGTTATGCCTGGCCGAGGTTCATCAGCCATCCAAGCCCAATTTGGATTTGAGATTCGGCCTGAACTTTTCAAATGTCCTTTTTATATTTTTGTTAATATTTTCTTTTGTTGTTTCGACGTCAGAGGCTGCGCCACCTCCCACAAGCCTGGGCGGGGTTCGCCGTGCCCATGTCAAAATTGAGAGTCATGCCTGATCTTATTTCAAAAATTTCCTTTTTCAATTTTTATTTTTTATTTTTTCAGTATTCATCAATTTTTAATTATTTTTAAAATGCCGCATAGGACGTCACGTCCCCATTTTATGACGATTCAGTCTTGCCAACATGTCCATAAATTATTGGATGGAAGGACCAACTCATATAAAAAAGCACATAGTTTAGAGATTCAATTTTACATAAAAAAAAAAATTCAGAAACCGCTAATAGGCTAATCCCTAATAAAATAATTAATTTTGATCGCAGAAGTACATTTTTTTATTTTACCAAATATATATTTTGGTTTTATTTTGTAAACTATAAAACTTTCCAAGTCGGCATACCATATATTAGCATCCTTCCAAACATTAAAAAATGGAGGGAACATGATTGACAATTCACATGAACGAGCGATGATATTATTGATATTCATATCAACATATATTGACATTATAATAATCTATTTCTCTATCTAACGTTAACTTCACTTGCCAATTCTTGTCCGAATATGAATCGTATATTGTTTGAGATTTGTCTTGAATTCATGCTGGCATACGCATTATAATTTTTTTCTTTTTTTGCATCGTTTCACTCCATTTTCAGATTTTCTCTCTACGTTATTATTTCATTTTGCAATGGCAAAATTTCAAAAAGGACTCGAAGTGCCTTTATTTTCTCAAATAAATGCTCAAAGTGGACTTTATTTCAAATAAGGACATGAAGTGGTATTGATTTTTCAAATAGGGGTCTAAAGTGGCTTTGATTGTTTCAAATAAGGACCCGATCTCGCCAGTCGCCAGTTGGCTAAATTTTTTGACCGATCGAGGGTATTTTAGTCATTTAGGGGCTGTTTATTTGTGTTCTTTCTTTCTGGTCATGAACACAATTTCTGTT
The DNA here is from genome assembly GCA_014182585.1 of Eucalyptus coolabah. NCBI lineage: Eukaryota > Viridiplantae > Streptophyta > Magnoliopsida > Myrtales > Myrtaceae > Eucalyptus > Eucalyptus coolabah. The sequence continues at coordinate 50,083,343 of CM024624.1, forward strand.
TTTTTTAGAACAAAAAAGAACAAAAACACATTTATTTACGTTTTTGTTCCCTGGACTTGTTTCTATTCCGTAGAACAAATTTGGAACAAACAAGAAAAATAAAAACTTATTTCTTGCTCCCGAGAACGCTTCCCATAAACAAATTTTCTCTCACCTATTTTTTCCTTCTTTTCCTTTCTTCTTCTTTTCTTCTTCTTTTTTTCTTTGGCTGGTCGCCGGCCTCGACCATGGCCGACGACCAACCATCGAGGGCCGGCAACACCGGCAACCAACCATTGAGGGCCAGCCGACCGGCCGTCAAGGGCCGACGACCTCGCTAGAGTGTCGCCGGCCCAAGGCAGCCGAGCCTCGCCTTGGCTAGGCAAGCTCGAGTCTCGCCGGTGGCTGGGCGAGCTCAACCTCACCGGATTTAGGCGAGCTCAACCTCACCCAACCAAGGCAAAGCCACTAGCCCTTGTCGGCCGGTCACCGGCCATGGCCGAGACTACAGACCAGCCAAAAGGAAGAAAAAAGGAAAAAGGAAAAATAAAATAAAAATATTTAACAATTAAAAGAAACAAAAAAAATTATACAAGTGTACCAAACGTATTTCTATTCTTTTTCTATTCCAGAACATAAATTTTGTGTAGTTACCAAACACATTCTTCTATTCAAAAATTGTTCCCTTAATACACATAGTTTTTTTTTCTATTTCTGTTTCCTGAAATTTTTGAACGAAACGTTACCAAATGCACCCTTAGTATTTTTCCCTTTTGTCTTCCTTTTTTTCTTTGTTTTTTTTTTTTTCCTTGTTTTTCTTCCTCTTCGTCGGTGGCCCTTCGGCCACCCACGATGCCCACAGAGGGCTGGGTGAAGGTTGCTGTGACATCCCGAAATTCGAGCCCTCGAGGGATGAGTGAAGGTGAATTTCGTCAATGCATTGTTGGTTGATCTCACTCGGAATTGATCACTTCTGAGATACTGACCTTGAGGGGAAAGGCTAATGAGGACATAACTCGTACGGCTAAAGGACTCGACTTGGGAAAATGACTTGACCGTGAGATTTACGTGAGGACGATCCTAGATAGGCAGGCCGATTCTAAGGACGACTAAAAGTCGATTCGCAGACAGAACATAATGGAACGACGGGTGATTCCATTTACTATTATCGAATCCACGAACGACCCTATGTCGATCCTTAGTAATCGTGTACTTTGAAATAAGAATCTATCCTCCGTAATTTCATGCAGTCAAGGACAACCATGCATCGAGATGTCTTGAATGTGATTTGGCACGAGTCGGTCACGCGTGAATCCTCACAGCCACCCGTCAGTCTGAGTTGTAACCGAAATGGCATTTGGCGAAATTGACATGGCAAAGAACTTATGATTGACTTCGTGTTGGGAATGTCCTGGACGGACTTTGGGATGAAGCTACTTCGACAGTCGACAGAGCCGGTTAAAGCAATTGGAAAAAGAGATTTTCGGACCGAGGAAGCAAGCCCGTGAGGTCGTGGGCCGGGCCAAGCCGGTGTGGGCCCTAGGCCCAAAGGTGGGACAGCCACCAAATGGCCCTAAGTCAAGCAAGTGAACCCATTGGACCAAACCAACTATTTCTCTTTCAAAGCCCATGGTCTAACTTTGAGCCCAATCAAGCCCAACCAATTTCCAAGCCCACTCCTATTCATGGCCAAGCCCATTTCTTAGGCCCATCCACCAATTTCAGCCCAAGGTCAGATGTGTAATTTGTGCAAGTTGGAAATGACCAAATTACCCCCTAGTTGTAGGGAGAAAAGGCTAGAGAAGAGAGAGAAGATGAGGCCATCATGGGCATGGGGACTTGGGGCAGGTTTTATGGAGGCTTTGAGAGCCCTCCCATCACTCTCTCTCTCTCCCATTCGGCCTCCCTCGAACGGAGCTCTCTCTCTCCTCGTTTTCCCTCTCCTTCAGTTTCTGCTCCAGCTGACCCTCGTCAAAGAATCGAGTCAAAAGTGGTCTTCCCGAATGAATCAGCCAACGAGCCACATATCACCGTGACCGGGAGAAACAGACCGTTCCAACGAGCCTAATTTCGTCCCGAACGGAGCCGCCGGCCGTCCTGGGCGCCGCCGGGAAGGAACCAGTCGCCGGTCCGTCGGTCCGCCTGCAGCCTGCACTGTTTCGCGTTTTCGGCCATTTTTCTCCCATTCCGGTCCTTCCTCCGCCCATCCCAACCTCCTATAAGATCCCCAAGACCCCCGGGAGCCGCTGGTTGCCAACCACTCGCTCGCCGGAGCTCCGATCGGCCCGTTTTCGCCTTTGAAGTTGATGGTTTCTTCTCTGCAGTTCAGCCCAGATCAGAAGCAGAAGACAGCAAGAAGTTCCAGACTTCGAGGCCCGTTTTCAGTGTCTTCCCGGCCTCCGTTGGTGTCGCCGCTTTGGGGTTTATCGACCGCCTTGGTGTCGTGGTCGCCGTGAACTCACCGGCGCGCAAAACCGGTGAGTTTATCCTCTAATTCTTGCTTAGTGAGTTAATGACACTTAAGTGGTGTTTAGATTAGTCTAATTAGGTTTATGTGATTAAATTAGATTATTTTAATGTAAATTAGATTAGTTGTATGATTAGTTTAATGGATGTTTTATTAGAGCTAATTGTATGATTAAATTAGTGTAATCTTGTTTAAGCCCTAATTAATTATTTTTAATTAATTAATTATTTCGAATTTATAAATATTATTTTATTAAATTATATTATTATAATATAATATTTAATTATTTAATTTTCGGAATTAAATTTAATTATTTAATAATTTCGAAAATTATGCCGGGATGGCCGGTCGTTAGAATTTCGCGCTGATCGCAGCAGTGCGGTCGGTTTGTGTTAATTGTATGTTTAAATTGAGAAATTGAGTGATTGATGATTATGGTTAATAATTCCAAAAGTGTGGAATTGTGTGAAATTGATGAAGTTGTGGTATTTAACTTGAAAATACCCGGTGTTGGCTTTTAGCACCGTAATTGGTTTGTATGACCAGTTTGAATCGATTGGATTGATTGATTGATTGATTGAATTGAGGTATGAGTTGGTTTATTATTGAATGATAAGCTTTGGCGAGCATTGGTTTATATATATGTATCCGCTTAGGCAAGCAATTATGATATACATATATATATATATATATATATATATATATATATATATATATATTGCGGCTTCTGGTGAGCTATAGTATACTATATGAATATTGTGGCAGCTCTGGCGAGCTATTATATTATCTATCGCCACTGACTTTGGAAAGCGTATGTCTTATTAACGACTGGTTTGATAGACGGTATGGAAATATAGATAATGGAATTGAATTGAATCATTGCGAATGATTGAATTGATTGAATTAATAGACCGATATAAGTGTCGGTAGTTTCAGCTTGTACGAGCATTGCTTGAATATGAATTGTACTGACGTGCGGGAAAGGGGACTGAGGCGAGGTAAGCCCTCTATCCTATTTGTGTGGCTAGAGCGCCCGAGGCGTATTTTCTTCCTAATTGAGTTTTAGAGGGTAGGAATCGCTGAGATGTAGTCTCATCCCGGTTGTGGGATAATATTTCAGGTCCCTAGATGACAGTCGTGGAGGACCGGAAGTCCTGAGTTCGGAAGGTGGAGGCTAAAGAATTGGTGAACGTGTCGACAAGTTGGTCATAGGACGTTCCTTTTTGTTGAGACGGTCTATTTTATAGTCAATCCGGTGTTGTATATAAACCTATGTGTTTATAAGAAAGCTTGTTTGGTTGTGATTGATTGCCTCGCTTTTCTATCCCAAGTTAAATGTTGTCGGGGATTTGTTTCGCTTCCGCATGTGCAATAAAAATGAATGGGTCGGTGACGTGTCCCGGGAAGTCGCATTTGTATCGACCGAGTGGGATGTTCGCGCGCTCGGAGGATCGGGGCGTGACATTGCCCTCGCCAACGAGGGTGGCTATTTGCAAGGTCGGCCCTCACCGGCCCCGGGCGAGGCAGACCCTCGCCAGACCCTCGCCAGATCCGGAGAGGCTGGCCTAGCCTGCAATCAACCCTTGCCAAACCCTTGCTAACCTTTGCTAGATCTAGTAAAGGCCAGCCTCAATTGGGGCCGACGCTAGGCGACCTCACGGATGGCCCTTGGGCAAGGGTAGCCTCGCCCAGTAAGACTGTCCCTCACTTGTGGCCAACATGTTGGCCCTCACCCAGCCCTCTGTGGGCATCGTTAGTGGTCGGTCAGCTATCAACAAAGAGGAAGAAGAAGAACTGGAAAAAGGGGGGGGGGAAGACAAATAATGAAAATATTCTTGACCGCCGGAAAGTCGGGTCCTTATTTAAATGGACATAACCACTTCAGGCCCATATTTGAAACAAATAAAACCACTTTAAGTCCTCATTTGAAATAATATCCACTTCAAACATTTATTTGAGAAAATGATGATACTTTAAGTCATTATTTGAAATAAAGTCAACTCCATACCCTTATTTGAGAAAAAGATGATACTTCGAGTCCCCTTTTGGAATTTTCCTTTTGCAATCAATGCAAATGTGACATAAATATGTATATATATGTAATGTTATAATTTTTTAAATCAGTCTTTGTAAGCATTTTGCAAGTCTAGCGTAATTTTGGTTGTGTGTTGCGACCGGCCTAGTTAAGGAGACAGTTGAGAGTTATTTTAGAGAAAAGACAAAGCCAAATACAAGGGTGTCAATAAACCGAACATTGTGGGGCTAGTCGAACATGCATTTTTATAAATAAATAAAGAAAGAATATCTCGTCAATAGCACAATTCAATCCTTGGTTAAAAAAAAAGAAAAAAATAAGGAGTTCACATTGTGAAGATGATGCATTCATACGAAGAATCAATAATGCAGAAACTCGGTACGGAGGAATCGAAGATACAAAAATAAGAAGATATATTTGTGAAGATCAAGATTGATCAATGAAAACTCTGTATTCTCCTCTCGTTCTTGATCACAATGTACTTCAAGATTTGTACATCAATTGGAAGGAAACCTCTATATTGATTCCATACTCTCATCTATCTTTCTTGTATGTTTCTGTGTTTACAGAGAATCGGATGAGCACATCAGAAGACTCGAAAGATTACTTTCTCTCTCTCTCTCTAAAACTATACACCTTTCCTATTTAAGAAGATGAAGGCTAACAGAAAAAACTAACTTCAGTTTTGACTCTATAACTGACCGACGACTTCATATGTCTTCATAGAGGCAATCCGCAATCCTCAATCCATGTTTATCTTCTTTGACGAATTTTCCCTCGTTGATCACAAGCTTCATTAATCTTTATCTTAGCCGTTCATTTCCACTTGTATCAGTCACAGTCACTTCTTCTCTTCTTGCTTGTATCAGCTTCACTTGCTTTTCTCTTTTGCCAACTTCAGCAACCTTGACATCATCAGCCTTAGCTCTCTATTTATATATCTTAACATTCCCCCTCAAATTGGGAATAGGTGGATAACCAAGTCCCAATTTGGTGCGTAGTTGAGAATGTGTAAAGTGTGAGAGAGATTTGGTGAAAATGTCAGCAATTTGTGAAGTGCTCGGAATATACTAAACATTGAGTGATCCTCAAGAGACTTTTTCCCGAACAAAGTGAAAGTCGACTTCAATATGTTTTTTGCGAGCATGTAATATAGGATTGGCAGTGAGAGCAATAGCTGATTTATTGTCACAAAATAGATGTGTAGGATAGGTGAGAGCACAGCCTATGTCTCGTAAGACAAAGCTGATCCAAGTAAGTTCAGCCGAGGTAGAAGCAAGTGCACGATACTCGGCTTCTGTAGAGGATCTCGCTTACTATGGTTTGCTTCTTGGCTACCCAAGAGATAAGATTGGAACCAATATAAGTACAAAATCCTATAGTTGATCTTCGTGTTTCGTACACCTCGCCCCAATCGCATCTCGAAAAACCATACAGATGTGAAGAGCTTTGTGAGTGAATGAATAAACCAAGATAGATAGTGCCTTTGATGTATCGTAGCACCCTTTTAAGCCGAGAAAAATCTGCCATAGTTGGTGTCCGTAATTTCTGACACGGTAAATTGGTAGCATAGGCTATGCCAGGTTGTGTCAAAGTGAGATATTGAAGAGCACCTACCAAGCTGCGATATTCAAAGGATTGGACAGAGGAACAGAGTCTTGTTGCATGATAATTGGCTTTAGAGACAGAGGAGTACCGATTGGTTTACATTCAGACATGTGAGCTTGAGTGAGAAGATCACTAGCATATTTGGTTTGACACAGAAATAAATGATCCGAATTTTGTTTGACTTCAATACCAAGAAAATAATGTAGAGGGCCAAGATCTTTCATGTGAAATTTGAGACCAAGAGAATGAATAAGGATAGAGAGTAATTGAAATGAACTTCCAGTCAAGACAATGTCATCAACATACAATAGTAGAAGAATAGTATCCTGTTGATGATGATATATGAATAAAGATGGATCTGTAGAGCTGCAAAAGAATCCATACTCGATTAAAAAATCACTGAACTTATCAAACCATGCTCGAGGAGCTTGTCGAAGACCATAGAGTGATTTCCTTAGTAAACACACATGATAAGGTCTCTGTGGATCTTGAAAACTAGGAGGCTGCTCCATGTAGACTGTTTCATTAAGTGTGCCATGTAAAAATGCGTTTTTAACATCAAGCTGATGAATAGGCCACTTTGTCTCATCTTTGCTATAGATAGAACTATTCGATTGTGGCATGCTTGATTACTGGACTAAAAGTCTCTGTGAAGTCAATGCCTTCTCTTTAGCAACTAAACGAGCTTTCAACCTATCAAGACTACCATCAGATGCAAGTTTTGTTTTGAAGACCCACTTGCAGCCAATTACATTCATATGTTCGCCCGAGGAACTAAGTCCCGTGTTTTGTTTTGATATAATGCATCCATTTCTTCTGTCATTGCTTTATGCCAACCTTCATGCGCTAATGCGGATTTAATTGTCTTTGGTTTAGAAGGTACCGCATAGACAGCAAGACATGCATACCGGTGATGTATGAGAAATAGCTTGGTCGGATCCAATGCTTGTACTATTGGATAGTGGTGTATCAGCATTAAGTATGTAATGACTAGAAGAAATCTCCCGTGATATATGAGAAGTAGCTTGGTCAGATCCAATGCTTGTACTATTGGATAGTGATGTATCAACATCAGGTATGTCTTGGTTCTGTACAAATGAAGTTTCTGCATCATGTGGAACCATGGTAGAAATGACATGTCTCGATTGATCAGTATAGGACATAGAGTTTTGTTGTGTATTTTGAGAGTTGATGACTGTATTGTCTCTATCGAGTTGCAGATGTGCTGCAAAAGTATGAGAACCAGTATAAGGTATAGTAGAGACTGTTTCTCTATTTGCCGATTCTGTTAGCTGAACTTCTTTTGCCCATATCGATATAATGTTGTGAGTGGTGCATACTTTGTCAAGTGCAACTTAGTGAATGGGAACGACTTCTCATGAAACTTCATATGTCTACTGACATATATTCGACCTGTTGAAGGCACAAGACATCTGTAGCCTTTATAATGGTCACTATAGCCAATGAACACGCAAGTGAGAGATCTTGGATCAAACAAATGCTGAGCATAGGGTCGTAAACATGGATAACAGGCACAGCCAAATACTCTGAGGTGATCATAAGTTGGTTCTTGGTGATAAAGTTTTCTATGTGGTGATTGCATTTTCAATCTCGGTGTTGGAAGAAGATTGATGACATAGTTAGCTGTAATGAAAGCATCAACCCAATACTTCAGTGGAACTCTGCCATGATATAACATGGCAAGACCTAATTCAACAATATGCCGATACTTCCTCTCGAGATATCCCATTCGTGCGTGGTGTATAGGGACAAGAGAGATTTTGTTTTATACCACAATCTTGCAAATGAGATTGAAACTGTGGCTGAGAAATTCTCCTCCCCCATCACACTAAAAGACCTTGATTTTTGACTCAAATTGGTTTTCTACTTGCTTTTGTAACATAACAAAGATCTTATAGAAGTCTCGACTTCAATTTTAATGGATATATCCAACTATATCTAGAGAAATTGTCCACAAATAGAACATAATACTTGAAATTCTGAAATGAAGTCACGGTGATTGACCCCATATATCACAGTGGATTTTCTGTAGGGGCATAGTTGTTACAGATTCAGAGGATGGAAATGGTAAAGCTGCATTCTTAGCAGTTTGACAGCTGCTACATACACTCAGCATCTTATTGCTACATTGAATGAGTTTTTGATTCTGCAAATACTTCAAGATATGCAGATTGGTGTGTGCTAATCTTTGATGCCATGTGTCCTCTTCTACTGCTCTGTGTCTCTGAGCTAGAAAGGCTTGTGTTGTTTGTGAATTCACTTGATATAGTCCTTTAGTTTTCCTTCCGAGCAACAAGGTTGTGTTGGTCCAATTGTCCTTTATATATACACCAAATTTGTCAAAGACAAATGAGCATGGGTAATCATCTGTTAATTTGGATACTAATAACAGATTTTTCTTTATATCAGGGACAATTAGAACATCATTCAAAGGCAATAGACTTTCTTCAGTATGCAACAATGTATTACCAGTACGTGTAATCGACAAGTGTGATCCATCACCAATCATGACAGTGTCATAAACAGTACATTCAGAAGAGTTTTGAAGTATACCAGGATTAGCTATAATGTGTGCGGTTGCACCAGTATCTGGATACCACTCGCTGCCTTTGGCATCCTCGAGATGTATAGCTGCTAAAGCTATTGGTATCTCCTCAGCTTGATACGAGTTATCAAATCTATACCAGCAAAGCAAAGCATCATGGCCTGGTTTCTTGCAGATTTGACACTCTAGTTTTATGTTGTTGATTGGCTTCTCATCCTGCACATTCTTGGGAAAAGTTAGATTGGAAGGATAAGATTTTACTTCTTGATATCTCTGTGATGGACCAGCATAGGGATGAAATCCAGAGGTGAAAGCAGGTTCAGAGGAACTGTAATAAGGTTTGGTTTTCTGATTTTCTTGCATATAACTGGTATTGCTGGTCCTGTATCCTGAGTTGTCTCCAGTGTATCTGAATCCACGGCCTCTGTTATTAAGAGAACGTCCTCTTCCATAGCTACGGCCTCCTTTGTAATTACCCCATTGAACTGCAAAGCTTAAATGTTGAGGAATATGCCCTCCATCAGTAGTTTCTTTAAAGTGTGCTTGAGAATATCTTTACCCAAAGTAAGCCATATTGGGGTTAAATTTGAAATAGCTAGTATGCGGAATAAAATAAACTTCAAATAAAACAAAAGAGTTAGGGAAGAGAATAAGAACACAGAAATTATAGTGGTTCGGCTTAATCCAAGCCTACGTCCACTCTCCCACGATAACAGCCTTCTTGGCTGGATTCCACTATGCAATCAACAAGAGATTACAACTTTGAGTGCAAACACTTAGTAGTAGATCACACCAACTCACTAAGTCACTCTCTTGGTATTTCTCTCACGATTACACACGTTTAAGCTCTCCAAAGACAAGTGTATGATCGAAGGTCGCTCAGACTTTGGAATTATAAATTCTACGCTCCGTCTCTTACTTGCTCACCGGTCCTTCATCTCCTTAAATACTCCTCCACTTCCAAACCAGCCGTTGGACAACATCTCGGAGAATCGTCTTCCAATATACCCATTGGACAGCTCTGTATCTAGAAGATTTGGTAGCCGTTGAGTGACAAAGGTAGAATCCCAAATTGATTCCGATCGCCCATACAAACGAAATCTTGGTTTCCATAAGTAAAGCTTCTTCGTGTAGAAAGTTCTTGTCTTCAATCAAATCAGCCTTGATGTGGAATCCAAACCGATTACTAGCCGTTGTATGATTGGGCTTGAGTTACGATTCATCGAACTGATGTAAAGTCTCGAGTCTTTAGACTTTACAATATGAGTCTCTAGACTTTACAACTGGGTCTCGAGACTTTACAACTGGGTCCGTAGACTTTACAATATGAGTCTCAGACTTTACAACTGGGTTCAGCTTCAAGCATAGTCTCGTCTTCGATTCATCATTTACGTTCGCCCGGAATTAGTCGAGTGAGCAGACTTCGATGTAGAACAGACTTTGAGTCTTGAGTCCGGCATTCTTCAGACTTTGACACAGAAGTCCGGAAATCTTCGAATATACTCTGACATATGTTACTTTCGCCTTTCTCGGTCGTCTTCCGACTTTGATAATATCCTTTACATGTTCTATTATCTCGCATGGTCTATTACTCAACCATCAAACATGTTAGTAGCCTTTGATTTATTTTGTCATCTTCAAAACATCATAAGGGATTTCCCTAACAAAATTGAGTTCTAGAATAATTCTGCATTCTTGACTCGAACCTTTCTAATTGTGCAATTACCTCATCATACTCAAAGTTGAGGTTTTAAACAAAGATAATGTTGTTCGAAAACTTTCATACTCAGCTCCTAACCCTTCCAACACACCAAACAGCTTGGTTATGTCATCCACTCGGTTTCCGATAGCATTTAACCGATCACATATTGACTTATATTCCCTAAGATAAGTTGAAAGATCTCGATCATGTTTTTGACAAGCTTGAAGTTTCCCCCTCAACTCAAACTCTCTTGCTGCTGACTTTTGTGTGAATCGATTCAAGAGTGTCTCGCTACACTTCATAAGATGTTTCTAAGCCAATTATTAAGCTTAGTATATTCTCGTAGACAGCTTCGCTTATCCATGAGGAAACTAGCTGATCTGTTTTTATCTATTCAAGATAGTCTGATTTACAGCCTCAACTTTCATCTTTCAACTATATTCTCAAAGCATTCGAGGAGGTGGTGTAATATCACCATTAACAAAGCCAAAGAGTTCTTGACTTTTCGTAAACCTATGGATCCGAGCTTGCCACAAAAGAAAATTGTCTTCGGCAAGTTTGATTGTGACAAAATTAGAAATATTCACATGTATAGGAAGGGATACTTCGATGCTCTTACCGCCATTGTCGTATTCTTTCAACTATGGAGAAGAACAAGACCGTATAGCTTCAGCTCCTTCTTTCTCGATCAAACAAGTAGCTACTGAATAGATCCTTTTAGCTGAAACGATCGTCCAAACTCCGATACCATGTGAAGATGATGCATTCACACGTAAGAATCAAAGCAATGCAAAAACTCGGTACAAAGGAATCGAAGATACGTAAATAAGAAGATATATTTGTGAAGATCAAGATTGATCAATGAAAACTTTGTATTCTCCTCTGTTCTTGATCACAATGTACTTCAAGATTTGTACATCAATTGAAAGGAAACCTCTATATTGATTCCATACTCTCATATATCTTTCCCGTATGTTTCTATGTTTACAGAGAATCTTATGAGCACATTAGAAGACTCGAAAGATTACTTTCTCTCTCTCTCTCTCTCTCTCTCTAAAACTATACACCTTTCCTATTTAAGAAGATGAAGGCTAACAGAAAAACTAACTTCGCTTTTGACTCTATAACCGAATCGACGACTTCATATGTCTTCATAGAGGCAATCCGCAATCCTCAATCCGTGTTTATCTTCTTTGACAAATTTTCCCTCATTGATCACAAGCTTCATTAATCTTTATCTTAGCCGTTCATTTCCACTTGTATCAATCACAGTCACTTCTTCTCTTCTTGCTTGTATCAGCTTCACTTGCTTTTCTTTTTGCCAACTTCAGCAGCCTTGACATCATCAGCCTTAGCTCTCTGTTTATATATCTTAACACACATAACCTCGCATTCATTGCATCCCTTCTCCACATAGGGATTAGGAACATTGGATTCCACTAGGGCTTGGAATACATTTCATCATGCCATTGATCCATAGGTTGAAAGTTGATATTTTCGACCAAACTGAGAAAGCCTACCTTTGACGAAAACACCGTCGTTTCATCATCCTGCATTATTCTCTTCACTCCATTCTTCCGCACACCTAATTTCGGGACACTAAAGTTTAGAGATCCCAGGGCCAATAATGAATAATTCAACTGAGGAAGGCTCGAGGAGCTAGTCAACTCCCAAAATCTATGGTTGACTTTTACGACGGAGCCCATTTGGGCTTTCTTGGCCCAAACCGAGCCAATAAGCATGATTTCACGACATGCTAGCCACGCAGGTCCAGTAAAGATTCAAGAAATACCCTGTTCGCGTGGTAGCATTCGTTTGTCGTTCTCTCTCCTTCGCCTATTGCAGTCCTTAGCTTTATCGCCCTTGAGGCCTCATTCTTCCAGTCCGATCGTTAGTCACGACCAGTAGCTGGTCTTCCTCAAGGTAACAACTCGTGCTCTGTTTTTCATAAGGTAAAGACCTAGAGCCTTCACCTCCACCAGAGCGAAAATCGATCGGATTCAGAGCGGTTTCTATGGCCTCGGATTAGTTGTATTGCCTTTGGTTCGGTCGGGCTGTGATCCTCTCACATATCTTAAAGTCTTTTTTTGAGCATACTCGCACCACGACGCACGACAAACAGCAAACAATGACCCTAAAGCAGCAAACTGAGGAAGGTTTGGACGAGGGCCAGAGTTCGCGCGAGCCGGACTGCAGTAAAAGTTATTTCGTGTACTTCCAGGGGAGAGTGATGGCTTGCGTTGTTGGATTCAGATTAAGACAGAAAATCTACGATTTGTTTCAATGCCTTGAACCGTATCCTATCCTGCATCTGTGAAGTTATGGCTAAATATTTAGCAACGGAACTTCAATCGTCTTAGATTATAGAACTTTAATTGAATCATCTAATATACTAAATGTCCACCTTCAATGCAGTGAGGTCCAAATGGCCCAAATATTCGCGATGCCGATAGCTCGCCGGATTCTGATCGAAGTGCACCAATTGCAAAAATTGTAAACGAAATGCAAATTTTATGCATGTACTGAGCAATTGAAATCACAATTTCGTAAAACTGATCGGGAGGAAATCACCACATTCATGCCGTAGCACCAAATGTTCATGGTCCATGAATGGATGTCACTTATGAACTAGCCAAACGGCAAGATTGCTGAACTAGTAAAAGCTCTCCTCTCTCTCTCTCTCTCTCTCTCTCTCTCTCTCTTGAAGACCCAAAGAGAGAACTTAACCCACTAAGAATCTTTACAAATTATATATACAGATGTGAGAATCGGTAAGTGCAAATTATTTGTAGAACTTCTAATGAACCACCTACTCTGGTCTGAACTTCACCCATCAACCGACAATAAATGAGGCTGGCTCTTCTGACATTAATAGGCAGGACCAACCAACAACCTACAAATCGTCCCTCATAAAAAGGATTAAAAAGTAAGGAGACATGCAGGAGGAGAGCAAGCTTGGAAAGATGGGTTTTGGTTCCGACGGTCTTTTGATCACCTTAGGTGAGAATCATATGTTTCAAGAGATTATCAGGAACGACCAGAGGCAACTTATCTATGTACATGAAGAGCCTCCAAAGATTCTCCCTGGTCACAGTGAACATGTCGACTATGTCCCTGCTGTCCATGAATATCCAAAGGTCGCCCGAGTTTACTCTCTTGAGGTTGTTCCAATAGAACGCGCAGGACTGCGATCTTGTCCACCTGTAATGTCACAATGAGATCACATTAGAGAATTTTCACACAAACCCTGCAGTTAATGAATAGTCCCAGCAAAACCAGAATGGCGGCACTAGAGTAAAAGATCAAAGTTGTTCTAGAATCTGATCTTTCTTACATGACATGGCCAAATGAATCATATAACTGGATAACCTAACTTGACAATCAACTGTAGTGAAAATCAAACAAGATTAGAGAACTGAGAAGTATTGTATGACAACTTATATGAAGCCCTTGTTGATCGTTGGCAGATAGCTTAATAATTCATCAGAGGTTCCATTTTAACCATCCAAACTACAATACAAATGCAAAAACTCTATGACAAGTAGCAATTATAATAATTAATAAACGTCCATGACCCAGTGAGGGTGAAAAACAAAGTAATTTTAGAGTAGCTTATACCTGTAAGGAGATTTTAGACCAGAAAAAAAAAAAAAAACAGAGAGAGAGAGAGAAACTGTAAGGAGATTTCAAAATGCTTTAACAAGAACTAGTGACTTCATTAAGGTTATTCAACTTCAATAGGGAATTAGCAACTTTGAACTCCCATCAACTATCAGAGATTGCCAGCAATATCTTCGGAGACTTAAATCTGACTTTATTGCTGAAAGAAGATTTATGTGTATGCAATTGGAAGAATGAAAAGTGAACTACCAAATTCATGAATAATGCATTTATAGAGGTGGGTATGGAGGGTGATGGCGGAATTAGTATTTATTGAAAAGGAAAAACCATTTCAGACAAAAGCTTGCTCAAATCAAATCCAATTTTGCATAACTTCTATACATCCCTCATCACTCATTAGTCTCATCATTCTTAATTTCACAACTGTAAGTCCAGGCATTAAGTGTCCACACAAGACAATTTGATAAATATAAATTCACACAAAGTGCAAGAGACAACAAAACCATTGTCCTCTCCACTTTTTTTCCAGCAAGCAGAAATCCAAGCTTATCATATGTCGCAACCTCCACCCACACAAAAATTCGAACACGAAAGATCATCAACTGGGTTACATTGAAATGCTCACAATACTCTCATGGGATGCAGCTCCCTTTGCACATGATTTATTGATCCATGCTAGTATGTATTCATGGGTGCGCACAACTAACAACTCCCCAAAGTCCCTGCTAATGGTATATGCAAGAATCTGACTTGTTCTTACCTCATAGGATCTGTAACTGGGTTGGAGAAACAAGAAATAGTTAAAAGGGGTCCCCCACTAAGTCCTCAATATCTGCTAAGCTTCTGGGAAGCTTGACTAGTACTATCTAAGGAAGGCCGACATTGCCCCACTCTAAGACTGCCTGCCACTTTCAAACAACTATTGATCTTTAAAAGCAACTGCTCTCTGAATAAAGAAAGTCACCAGATTGCCGATTCTCTAAAGCACCCCGTCCACTTCGTCAACCAGCTTTCCCACATTTCCTAGCATGCAAAGCTGCAAATCCTAATGGACATACATCAAACTTCTAAAATTTCTGATCACACATATGCACTGAAAAGGACACAAGACAGATTTAGCATGGTATACAACCGGATGCGGAAGTGATTTAGTACCTGAAAAACACTGCTTATAACAAGCTATAGTTTATTTAGTCCGATCACGTACACCAGCAATCAACTGGTCTTTTACTAGAAGGTTCTAATATCTCTACTCAGGTACGTACTTCCTCCAATGTGCAGTCACAATCCTCAAAAGGTTTGAGTTATTTTACCTTTGGTAAACCAATTACCTACGGTCAAGTATATGCAAGGCAGATGAACCATGCAAGAGTAATTTTCTACATAGACGTAATGCTGAGCATGATTTGGTTTGGGAAAATTTCAAACCAATCAGAATCAAGCAGGTCCAGAACCAAACCGGACTTACAAAAATGCCTCCTGGAACAGAACCAAACTGATAAATCAGATCAGTTAAGTATAATGGTTTGAACATGTTTTTCTTACCCTGGCAAACACACAAGCGACACATACATACACCAACAGGAACACACTTTCCCAAGACCCCATGCAGGCAGGCCCACGTGCATCAACACGCGAGAGAGAGAGAGAGGAGAGTACCACTCCCGATAACATTTGAGGCACATGACGTGGCTGCAGTTTGGCAGCACAATTTTACTATTCATTTCCATGCATATTCCACATTCATCTTCCTTTTCAAATTCTATATCTGCAAACTGCCTATGTTCCTCCTCTTCTCTCCTTTTGTACCTCTCCATGCACGTAGTCTTCTGCCTTCTATCTTCAGTGTCGATCACACCTCTTTCAAGCTGCAGTAATGATGGATATATTACCGCTGACAACAACAGGAACAGGGCATTGTCAAAAATAACTAATTTAAATGGATCGCCAACTTGACTTTGAATGAAGGCAGTCAGAATTTGATTACCATAGAACTCTCTGATGCTAGCTTTTCTTTCATGGGTTGACATGGTTGTCAGGCCATCAACGTAGACCTAGAGAACAAGAGGACTTCCAGGTTTCAGCAATCACCCTATCACCTATCGCAAATATCACTTGATAAAACTAAATTTGATTTGAAAAAATGCGCTGACCTCCACTCACAAAGAGATGATCCACATTGGGCTTTCAGCAGAATGAATGAGCCAAGTAACAATCATTTAATAACTGTGCCGGTCCCCATGAACACAGTAAATCTGCATCAAACAAAGAATTTTATTTCTCCCATATATAACTTACCAAGATTTTACAATCAATGAAAGAAGAAAAATCACGCAGACAAGAGGAACTAAAAAAAAAACATATTTCAGCCTAACCGATCTCTTAAAAGGGAAAATCAAGAAGAGGGTGCAATCACAACTCCCAAGATACACGCGCATCTTCCACTCATATTAAACAGCCCGAAAACAATCTAATCTAGCAAGAAAAGCAAATGCAGCGAAAGCTCGACAAGAAATTTTTTATCGCGGTTCGCTTTTGCACTCATTTCTTGCAAGAACACTCGAAGAAATGCATCGAGAAGTTGATTCTCTGGGTAAGTCGGGTCGGATTACATTGATATCACAATGCCATTCGTCCTGGAACTCCCATCAAACACATGGCGTGCAAGGGATGCTTGTCGAACGCGATGAACTCCGTCGCCATCGGTGCGCTAAACACCATGGCTGAACCGTCGCTGGGCGACACGGAACCACCAAAATAGTGGGTCATTTGAGCTTTGCTCAAATCCTGCAGTTGCGAAAAGAACATCGCCTCTTGATAAGAAAGCCTGGACAAAAGTAGCATAACCCGGAAGCTTGCCTTCGTGGAGTTCTCGTCGAAGTTGGCGGTGGAGGTGAGACCGCTGAGGGGGCCCGACCACCGACGGGGACGTTCGGTTGCGGAGGCGGTGCGCGGCGGAGAGGAGGAAGCTCGACGTCGACGGCCGGACTCGGAGCTGTGGTTGTTTTAACGTATATATGTAATTCGACATTAATAAGATAGGATGAAAACCCGGAACTTTTTTATATTCGAACTGGTTTTTTTTTTCTGTTAAGATAAAAACGGAAAGGGCAAAAAACATCGAAAATTTTAAATTATTGCACATTTACCTTAAGTTTTTTTTATTATACCAAAATCATAAATTATTCTCTATTACAGTTTCATTCAAAATAACTGATGTAAATCCGATGCGACACTTTTAAGTTACGTTTGATGATCAAGATAAAATACAATATGTATATCATATTCTCGCGTTTGATGTCAAAGTCAAATATAAGAGATAAAAACCGAATAAAATTATCACATGTTAAAATGGGATAAAAGTGGATAAAATAGCTAAATCTATATAGGAAAGTTATTTTTTCAAATAACAAGCTTCTTAAATTAAAAAAATAAAAATTGAATTTCAAGATAATTAATATTTGAATTCTAATATAATAAATTAAAAATAACAAAAAATAACTTAGTTATATTTATTTTAATCTTATTTTTATTTATATATTTGAATTTAATTCTATTTTATGGGTTAATACTTAAAACCCCAAACCTGGCATTACGTAACAAATTTACCCCAAACTATTTTTTTAACTATAAAAACCAAAAATTGGTATACCCGTGACAAATTTACCCTGATCGATTATAAAAACCCATAAACTGTTACATTTATGACAAATTTATTCCAAACTAATTTATTCGACTACAAAAAAACCTCAAACCTCCAAATTTGTGACAAATATATCCTCCGCTAAATTGGATTAATACAAAAAAATCACAAAATTGTAAATTGTGACAAACGAGCATAAATCCCGAATTGGTATACCACTAACCGTCACACGTTATTTAACTTAATAATTTGACAATAAAATTTAACGAAAATTAATAGAGGGTAAATTTGTCACAAGTGTACTAGTTTGAGGTAAATTTGTCAAAGGTATATCAATTTTGGGTTTTTGGTGGTCAAGAAAATAGTTTGAGTAAATTTGTCACAAAGGTATCTGGCCGTTTTTTAAGATATTAACCCTTTATAATATAAATTCAAGGAAAATTTTAAATAAGAATCTGCCGCCAACATTTTCGAAAGAAAGATCCTAAGCGAACTCACAAATAAAGACTTGGAATTGTCACATTTGTCTCAAATAAGGACCTCATCTCGCCCCAACCAAATGTAAATTTTCCGGCTATCTGAACCTGGGTATTTTTGTCATAAAAAATATATGAATAGAAAAATATAAGCCCTAAAATTCAGAAAAACAACAAATTTCGTTACCTTTGGAGATCACCCATGGCCTCCGACGCCATACGCGCAACCTGGGTCACCATGCTCCATCACCACCGGATCTCTTCAGATACTTCTTGACCGGCATCAGATTAGGTCGTTGAAGTGCAACTGGCGAGCTTTCAACCTCCTCAACACCTTCGTGCACGAGATCCTTACCAGCCTTTCTCAGTCTACAAGGATGTAGCAGATGGCCGAAGCAAAGACCTTCGTGTTCCAGGCAGAGATCAACTATCTCCTAAGCTTGATTACCGACACTTTCTGCAACAACAAGGAGTTCCTTCGCAAACTAATCCACAACAGATCTCATGCACGTCTCTCTGCTTCCTTTTGTTTATTTATTAGTGCTTGTCCGTGATTGTATCCGTGCCCTGCATTGCATTGAGGTCGCTTAGTGAATGGGACACCTGGTGTAGAACGAGTTTGAAGGTTAAAAGATTAGGAACCAGTCATTTTGAAAGTTGATAGCTCGTAGATTGGTCAAATTTACTATCGTCTTGAATTACTTGCATCGACATGGGAAGAACTAGTCAGTTATAATGGAAGTCCGTAATATTCAGTCATAGACCAAGACACAGTTGTCCCCTGCGTCTTCAGGCCCTTGAACGAATTTCTGACTTTGGTGTATAGCTGTTAACTACTGCTCTGGCTCTTTGTTTTAAGCGGATCTTGTGAGTAACCTGGGATCGCAAGGCCTGCAACCAAGGAATTTATGGAATCATTGCAAGCCGGTGCTGTTGTTAGCATGATTGGATAATTTGATGTTGAGTTTTACTCAGCTTACCTCGTGACTGAGAAAGCTATTGTGACCATTAAGCACAATGAAGACTAGAAATAATTCTGGGAATTGCAGGCTAAAGTTTCCTTCACTCTCACAAGGGACGTCAGTAGAGAGCAACTTGGCAGAGGAACCAAAGTCACACTGTTCCTCAAGGAGGATGAGGTAGGATACTTTCCAATCTTCGATTGAATTATGTAGCATGTTTGCTTTTAGCAGAGTAACATAGTGGACTCAACCGGTCTCTGAGTATAGTTGATGTTAAGTTGGATTATTTGGAGGAGAGAAAAATCAAGGACCTTGTGAAGAAGCATTTTGACTTACTCAGTTACCCCATTTATGAATATGCTATGGGGCAATTGAAGGAATATGATGGGAAGAAGCTGGTGTCAGTCCCTAATGAGGGACTGAAACTTGACGACAAGACCGAAGAGGAGAAGAAAAAGAAGTCTTGCAAGAACCTGTGCAAGACCATTAAGGACATTCTCCGGGACAAGGTGGAAAAGGTTGTCATCTCCGACAGAATTGTGGTCTCGCCTTGCTGCCTGGTGACTAGAGAGTATGGGAGGCAAACATAAAAAGAATCGTGAAGGCTCAGGCCCTCAGAGACCACTGCATGGGCTCCTACATGTCGAGGAAGAAGACTATGGAAATTAATCTTGATAATGTAATCATGGAGGAGTTGAGGAAGATACCTGAGGCCGATAAGAATGACAAGTCGAGGAAGAGAATATTCACTAAAAATTTTATAAATCAAGATGTATCTTTTGGATTGGGAGAAGTGATAATTATGCCAAGCTCTATGTATTGATGTTTACATATCTTCCACCTTGTGAATTAGTGGTGCAATTACTGAAGTTCCCCATTCTATTTACCTGAGGACCTTAATAATTGTTTTTCATCACATCTGTAGCATCGATGCTCCATTTGTAATTTTTCAGATTTTGGCTTATTTGACAAAGAAATCACATTAACACAGACAATAAGGTGAACCAATTATGGGTTGTTCATTTGTTGACATTGCCCAAAGCTAGCTTTTTCTTTGTCTCTGTACCTTGCTTGAATTCTTCAATATTAGTAACTTGGACCAAAGCGAGAATGCCCAGAAATGAGCAGAGCAGAGCAAGACAGTTTGTGTATGAGCAGTGGCAATGGCAACAATCAAATATGTTATTGCCAGAGAAAGAAAAACTCGGATACAAAGAAACTTAAAATTGTACAAACCGACATTGAGCTCCTATCTGAATCAGTGAAAACTCAGTTGGGAACTCCAGCCTATATACTGTCTATCTAGGCAACTATATAACCCCATATTGTTACTTCCGATAACATACATACAAGAACGACCCCATATGTAACTATAAATAGACCAAGACCGTGATGGACTACTCCCCACAACTAAATGATAGAATGTCCCCACAATCTTATAACCCCATAATGGACGCTTTTGGTTTGCTGGCCACGGGTGTACAAGCGACTGGTAATCCACCATTGGCAAGGACTAATTGATCTCTTTTTACATCTCCCTACTCAAATTACACGATAATGTTGGGTTGATCATTGCAAGGGTGCGCTCTACTGCCAATCTGAGCATCTATCTCATAAGTTGACAGCAACCACCTCTGAAACAATTCAATTAACATAGGTAAAAACAGAGTTCCATGCCAACAGAAGGCACACCACAAAACTCATTAGTATCATTAATTGTGCCAACCAGAAAAAAATTCAAAAGCAGTTTAACAGGAAACCATATTAAAAACCACTACTGAGGGTCTACAACAATATAAGAGAATTTCAAGTAAATCATAATCGAAATAGTATGAATGTTCGTCAGTAAGTACCCCAGACCAAAAACAAATAAAATACTCAAATGTGTCTGTGTGAGTTGTGTTTGCCGCATGCACATGTGGCATATCCTCAAAATCTGGGCTTGGAATTAAATGTTTATTTTTTGGCAGAAAAGAGAACCACATAAATGGTATAGGTATGCACACGGTCAGATCGAGATGTTTAAAGCCAAAAGACAAGTAATTAGTCCTCCAGGATAAGAAGCTCAAAGATAGACAAGTTAGGGCGAGGATATTGCCCATACCCCATTAAATGTTTTCTGCTTTTCTTAATTCAGTCATTTCCTGGTTAATTTGGAATTGCTAATGCAAGATACTTGATTTGCCTCCAATTCATTCCACACGCGAGAAACCTTGAACTAATCCGCTTCACACATTCACTCTTTAACCTTGACAGTTTAGCTGTTTCTCACTAAATCTTAAAGGTCTTATAGTTCATATAAAACTTCTGTCTAATTATCAACTAGAACTCTAGTTCTAAGAAATACAGGCATCACAAATTGCTAACAGAGCCTTAACTCCTGGTTGAGGAAGTGACCAAAAAAGAGGTCCCAAAATCTGGAAGAGCAGAAGAGCACATACTATTTTAACTTCTATATGACCCTTATAATAAGACGCATATTTTTCAGTTTCTGCACATGATCAGAGGTGTTCCGGTCAGAGACACTGCCAATAAAATTGCATACCTGTTAGTATAAAATGCAGATGAATGAAACTGCCAACATAAGAAGCTTCGACTCCACATTTAGGATGCAAAGACCACTGGTTGAGCAAGAGAAAGAGTAATTATGAAGAAAGAGAGTGGGTGAGTAAGAACGCAGCAATTGTAAAGAAAGGAAGAAGATCGGAACATACGAAGGCTGGGAAAGGCCGGTGAGGGCAGTGAGGGTCTCGTGCGCATAGGTGTTGAGGAGGTTGAAGGAGCTAGTCGCACTATCTGGCGGTGAATCCGACACCGATCAAGAAGTATCTGAAGAGATACGGCGGTGATGGTGAACTAGGTCGCGCGTATGGCATCGGAGATCATGGATCATGGGTGTTCTCCGAAGGTAGTGAAGAGGATGGGAAGAAAAGAAGAAAACAAAGTAATTTGTTGTTATTCTGAATTTTAGGGCTTATATTTTCTACTGGTACATCTTTTTATGACAAAAATACCCATGTTTCAATGGTCAGAAAATAACAATTGGCCAACCGGCGAGATGAGATCCTTATTTGAGACAGATTTGGCCACTTCATATCCTTATTTAATACAAGATCTACTTCGTGCCTTCTTGATCCCATTTCGAGTCCTTATTTATAATTTTCCCTAAATTCAATATATTAATTTAAATATATAGTTATATTTATTATATGTTTTAGGTGTTTTAGTATTTTAGGTATATTAGTACAGTTTATTGTTTAATAAACTTTTCATTAGAGAATGATGGAAGAAGAAGAAAGAAATAAAAAAGGAATTAATCAAAAAGAAGAGAAAATAAAATAAAAATAAAGTAGGTAAGAGCTATGAAGCATGAACACATTGTCGGAGCTTCCATGTCGTGTCCGACATGCGGTCAACATGTGTTGGATTTTTCGACGTGCGATCGACTTTTCTCATCACGTTCGGACATGCATGTCCAAGAGAGGGGATCATTGAAGAAGACAATGGAGGTTGGAGGCAAGGCCGAGGGAGTGGAGGCAAGGCCACGACGGCGAGGGAGGGCCAAAGGAAGAGCATAGACGGAGGCAATCTAGAGGGCTATGACTACAATGCTCAATGGAAGGCCGGCAAGGCTACAGTTGTGAAGGAGGAAGGGCCGGAGGCGAGCGACTACGACAAGATGACCGAGAGAGAGCTAAAAGGATTGTGCGATGAGGAAGAAGAGACCATCATTAGGGTTTTAGTAAGAAAAAAGGAGGGTGGTGAGGGACAATGGAAAGAAATCGAGGGCAAAGAAGGGGTTGGATGGGGTGGCGTGGGGTGGGGGAGAGAGAAACCAAGTAAATGACAATTGATAGGTGCTCTTGGGGGATGGGGAAGAAACTAAGGGGGCGGGGGAGCAGAGGGGTGGGGGAGCAGGTGGTGGCGTGGGTTGGGGGTGATTGATGGGGACAGGTCAAGCGTGGGGGGAAGGGGAAGGGGAGAGAGAGAGCAAGGGAAGAAATTGAGAGGGCGGGGAGCAAGGGTGGAGGTGATTGATGGGGAAAGGGAGCAGGTGGTGGCGGGGTTGGGGGTGATTGATGGGGGCAAGTCAGGCGTAGGGGGAAGGGGAGGGGGAGAGAGAGCAGGGTAAGAAACTGAGAGGGTGGGGGTGATTGATGGGGACGGGGAGCAGGTGGCATGGGGGAAGGGGAGGGGGAGAGAGAGTGCAAGGGAAGAAACTGAGGAGACAGGGGAGCAGAGATGAGGGTGATTGATGGGGGCGGGGGAGCAAGTGGTGGGGTGGGGGAAGGGGAGGGGGAAGAGAGAGCAGGGGGATTTTGGGGTGGTGCGGGGAACAAGGAGAGAGAAAAATGAGGGAGGGAAATGATTTTGGGATGAAGGGTTTGGAGGAAAATGAGAAAGGAATATAATTTTTGAGAGGTTTTTGAGGGGAATAATTTTTGGATGGCAAAGTTATTTTTGTTAAAAAAATAAATAAATGAGTTAAAAATGATTTCAAAAATAAAAATATTGAAGGTTAAATAATGATAAATTTTGATTTTAATAGAAAATCATAGATTTATTTAAATAAAGTTGATTATATTCTTTTATTAGTCATTAGTTTCATCCATATTTTTTTATTAAAATTAAAAACTTGTTCCCAAATATGGGTACGCATTAACTATGAATGTCTTTCAAATTTTCTATGAATAGATTTATTAATATTATTCGCATAAATCCATTGTAAGTTCTTATTTATTTATTTATTTATGAATTTGAATCAAAATAATTTAATATATAACGTGTTTCATGTTGGAATTCTCTATTTTTGAGAAATAACGCGTCGTGTCATGTCGCATATCAGTGCTACTTACGGCAAGATTTTTACTATCTCTATTTATAAAAAAATTTATTCATGTAAATATATTCGACATTATTACTGTAATCACTAAATAGTAGATATGATATAACTAATTTCAATATTGATTAGAAATCCAAATGGCTTAACGTTGCTTTAGGGACAAATGGGTCCGATGAGATCATAAGTGAGCGCCACATTAGAAAAAGATAAAAGATCTAAAAAAAAAGAAAAAATATTGCACCACCTATCATCTCCTTCTTCAAAGGAAAAACAGTTGAAGCTTCAAGAATGTCGGGCTTGAGCGGCTGCCATGGCCTCTCCAGCTTGAAGCTTGGCTTGTCTGACCTCGACCTTTGAAACTCACAATCCATGACCGCTCTAGCTAGAAGATTGGCTTAAGGGTCTAATTTAGTCCTACAAAGCTAGCAGTTAGCGGCCAGTTGCCATGGCCAAGCTTTGAATTCACAGGTGGCCCCAAGTCGCCACGCCCAAGCTTCGAAGCTCACGACTGCCATGGGCTCTAGCTCAAATCTTGGCTTGAGGTATGACCTCGACCTTTGAAGCTCGCGAGTATTCGCAGGCAGTCAAGGCCAAGTTTCGAAGCAGCTTGAAGGTCGAGCTTTGAAGCTCACAGCAGCCATGGCTGCTCAAGCTCAAAGCTTGGCTTGATTGTCTGTCCTCCATCATCAAACCTCGTGAATGATCGGGCAACCGCCAACGAGCACCATCGGAGGAGTTTGGCCAAGCGATTGAAGACGATGAACACAGGGAATGGTACTTTGCAAAGGATTGGAGAAGAAGATGACTAGTGCAATTTTTTTCTTTTTAGTTTTTAATTTTTTGAAAATGTAGCACCACATCATTATTGGCCCTTGGCCAGGCCCGACAACCCTGACCGACTCACCTCCCCCACCGCCGGCCCTTCCCGGCGACAACAAGGAGGCTGCAGCATGCTGCCTCCAACTATTCATCTTCTTCCTTCCTTCCTTCCTTCCTTCCTTTTTTTTTTTTTCAAATTCGTTATAAATTTAATTTAATTAATTTTCATATTAATTATTTAGCCACATCAACAGCAAAACAACGTCGTTTTTGCATTTGTCTAGTTATATCAGCATGCAAAATGACGTCGTTTTGCACTTGTATTAGCGGAGAATTGCCACGTCAGCAATTTGATCAGATTTTCTCACCGTTGATACTTAACTGATCTATTTTGCTCTAATTTTGGCACTTAAGTGTCACTTTCCTAATTTTTTATACTTAAGTATCCGTTTGTATCAAGTTTTGGTACTGCAAATATCCGACACTCATAGCTTGTGCTTTTGAAATACTATGTTCTTCATACTTGGAAGGACATACATCTCTTTTCACAACTGCATATTTGATTAAATGCTCATTTTCGCATTTTTAGAAGTAACTTGCTCTATTTTTTTTTTCTTTTTGAAGAATAATGTAGGCAACTCTCATCAAAATAGTGAGTTTGAACGGACACATATTTTGCATACTAATAATAATTTAGATGGTGTTTGTTTTGTGAATACCATCTTCATTTGGTGATTTGCATTTTCCTCTTCTTTTTGAAAATTGTATACATTGCACAACCACATTCATACCATCGGAATAGTTCATTTTCTTGATAAAGATGAAGCAAACACCTCAAACCTTTGAAGTCACAATATCTACTGACAACTGAAAAATTTGCAGACCGCTTAAAGACATAGACAATATGTATTAGTGACTATTAATTTCTCCATGGAATAAGTAACTTTTTACGATGGAAAGTAATTTTCCACCTATTAAAATTAGTAACTTCACCATGTTAATCATCACTTTTTATATATAGGTGAGGTTTGAGCATAATGGCGACCAATAATTTCTTGATGTAGTCAGTAATTTCTAATTTTGAAAGTTGCTTATCCATGCGATTAATGAAAATCACAAAAGGGACTTTGGATATATCAATGATAAGTTACATCCACACGTGCTTACTGCTTGCCAAAAACAAGTGATTAACAACTTTCCCGAAATGCTACAAAAGGATAATTTAAGCAATAAACTTCAGAAATAGCTGTGCTGGAGAATATGCATTTGCAAGTTGTACCTCTAAAAAACCCAATACATATGAGCTATTTTATTGGAATCGAGTGAGACTGATACTGAAGCATTCTTCAACAATCTTGCTACGTGCACCGACCACCGATACATTTCCTTGGATGGCCGCATACTAGGAGGCTAAATCCAAAACCAGCACATCCTAATTCATCCACCAGAAAACATATCTCTAGGAACTGAGAGCAATTCCAGACGTCCAAGTACTTCCCTGTCAAGCTGCAGAAACCAACCTTTTCTTTGAATCAATCCAATAGCTAAGTGATTGAAATTCGTACAAGAAACAATAAAGAAGAAGAAGAAGAAGAAGAAAGGCATTTTATTTTGGATTTCATAGCACCAAAACAGAGTTCTAGTAACCTGACAGTACTCAAGAATGTGCGTACACATTGCAGGCCTCATGCCACTTTAAATTATGTACAGATACGAATGGTGGAAGATGACAACTATCATCTTCAAAGAACGATCTCCAGTTATGTGTTTTACCGGTACATTTGCATTTGCATAAACAATACAGAATGTATAGAAATGAGAGAAGAGAAAAGTTCTAATAAAATCTATGTTATAAACCTGTTGTTCATTTTTGTCCGTGTAAACCCCTTGCGAAGAGTTTCTCTCTAATCTTTTGCAGCTGATTTGCAACTCCGCTTATGCTCATCCGTCTTCCAGGCATTTCGTCGGAGCAAGCGACTCCAACATTATATACTGTAACCAAGCACTCTTGAAATATGCCATCGCTTTTGGAGAGACAATGCCGATGGCTATTGGCGCTTAAATGATTCTCTCTTTCTTGAAGTAGAATGTGATCCGTAATTCCCATCACTCGTTCAGGTAAAGCTTCAGCCACAAAACTATGAAGAGTCAAATTGTCTCTAAATATGTCATCGGTGGGACTCAACCCTGTGAACATCTCCAACAAGAGAATGCCGTAACTATAGATATCGCCTTCTCTTGAAACCTCACATCCCATTCCATATTCTGTGACAAATGTAGATCATAGTGCAGGTGAAATTTGAAGTACGGATCACTAAAGCAGAAAGTAATGGGCATAAGAGGTATCATGCAGCTACCAAACTCATAAAGTGACCCATCAACATTTTTTTTACTTAAATAAACTTTTTTTGTCTGAATGAGAGAATTTCCTGGTGGAGCATAACCAATTGTTCCTCTTATGCCCATTGAGCTCATTTGATTAGCTACGGTATCAATGGATGATCCAAGGAGGAACTTTGCCAATCCAAAGTCACCAACATGGGCAACCATGTCAGCATCTAAAAGGATATTGCCAGGCTTTAGATCACAATGAACAATGGGGATGTGGCATTGGTGATGAAGATAATCCAGTGCAGAAGCAACATCAATAGCAACATTTATCCTATGAAAGAAATTCAATTTCTGGGTAGGTTCGTTCCTGTGAGATGGTGTTGGGTTTGGGTGTAGCCACCTTTCTAGGCTTCCCTTTTCCATGTACTCATAAACTAAGGCCTTAAAATCATTTTGCTGATAATCAATACCCGAGCAAATTGTCAATATCTTTAGAAGATTTCGATGTCTGATATTCTTTAATGCTTCGCACTCCGTCGTGAAGCTCTTTAGAGCACCACGATGCACTAAATGAAGCACCTTCACTGCAACGGTCATACCATTCTCCTCAATTATCCCCTTGTAAACAGA
This sequence comes from Eucalyptus coolabah, assembly GCA_014182585.1. Taxonomy (NCBI): domain Eukaryota; kingdom Viridiplantae; phylum Streptophyta; class Magnoliopsida; order Myrtales; family Myrtaceae; genus Eucalyptus; species Eucalyptus coolabah. The sequence continues at coordinate 50,111,025 of CM024624.1, forward strand.
ACCAAAGCTTCCAACACCAATCAAATTCATTGAAGAAAAACCATCGGTTGCTTTTAGGAGTGCTCGATAAGATATGTATGGCCATGAATCCTCCATGAAAGTTGAAATCGATTCTTTTACTTTCTTCTTTAACGAGCAAAGATACAAAAAAACTAGAGTAAGAGTTATTCCAAGAATGCCAAAAATAATACAAGCCGACGATACCAATATATGGATTTTTCTTCTGTTGGAGCTTTTGGAGCTGCATTTTGGAAGGTGAAATGCCGGCAAACCCGCACAAAGCGCATCGTTCCCAGTAATAGAAGTCATGGTAGCATTCTTAAAGACTCCTTCACGAGGTAGCATGCCTTCAAAGCTATTGTAAGACAAATTCAAAAGTTTCAAGGAATGAAATAACACTAAGAATTCTGGAATCTGACCCAACAAATTGTTGCGTGAAAGATTTAGTACTTCAATGCCTCCTAACGATCTAATCGATTGAGGAATGGACCCATTGAAGAAGTTTCCCCCCATCCTCAGAAATGTCAATCCAGTGCAATCCCCTAAACTATTTGGGATTTCACCTACCAACATATTGTCATAGATTTCCAACTCCGTCAGAGTTCTCAAGTTCCCTACTTCTATGGGTAGAACCCCGCTTAGACGGTTACAAGAGAAGTCCGAGAAAGATTGTTATCGATGAGAGACCTATGAGTTGTGGGGGTATGGTACCGCTGAGATTGTTACTACAAAGATCGAGCCCCTGGAGAGATTGGCACTTCGATAGATGTGAGGGAATTTGCCCATGAAAGTTGTTATGACCAAGACTCAGTATGATCAACTTAGTTAGATTTCCTAAAGAAGTGGGGATTGTCCCTCTTAGGTTGTTTCTGCTTAAGTACAATATCGCTAGATTTTGTAAATTCCCAATATTTGGGGGGATCCCACCTGAAAACTTGTTAACATCAAGACTTAACAGTTCTAGGTTGACTAGATTTCCAATTTCTCGAGGAATCTTTCCAAAAATTAGGTTCTCAGATGCTGCAAATGACTTGAGAGTGCTCGAGAAATTACCTATGCATTTGGGTAATGGGCCACCGAGTCTATTTTGATCAATTGCGAAGGACTTCATTCTAGTGTAGTTTGTCAATGAGCATACAAAGCTCAAGTCTTCAGAATTTCCACTTCCCAGCTCATTATCTTGGATGGAAAAATGCCAAAGCTTGGGCATATTTCTGAAAGAAGGCACTTTCCCTGAAAGCTTGTTGTTTCCGAAGTCAAGAATCTCTAGATTTGTCCAATTGGACATTGAGGGAGGAATTGATCCCTCAAATTGGTTTTGGATAATGCTAAAACATATCATATTTGGGAGCATCAAGCTTGAGTCTACAGGAAGACTCCCTAGCATATGGTTAAATGCCACACCAAACCAAACTAGAGAAGAGAGATTGAGCAACGAGGATGGAATTGTGCCGGACAATCTATTCTCTCCAAAATCAATACCTTGTAAATTTGTCAGGCAGCCTAGAACTTTGGGAATGCTCCCGCCCAAGTTATTTGACGAGAGTTCAAGAATTTGCAGTGAAGATAGGTTTCCGAAGGAGGAAGGCACGTTCCCAGAGAGTGCATTTTCATGCAAGTATAAAATTTTTAGCTTTGACAATAAGCCAAGTTCTGGGGGAATTTCTCCTGTTAGTTGGTTGGAGGCAATGGTAACGAGTACTAGTTTTGAGCAAGTTGACATGTTTCTGGGAATTTCTCCAACCAATGAATTGTTGTCTAGCCGCAGCCCACGTAGGTGGCGCAACCACCCGACTTGCGGGGGGATTTCTCCAACAAGACTATTATTTTGGAGATAAATCTCACTCAAGAAGCTTAGATTTCCAATATGAGGAGAGATGGACCCTAAGAATCCTAGTGAGGACAAATTTAGGACTGTGACCCTTCAAAGTGTCTCAAGCCACACCTAACTCCATACCAATGGAAAAATCCAATGGTGTCGTTCCACGAGTCAAGCACCGAATAAGGGTCTTTGATTGTGGCCTTAAATGCGAGGAGTGCGAGTTTGTCAGTTTCATTTGTGGTGGAGGAGACTAGGGAAAGGCACGATGCAAGCAAAAGACAAAGAAGGAAACAGCACGGTTGTAATTGCGCAAAACTGAAGTGCACAAGCTCCATAGCTCAAGCAGAAGTGGGTAGATATGAAGGGAGGGACCAAAAGAGGAAATGAGAGATGTGGGGAGTGCTGATGCAAATTGCGAAGAGATTTATAATGAGGGGTGGAGTTTGATGGAGAGCATTTTGAAGAGCCTTTCTAGTTTTACTTTTTCCATGTCACAGACAAAGCCAAAACAATGGCAAGTGAGTAGCTATCAACCATCAACCACCCCAACTTGGCTCCAACGCTCAACGCATTGGAGAAGTTCCACTACTTTTTCCTCTAGATCATCACAAGTAAATGATGTTGACTCGATAGCCAATGTTCCTAACCATCCATTGGTTTTTGCTTAGTCACCCGTTATGATAATACATAGAAATCATAGTGAAAATTATATATAGTTGATCTTTTGAGTTGAGTTTGCTTCAAGCTAGATGACTATTATTGTTATAATTACTTTTGGATTGAGTATGTTGTACAAGTTGGATAAATCACTAAACAGTGTTCTCGGGGTGGAAAATTGGGGGGAAGCTCCACTGTTGTAATATTGACTTCAAGAATTTGCATTGCACCCGCTAGAGAAATTCAATACACGCAAGTTACATCTTAGGATTGAATGAGACCGATTATATTGAGGCATACTAGGATACTACCTACCATGCACATTGAGCGTGGATGCATATCTTCAAATTGCCACAATCTAGAAGGTTGAATCTGAAAGTTATGCTACCTTATTCACACACCAAAGCAATGGTATTGCTTATATATGACCAAACATGGATCTAGGTAGAGAGTAATTCTTGACATCCAATTATCTTGCGCTACAACTAAGCCATAGAGAGCCACTATTTCTACTCACATTATAGAACCCAAGCTTTTGTTAAATTAGATTTCTAATAGCTCATAGATTGCAATTCGTCTTAGTAAGCATCATACAAGTCAAAAGAAAAAAAAAGAAGCAAGGGAAGTTTATTTGGATTTATTTCAAAATATTGTAACACCAAAATAGAGTTTAAGTAAATTGACACTAGCTTAAAAAAATACTTACAGATACGGATGGCAAATGGTAGTCAACTAATATATTTAAGTAAAAGATCTCCAATTATATATTTTACCCGTAAATTTGCATTTGGGTAAATAAGACTAAATATATAGCAAATAGAGAAGATAAAACTTAATAAATTTATCATACAATGTATGTAAACCCAATGCAAAGAGTTTTTCTGTAATTATTTACAGCTGATTTAAGAGAGAGAGAGAGAGGGAGAGAGAGAGAAATTTGGTGAAAAGATGTGCTTTAACTAAAATTGATGTGGATATAACCCCACATTTGCTGTTATTCTATAAAATCAAATTATGATTTTAATTTTTTTTAATAATATTTTATTGTTGTAGAGTTTTAGAAATTTGCTCAAGTATAGTAAGTTTTAGTTTAATATATTTGTTGATATTTGATTATTTGTTGTGAAAATTAAGATGTGGGTCTTATAATTTAAATAAGTACTAGAATTTTGAAGGGCCTTTCTTGTTTTTCCTTTTTTTTTTTTTTTTTTTTCCATATCAGACAATGCCAAAAACAATGGCGAAGTGAGTAGCTGTCAACCATCAGCCACCCAACCTTGGCTCTAGCACTCAACGCATTGGAGAAGTTGCACTACTTTTTCCTCCATACCATCACAAGGAAACGATATTGACTCGATAGCCAGACTTCTTAACCATCCATTGATTTTTTGCTCAGTCACCCATCATGATAATACATACCATAACGATTGATCTTTTGAGTTGAACTTGCTTCAAGCAGGATAACTATCTTGCTCTTTTAGGTTGAGCTCATTGTACAAGTTGGATCAATCACGGCAGTCCAGTCCCACAATTTTTAATGATGTTCTCGATGTGGAAAATTAGGGGGAAGCTTGATTGTAGGGATGTCAACTTCAAGAATTTGCACCTGCACTCACTAGAGAAATCCAATACACATAAGTTACATGATTGGGACTAAGTGAGACTGGTTTTATTGAGGCATACTAGATAGCACCTATTATGCACATGGAACATGGATGCATAGCTTCGCTGCATTCTAGAAGGCTGAATCCAAAGCTATACCACCTTATTCACCCACCAAAGCAATGGCGTTGCCTGTATCTGATTAAACATGGATCTAGGAAGAGAGCAATTCGTAATAATCCAATTATCTTACACTACAACTAAATGATGGAGAGCCATGTTCTGGTCACATTATAGAACACAAGCTTTCATTTAATCCAATTTCCAATCGCTCATTAATTGTAATATATCTCTTGATGAGCATCATAAAAGTAAAAATGGAAAAATAAGCAAGGGAATTTTATTTGGATTTATTTTTAAAATACTATTAAAAGAAACAAAAAAAGTCATAAACCTATTGCATTTATATCAATTCAATCAAACTTTTTAATTGGTCAAATTTAGTCATAAACATTTTTACATTATCCCAATTGAGTACATCTAATCAATTTTGGCTTGAAATCATCAACGTGAATGTTGGACGTCCTACGTAGTATAGTGGCATCGGTGTGAATATTTTTAATAATATTCTAATAAAATTTTAAATTTTTTTTGAATATTTTAAATTTTTTTGGTTTTTTTATTTCTTTTTTAATCTTTACTCCTTTTTTTTTCTTTTTTTTTTCAACGGGGGCAAGGAAACCCTTTTGAGAAGACACCTACTTCAATCAAGCAAATGACGCACTGGTGAGGCGAAATTGAGCTAGAGCATTGTGATTGCAGGTTGAACAAGAAAGGAGAAGATTCTCTTGGGCAAATGGAGGTTGACTTTGCAGTTGACCAAAGGAGATAGCGCATCAATCCAAACGAGGAGGCGCGAAGCCGCGACAGTCGGAGAAGCCATTAGAGAGTGACAATACAACAAGTGAGGGATACAAAACACAGGAAGGCGAAGAAGAAGATAAGGAGAAGGAGGCCGAACCTAGGAACCGACGGGAAAAAGATAAACAAAAAGGAAAAAAAAAAAAAGGACTAGTGACCAAGAAGTCTCTGTCCGCCTACACAAATTTGGTTTTAGAACATTAATTGATCTTAGAGTATTTTTGAATGGCTTCGCTATTTCTGATCACCAAGAGATAAAAATTGTTACATAATGCAGTCTTCCCAATAAATTTTGAACTTTTTTTGACAATACAAGAAGGTTGCAAGTTGCAAATGACTTTCACCTTTGAGGGATCAATCTCAATTCCCCTACTACTAACGACAAATCTGAGAAACTTCCTAAACTTTGTTGGAGAAATCTTTGTGGAATGTTTTGAAGCTGACAAAACGTTTCTATCGGTCTAGTCTGAAGATTTGCGGACTCTATTATTTAAAGTCTGAAACCTCCTGGACTGCCAGACTCAAGACTCAAAGTCTATTCTCACTAACAGTTTCTACTTTGTCGAAGAATGCCTATCCAGGACTGGATGTTTTGTTAAGGATTTGACCTTTATCGACTGAAGAAGATCTCTTGGCTGGATATAACATAATAGAAACCTTTATTCAGATCAAGATTGATTAAGAGATTGAGGATCCGATGATTGGCAAAGTATACTTGAAAGGTTCTACTTATGGAAACCGAGATCCTAATTGTATGGGCGAGCATGATTAATGGGCTATCGTCATGTTCCTCAAATAGCTCGAATGATCTTCCTAATTGATTCTGTCCAACGGGAAAATTGAAAGAATTCCTTTAGTAAGTGCCAACGGGTATGATGGCACAAAGGAGTATATAAGGAAGACGTTCCAGTTGTTCGAGGTGTGTGCGCGATAGAAGAATTCCAAAGTTTGAAACTCTTTGTTCTTAGTCAATTCATTTACTGAGCGAAATCTTGTACTCAAAAGAGAGTCTATATTCTTGAGAAACCTTAAGGAAGTGTGGTAGAGTATCTACACCGTGGAATCAAGGAGAGCTTCGCTGTAATAACTCTTTTGTTCATAGTGAAATTCAGCCGGTAGGTTATCAGTGCGGAAGAGTGGACGTAGGCTTGGAATAAGCCGAACCACTATAATTTATGTGTTCATTTTCTCTTCCCTACTCTCTACTTTACTTTGATCATAATTCGTTTTGTTAACAAAAGGAGAACTTCCTTACTATTGTCTACTTAGTATTGCTCTCTTATCATGAAAAACTATTTTTACACCTATTCACCCCCTATAGGAGCTTATACTAGCTATCTCAATTGGTATCGAGCATGTGTACTCACTTTGTTTGAAATGTTTTACTTCAGAGTTGAAGATCCATGGCTAGTATGTTGGCTCCAAGGCTGGTAGAAGGGCAAAGCAATACCAGACCACCTTACTTTGATGGAAATGAATACAACATATGGAAAAACAAGATGAAGGCATTCCTAAGATCAAAGGATCCTCTAGAATGGGACGTTGTAGACAAATGAATCATTCATAAAGTTGCACTTGTCTTAGAGAGAGGAAAAGAAGCTGTTAAGTCTAGTGAAATGACTCAAGAAGAGATAACCAAGAGACAAGCTCTTGATGCAAAAGTAATTTATTCTTTATATTGTGCTTTGTCACCTACTGAATATAACAGAATATCTTTTTGTGTTACAATCAAAGAAGTTTGGGATAGATTACATATCACCTATGAAGGAACAGATCGAGTGAACGAAACCGAATCAACATTCTCCTCGGTCAATACGAAGCCTTCAAAATGAAATCAGGAGAATCTATAACTGACATTTTTAGCCGTTTTTACAGAAATCGTGAATGGTCTTGAAAATCAAGGTCAACCAATTTCTGATCCCATGAAAGTAAACAAGCTACTTGTGTGGACTCTCCAAGGATTGGAATCACATAAAGACCTCAATAAGGGAGACACAAAGAATTATGCCACTATCTCGTTGATGAGTTGGTTGGGACTCTTCAGTCTTATGAAGTGAAACGAATCAATGAAGACGCAGATCCTAAAGGTAAGAAATCCATTGCATTAAAATCCAATGATGATTCTGATGTTACGCTTCAAGATGATATGGATGATAAGGAGCTTGCTCTCATGATAAGAAGATTCAGAAAGCTGAACAGAAAATGAAGAAGATTCAATCCAAAGAAACAACATTTTCAAAAGCAACAGACCAAGTCTGTTGAGGATGATGAATCCAATAGAGATGTAGTCCCTTTTGAATGTAAGAAAAATGGACATATTATACCAACTGTCCCCTTCTAAGGAAGAAGAAAGAAAAGCTGAAAAGTATCGAAAGGCTCTCAAAGTAGAAACCTGGAGTGATACGAATGTGAAGAAAGTAATGATGATTATGCCAATATATGTTTCATGGCACAATTGAATTCAAATTCAAACTCCGAGACAGACTTAGATACAGACAATGAATTTGAAGTGAGTAACTTTAAAATCCCTATCAAAGTTTCTAAATACATTGATGATTTGTGTTTTAGTCTCAAGACTTCTTTTAAAAGGATTTCCAAACTTAAAAAGGAAAATTCTGCACTAAAATAACATGAAAATGTTTTGAAAGAAAAGGTTAAATGTTTAGACATGAATGTTTCTACTCTTAAAGAAAGTGAAGACAACCTTTCGAAAGAAAATGCATTTTTAAAAAATAACATATCAAATGTTTCCAAAAGATTTTCAATAGGATCTAAGAAACTTGAGAAAATTCTTTCGGCACAAAGATCTTATTTCAATAAATCTGGTTTGGGGAATGACTGTGGAAACCATTCCTTTAATTGATTTTCCTAAAGTGAAGGAAAAATTAAGCAAATACCCACAAGAGATGCTTACAAAAATCATTTCAAAAGGTTTTTGTAAAACTAGTAGGTTGCAATGCTCTTAGATGTTCTGAGTGCAATAGTTTAGATCATTTTAAGAAAGAATGTCCTATGGTTTGGAAACCCATTAAGAAAATATGGGCAAAGACTACATATCATACTAACACCAATGGACCCAAGAAAATATGGGTACCAAAGAAAGCTTGAGTATCTTTTTTAAATGCAGGTCACTATCAAGAAAAATGTAAAATGGTATCTAGATAGTGGATGCTCAAGACATATGACAGGATATTCAAAATGCTTCATAAAGTTTGTTCAAGTAAATGGTGGAAAAGTTTAAATTGGAGGAAACAAGGAGAGGAAGAATTGTGGGATTCGGAACCGTAAAGATTGGAAACCTCACAATCGCAATGTTTCCTTAGTGGAAGGACTCAATTACAATTTGTTTAGTATTAGTCAATTGTGCGATACCGATTTCAAAATCAACTTTCAAGAGGGAATATGTTTAGGAACCAAAAAGATTCTACTCGCCATTCATGGGTCGAAGACATGGAAATATCTACCTCTTGGATGTCAAACCAAATGAATTGCAATGTCTAATCTCAATTCAAGATGAAGCAAACTTATGGCACAGAAAACTTGGGCACATCAATATGAAGCAAATAGCCAAAATTTCAGCAAAGAAGCATGTTCGAGGTCTATCCAATCTGTCATACCAAAAGACCGATCTATGTACACCATTTGTATTGGGAAAGCAGAAAAATCAGACGAAGGCATCTTCCTTGGATATTCAACCACAAGCAAAGTGTACAGAGTCTACAACAAGAAGACTCAATCTGTGGAGGAATCAATGAATATCAAATTCCAAGATTCTATGCAAAATGAATCTATTCAGACTTATCTTGAAGAATCTGAACCCGCTCCGACACTACAAAGTCTAAATCACAAGAAGCAGCTCAAACTTCGAAAGACCAGCAACAAATAATTATTGAAGATTCAAATGAAGAAAAAGATCAACAACTTGACAAATCAACCATTAACTGGAAGTATAATTCCAATCATCCCAAAGATCTCATTATTGGCGACATTAATGAAGGAATTCGCACAATATCCAAAAGGCGCGAAGATTCTAGTACCGTGGCTCTTATTTGTGAAATAGAATCCAAAAGCATCGAAGAAGCTTTATCGATAAAAGTTGGATTGAAACTATGCAAGAAGAACTCGAGCAATTCAGTATTAATGATGTCCGGGAATTGACTCATAAACCGAAAGGTAAATCTATTATTGGAGCTAAATGGATTTTCGGGAACAAGATGGACGAGAAAGGAAATATTGTAAGAAACAAAGCAAGACTCGTGGCCAAGGGATATACGCAAGAAGAAGGGATAGACTATGATGAGATTTACACACTAGTAGTGAGGTTAGAAGCAATTAGATTATTACTTATTTTTTATTGTTATAAGAATTTCAGGTTATTCCAAATGGACGTCAAAAGTGCTTTCCGAATGAATTTATCCATGAAAAAGTCTATGTGGAACAACCAGGACTCAAGGAAACCGGACTCGGTATTCGGACCGAAAAAGGCTTTATAAGGTTTAAAGCAAGCACCTCGAGCTTGGTACGACACGTTGAGTAAGTTTTTAATTTTAAACGGCTTTGTCAAAGGTAAAGTAAACACTATACTATTTATCAAAAGAGAAAGCAAAAGTTTTCTGCTTGTTCAAATATATGTTGATAATATTATTTTTGGATCATCTAATGAAAGTCTCAGGCAAGAAATTCTTTAAGTCTATACAGATGAATTTGAAATGAGCATGATGGGTGAACTAACCTTCTTTCTCGGGCTTCAAGTGAAACAATTGAAGGAATGAACTTTTATTCATCAAGAAAAATATGCTAATAATCTTGTCAAAAAGTTTAGACTGGAAAATTGCAAAAAGACTAATATACCAATGTCAAGTTCTTTGAAGATAGACAAAGATAAAGGAGGAAAGAAAGTTGATCATAAGCTATACATGAGTATAATTGGCTCACTTCTTTATCTTACTGCTTCTAGACCTGACATTTTGTTTAGTATTTGCATTTGTACCAGATTTCAAGCAGACCCTAAAGAATCTCATCTAAGTGCTGCAAAGCGTATTATCAAATACATTGCATCAACTTCAAGCCTTGGTCTTTGGTATCCTAAAAAGGGAGACTTTACTCTTCTTGGATACTCAGACGCAGATCTAGCCGGATGCGAGTTGATAGAAAGAGCACATCGGGTACTGTCAACTACTTGGAAACAGGATAGTGTTTTGGTTTTCAAGGAAGCAAAATACGGTAGCTCTTTCTACAGCGAAGCGAGTATGTAGCTCTTGGAAATTGTTGTTCACAAATTATGTGAATAAAACAATAGCTAAGAGACTTTGGAATTGACAATTCATGCACGGAGATTAAGTGTGACAACACCAGCGCAATCAATCTCACCATGAATCCAATTCTTCATTCAAGAGCAAAGCATATAAAGATTCGACATCACTTCATTAGAGATCATGTTCAAAATGGAGAAGTTTTGATTCAGTTTGTTGACTCAAATAACCAACTGGTGGATATATTTACAAAGCCTTTGGAAAAAAATCAATTTGAAATCATTCGTTCCAGACTCAACATCTTGAGATTTGAAGAAGTAAAAGTCTAGAGACTCTCAAACTCAAACAATCAAGATTTTTGACTGTAAATTATTTTATTCTCTCTCGATTAAATCTCGAAAAGGTACGATCATCTATCCATAATTGATTTTTGCTATTTTCAATTTCCGTGATTATTGCAATCTTTCTTTTCCGAAAATGGAGTTAATTTTAAATGACAGCTATCTAATTTTTGAAAAAGGCGTTATATTTTAAAAGGCATCTTTTTACTTTCCTTTACGATGTTTTGTATGTCTCTCTTCGACCGTCCTATATACCGTCGGTTCCTCCTCGTTTTACTCCAAAAACCCTAAAAAGCATCGATCTTCCACTTATGTCTTCTTCTCTTGTTTAATCTTCGAAAAGTTGACATCTTTCTTGGGAAAAACAAGTTTGGAATCTTTCAAAGACTGTGAAAGATGTCGTCTCAAATGAAGTCTTCGAGGATCGCGAACGGGGGACCGCAACAAATGCATGAGGGGCCTACGCACTTTGATCTCACCGAGGAAGAAGAGCCTCCTAGTCAGCAGCAGAGCCCACAACATTCTCAGCAGCGTCCATCTCCTCCATCTAGACCATAGGATGTTGCTCGTCGAGAAGAGGAAGAAATATCGTAAGAACTTTTAAGCCCTCTTTTACCTATAAGCTTTATCGTGCTTTGAAAAGGGGTGGAACTCCTTTGAACTACATTGACGAATTTCTAAAAGACAAAGGGTATAAAAATGAAACCTTCTTTTTACGCACAATGGAACGGTTGGGAATTGCCCTTGTTGGGTCGGCGGAAGAGGCAATGGCAAATATCCCAAGCGATCCATGTGTTAGAAGGCTGAATCAACCATATGGGAATGATGATGACAAGTTGTACGCGCCAACCGAGAATGGGTGTTGCGGCAAAAATTCAGAGTAAAAGGACAGACTTGTTTCGCTCGGAGGAACACAAGCATCTATACTCTAAGTTGTTGAAGTGTGGGGTGATAAACCCTAGAAGTGTGTATTTTGATTTTCTTGACTCTGTGAATGTTAATTTGAGGGAAAAATTCAGTCTTCTTCAACTTGAACAATTTTGTTTTGAATCTACGTAAGCCTATGCTGAACTCACTTTGCATATTTCTATTCGAATATCAGTTTCTTGGATGCAAATAGATTCTCTTTTAGTATCCGAGATCGGGACTATGTGGTGGATGTAGATATGTTGGTTGATATGATTGGGGTTGAAATAGGGAGATATCAACCTGTCAATGTGTCTATTGCTGGTGCTACGTTGGAACTTGTTAAGGATAGAAGGACAGAGGGAAAGATTTCCTACTTAAGGATGAGTGCGTTCAATATTCTCGCTCCACAAGATTGTGATTAACCTGTCTCGAGACCAAAATCTACATCAAAGACTGATATTTCAAACTCAAAGGCAAAGCTAATGTATGTGGCATCCCATAAATTCAAAGCCATGCCATAAGGTGTGTTAAAGTCTTTAATTAGGTGGTAGAATTTCCATGGCTTATGTTTTAGCCATTAGTCTTTTAAATTTGATGATTTGTGCTTGTGATTGTGGAAATTTAAATTTAATAGATTAATAATCTATGCTTGGCCATAAGATTTATAAATTAAATTTCAATGAGCAAAAATATCCTAAGACTTTGGCCAAGATGAAAATTGGAATTCAAAAATATTTATAGAAGGAATTTCAAAAAAAAAAAAAAAGTGAAAAAGGGGATTAATTTTTGAATGGGCCTTAAGCCCATTTGGCCTAAGCTTGGTGGGCCAAGCTAGTCGGCCCAAGGGGGGATTCGACCGGCCCATTAAGGCCCAAAGGAAGAGGTGGCCGGCCCATGCATGGATCAAGACAAGTGGCGCAAAGAAGGGCATGCATTGGCCTAGACTAGGATGCCATGCATTGGTCCATTTAGGTGGCAAGCAATGATTACTAATCATGAGAAGATGGGGATATAAAAAGAGAGAGAGAAAGGTGAGTGAGCGGTTCTTTTGCTCATTCGGCCGAGAGAGGGTGAGAGAGAGAGAGAGAGAGAGAGAGAGAGAGAGAGAGAGAGAGAGAGAGAGAGAGAAAGGGAGAGACCGAGAGGGAGAGGAGGCGGAGCCAAGGAGGAATCGCCGTGTCCCGCCGTCCGTTCGTCGTCGTTTGCTCATCTTAGAGGCAAGTGGAGTCCTTTAACTTCTCTTGCTTGTTGTGGTGTTGGTTGCATGTTCGATTTTAGGTGTTATTTGTGCCAAAAACCGCGGTAAGGGTTGTTTGTTTTCAAACCGTGTGATTGTTCTTGCTCGGTTGTAGGAGTCAGTAGCTTGTTTGAGCTTGCATGTGTGCTTGGAGTCCGATTTTGGCTTCGATGTCTTCATGGAAGTTGTACCTAACGTCTTGTACTACAACATACTAAAATTTCGTGGAAATGATGGAGATTTGAGGGGTCAAACTCTCATCCTACGGAGATGCTAGATCTGGAACATTTTCGTATGAACTGTTTGAGTCAGAATGTTTTCAGAACTTGCATACATGTTTAGAGTTCTATTTTGGCTGTGATATCTTCATGAGAGTTGTAGCTAACATCTTGAACTACAACATACTGAAATTTCGAGGAAAATGATGGAGATATGAGGGATTAAAGTTCTATTATACGTAGACCCTAGATCTGTGAAGATTTCACTGACTTCTTGCTGGATTCTTGTTTGCATGTTGATTTTTGTTGAAGATTGGACTTCGATGTCTTCATGAAAGTTGAAGGTAACACATTAAACTACAACATAATCAACTTTGAAGCGAAAAGAACAAGTATAGCTTGGTGAATCGGCTAGATCTTGGAAATGATGGTTCTGGTGAAGTATTCCGAGACACCCGAGACTTCATGGACTTAAATGGTGACCATAATTTGGTTATTTGACCTAGATCTCTTCATGAAACTTGTAAATGACACCTTGGTACATAACATACTAAAATTTCAGAGGAAACGAAAGAGAATAGATGGGTGAAACCTTAATATTTCGGAGATGTGTATTCTGGACGATGCGGTAGTGGTTCCAGAGGTTTCGTGGGGTTGTATAAATTAATATAAAAGAATTTGGCTTAGAGTTCTTCATGAAAGTTGTAAGAAAATGTCTTGGCTATCACCCTGTAAAATTTCGTAATTTTTGAAGGCCATATGAGTATTTTAATCGAATTTATTTGGAACCTATGCAATTCTGGTCATTATCCGAATATCATGTGCTATTTTGTGGAAATTGTGAAATTATGTGAAATTCAATTTGGCCATGAATTTTGTATGAAATTGTCATCCTATTGGTTTGTTTAGTGATTGTTTGAATATTATGATTTTGGAAAAATCATAGATATTAAATTTAATATTTATTTATGAAAATAAATAAATAAAATAATAAAATAATAAAATAATATTAAAATAAAAAGGGAATTATTTTATTGGCCATGAGTTCCATTGAATTTATTATGTATTGTTATATGACATTGGTGTATGTATGATCATAAATTGTGATGCATGTGTGAATCATATGCCATGTAATAATGAGATTAAAAGGATGGTGAATGTGGAAAATGATAAGTGAGGAGTGGTTGTGGTGGATGATGATGTCTGGTGGCCTAGTGGCGTAATTCAAGATATTCCCTGGGAGATTCAGGATGCCCGGAATGTGGGGGGCCGGAAGTTCGGTTGTATCTTGGATACATGCTCGGAGATTCCTCGCGACACCGGGATTAGGGTGCGAGATGCCCGGCTAGAAGGGTAAAGGCTGGATGTCCGATTGTATCTTGGATACATGCCCGGAGGTTCCTCGTGATGCTCGTTGGGATGCGAGATGCCCGGAATGTGGGGGGCCGGATGCCCGGTTGTATCTTGGATACATGCCCGGAGGTTTTTCTCGCATGAGATGCGAGTGTAAAATATGAGATAAAATTGATGAATCGAGGAAGGGTGATGTGGTGATCAAATTTAAAGATAAAGATGAAAATTAACTCATGGCATGATATGGTATGATATGCATGATGATGATGGTGATGATATGTGATGTGATATGATGATCACCCATGGTATGATATGCATGATGATATGCATGATGATAGTAATGATATGTGATGTGAAATAACGATGATCACCCATGATAATATGATATGTATGATGATATGCATGATGATGATGATGATGCATGATGATATGCAAGATGATGATGATGACGATATGCATGATGATATGCATGATGATATACATGATAATGATGATGACATGACATGCATGATGATATGCATGGTGATGATAATGATGATGATATATGATATGACATGTGTAATGTGACGATGTCATGATGATGATGACATGTATGATACGATGATGATATACATATATGTGTTATAAACTGTTATGATGATGCATGATAGTATGCGCATGGCTTCAAGGTGAGTAAAGCCTGCAATGCATGTATGATTTGCTTGATGCATTGAGTTGTTACTGGATTTCCTTATCTGCTGAGTGGTTGTACTCACCCCTTTTGGGGACCAACATTTCAGATTAGTTAATGGTTTGAACGGTTGGATGTGACCGTGAGGAGGAGGATAGCAAGGGAAGGAGCTTTTGGACGCCGACACTAATCGATAGACTTAAAGTGTATGACTATTTGAGGAAACATCGGTCATCTTTTGAAGTGTAGCCGCATATAAAAGACTAAGGCATTTTGATGTACCGATGGATGATGTCCATCTCGATTTAAGTAAATAAAAGGTGTACGGCTTTTACTTATAAATATTTAGTAGGTGTGCATCGTTTTCGAATATAGGGAAGGGAGTTGTTGGATGTGCTTCCGCATATAAATTGCGCAAGGGACCGATCGATAAAAAAAAAATGTGTAAACCCCCAAGTTGTATGGACCCGCTGCAATTGAAATGGTATCAAAGTGACATGTTAATAAGGAAAATGAAAGGTAAGCGAACTGTGGCGACCCTAATCGGATCGGGGCCGTCGAGGGGTGCCACAGCCTATTTTGGTATCAAAGCCATGGTTTATTTGGAGTGATAAGGTGCCTCGAGATGGAAATGAGGATAGAAAGATGCACACCATAGGATATAAAACGGAATAATTGAATAATAGGTGACGAGAATTCACTCGTGGATCCCTAGTAATTAGTTTTGAGTTGTCTTTAGGTACCAAGTAACATGTATATGTTACTTATGTAGTAGTTGTAGTAGTAATTGCTTTGAATGGAGATGGTGAGTCTCAGATTATTCCTGAGGCAATGCTTGGAAATTGCAGGAAAGTCATGGTGCGAGCTGGAAGTTCTCATCCATCGAGGGCTGAAGCCTCGCCGCAAGGGTTGAACCCCGAATGGATGATATCCTCGCAAGCATTGGCCAATATTGGAAATCTGATGGAAAGGCAAGTGCAGCAACAACCTGGAGTGGAACGTCGCCCTCGGGGATTGGTGGAACAATTCCTAAAGTTGAAACCACTTAAGTTTAGTGGGATGGGAAGTCCCGAGGAGGCGGAACAATGGATCGATGGAATGGAACGAATTTTCTGGTTGTTGGACTACAAGTGATGCCGAGAGAATAGTTTTGGCGAGTACCAGCCTGGAGGGAAATGCAAAGTTTTGGTGGAGAGCCTCGAAAGATACGATCTTTCCACCAGGTACTGATGTGAACTTGGATGAGTTTGTTAGGGCTTTCAATAGGAAGCATTCCTCTGATTGTGCCAAGGATGGGAAGATTACTGAATTTGTTCGCTTAGAACAAAGGGAGCCGACAAGAGACCGCATGAGGCAAAATTTTCTAAATTGCCTAGATATGCTCCTAGGTTGGTTGAGGACCGAGAGGAAAGGACTAAGAGATTCCCGAAAGGATTAAGGACTGATATTAGAAAACAACTGGTGCCTTTGAATATAAGGGATTATAATGAGATTTATGAGAGGGCACAGGTGGAGCAAGAGTTAGTGAGAGAGCAATCGAATCTAAGAAACAGATGACCTTTAATGATGTTCGAAGGGGTAAGAGACCTTATCCCGATCAAGGTCAGCCCTGGGAATCTAAGAAGATGAATAATTTTGGGAATTCTAGAAAGGTCAGGAGTGGCCCGATTCTAAGAAGAGTACCCTACCAAGGTAACATTTGTCAGAGATGTGGTGGACAACATGGACTAGGACCCTGTAATGATCGATTGAAATGTTTTGACTGTGGGCAGAGAGGTCACTTTAAGAAAGATTGTCCACAAGGAAGGTTGCAGCCGAATGTCGCTCGGTGCGACAGGTACAACAGTCTTGGTGGACCAAATCCACCAAGGAATCCACAAAGGCCACCACCACAAGGAAGGGTGTATGCGGTCACTCAAGAGGAAGCAAGGAGCTTCCAAAAGTGTTATCTCAGGTACGATTTCGATAGAGGGATAAGAAGGTATATGTGTTATTTGATATAAGTGGCACGCATCCATTGTGTCTGAGAAAATATAAATGATTGTGAGTAGTAGGAACCGAATCTCTAGATATGCCTCTTCGTATTTCTACATCGCTGAAAGATATGTTGTTATCTACGTTGGCATGTGAGATGAGTGAGATAACCCTAGGGGAATGAGATCTAGAAATGGACTTGATAATGATAGTTATGTATGACTTTGATGTCATCATAGGAATGGACTAGCTCCGTCAGCAATGGACTAGGATGAATGATATCCTGAAATAGTACTTGCGCGTGTGCTAAGGACAAAACCATGAGGCCTAGTATGGGATAGGCCCAAAACAGTATAATAACTCGTAAGTTAATCCCTATTGAAACGAGACCCTTCGAGATGTGTAGTTCGGGTTTGAACCAGCGAAAGCTAGTGTACCGTAACATCCCGATTTGATGAGGGCGGGGAGTGGACGCCGAGGTTAGAGGACCTGAACAAGGAGTGGCTCCTGGCAGGCTTCTAGAATGGCAAAAGGGGACAGGAGTGAACCGAACTATGAACTGAACTAGAAAGGTAGTGTTTCGGGATAATTTTGTCGAGTGGCGAAGCGGAAGCATGGTTAAGCTTATAGAACTCTTGTTGTGAGAAAGAAAGATGGATCGATGCGCCTGTGTATTGATTATAGGCAGCTGAATCAGGTGACCATTAAGAATAAGTACTCATTCCCTAGAATTGATGACATATTTGACCAACTGCAAGGAAGTTTGGTTGTTAATTGACTTGAGATCAAGATATTGATTAAGGATTTAGAAAGAAGACATTCTTAAGACCACGTTTAAGACTCGCTATGGACACTACGAGTTCCTAGTTATGCTATTTGGATTGACGAATGCCTTAACTGCATTCATGGACTTAATGGATAGGATACTTAAGCCTTATTTGGATTAAATTGTGATTGTTTTCGTTTGATGATATCCTGGTATATTCTAAAGGACCTAAAGAGCATGCGTAGCACCTAAGCGTAGTGCTACAAGCAAGGCTTAAGAAGTGAATTATGGAGAGTGAATTATGAATTTGAGGATTAGGTCATGATCATTTGAGTAGCGTGACTTCCTATTTGAGGTTTTCATTAGAAGTCTTGATGCATTACATGGAGGTATTTAATATGTATAGATTGATCTTGGAAGTCATGAGTTTGAGTAGTCATATGAGATATGAAATTATTTGTGGTTTATATGTCGGAATAATAGGTTTGATCGATGGTAGTCAACTTTTAATTTAGGTGATGATCTCGTTTGAAAAATGTTTGGTGGAATTAGTGAACATGATCATTTGTGGTTATAGTCTTTCCAAGATAAGATGGTGGAAGTTCAAATTGTAGATTTGATAAATGATTAGTCTAAGTGATGATCATTTAGGATGAGATATGAGATATATTCGGTGGAAACTAGACAAGTTTTATTTTGGTGGATTGTCGATCTTTGAATTGAATGAGTCTTGGTGGACTATAGATATTTGAATCGAATGAATGATGCTATATTTTAGGCTTGAATCTATGTTGCGGTGAATGCATAGTGAATGTCTTTGCTGGACTGAACAAATGAGTTATTGGTGGTGTTGATTTTGATGGTTCTAGGCTTGAATTGGTGGTGACAAAGGTATAGAGATTACACCAACAGTTCTGGTGGAATAGCATGAAGGCGGACTTAGCTAAACACGTTTCCTAGCGTTTAACATGCCAGCAAGTGAAAGTCTACTAACCTATATAATGCATTGCCGTTGTTGTCTGATGAAGTGCAATTAGACTAGAAATACTTGAGTTTGGATGTTTTCAAAGCTCTAAGATTTTACATGCAAACTACTTTGAAAATCTTAAGGTCGGGATTGAGTTTGATGACTCGCCGATGCGTTGATTTCGGTATTTCAAGAAAGGCTTAGGATTTTGGTATTTCAAAGTTTTTAGTTTCAAAAATCTTTACAACAGGACCAATATTATCGATTTGCTTAACTATGATTTTCAATATTTCAAGAAATGCTTATGGTTTTTGGAGAAAATTATCACCTGTACATTCCAAGTTTTGAACTTCAACCGAGAATCAAATTTTGATTGTGAGCCATTTTAGAAAATCTCTTGAATTTCATCAAAATTTATGAGTACTGTGACATTGTACAAAGAATTCTGAACTTTTTATAGAAAATGTTCCAACCCATCGGAGTTGGGATTGAGATTGGAATTTGCCAACGTACCGACTTAAAATTTTACTAAGGGTTTTGATAAAGTATTTTGTTTCGCGCTACGATGCAAGTGCGACTCGAGGTTTTACATGTGAATTCCGAAAAACATTTAGAAATTTAAACGTGAACATGGATTTTATGGAATTGGTATCATGCTTTGATTTTGTGAATTGGTTTCAACGATATGAGATTTACCTTATTTTCAAAGACTATTATTGTTATATTGTTGTGTCTTTGAAATCCCTGTTTTGCTTTATTTGGCATCATAAAGTGGGATTTTCGAGAACTCAAAGGATTTTCCACATTGGTGATTTCAAAACGTTTTGACATGGAAATGACATATGATTTCAAAGCTTGTTGTTGTCGTTGAATGCTTTTGAAAACCTCAGTTTGTATTATTTGATTTCATGAAGGAAGATTCTCAAGCATTCAAAAGAAATTTCAGATGTGGTTGTTGTTTTAAAACTGTCTATGGTGTTGAGATAAATTAAGATATGTTAAGAGCTTGCATCCTTAACTTTAGAGGTAGTATCAACCTGACCCTAGTTGCATACTCGATCCATCAAAATAGATGAGGAAATGAGGTACATTAAGGAGCCTGTGCAAGTATTGGATTGAAAGAAACAAATTCTTAGGACCAAGAGAATTCCATTGGTTAAGATATTATGGCGATATCATGATGTGGAGGAAGCCACATGGGAGAGTGAAAATGAGATAAGGGAAAGGTACTCTCACTTATTTCAAGAGACATAGGGGATGTCTAATTTTGAGGACGAAATTCTCTAAGGAGGGGAGAGTTGTGGCATCCCAGAAATTCAAAGCCAAGACATAAGGTGTGTTAAAGTCTTTAATTAGGTGGTAGAATTTCCATGGCTTATGTTTTAGCCATTAGTCTTTTAAATTTGATGATTTGTGCTTGTGATTGTGGAAGTTTAAATTTAATAGATTAATAATCTATGCTTGGCCATAAGATTTATAAATTAAATTTCAATGAGCAAAAATATCCTAAGACTTTGGCCAAGATGAAAATTGGAATTCAAAAATATTTATAGAAGGAATTTCAAAAAAAAAAAAAAAGAGAAAAAGGGGATTAATTTTCGAATGGGCCTTAAGCCCATTTGGCCTAAGCTTGGTGGGCCAAGCTAGTCGGCCCAAGGGGGGATTCGACTGGCCCATTAAGGCCCAAAGGAAGAGGTGGCCGGCCCATGCATGGATCAAGACAAGTGGTGCAAAGAAGGGCATGCATTGGCCTAGACTAGGATGCCATGCATTGGTCCATTTAGGTGGCAAGCAATGATTACTAATCATGAGAAGATGGGGATATAAAAAGAGAGAGAGAAAGGTGAGTGAGCGGTTCTTTGCTCATTCGGCTGAGAGAGAGAGAGAGAGAGAGAGAGAGAGAGAGAGAGGGAGAGACCGAGAGGGAGAGGAGGCGGAGCCAAGGAGGAATCGCTGTGTCCCGCCGTCCGTTCGTCGTCGTTTGCTCATCTTAAAGGCAAGTGGAGTCCTTTAACTTCTCTTGCTTGTTGTGGTGTTGGTTGCATGTTCGATTTTAGGTGTTATTTGTGCAAAAAACCGCGGTAAGGGTTGTTTGTTTTCAAACCGTGTGATTGTTCTTGCTCGGTTGTAGGAGTCAGTAGCTTGTTTGAGCTTGCATGTGTGCTTGGAGTCCGATTTGGCTTCGATGTCTTCATGGAAGTTGTACCTAACGTCTTGTACTACAACATACTAAAATTTCGTGGAAATGATGGAGATTTGAGGGGTCAAACTCTCATCCTACGGAGATGCTAGATCTGGAATATTTTCGTATGAACTGCTTGAGTCAGAATGTTGTCAGAGCTTGCATGCATGTTTAGAGTTCGATTTTGGCTATGATATCTTCATGAGAGTTGTAGCTAACATCTTGAACTACAACATACTAAAATTTCGAGGAAAATGATGGAGATATGAGGGGTTAAAGTTCTATTATACGGAGACCCTAGATCTGTGAAGATTTCACTGACTTCTTGCTGGATTCTTGTTTGCATGTTGATTTTTGTTGAAGATTTGACTTCGATGTCTTCATGAAAGTTGAAGGTAACACATTAAACTACAACATACCCAACTTTGAAGCGAAAAGAACAAGTATAGCTTGGTGAATCGGCTAGATCTTGGAAATGATGGTTCTGGTGAAGTATTTCGAGACACCCGAGACTTCATGGACTTAAATGGTGACCATAACTTGGTTATTTGACCTAGATCTCTTCATGAAACTTGTAAAGGACACGTTGTTACATATCATACTAAAATTGCAGAGGAAACGAAAGAGAATAGATGGTGAAACCTTAATATTTCGGAGATGTGTATTCTGGACGATGCGGTAGTGGTTCCAGAGGTTTCGTGGGGTTGTATAAATTAATATAAAAATAATTTGGCTTAGAGTTCTCATGAAAGTTGTACAAAAATGTCTTGGCTATCACCCTGTAAAATTTCGTAATTTTTGAAGGCCATATGAGTACTTTAATCGAATTTATTTGGAACCTATGCAATTCTGGTCATTATCCGAATATCATGTGCTATTTTGTGGAAATTGTGAAATTATGTGAAATTCAATTTGGCCATGAATTTTGTATGAAATTGTCATCCTATTGGTTTGTTTAGTGATTGTTTGAATATTATGATTTTGGAAAATCATAGATATTAAATTTAATATTTATTTATGAAAATAAATAAATAAAATAATAAAATAATAAAATAATATTAAAATAATATTAAAATAAAAAGGGAATTATTTTATTGGCCATGAGTTCCATTGAATTTATTATGTATTGTTATATGACATTGGTGTATGTATGATCATAAATTGTGATGCATGTGTGAATCATATGCCATGTAATAAAGAGATTAAAAGGATGGTGAATGTGGAAAATGATAAGTGAGGAGTGGTTGTGGTGGATGATGATGTCTGGTGGCCTAGTGGCGTAATTCCGCATAGACCTGGGAGATTCAGGATGCCCGGAATGTGGGGCCGGAAGTTCGGTTGTATCTTGGATACATGCTCGAGATTCCTCGCGACACCAGGATTGGGGTGCGAGATGCCCGGCTAGAAGGGTAAAGGCTGGATGTCCGGTTGTATCTTGGATACATGCCCGGAGGTTCCTCGTGATGCTAGTTGGGATGCGAGATGCCCAGAATGTGGGGGGCCGGATGCCCGGTTGTATCTTGGATACATGCCCGGAGGTTTTTCTCGCATGAGATGCGAGTGTAAAATATGAGATAAAATTGATGAATCGAGGAAGGGTGATGTGGTGATCAAATTTAAAGATAAAGATGAAAATTAACTCATGGCATGATATGGTATGATATGCATGATGATATGCATGATGATGATGGTGATGATATGTGATGTGATATGATGATCACCCATGGTATGATATGCATGATGATGGTAATGATATGTGATGTGAAATAACGATGATCACCCATGATAATATGATATGTATGATGATATGCATGATGATGATGATGATGATATGCATGATGATATGCAAGATGATGATGATGACATGACATGCATGATGATATGCATGGTGATGATAATGATGATGATATATGATATGACATGTGTAATGTGATGATGTCATGATGATGATGACATGTATGATACGATGATGATATACATGTATGTGTTATAAACTGTTATGATGATGTATGATAGTATGCGCATGGCTTCAAGGTGTGTAACGCCTTCAATGCATGTATGATTTGCTTGATGCATTGAGTTGTTACTGGATTTTCTTATCTGCTGAGTGGTTGTACTCACCTCTTTTGGGGACCAACATTTCAAATTAGTTAATGGTTTGAACGGTTGGATGTGACTGTGAGGAGGAGGATAGCAAGGGAAGGAGCTTTTGGACGCAGACACTGATCGATAGACTTAAAGTGTATGACTGTTTGAGGAAACATCGGTCATCTTTTGGAGTGTAGCCGCATATAAAAGACTAAGGCATTTTGATGTACCGATGGATGATGTCCATCTGATTTAAGTAAATAAAAGGTGTACGGCTTTTACTTATAAATATTTAGTAGGTGTGCATCGTTTTCTGAATATAGGGAAGGGAGTTGTTGGATGTGCTTCCGCATATAAATTGCGCAAGGGACCGATCAATAAAAAAAATAAAATTTGTAAACCCCCAAGTTGTATGGACCCGCTGCAATTGAAATGGTATCAAAGTGACATGTTAATAAGGAAAATGAAAGGTAAGCGAACCGTGGCGACCTTAATCGGATCGGGGCCGTCGAGGGGTGCCACAATGTATGCCATCAATGCTGGGAAAAAATTATCTCTTCCTCACACTATTATGTTCCACATGTATAGAGCAGTGGTGAAGGACGAGGGTCAACTTCCTTATCCAGCTCTTGTGACCAAGTTATTCAAACATTTAAATGTTCAGCCTCCCCGGATTCTCCGTGTTAGAACTTGTGATCAAATGGTAGTGGGACTGAAAATGGTGTCTAAAATGCGTCTGAAGGAACTCAACAAGGCGTTGGAGAAATTCAAGGAGAAAACCCCGCTAAGTCTCATCAAATCTCTTCGGGCAAGTAAAAGAAAAGGGAAGGAGCCCATGGTTGCTCCATCCAAGAAAAGAAGAGCTCTTATCGTTGAGGATGAAAAAGATGAGGGTGACATCACCATTTCTGCAATGGCATTGAAGAACCTGAGTCATTCTGTTCCAGAATCAACGGAACGACAAGAGAAAGACACAGATGAAACAGAACGTAGGACTAGAGAAAGAGAAAATTTGGAAGCAGAGGAGAAAGAAGTAGAGAAGAAAGAAACAGAGGAAAGAGAAGCGTAAGAAAGAGATGCAGATGAGGAAAGAATTGAAGAAGAAGAAGAGGAAAGAGGAGATCAAGAGGAAGCATAGCATGAGGAACACTCTTCTCCACCGTAAGGCATGGAAACAGGGGAGATCGTGAGAAAAGAGGAATATCCTCATATCCCGCCACTAATGAAGAAGTAAGCCGCTCTCAACAGATCCAGAGGACATCTATGCCTCTCAATTTCCTAAGGAAGGACATGATGTTTCATTGCCCAATTTGCGTGACTATGTTGATTTGCCATCGTCTGCCTTTACTCCATCTGATCGTGCAGAAGCCAGTACGCAAACTGATAATTCAGCAGATTTTCGCAGAATTCCTGATGTTCTCTTAGAGATGCGAGGTCAAATATATGCTCGGGATGCGAAGTACAGAATTTGCAGACTGCAGGTCAAGCTTCTTCAGTTTCTTTGAGTGATCAAATCCAAGCCCTTGCTGTGACATCCCGATTTTCCAATCCTATTTTCAATAAATTGAGACGGGCATTTTGTTGGCACGCATATAGTTCTTTTCCTTGAGTCAGCCACTCATATGAAAACTAATCTATCGGGTGAAGCTGTTAAGAGTTTTTAATGCATCAGACTCGAGAATTTGACCAAGAAGCGACCTTTCGACCGAGCTAATCTGCAAGGGTCATTACGGCACAAATAAAAATCGATTAGAGACCGGAGATAGATTGACTCGACAAGGGCATGTGATCGAGTGTGGGTGATTCCACCGGATCACACAATTCTTGTCAATCAGCACTGGATCGACTTTTCTATCGATTGGATACCCTGTGTTCGTATTTGAGACCTTGAGATTACCCCGACAACCGAAAGTCGTCAATGTTTCAAAGATGTACATTGTGGCTTGAGATGATCAACCACATGTCAAATGCATGAAAATTTCTAAAGGCTACTCAAAGAGGTTGGGCCACGCTAGTATCGTGCCAAAGTGAAATTAACCGTGGAATTGAGATCGAATTCAAAAATTGGAAGTCTGGGTGTGTCACAAATCATTTCCGGATCATTGGCTTATCTTTTGAAGATTTTTCATGCAAGCCGAGCTTTTTCAGCATAATAATCAGAGTATGGTTAGTTTGGTTAAAAAAATTGGTAGGCCCTCTTTTGGTGGTATTTTTGAGATCAAGATAGTTCTATGATCAAGTAAATATTTGAATTGAAGCATGGTGACATTAGGTTAATTTATTTGATCTTCAATTGGATGGAATTGATTGAGAAATGATTGAATTAAGTGTAAAAAATTTCATGCCCCGGCGGAAAAATAAAATGGACCCATTGAAGAATGTTGTGGGAGAGGAGATAGTGGAAGATGACATCATGGGGGTGATGTCATGCTGATTGAAGCCAAGGATTGAGGGCTTGACAAGTGGAGGGTGGAGATTTAATCTCCAAAAAGGGGCCATCACCATCATCTTCAACCTTGGGAAGGAGAGAGAGAGGAAAGGAGGGAGAGAGACCGACCGGACCAGCCAAGCCGACCGCTCGACGCCGCCTTCTTCGCTCGATCGCTTGCTCGACCACCGGTTCGCTCGTCGTTAGAGCCGCTCGCCGCCGTCCGCAGCCGCACCTCGCCATTCGGACCTCCATCTCCATCTCTCCTCTCTTTTGCATCTCCGGTTTCGCTCGAAGACCTAGGAGATGGCCGGAGAAACCCTCCGCAATGCACGTCGCTTAGCCGCTCAGCTCGCCGCCGGAGCCCGTCACCGTCACCACCCGTCCGCTCATGAGCTGCTCCGCCCCTCCCGTCCTAGCTTCGTCCGCCACCCAGCCGTCGTCCCTCCACCGCCCAGCCGCTGTTCGTCGTCGTCAAGGTCGCCGAACCGCCACCTTGCCCGCCCGAGCTGCTGCCCCTCTTCTCCGCCGTTCCTCCGCCCAACCGACGCCGGATCCGCCATTCTCGGCCCCAAATCAGAGGGCTGGAAAAATGGGTATGGCAGCACCTATTTGGCCCATTTCGGCCACCTTCCCGAGCCCGAATGCTCGGCCCGCTTTGAGGAAAGTTGTTCTCCTCGACGTCCCCGTCGTTTTGGTCCGCCGGGCTCGCTAATCCGGTGAGTTTAACTCACTAAACCTCGCTTAGAGGGTTAATTATGCTTTAGGTGTGCTTAATTTATGCTAATTGTGATTAGGTGGTTAGTTTAATTTATTTAAGTGTGGATTATAATTATGTGTTTAATTAGCTTAAAGTGAGTTTAATTTAAGGCTAAATGAAGGTTTATATTAATATAAGCCTTGATGTGACATAAAGGAATTTACTTTGATTTATCTAAATATCTCGAAATTATTTAATAATTTAATATTATATTATTATTCGAAATTATTAAAATATTATTATTTAATTATTAAAATATTATTATTTAATTATTTTCGGAATACATTTAATTATTTATTAAATTCCAAAAATTTTGTCTTAACCCTAAATTCTCGAATTTCGTGCCGCCGCCGTATTCGGATTTTGAAATTGATGGTCGGATATTATAAATTGAATGTGGATTGCGAAAAATATGAATATTATTATTTAAGGAATGTAGTAGCACCGAATGATCCTAGGTTTGTCGGGTTTGTTCAGCGCCGTGTTCCTTGGAAGTTTGTTGGGTCGCAAGTTCAGGACCGAGTTGCCGCTGTTGTCGTTATTTCTACCGCTGCCAGTATTGTGACCGTTGTTGTTGCCGCGCCTGTTGAGGCCCAATCTGGAGTTGTGATTGAGGATCAAGCCTCCGTATCTGAGTCAAAGTTCGCTTTAGACAGAGGTATAAATCAATTAGGGAGAAAGGCCGATGTCGAAGAAAGGTGCCCTGTTTCACCCAACCGTAAGAGTAGAATTGAAAAGTCGTGCTCAACTTGATTGATGGGTGTCGTGTTTGTAAGAAAGGACATGGATCTGTCCCGTGCTGTAAAAGGGAAAGAACTTGTTCCAAGTGTCGCCAGTAAAGTCATTTATTCAAATATTGCCTGTATAGGCATATGGAGTCACAACTGTTTCTATCACTGTCGTTGATAAGATAGAATAGACGAAACATGCTCGGATATTCAATGGGGTACTTGGAACGGATCTCAGTGCAAGGAAGGGTGCATGATGTTCCTTGATGGCGGTAAATGACTCACCGATTGTGTGCCGAGTTTGTGAAAAGGAGGCATGAGACAGCCTAGTGTCAGAGTAAAAAGGGAGCATGATTTGAATATGGCCAGCACGGCCATCGAGTTAGGAACTGTCCGTGTAAGTTCGGAGAGCATAAGCACTGCTATCGCAGAGAGGACGCCACTAGGATGGCTAGAGGAGCATGAAGGGATCGACATGCATCAATCGAAGAAGAATGTTTATGAGATGTTTTATGTAGAGTAATGCAGCAGAATTTTCAAAGAAGGTTATAGGGTTTCCGTTGTTGTAATAAAGTAATAGGAAGATGGGTATTTGACTATAGTTGTACTTGATGGGTTTGTTTATGTATGACTTGGGAGTCACTTATGAAAAGGTTTGGCTCGAGAAGCTTTCTGCTGTTATGAATCGTGGCAGCGATATAATTCAGTTTGTTTAGTTAGCGTATGAAAGTTTTGAATTACTAAAAGTTAGAAAGGACCTTCGATCCCTCGTTATTCGTCACTTTGAAGATGACTTGGTTCGATTGTTGGTTATCGAATCTACATGGCAGCCGTAATGGACGCGTCGCCGAGGAGCCGAATATGGAGAATATAATCGTGATACATAAGTTTTCTAAGGTATTTTCTCGAAGAACTGTCGTTTGCTATCGAAAGAGAAATGGAGTTCGTGATGAAATTAGTACCCGAAATGCAGCCAGTCCCTGGCTCCTTACCGGATGGTGTTACCCGAGTTGAAAGGACGCAGACGGTGTAGATGCAGGAAGTGTTGGATAGGGGATTCATACTTTCCAAAGGCATAACCTTGGGGAGCACCGGTTCTGTACATGAAAGAGAAATATGGTTCGTTGTGGTTGTGTATCGGTATTCCTTAAGATCGACCGGAGGTCGTGGGTATAATCAATTGAGGATCGGGAAGAAGGACACGCCGAAGTTAGCATCTTGTACTCGATATGGCGCTATGAGTTCGCCGTAATACCGTATGGTTTGATGGACACCTTAGCTATTTGTTTGGATCTAATGAGCAGAATGTTTAAGGGTACTTGAATAAGTTGTGATCATGTTCATTAAAATTATCCTAGTGTGTTCAAAGAGTGCCGAGGAGAACGAGAGATATTTGGGGATGGTACTTCGACCTTGAATGCTCTTGGATTTTTACAATAAGTTTAGCAAACGCGAGTTTTGGATGACTCGTGTTACGTTCCTAAGTCATGTGATTTCAGGAGAATGAATCTCCGTAGACCTTGTCCGAGATTAAAGCGGTGATCAATTGGCCGATATTGACTACGTGATAGAGATTAGAAGTTTCGGAGATCAGCATGATATTACAGAAGTTTTATGGAAGTGTTTTCAGCGTTAGCGTCGCAGCTGATTCGACTACTGAGGAAGTAAGAAAAGTTTGTGTGGACAGATAAGTGCGAGCGTAGTCTTCGAGGGCCTAAGAAGAGGCTGACTACCGCACTATGCTGATTATTCCATCTAGTCCTGGAAGTTATGAGATCTCAAAGTGATGTGTCGTTTAAAGGATTTGGTTGCTGTTGATGCAAGATGATAGAGTTATTGCATATGCATCCCATCGCTGAGATCTTGAGAGTTAAATTATTCGACGCACATCGTAGGACTTGCAATAGTTATGTTCATTTGGAATTTTAAAGGCACTATCGGTACAGAGAAATATTTCATATCGTCAATGACTATCAAAGTCTCAAGTATGTATTCTCAAAAACAAAGAGAAGAGAGAGAGAGAGAGAGAGAGAGAGAGAGAGAGAGAGAGAGAGTTGAATATGAGATAGCATCGCTGGATGAAACTCATCAAGGATTATGACTATGATATTTTGTATCACTTTAGAAAGGTGAGCAAAGTCACAGATGCTCTGAGTCGAGAGTCCATAGTTGCACAGTTGGTACTCAAGGATTGGATCTTATTTGAGAAAGTTCGAAATTTGGTTTTCAAATCTAAGCTAGGCCACCTTTGGAATCTTATTACTACCCTCGAATTGAGCCGAGAGAGCAGATCGAATCAAATTGCTTCAACGGTCAGATTCAGAAATTCAGGAGACTTTATAAGAGAATGTAGATGAGAGAGAGGTTGATTTTCAGAGTTCTGAAGATAGAACGCTAAGGTTCTGAGAATGATTGTGTGTAATTGATGATGTAGAGATTAAAGAGGATATCTTATGGGAAGCTAATCATAGTAATTTCAGCGTTGTCCAGACGGTATGAATAGACCTTGTTTTGAGTGTGTGACATCCTGATTTTTGGACTCTGATTTCGATTGATTAAATTGGGCATTTCATCGACGCGATTACGTGTTTTTCTCTCGAGTTGGCCACTTACGAGATAACTAGACTAGTTGGGTGAGTTATTAAGGACTTTAAGGCAAATAGACTTTTGAATTCGACCAGGAATCGACTTCTCGACCGTGCTCATCTTTAGAGATCATTATGGCACAGTTAAAATCGAATTATGATCAGAGATAGGTCAGTTCGACTGAGATGAATGGCCGATCGTGGGTGACTCTACTAAATTGGAAAACTCTCGTCGAATGATACTAATTTGATTTTACTGTCGTTTTGGTACCTTGTGTCCGTATTTGAATCATCAATATTTTCACGACCCTCGAGAGTCGCCAATGTGTCAAGTGGATTCATCGTGGCTCGAAGAAAATCGACCACCGGTCATTTATCCTAAAAGCTTCGAAAACTACCTAGTGGCCTATGTCACACTAAAAGCGTGTTATAGTGAAATTAACCGCCAATCTAAGTTCGATTTCAGAAATTTGAGATTCTGTCTTGTCACAAAGTGGGTACACCGAAGTGTGTGTATATCATATAAATCATCTGCATGGAGTGCCAGGGATGAATTGTATTTTAAATCTAGATCAGATTTTCCAAGTTGGTAGAGCTTTCGATGGTTCTTTCTTAAGCAGTGCATAGCGAGAGTGCAGAATTTCGATTGCTGAGATGAAGTCAGGGAAAGAAAGATCACAGGCCATGGTGAGTACAGTAGTTAGTGATTGCAGTTGTCGAGATTAGTGTCAGAGTTATATTAGATCTTGACTAGAGATTCCCAGTTTCAAGCAGATCGTCGATAGTTTCTTTTTAGTCGGTGCGAGTAGAGTGTTCAAACTTTAGTCGGTTGAGATGAGATCGAGATCAGAAAAATCCTAGGTCCGAGTTGGTTCGAAATCAGCAATTCAGTTGCAATTATCGAGATAGTTTAGAGACCGCCGTAATCACCGCTTAGCTTCGCAGTTTGTATCGAAGACATGTGGAATTTTAAGTGGGCAAGTGTTTAGTATTTTGTATCCGAAGTGGTTTGGGCAAGATAGCAGTGATATGGCAGTATTGGTGCATAAGGAGCAACATGAGAAAGAGAAGATTATATGAGACGACTGTACCCCCACCTTTTTGTTAAGAATCGGTAAAGGTTTAAATTTCGAGGACGAAATTTTTATAAGA
The DNA here is from genome assembly GCA_014182585.1 of Eucalyptus coolabah. Taxonomy (NCBI): domain Eukaryota; kingdom Viridiplantae; phylum Streptophyta; class Magnoliopsida; order Myrtales; family Myrtaceae; genus Eucalyptus; species Eucalyptus coolabah. Next base: position 50,141,637 of record CM024624.1, read on the forward strand.
GGGGAAGAGTTGTGACATCCCGATTTTCCAATCCTATTTTCAATAAATTGAGATGGGCATTTTGTTGGCACGCATATAGTTCTTTTCCTTGAGTCGGCCACTCATATGAAAACTAATCTATCGGGTGAAGCTGTTAAGAGTTTATAATGCATCGACTCGAGAATTTGATCGTAAAGCGACCTTTCGATCGAGCTAATCTGCAAGGGTCATTACGGCACAAATAAAAATCGATTAGAGACCGGAGATAGATTGACTCGATAAGGGCATGTGATCGAGTGTGGGTGATTCCACCGGATCACACAATTCTTATCGATCAGCACTGGACCGACTTTTCTATCGATTGGGTACCCTGTGTTCGTATTTGAGACCTTGACATTACCCCGACAATCGAAAGTCGCCAATGTTTCAAAGATGTACATCGTGGCTTGAGATGATCAATCACATGTCAAATGCATGAAAATTTCTAAAGGCTACCCGGTAGGTTGGGCTGCGCTAGTATCGTGCCAAAGTGAAATTAACCGTGGAATTGAGATCGAATTCAGAAATTGGAAGTCTAGGTGTGTCACAAATCATTTTCGGATCATTGGCTTATCTTTGGAAGATTTTTCATGCAAGCCGAGCTTTTTCAGCATAATAATCAAAGTATGGTTAGTTTGGTTCGAAAAAAAAATTGGTAGGCCCTCTTTGGTGGTATTTTTTAGATCAAGATAGTTCTATGATCAAGTAAATATTTGAATTGAAGCATGGTGACATTAAGTTAATTTATTTGATCTTCAATTGGATGGAATTGATTGAGAAATGATTGAATTAAGTGTAAAAAGTTTCATGCCCCGGTGGAAAAATAAAATGGACCCATTGAAGAATGTTGTGGGAGAGGAGGTAGTGGAAGATGACATCATGGGGGTGATGTCATGCTGATTGAAGCCAAGGATTGAAGGCTTGACAAGTGGAGGGTGGAGATTTAATCTCCCAAAATGGGCCATCACCATCATCTTCAACCTTGGGAAGGAGAGAGACAGGAAAGGAGGGAGAGAGACCGACCGGACCAGCCAAGCCGATCGCCGACGCCGCCCTTTTCGCTCGATCGCTCGCTCGGCCACCGGTTCGCTCGTTGCCGGAGCCGCTCACCGCCGTCGCAGCCGCACCTCGCCATTCGGACCTCCATCTCCATCTCTCCTCTCTTTTGCATCTCCAGTTTCTGCTTGAAGACCTAGCAGATGGCCGGAGAAACCCTCCGCGACACACGTCGCTCGGCCGCCAGCTCCCTCGCCGCCGGAGCCCGTCACCGTCACCACCCGTCCGCTCACGAGCTACTTCGCCCCTCCTGTCCTAGCTTCATCTGCCACCCAGCCGTCGTCCCTCCACTGTCCAGCCGCTCGTTCGTCATCGTCAAGGTCGCCGGAATTGCCGCCTTGCCCACCCGAGCTACCGCCCCTCTTCTCCGCCGTTCCTTCGCCTAACCGACGCTGGATCCACCATTCTCGGCCCCAAATCGAGGGCTGGAAAAATGGGTATGGCAGCACCTATTTTGCCCGTTTCGGCCGCCTTCCCGAGCCTGGATGCTCGGCCCACTTTGAGGAAAGTTGTTCTCCTCGGCGTCCCCATCGTTTTGGTCCGCTCGGCTCGCTAATCCGGTGAGTTTAACTCACTAAACCTCGCTTAGAGGGTTAATTATGCTTTAGGTGCGCTTAGTTTATGCTAATTGTGATTAGGTGGTTAGTTTAATTTATTTAAGTGTGGATTATAATTATGTGTTTAATTAGCTTAAAGTGAGTTTAATTTAAGGCTAAATAAATGTTTATATTAATATAAGCCTTGATGTGACATAAAGGAATTTACTTTTGATTTATCTAAATATCTCGAAATTATTTAATAATTTAATAATATATTATTATTCGAAATTATTAAAATATTATTATTTAATTATTAAAATATTATTATTTAATTATTTTTGGAATAAACTTAATTATTTATTAAATTCCGAAAATTTTGTCTAGACCCTAAATTCTCGAATTTCGTCGCCGGTCGCTTGTGTATTCGAATTTTGAAATTAATGGTCGGATATTATAAATTGAATGTGGATTGCGAAAAATATGAATATTATTATTTAATTAATTTTCGGAATAAATTTAATTATTTATTAAAGTTCGAAAATTTCGTCGGGACCTTATACTCTTAGAATTTTGTGCCAATCGCTGCTGTGTATTTAGAATTTGAATTTGATGATTGATTGTGGCAAATTGAGTGTTGATTGGGATAAATAAGATTTTATTCATAAAAACCCAAATGTCGAGTTTTAATGCAAAAATTGGATTTTAATGATTATATTAATAGTGGGGTTTGAAAAAGTAAGATATTGGCTTTTTGATTCGAAATTAGCGTGTCCCCACACACGTGAGTAATTTATGAAGTATTTTTAATATGAAGAAAAATGGCCGGGATCACTATTTTAAGTGGAAGCATTGAGCTAAATGCAAAGTGTCCTGGGGCCAAGTATGATTTGGCTGTGTGATAATTAAGAGGAATCGTCCTGGGCTGTTGAGCCGGACTTGCCCCTATATGGGATGCCCACGCGGTGGTTGCGGGTCACAAAGAGATTCTCGGGCCCATGCTCCTTCCGGAATGCCGTCGACGTACCGACGAAGCCGCGCTCCATGGGGAGGCGATGCCTGGTTATATGCCGTAGATAGCCGAACTGCGAGTAGGCTATGCCCTTGTGTGGCAGTGAATAATAATTGGAATGCGTGTTAAGTGCGATTATGATTTATATGAAAGTGATGGCGTTCCAATTGTTTGAGTTCCTATTACTATCTGTGATTGGGTGATTTGAATTGTGCTAACCTGCAGGAAGGAACTGAGGCGAGGTAAGTTCTCTGTGTGACGTGGCTAGGCCACCCGGGGCGTATTTTCTTTCTAATAGGGGTTTAGGGGGTTGAACTTGCTAAGACATCGTCTCATCCCGTTGTGGGATTAAAATTTCAGGTCCCTAGATGGCGGTCGTGGTGGACCCAAAGCCCTAAGTCTGGAAAGGTGGAGACCGAAGTATCGGTGAACGTGTCTTGCTAGTTGGTTTTAGAATAGTTCTCCATTCGTTGAGCTGGTCTATTTTGTAGACAGTCCCGAGTTGTATTTAAACCCGTGTGTTTGTAAATGAGTGTTTGGTATTGTGATTGATTGCTTGCTTTTCTATCCCAAGTTAAATGTTGTCGTGGGGATTTGTTTCGCTTCCGCATGCGTAATAAAATGAATGGGTCGCGACGTATCTTGGGATGCCGCATATTTGATCGACCGCAGTGGGATGTGTGCGCGCTTGGGGTTCGGGGCGTGACACTTGCTCTTCAGATTCAAGCAAATGCTAAGGGTGAAGATGTGGTTCAACTGAAGGAAGAGTTAAAAAAGCTGGAAGGCTTTGTCTAGTCAATGGGAGATTTCCAGCTTGTTCGTGTTCTTAAGCATTCTTGATTCCATTCTCTTTCCATCTCTACCTTTTTGGTGATGACAAAAAGGGGGAGAGATGTGATGCAGATTTGAACTTTGAACTTTTTGAACTTTAACTCTTGATTTATTTTTATGTTTGTTTTGACTTGACTTTTGTGTCTGGCTGTGGACTGGATTTGGGATTTAGCATTTGGGATTTGGGATTGACTGTTTATCTTAAGTACTATTGATATCTTATGGCTTTACTCATTTACAAGACTAACCTATTTTCGGTGGTTGCAGATACTAGTGTTATCATTAAGTTATTTATCTTTATGAGATATCCATATTTGCTTGAGTAATGTTTTGCATGTCAAAGTTATCCAAATCTGTAGGATAGTTTTGTCACCATAAAAAATTGGGAGATTGTTGGAGAAATCTTTGTGGAATATTTTGAAATTGACAAAACATTTCCATCAGTTTAGTCTGAAGATTTGCAGACTCTACTATTTAAAGTCTAAAGACCTCCGGACTGCCAGACTTAAGACTCAAAGTCTATTCTCATTGACAGTTTCTACTACGTCGAAGAAGGCCTATCCAAGACTGGATGTTTCGTTAAGGATTTGACCTTATCAATTGAAGAAGATCTCTTGGCTGGATATGACATAACAGAAACCTTTATTCAGATCAAGATTGATTCAGAGATTGAGGATCCGATGATTGGCAAAGTATACTTGGAAGGTTCTACTTATGGAAACCGAGATCCTAATTGTATGGGCGAACGGGATTGATAGGCTATCGTCATGTTCCTCAAATAGCTCGAATGATTTTCCTAATTGATTCTGTTCAATGGGAAGATTGGAAGAATTCCTTTGGTAAGTGACAACGGTATGATGGCACAAATGAGTATATAAGGAAAACATTCCAGTTGTTCGAGTGCATGTGTGATAGAAGAATTCCAAAGTCTGAAGCTTTTTATTCTTAGTTAATTCATTTACTGAGCGAAATCTTGTATGCAAAAGAGAGTATATTCTTGAGAAACCTTGAGGAAGTGTGGTAGAGTATCTACACTGTGGAATCAAGGAGAGCTTTGCTGTAACAACTCTTTTGTTCATAGTGAAATCTAGCCGGTGGACGGTCATTGCGGAAGAGTAGACGTAGGCTTGGAATAAGCCGAACCACTATAATTTATGTGTTCATTTTCTCTTCCCTACTCTCTCCTTTACTTTGATTATAATCCGTTTTGTTAACAAAAGGAGAACTTCCTTTCTATTGTCTACTTAGTATTGCTCTCTTATCACGAGAAACTATTTTTACACCTATTCACCCTCCTCTAGGTGCTTATACTAGCTATCTCAAACTTTGCCCTAAATATGCATTTTGCGAGGTTAAGCCTTGGCTTGAACTTTCTAAGTCTATCAAACAACTTCCTCATGACTTCAACGTGATCTTCACCTTGTCTCGATTTAACAATCATGTCATCGACATAAATTTCAATTTCTTTATGCATCATATTTTTGGAACAATGCCACCATAAATCTTTGATAAGTTGCCCCTATATTTTTTGGGCCAAAATGCATGACTTTATAACAAAAGGTCCCCATGGGTCAATGAAAGATATCTTAATCTTGTCTTTTTCCTTCGTTCAGATTTGGTTATAACTAGAGAATCCATCCATAAAAAAGAATAATTCAAATCCTATCATACTATCAATGAGGACATCGATATGTGGCAAAAGAAAATCATCCTTCGAACTTGCTTTGTCTAGGTCGTGGTAATCAATGCATACCCGGATTTGTCCATCTTTCTTCATGAGGTTTTAAATTTTGTCTATTTACCCAAGCCCATTTTGTTAAAGTGTGCCTAGTGACCAAGAAGTCTCTTGAAGATATCATGCAATCTCTTTAATCAACGGGAGAGTTATTCTGAAGGAATTAGAGACCAAAAGTACTGATTCATAATGAAGCTCCACGCCCCCAACTAAAGACAAAGATCGGACAACTTTTTATCAAAAGAAGGTACGGCCAACTTCTTATGAACCAGAAGTTTATTTTCTGAAATACATGAAAATAAAGTGGAACTGTTGTCAAGCATATAAAATAAGCATCATGAAATCAGGATATTTGTATCAAAAAGAAAATAATTAGCATATATGGTGTTGGTAGAAACAGTAACAAGCGGCATCAACTCCTCCCTATGATAATATTCTTATAGCCTTGTCTGCTTCTTTCATTGTTCTCTAATCAATTCCCGCATAAGTCAGCAGCTTCTTTCCCTTTCTCCCAATGCACCAATCCTTCTACAACTGCCCTCCATGTTTCCTTGTCCAGAGCACATCCATCTCGCACCATATCCTCAAATACTCGAGCAACTTTATCTATATCACCTTTCCTAAAGAAATATTGAACAAGAGTACTGAAAGTCGAAGCATCAACAGAAATTCCTCTGGCCCGCGTGCTTAGGCAAAGCTGATAAGCACGATTTATTTCGCCATGACTAGCAAGGCCTTGAACGACCACATTGTGGATTCTGACATGAATAGAACAAGTTAAACGATTGGGACAGATTCCTTCTAATATCATCTCATCAAGGGAGTTGGCGCCCTCCTGAAATTTGCACATTGTCACAAAAGCCGGCAATGATCTTTCCATAAAGTCCTGCCTCTGGCTTCAAGGCCTGAAGCTTCATCCTGTCAGGCGTCTCCAAAGCGTCATAAGCCTTCCCTTCTTTACAAAGCCCATGGATTAAAGTGCTGTAAGTTATCATGTTGGGCCTCAGCCATTTCCTAACCATCATGTCCAAAAAGCTCCATCGCTTGAGAAGAGCACTCACTCTTGCAAAATCCATCCATTAATGTACTGAAAGTGAAAACATTAGGCTCAATACCTTTGCCCACCATCTGTTCAAACAATCCAAAAGCTTCATCTAAATCTCACATTGACAGAGACCGTGAATCGTGGAAGTGTAGGTGATTACACTAGGTGAACACCCTTTTGTCTCCATCTCTTCAAACAGTTTCCTGGCATCACCAATTTTCCCCATTGACACAATCCATTTATCAAAGTACCATATGTATATGAATCTGGAACATATCCACGATTTGGCATCTCATAAAATATCTGAAGGGCAGAATCCATCGTTCCACTGTTCATGCAAAAAGCTTGATCAAAACATTGAGGGAAGCAACAGTAGGTGATACACCGATCACCCTCATGTGTTTATAAAATCTAAGAGCTAGTTTCAACTGGTTTTCCTTGACAAGTATATCCAAAATAGTGACATATGACTTGGGTGAAGTTTTGCATTGGAAACACTTCATCATCTGGAATACCCTCAATGAATCCAGCAGCCCATGAACCCGCCCACAGCCTCTGCAGATGGAGAGAAATATGTCTTCTGTAAGATTACACTGCTCTTCTTTCATTCTCTGAAGAAGCTTCTCTGCTGTCCAGAACCGATTTGCAGAGACCAATTTCGATATGATAAGACTAAGGTTTTCACATCATGGCAAAAACCATTACTATGCTCTGCTGTTGCTGAATCAAAGACCAACATTGCCCACTGTACGTCCCTTTCAGCCCTAATAAGCTGCTCTACTTGGGACGTCTAAATATTATTGGACCATTTGATTCTACTGCTCATCGAAGCGAACTTTTTAGTCTAATCACAGCTCAGGCAAAATTGGAAAATTCGCTGACCTCCACTCACAAAGAGATGATCCACATTGGGCTTTCAGCAGAATGAGCCAAATAACAATCATCTAATAACTGTGCCAGTCACCACGAATGCAGCAAATCTGTATCAAACAAAGAATTTTATTTCTCCCACATATAACTTACCAAGACTTTACAAGCAATGAAAGAAGACAAATCTTGTAGACAAGAGGGAAAAAAAAAACATATTTCAGCCTAACCAATCTCTTAAAAGGGAAAAACAAGAAGAGGGTGCAATCACAACTCCAAAGATACACGCCTCTTCCACTCATCATCAAATGGCCCAAAAAACAATCTGATCTGGCAATAAAAGCAAATGCAGAGAAAGCTTGACAAGAAATTTTCATCACGGTTCGCTCTTCGGACTCATTTCTCATAACAACACTCGAAGAACCGCATCAAGAAGTTGATTCTCTGGGTGGGTTGGGTTAGATTGCATTGGATATCACAATGCCATTCCTCTTGAAACTCCCATCAAACACATGGTGTGCAAGGGATGTTCGCCAAACGTGATAAACACCGTCGCCATCGGTGCGCTAAACAGGACAACCAAAAAGACGTCATATCTTGATAAGGAAGCCTGGACACTTTTAGCGACAAGGGGTTGGATGTGGCCAAGCGCCACAGTGAAAAAAAGAAAAATAAATACTAAAAAGAAAAAAAGTTTGCACTGTCCATCGTCTTTTCTGTTAGGGAAATCCCTTATGATGTTTTGAAGATGACAAAATAAATCAAAGGCTACTAACTTGTTTACTTGGTTAAGTAATAGACCATGCAGATGATAAAACATATAAATGATATTGTCAAAGTCTGAAGAAGGCCGAAGACCGAACGTAACATATGTCCAAAGTATATTATGAAGATTTCCAGACTTCGTGTCAAAGTCTGAAGACCGCGACTTTAGTGCCAAAGTCTATTCTACATCGAAGTTTTTTAACTCGACAAATTCCAGATCGAACGTGAATAAAGAACCAGAAGACAAACTCTATGCTGAAGCTGAACTTATTCAGACGATGTTCATACCTTAAAGCTAAATCTGTTCGAAGTAGAATATGTTCAGACCCAGATTATAAAGTCTATTGCACTAAGATTCAGATTGTAAAGTCTATTGCTCTAAAATTTTACATCCGTAGATTTGATAAAACGTAATACAAGCCCCAATCATATAACGGCTAGTGATCTGGTTTGGATTCTACATCAAGATTGATTTGATTAACTCAATCTAATTGATTGACAATTGGATCTTGAAGAGAAGAACTTTCTATACAAAGAAGCTCTACTTATAGAAACCAAGATTCTGTTTGTATGAGCAATCAAAATCAATTTGGGATTCTACTTTTGTCACTCAATAGCTACTAAATCTTCTAGATACATATCTATCCAACGAGTAGATTGGAAGACGATCCTCAAGATACTGTCCAACGGCTAATTTGGAAATGGAGGAGTATTTAAGGAGATGAAGGACCGATGAGCAAGTAAGAGACGGAGCGTAGAATTTATAATTCCAAAGTCTCGAGTGACCTTCGATCATACACTTGTCTTTAGTGAGCTTAAACGTTTGTGATAATAAGAGAAATACCAAAAAAGTGACTTAGTGAAATAGTGTGATCTACTAAGTGTTTGCACTCAAATTTGTAATCTTTTGTTGATTGCATAGTGGAATCCGCCAAGAAGGCTGTTAGTGTGGGAGAGTGGACGTAAACTTGGTCTAAGTCGAACCACTATAAACCTTGTGTTCTTATTCTCTTCCCCGAATCTCTTTATTTTGTTCGTAATTCTATTTAACTACTAAAGTCTAATCTCACTCAAAATCTGCTGCTCTTCGGACTCGCTTTCAAAAGTTTGTTGTTATTCGGACTCAAGTTAAAAGTAAAGGTTTTCACTGCATTTTGCAGAATCTGTTTTTACACCTATTCACCCCCCTCTAGGTGTTAACAGTACTTTCTCGTCCAGAAAACGAAGCTTCAAGAAGGTCGAGCTTGAGCAGCCGCCTCTCCAGCTCGAAGCTTGGCTTGTCTGACCGCCATGGCCAAGCTTCGAAACTCACAACCGCCTTAACTGCTCTAGCTCAAAGCTTGGCTTGAGCATCTGACCTTGTCCTTCCAAGCTCGCGGGTAGTTGCAAATGCCGAGGCCAAGCTTCAAAGCGACTTGAAGGTCGAGCTTCAAAGCTTGCGGGAGGTCGCAAGCCACCATGACCAAGCTCAAAGCTCGCAACCTGTTAGAATAAAAATTAAAAATTGATCATTGAAAATTTGAGCATGTTGGATTTGTTGTTAGTATTCTTCAAGATGCTTAATCTATGGTGGGTGTCAAAAGAAGATCGAAGACAAATGAATTTCAGCACGATTTATGGTGGGCTACGATTAAGTAGCCCCTCCACCATTCAACAATGAGTAATTGCTTTCATATTGAAAAATGAGGTCTTATTTGTCTTTCTTTAGTCAAAGAACGTAAAGTTTCTTCTTTTGTCAGAAGGAGCAAAGACTTCACGTCTTTATCTCATTTTTTGTTGTGCCTTTATCCTTCAGCTTTGTGGACTTTCTTGTTTTCTTCATTCAATGTTAGTTAAGCTATGTACACTTCCAACCTCTTTAAAAGGTTGTGGACTTCAGATTTGTAGCAACACCGAAGTCAAAAGCATTTGCATTTCCATTATTTCTCTCTCCAGTCTTCATTCGTGCCTCGTTCAAAACTTCCAAAAGTTGCCATAATTTTTGTTCCAACACAAACGCCATGACCGCTTTAGCTTAAAGCTTGGCTTTAGGTTTTGACCTTGACCTTCGAAGCTTGCACGGGGTTGCAAGTGGTAGAGGCCAAGTTTCAAAGTAGCTTGAAGGCGAGCCTCGAAGCTCGCGGCCAACATGGCCGCTCGAGCTCAAAGCTTGGCTTGAGGGTCTAACCTTGATCTTCGAAACTGGCGGATGGTCGAGGGATGTCATGCCCCGAACCCTGAGCATGCAAACATCCCCCAACGGTCTATTAAAATTGTGACATCTCGGGACACGTCGCCGACCCATTTTTTTCTCTATCGATTAAACGCATGTGAAAGCAATTTATATAACCATCCAGTCAAATAACAAACAACGGGGATAGTAAGAACACAAACATTCCAAAAAAAACACTTTAATTTATAATCTATTAACTCTATAAAGTTTGATAATTATAAGCCTTTCCACTGCTACTTCCTACCAATCATTTCAAAAACCTGTAGGGTCAGGATTAACCTAAACTTCACTAACGACAAGACTGACCAAAAGTGACGACAGGCACACTGCGTCTTGGTCCATCAGGACCCCAAACCGAGCGTGACATTCTCCATATTATGGACCTAAAAATATTAATAACAACGGGGTGAGATAAAATCTCAACAAGTCAACAGCCTAAGCCTCGATTATGACATAAATTTGTCTCGGAGGTAACCTAAACATACACAACATACAAACTTATCTCGCCTTGGCACACCCCTACATATTAGTATATCACATATGCCAGCACTAATACAACAAATATAATCAATAATTAGAGCACAAAACTTTCATGTATCAAGCATTAACACAGATCATAATTATAAGGTAAAACCCATTTTGGCCCTTCTCATACCAAGCCTCATAGTTGTATCCCATAATCAAGCACAATGTATCACAATCATTTACACGTGTTCCAATTATTACGACCCCTCCAACCACGGCTAAAATTAAGTAAACTAATTAAGATTAATTAAGGTGATTATAATTAATTAAATTAATCATGCTTAATTAATCTAAACACCATTAAATAAACTAACCATCCTTAATTAAGGATAATCTCTATTAGCCTTAATCTAGCACATCCTTAACCTTAGTTAAGGATAAACCATCATTAAAGGCCACTAACTACCATTAGTGTCACGCCCCAATCCTCGGCATGCACACATCTCTTAACGTTGGTCAATTTTAAAGTGCGATATCCCAGACTAAGTATCGCCGACCCTTTTTGTTTATTAAGCACATGCGAAAGCAGTTATAAATCCCCAGACAATAAAATAATGGAATAAAAAAACTGACCATACTTTTCATATTGAAATTCACAACCACACTTTTCTTAACAGCACGACTCATAGAATATTTACAATACTATTCACAACATACTTGTCTCACACCTATCTATACTAAGACAGGGTTCACAAAAGGGATAGAATCTCAACCCACATCCGGGTTGTACTTAAGATCCCCTCTAGATCATCTTCTTCTTCTTCAAAAATCTTTCTACTCCTCGGGTTCCTCCTATACTAAGACAGGGTTCACAAAAGGGATGGAATCTCAATCCACATCCGGGTTGTACTTAAGATCCCCTCTAGATCATCTTCTTCTTCTTCAAAAATCTTTCTACTCCTCGGGTTCCTCCTCCTCGGCTCCTCCTCAGGGTCCTAAAATGGTTATTCAATAACCAATGAGACCACGTCTCAGGGAGTTCTACCCACTAGGAATCAATTAGGGAACCAATACACCACACGGTTGCCTAAGCACAGCACGAGTCAGAGGACTTACCTTGGCCTTAGATCCCACCTGCATATTAGCACAGATCAAATAGACACCCAACCAATCACATCACAGATCGAAGTATCGATCAAATCGACCTACTCGATTGCATGCCAACAAGACCACTCACGATCATTTCCATTCAATCAATCAATTCACAACATCATATCAAAGCAATAATCAATCGACTTAATCGATTACATGTCATCACAAACCATGCTTGGTCGACACATTCAACACTATCTATAAAGTCCTATCAAATTAGGACTGCTCACCCAAAGCTGATAAATAGATAGTATAGCTCGCACAAAGCTGATAATATAGTATATTAAGCATATGCTCGCCCAAAGCTAATAATATATTGCTCGCCCAAAGCTGATAATAAGATAAACTGCTCACCCAAAGCTAACATATCGCCCGTAGATCAATATAATATACCGGTATACTGCTCACCCAAAGCTGACATATTGCTCGAAGGCCGATATAGTATACTATATGCTCACCCAAAGCTGATAATAAGGTATATTGTTCATGATATGGGTAGTATAAGTACCTAGAGGGGGTGAATAGGTATAAAGAGTAATTTCTCACGATAATCGCACAATACTAGACAGTTGATAGAATTAAAACAATTTTTTCTCGTCAATAAACAAACAACAATCAAAATAAGACTGAGAGTAGGGAAGAGAAAATTGAACGCGGGGTTTATAGTGGTTCGGCTTATTTCAAGCCTACGTCTACTCCTCTGCACTGACAGCCCACTGGCTGGATTCCACTATGAACAAAGAGATGTTACAGCACTCTTCTCCCTTGATTTCACGGTGTAGAAGATCTACCACACTCCCTCAAGGTATCACTAAGTATAGACTCTCTTTTGTGAATACAGTTTTGCTCAATATGAATCGACTAATAATCAAGGAGCTTCATACTCTGGAATTTCTCTATCGTGCATATCCTAGAACAACTGGAACGTCTTCCTTTTATACTCCTTTATGCCATCATACCCGTTGGCACTTACTAAAGGGATTCTTCTAATCTTCCGTTGGGACGTAATCAATTAAGAAGATCATTCGAGCTATTAAAGGAACATGTCGATAGCCCATCAATCATGTTTGCTCATACAATCGGGATCTTGGTTTCCAAGAATAGAACCTTCCAAGAATATTTCGTCAATCATCGGATCTTCAAATTATCTTGATTTCGAATAAAAGAATCCGTTATATCATATCCAGCCAAGATATCTTCTCCGGTGGATAAGAACAAATCCTCAACCAAACACTTTAGCTCTGGATCGCCTTCGTCGCTGGATTAGAAACTGTCAATGAAAATAGTCTTGAGTCTTGAGTCTTGTGTGCTGAGTCTAGTGATCTGAAGGTCTTCAGACTCTAAATAGAAGGGTCTGCAATGCTCCAGACTAGACTGATAGAAACGTTTTGTCAGCTTCAAGATATTCTGGAAAGATTTCTCCAACAATCTCTCCCTTTTTGATGGTGACAAAACTTTCTTGTAGATTTGAATAACTTTGACCTGCAAAACATTACTCAAGCAATATGGATATCTCAAAAAAATTAACAACTCAACTAAACTCTGCATCCACGAAAATAGGTTAGTCTTTCATGAGTAAAGCCATACCCAAGTCATACTCAAAACAAATATCCAAACAAACTAAAGTAAACAATTTAAAGTCAAAGTTCAAAGATTGCAATTCTCCCCCTTTTTGTCATCATTAAAAAGGTAAGAAAAAGGTCAAGTGCGCAGGGAATGCGCACAAGCCGGAAGTCTCCCATCGACTATACGATGCCTTCCAGCCTCTTCAAGTCTTCCCATAGATGTGCCACCTCTTCCCCTTTGGCATTTGCTTGAATTTGAAGAGCGAGATCTTGCATTTGATCCGACGGGTAACAGAAGACGCTTGTCCAGCATTCTTCGGGACTTGAAGTTCACATTCCAAAGCATACATTTGACCCGCATTTCCCGAAGAAGATCAAGGATGCGACGAAAATCTGCTGTAGTGTCCGTCTGTGTGCTGGCATTTGCTCTATCGAATGGAGTAAAAGGCGGACAATGGAACTTTGGTGTAATCGCGCAGATTTGGCGTTGAGGTATCATGTCCTTCCTCAGGCATTTGAAAAGCCTGAAGATCTTCTAGATTTGCTGGTGAGCAACTCACACCTTCACTATTGACAGGATATGGTGTAGTCCTTCCTTGCTCGCCGTCTCCCCCTGTTTCTAAGGCCTCAATTAGGGAAGAATGATGGTCATGCTCGTCAACGTCTTGATTGCCTTTCTCTCGCTTCGTCTTTAGACTTTTCTTTGACTGCTTCTTCTTCTTCTTCAACTTCCTTCTACTCTTCTTCTTTTTCTTTCTCTTCTTTCTCCTCTCGCTTCTCTATTCTCTTCTTTTCCCTCTTCTTCTCTCTGTTCTTTTTCCTCTACTTCTTTTCCTTTTTCCTGTCGTTCCGTTGATTAGGGTACAGAACGACTGAGCCTTTTCAATGCCAAGGCAAAGATAGTGAGTTCATCCTCTTCATCTTCATCCTCTAAGATAAGAGCTCTTTTCTTTTTGGATGGAGCACCTATGGGCTCTTTCCATTTCCTTTTTGATGCAGAAGATACATGATGAGATTTCACTTTGAACTTCTCCATTGCCTTATCAAGCTCTTTCGGACGCATTTTTGTTAGCATTTTCAAACCCACCACCATTTTGTCGCATGGTCGAATACAAAAGTTTGTAGAGGTTCAATATTCAAGTGTCGAAGATCTTAGTCACAATACCTGAGTAAGGCAATCGGCCCTTGTCCTTCACCATCGCTCCGTACATGTGGAAGAGAATGGTGTGAGGGAGAGAGAACTTTCTCCCTGAATTGATCGCGTACATCAATTTCACCTCGAGTTAGACACGTCGGTCTTGGATGTTGATTTTGGCCTGAGACAGTTGATCACAATTTTGTGAAGCAAGATGTTGATGGCACGCATTCTTGTGTAGGTAATTCTCCTTTCTGTATTCCTGTCTTTGACGAGTTCTATTGTGGTACGAGCAATTGAAACCTTGACCAGTTGATATCGTCCTCTTTCAACCCCAATTATATCTGCCAATATGTCTACATCTACCACATAGTCTTGGTCTCGAACACTGAAGGATATTCTATTTGCATCTAAGAAGCTAAGATTTGAATAGAAATATGCTGTTAATTGTGCATAGCCGTCTGTGGTGTCGGAGCAAAATTGCTCAAGTTGAAGCAGATTGAACTTCTCCCTCAAGTTCACATTGATGGCATCTAGAAAGTCGAAATCAACGCTCGTGGGGTTTATCATTCCACGTTTCAACAGTTTGAAGAACAGATCATCCTGTTCCTTCGATTTGAACAACTCCATTCTTTTTCCCTTAACCTTCGCAGCAACACCCATCCTAGGTTGGAATTCACTAAACAGTTTATCATCATCGTTCACATCGGTGGGATTCAATCCTCCTACACGAGGTCACTTGGAATGTTTGTAAGTGCTTCCCTCGGCCTTTCCTTTGGGAGCAATTCCCAAATCCTCCATTCGTCGCAAAAGACATACTCATTTCCATAACCCTTGTCTTTAAGGAAATCATCTACATAGTTCAAATAGAGTACTACCGAGTGCTCTTCAAAGCACGATAGAGCTTGTAAATAAAAGAGGATTTTTGGACTCTTACAGGGTCTACTTCCTCGATTATTTCTTCCTCCGGTTGTTGATCCACACCCTGTGGGGGTAGATAATGGAGAGTGACGTGGTTGAGAGTGAATCGGGCTCTATCGCTGTCTCGGTAACTCTTCTTCCTCGGTGAGATTGAAATGGGTAGGACCCTCCCTCATTCTCTATGGTCAACTGCTCGCGATTCTTGAAGACTTTCTCGAAGAAGACATCGTTCCTTGTCGTTGAAAGATTCCTTGTCTCGCTTTCCCAAGAAAAGATGACAACTTTCTCGAAGATGAACACGAAGTCGTGACAGGATTGGGAGGAGAATGCTTTTTAGGGTTTTGGAGTTAAGTGAAGAAAACAACTGACTGTATATATATAACCCAATTTAAAGAGGAAAATGCCAATCGACATAAAGGAAAGTGAACAGTCGTCCCTTTTTAAAAATGATAACTGCCCTTTTTAAAGAAAACTGCCATTTTAAATAGAAGTTATCTTTTGAAAATGCAAAATTCCATTTTTAAAGATAATATAAATCAATTATAACGAACGAATGATCGTACCTTTTCGAGATTGAATATTAAAACAACTTACAATCTATAGCCATGAATGTCTGAGTCTGAGGGTCTGAGAGTCTCTAGACTTTAACTTCCTCAAGCTTCAAAATGTTGAGTCTAGAACGGATAATATCGAATTGATTCTTCTCCAAAGGCTTTGTAAATATATCCGCTAGTTGGCTCTTTGAATCAACAAATTGAATCGAGATTTCTCCATTTTGAATATGATCTCTAATGAAGTGATGTCGAATCTTTATATGCTTTTCCCTTGAGTGAAGGATTGGATTTTTAGTGAGATTGATTGCGCTAGTATTGTCACATCTAATCTTAGTGCATGAGTCTTCAATTCCAAAGTCTTGTAGCTGGTGTTTTATCCACATAATTTGTGAACAACAACTTCCAAGAGCTACATACTCGCTTCGTTGTAGAGAGAGCCACAATATTTTGTTTCCTTGAAAACCAAGACACTTTGTCCCCGCTTCCAAGCAACGGCAAGTTCCCAAGGTGCTCTTTTTATCAACTCTGCAACCGGCTAGATCTGCGTCTGAATATCCAAGAAGATTAAAGTCTCCCTTCTTAGGATACCAAAGACCGATGCTTGAAGATGAAGCAACATATTTAATAATACGTTTCGCAGCACTAAGATGAGATTCTCTAGGATCTGATTGAAACCTAGCACAGATGCAAATACTCAACAAAATGTAAGGTCTAAAGACAGTAAGATAAAGAAGTGAACCGATGATACTCATGTACAGCTTTTGATCAACTTTCTCCTTCTTCATCTTTCTCTATCTTCAAAGAACTTGACATCGGTATGTCGGTCTTTTTGCACTTTTGCAGTCCAAACTTTTTGACAAGATCATTAGCATATTTTTCTTGATGAATAAAAGTTCCTTCCTTCAATTGTTTTACTTGGAGTCCAAGAAAGAAGGTTAACTCTCCCATCATACTCATTTCAAACTCATCCCGCATAGACTTAAAGCAAGCACCTTGAGCTTGGTACGACAGAACTAAGTAAGTTCTTAATACATAATGGTTTTGTCAAAGGTAAACTAGATACTACTCTATTTATCAAAAAGGAAAACAAAAGCTTTTTACTTGTTCAAATATATGTGGATGTATCTTCAAAGAACTTGACATCGGTATGTCGGTCTTTTTGCACTTTTCCAGTCAAACTTTTTGACAAGATCATTGGCATATTTTTTTTTTTTGATGAATAAAAGTTCCTTCCTTCAATTGTTTTACTTGGAGTCCAAGAAAGAAGGTTAACTCTTCCATCATACTCATTTCAAACTCATCCCGCATAGACTTAGAGAATTTCTTGCATAGACTTTCATTAGAGGATCCAAAATAATATCATCCACATATATTTGAACAAGTAAAAAGCTTTTGTTTTCCTTTTTGATAAATAGAGTAGTATCTACTTTACCTTTGACAAAACCATTCTGTATTAAGAACTTGCTTAGTCTGTCGTACCAAGCTCGAGGTGCTTGCTTTAAACCATACAAGGCCTTTTCGATCGAAGACCGAGTCCGGCTTCTTTAGGTCTTCAAACCCTGGTGGTTGTTCCACATAAACTTCCTCATGGATAAATCCATTTAGGAAGACACTTTTGACGTCCATTTGGAATAACCTGAAATTTTTATAACAAGCAAACGCAAGTAATAATCGAATAGCTTCTAACTCGCTACCGGTGCGTAAGTCTCATCATAGTTTATTCCTTCTTCTTGCGTATAACCCTTGGTTGCTTTGTTTCTTACGACTTTTCCTTTTTCATTCATCTTGTTCCCGAACACCCATTTAGCTCCAATAACAGTTTTACCTTTTGGTTTAGATGTCAATTCCCATACATCATTAATGTTGAACTGTTTGAGCTCTTCTTGCATAACTTAAATCCAGCTTTCATCAGATAAAGCTTCTTTTATGCTTTTTGGTTCAATTTCAAAATGAGAGCCACAGCACTAGACTTTTCACGCCTTTTGGATCTTGTGCAAATTCCTTCATTAATGTCGCCAATAATAAGATCTTTGGGATGACTGGACTTATGCTTCTAGTTACTGGTTGATTCGTTAGGTTGATGATCTCTTTCTTTACTTGAATCTTCATGAACAGCTTGATGCTTGTCTTCCAGTGTCGAGATGCTTCTTAAGTTGTAAGCTTTGGAGAGTCCGGAGCAGGTTTAGATTCTTCATGATGAGTCTAACTGGATTCATTTTGCATAGAATCTTGAAATTTGACATTTATTGATTCCTCCACAGATTGACTCTTCTTGTTATAGATTCCGTAGGCTTTGCTTGATGTAGAATATCCAAGGAAGATGCTTTCATCTGATCTTTCTTCAAACTTACTAACTTGATCTTTTGCATTTTTCAGTATAAAGCATTTGCAACCGAACACATGAAAGTACGAAACAAGAGGCTTCTTACCTTTGAATAACTCATAAGGGTTTTCTCTATAATAGGTCTTAAAAAGACTCTATTGATGATATAGCACGCTGTTGAAACAGCTTCAACCCAAAATCGTGAAGAAATCTTATTTTCAATTAAAAGAGTTTTAGTCATTTCTTAAAGAGATCTATTCTTTCTTTCCACAACTCCATTTTGCTGAGGAGTATATGGAGAGGAGAACACATGCTTAAAGCCAGATTTATCACAAAATTTTGTAAAATCTTGATTTTCAAATTCACCTCCATGATTTGTTCTTATACTTGAGATAACACATCCTTTTTCATTTTGAACCTTTTTAGCAAATTTTTCAAAATATGAGAAGGTTTCGAACTTACTTACAAGGAAATATACCCAAGTAAATCGGGAGTAATCATCCACAATTACTAGGCAATATTTCTTACCTCCAATGCTCGGGTTACGGTTGGTCCGAAGAGATCCCTATGCAGCAGCTTGCGTAAGACATGATTAGTAGAGACATGATTTATTGGCTTAAATGAATTTCTTACCTGCTTTCCCAATATACATGGAGTGCATAGATCAGACTTTTGATATGATAAATTGGGTAGACTACAAACAAGCTGCTTTGTTGAGATTTTGGCTAATTGCTTCATATTAATGTGACCAAGCTTTCTGTGCCATAAGCTTGCTTCGTCTTGAATTGAGATTAAGCATTGCGATTCATCCGATTTCACATCCAAGAGATAGATATTTCCATGCCTTCGACCCATGAAAGACTAAGTAGAGTCTTTACTGGTTCCGAACATATTCCTTCTTGAAAGAAGATCTTAAAACCAAAATATCACATAGTTGACTGATACTAAGAAGATTGTAATTGAGTCCTTCCGCTAGGGAAACATTACTTATTGTGAGATTTCTAATTTTCATAGTTCCAAATCCCACAATTCTTCCTTTGCCGTTTCCTCCAAATGAGACTTTTCCACCATTTACTTGAACGATCTTTATAAAGCAATTTGAGTCTCATGTCATATGTTTAGAGCATCCATTGTTCATATACCACTTTACCTTTTTCTTGATGGAGATCTACACTTAAAAGAGAGTCTCAAGCTTTCTTTGATACCCATATTTTCTTGGGTCCATTGGTGTTAGTAAGATAAACAGTATTAGCTGAGGAATGATAAACCCCAAAAGTTGGTCTCGGGGTCGGGGCCCGGAAACGGCCCAAAAGCGGGTCCAAAGGGGCTGGAAACCCGCTCGTGGGTTCACCGCTTTTGGCTGGCCGAAGCTAATTCGGTGGCCAAAACGGCGAGGTGAGGCCGGCGGAGGGCGAGGGGGATACCGGGGAGGCTGCGCGATGGCCAGACGGAGGTAGGCGATGGCTGGAGGTGGTCGGACAAGGGTGGAACGCAGGCTGGCGAGAGGTGGAACAGGGGCCGGGTGGCGCACGGCGGGGGGTGAGGCGCGAAGGGGGCGATGGCGAGCGTGCGGCGTGTGTGGGCGTGTCATGCGGGCGGCAGTCCAGCTCGGTGCGACGACGACGGCTTCGACGAGCTACCGTCTTCGCTTTAGCTTCGGTTTCTACTTACTGTTCGTGCGAACGAAAGGAGGTAGAGAGAGAGTGTGTCGAGAGAGAGAGAGAGAGAAGAAGAGATAACAGAGAGAGAGAGAGAAAAGGGTTTGAAAAGTCAAAGAAAAAAAAAAAAGAGGAAGATAGCCAAGCATTCGGTGGAGGGGGGGATTCGCATGAAAGGAGAGGGAAGAGAGAAAAGAGAGAGAGAGAGAGAGATATATATAACAAAAAAATAATATCATTATTCTTTTTTTTTCTTTTCTCTTTCACTTTCTATTTTCTTTTGGTCTTCAATTTTTCCTTCGATTTTTCTTTTCTGAAATTTCTGACTCGTCGATAATTTGACGAATGATGAGACGAGGTCCTAAAAATGAATTGTGACATGCTCGAATATTCGATTCCCGAAATCGAATTCAATTTCGTGGTTAGAATCGTTTAGACGTGATTTTAGCCCAATCCAATTAATTACGTAGCTTTTAGGGATTTTACCGCAGATACATCCCTTAACGGCTTCACCCAATAAGTTAGTTAACTCGTGAGTGATCAGCTCAGAGAAAAAGGACCATAAGCACGTCAACGAAATGCCCATTTCACTTTATCGAAACGGGGTCAAATTTCAGGATGTCACGACTCTTCCGCTCTTATAAAAATTTTGTCCTCGAAATTTAAACCATTACACACTTTGATCAAAAAGGTGGGGATACAATTCTCTCATCGACTCTTCAGTCTCCCATGTTGCTCATTTAGTACCGTGGTGTTGCTAGAACACTATGATTGATGGAATGGTCTTTGTACGCAGAACTTGCTTTTTGCGATCGATAATCTAAACCGGGCTTTCGATGTATGACACACGTTCATCCACGTCCAATTCCTTGAAATTGAGCACCTGGGTCGGGTTAGGCTCGTACTTTCTTAACATCGACACATGAAAGACGTCATGCACTTGTGCCAATCTTGGCGGCAACACAAAGACGATACGCTAGGTTTCCGATTCTTTCAAGAATCTTAAACGGACCTATGTATTTCGAACTCAGCTTGCCTTTCTTACCAAAGTGTGAAGTTCCCCTCATTGGTGACACTTTCAAAAAACGTAATCACCAACTTGGAATTCCAAAGACCTTCGACGCTTATCTACATAATTTTTCTGCATCGCTTCTGCGCGGTCTTTAATTTGTCTCTAATTACTGTCACAACATTTACTAATTGCTAAACCAACTCTTGAGCCCGTTATCTTCCTTTCTCCGACTTCATCCCAACATACTGGAGTTCTATATGCTTTGCTATACAACGCTTCAAATGGAGCCATCTTGATACTTTGCTGGTAACTGTTGTTGTAGGCAAATTCTACCAAGTGAAGCTGATCTTCCCAACTTCCTTTGAAGTCTATTACACACGCTCTCAACATGTCTTCAAGAGTCTGAATTGTCCTTTCAGACTAGCCATCCGTCTGAGGATGATATGCCGTACTATACTGAAACTTTGTACCTAAAGCACTCTGCAAGCTCTTCCAAAAATCAGTCATAAACCTCAGGTCTCTATCTGAAGTTATCGTAAGCAGCACTCCATGCATTCGAACCACCTAACGCATGTATAAGTCTGCGTGCCTATCAAAACGAGGTCTTTTCGAACTACAATAAAGTGAGCTGACTTTGTCAGCCTGTTGACTACTACCCAAATTGAATCATTCCCTCTCTAACTCCTTGGTAGTCCAAATCAAAAAATCCATCGTGATATGCTCCCATTTCCACTCTAGGATTGCAAGAGGTTGCAGAAGTCCTCTTGGCTTGCAATACTAGGCTTTTACTTGTTGACAAGTTAAACACTTAGCGACATGCTTGGCAATGTCCGCCTTCATGCCGACCACCAATAGTGTTGACGCAAGTTATGATACATCTTGGTACTTTCGGGATGAATGTTGTAGCTGCTACGATGTGCTTCGATAAAAATTTTTCTCTAAGCTCTATATCATCGGGTACAACCAAATGTCCACGAGCCTTAGTACCCCATCATCGAAACTTGAAAATTAGTGTTTCTTTTATCGCTATCCTCTTGAAGAATTTTATGTACGTTTAGATCTATCGATTGGAGTTGCTTGATTCGACTTGAACATCTAGTTCAATCCTAAGGGTGGCCATAAGACTCAAGAGGTGGCCTACCTCAAATTTGAATTCGAATCCCGAGCTCTCTCATTAAGTTCCACTTCTTAACCAAGATCCGTGCGCTATTGAAGACTTTCGACTCAATGCATCAGCAACCTTCTTCGCCTTTCTGGGTGATATAAAATATCACAGTCATAATCCTTTTAGTAATTCCATCCATCGGCGTTGTCTCATGTTCAACTCCTTCGATAGAATAGATACTTGAGACTTTGATGATCCGTGAACATTTGAAATTTTTCACCACAAAATAATGTCTCCAAATCTTCAAGGCAAAGATAATGTTTGCGAGCTTAAGTCATGCATTGGATAGTTCTATTCATGCGGTCTCAACTGACAGGAGGCGTACACAACAACCCTACCATATTACATCAGCATGCAACCCAACCTCTAAATGACACATCACTATAGATCTCAAATCCTCCAAGACCATATGGAATTGTCAGCACAAAAGTGCGGTAATCGGCTTTTCCTTCAGCTCTTGAAAACTACGATCACACTTAACTGACCATATAAATTTCTCTTCTTTCTTCAGGAGCTTAGTTAGAGGCGATGCTAATGCTGAGAAACCTTCTACAAACCGTCTGTAATAACTTGCCAATCCTAGAAAACTTCTTATTTCTATCACTGATGTCGGTCTCTGCCAATTGATCACGGCTTCTATCTTGCTCGGGTCAATGGAGATTCCTTCTCCAAAATCACATGACCTAAGAATGTAACACGAGTCAACCAAAACTCGCATTTGCTAAACTTAGCATACAATTGATGCATTCTTAAAATCTAAAGCACTAATCTTAAGTGATTCTCATGCTCTTCATTACTCCTTGAATAGACCAAGATATCATCTATGAACACGATCACAAACTGATCTAAGTATTCCTCGAACACTCTGTTCATCATATCCATGAAAGCAGCTGGAGCATTCGTCAACCCGAATGGCATCACTATGAACTCATAGTGGCCATACCGAGTACGAAATGCTGACTTAGGAATATCCTTTTTTCTTAATTCTTAGCTGATGATATCCCATCCTCAAATCAATCTTCGAGAATATTGACGCTCCTTGTAGCTGATCGAATAGATCATCAATCCTTGGGAGGGGATATTTGTTCTTAATAGTTACCTGGTTGAGCTGTCGGTAGTCGATACACAGGCGCAACGATCCATCTTTCTTCTTAACAAATAGAACTGGTGCTCCCCAAGGTGATGCATTAGGACGAATAAATCCCTTATCCAGCAATTCTTGCATTTGCACCTCCATTTCCTTCAACTCGAGATAACGCCATTCGATAAGGTGCCTTTGAGATCGATTACGTCCCTGGTGCTAGCTCAATTACAAATTCAATCTCTCTTTCTGGCGGTAACCCCGGCAATTCTTTTGGAAAAATCTAGAAACTCTTGTACCACTTTGCAATATCTTCCATTTTCAGCTCCTCAACTATCGTATCCACGAGAGTTGCTAAGTAGCCTCGGCAACCCTCATTTAACAAACGAGCTGCTTCGCGACAAGATTAAGGAAATCGAAGGTCCTCCTCAATTCCCGACAAACTCAAAGCTCTTACCCCCTAACGGGTCAAACTAAATCGCCTTGCGATAGTAGTTCATTTTAGCTCGTTGATTGATGAGCCAGGCCATGCCAATTATCAAATCAAAATCATACATGGCTAGGACTAACAAGTCAATTTTCCCCACTCGCTCACCAATCTCTAACTTGCACCCCGAACATCCCAAAGCAGCAATAACTTTATCTTTCAAGGGTGTAGATATGCAAATTGCCGACTCCAACAATACAGGACTCAACCCTAGCATCCTAACATATTGCTCGGCAATGAAGGAATGGGTTGCTCCCGAATCAAATAAAGCATAAGCAAGTTGGTCGTCGAGCGAGACCGTACGTGTGATCACGTTAAGCGCAACTTCTGCCTGTCCTTGGGTAATCGCATACACAATGCCTTGAACTAGAGGTCTTTGTTGTCCTCCTTGTGGCGCATTCTAAGAGGCATACCCTCTTATCTGTCCTCTCGGTGGTGGCGGCGGTAGCTGAGGTTGTCCTCTTGGTCTATTAGGACAATCTTATGATCATGTGGCCCTATGCGGCAACATCAAAATAAACATTCGGCCCTCGGGGACATGGAGCTAAGCCATGTCATCTTTCCCACAAAAGCGACACGCCATTTTGATTTGGCGCCAGGCTTGCTAACTCCACCTCTCCTATTGGGTGGGACTTGAAATCTATTTCCAAGCATGGGCCTCTTCCCATGGCGAATGCTTTCTCTATAAGAGTTAAACCTCGATCCAAATGAGGTAGCTTTATCATTCTAATCTCTCTTGATCATCTGAGCCCTCTCATAAAGGTCATTATAATTTCTTAGATTTAGCAAAATCAGTGGGCTTCTCAACTCCGGCCTAAGTCCATCTCTAAATCTTCTCACTTGATTTGCTGGATTCTCAACTAATTCGGGGGCATATTACGACAGTTCAACAAACTTCGCCTCATATTGATCCTCAATCATAGAGCCTTGGTGAAGACGCTGGAACTCTTCATCTCTCTAGCAGAAAAGTATTTCCCGTTGAAGGCCTCAACAAAGGCATTCCATTATTGGGCTACACCTTTGGGAAATATCGCTCCTTGAGTGGTTCTCCACCAAGTACTCGCAACACCTTCTAATTGGTAGACTGCGAGGACCACTTTCTCAATCTCGAAACACATCAATAGAACAAAGGCTTTCTCCAGTCCTTGGATCCACAAGTAGCAGCTTCAAGGTCTCCTACCCTAAAAACTTTGGTGGCTTCTATTTCAAAAACTGTTCCATTAAGCTAGGCATCGGTCTCCCAGGCGGGACTTCAACAGGTACGGCGGAGGTGCGGCTGCAATGACAACATTGGCAGCAATAGTAACGGCTGCAACGGTGGCACTAAAGGCAACTGTTTGGTCCTGGGCCTGTTGCCCCATCATCTCATGCATAGCATCCAACGCTTGCGTGATCCCAAATGTTCCCTGATCAACTGGGGCTGCTACCATGGCACCAACGGGAGGTGGTGCTACTCCACTCGTGCTAGCCTCAGCTGGCACTCTACCTCGGCTGCCTCGGGCACCATCTCTTGTCGGCGTCCTAGCTCGAGTCACTAGGACAACTCCTCTCGCCTAGGATTTCCCGACTCCTAATCGCTCATGGTGTCGCTTTAATCTACGACACCTGCTTCCAATTCAACACCGAATTAGAAACAGAGTGATTCAAACAATAAACAATTTTAGCAACCAACTAACACAGACATGAACTAGCATGAATTTAAAGGCCATCCTACTACTATCACATGAACCATTGCTCCTTATCACTCCAATCTTGAACTTCGCTCTGATACCACAAAAAGAGGGGATGTCACGCCCCAATCCTCGGGCATGCACCATCCCTTAATGTTGGTCGATTTTAAAGTGCAATATCCTAGGACTAAGTATCGCCAACCCTTTCATTTTATTAAGCACATGCGGAAGCGATTATAAATCCTCATACAAGAAAACAATGGGATAGAAAAAGGCCATATTTTTCATATTGAAATTCACAACCACACTTTTATATAAAACACATAGAATATTTACAATACTATTCACAGCATACTTGTCTCACACCTATCTATACTAATGGAATTCACAAAAAAGGATAGGATCTCAATCCACATCCGGGTTGTACTCAAGATCCCTCTCTACATCATCTTCTTCTTCTTCAAAAATCTTTCTACTCTCGGGTTCCTCCTCTCGGCTCCTCCTCGGGGTCCCGAAATGGTTATTCAATAACCAATGAGATCACGTCTCGGCGAGTTCTACCCCACTAGAATCAATTAGGGAACCAATACACCACATGGTTGCCTAAGCACAGCACGAGTCAGAGGACTTACCTTGGCCTTAGATCCCACCTGCATATTAGCACAGATCAAATAGACACCCAAGCAATCACATCACATATCAAAGCATCAATCAAATCGACATGGTCGATTGCATGCCAACAAGACCACTCACGGTCATTTCCATTCAATCAATTAATTCACAAGCTCATATCAAAGCAATGATCAATCGACTTAATCAATTACATGTCATCACAACCTATGCTTGGTTGACACATTCAATACTATCTATCAAGTCCTATCAAATCAGGATTGATCACCCAAAGCTAATAAATAGATAGTATAGTTCACCCAAAGCTAATAATATAGTATACTATGCATATGCTTGCCCAAAGGCGATAGAGTAGGGCCCCCAAGCCAATTTAGTATACTATATATGATCACCCAAAACTGATAATAAGGTATACTTATCATATACTCACCCAAAGGCGACATATCGTCCGTAGGTCGATATAGTATACCCGATATACTGCTCACCCAAAGATGACATATCGCCCGAAGGCCGATATAGTATACCATATGCTCACCCAAAGCTGATAATAAGGTATACTGCTCACCCAAAGCTAACATATCACCCGAAGGTCAATATAGTATACCGTCTCCATCGTCCAATATTCCTATTATTTTTATCATACCCAATAAAATAGTCGTGTGTGGGTATACGATCGGCCTTAGCCAAAATACTATAATTTCCTTTTTTTTATATAATTCCCACCATTCTCTACAACCCACCAAAAACACTTTTGGTGCTTGCCAACCAACACCCGGTTAATTTCCAATTAATAACCAAAATCAAATAATTTAGGAATAAATCCTAAAATCACTAATAAATCAATTTAGCACAAAATCGAGCTCAATTAAATAAACGGATTGTACCACAACAATCAGCACAAAATTTCGATCGCCGACTATCTCAGCTTTAATTTTCGAAAAATAAATAATTAATTAATTAATTAATTAATTAATTAATATTAAAAATTCAATTTAGCTCAAAATAAAGCCCAATTAAATAAACGGACTTCACCACAGTCATCAGCATAATATTCCGATCACTGACCATCCCAGTTGAATTTTCAAAAAAATAAATAATTAATTAATTTAATTCCGAAAAATAATATGTAAATACCAAAAACTCCACTTAGGCTCGAATTGTCAAATTGAAGCCCAATAAAGGGTTGGAAAAATCCCGAGCCACCTTTAATAAATAGTAGACCACATCTACGTGCTAATTGCATCATCAAATTACTAATTCGCATCACAATTGACTAATAAACACTAATCTATACTAATCTAACCACCTAAACCTAATTAATTGAAACTAAACAACTCTTAAGTATAAATAGTCCACTAAGCAAGGATTAGTAAGATTACTCACCGGAATCGCACGCAAATCGAACCAATCCAACGGGACTGTGCGAGGAACGATAAACCTCAAAGTGGGTCTCGGGTTCGGGGCCGGAAACGGCCAAAAGCGAGCCCAAAGGGGCTGGAAACCCACTCGTGGGTTCACTGGTTTTGGCTGTCCGAAGCTAGTCCGATGTCCAAAACGGCAAGGCAAGGCCAGCGAAGGGCGAGGGGGACGCCGGGGAGGCGTGCGGTGGCCGGACGGAGGTAGGCGATGGTCGGAGGTGGTCGGACGGGGGGAACGGGGGCTGGCAGAGGCGGAATAGGGCTGTGCGGCGCATGGCAAGGACGGCGAGGCGTGAAGGGAGCAATGGCGGAGCGCGCGGCGTGCACGGGCGTGTGGTGCGGGGCGGCAATCCAGCTCCGTGCGACGGCGACGGCTTTGACGAGCTGCTTTCTTCGCTTCAACTTCATTTTTTGCTTTGTTCATTCAAATGAAAGGAGGGAGAGAGAGTGTGTCGAGAGAGAGAGAGAGAGAAAGAAAGAGATAAGAGAGAGAGAGAGAGAGAGAGAGAGAGAGAGAGAGAATGGTTTGAAAAGTCAAAGAAAAAAAAAAAAGAGGAAGATAGCCAGGCATTCGGTGGAGGGGGATTCGCATGAAGGAGAGGGAAGAGAGAAAAGAGAGAGAGAGAGAAAGAAATAACATAAAAATAATATCATTATTCTTATTTTTTTTTTTCTCTTTCCCTTTTATTTTCTTTCGTTCTTCAATTTTTCCTCCGATAATTTCTTTTTCGAAATTTCGACTCGTCGATAATTTGACGAGACGATGAGACGAGGTCCTAAAATGAATTGTGACACGCTCGAATATTTGATTCCCAAAATCGAATTCAATTTTGTGGTTAGAATCGTTCAAATGTGATTTTAGCCCAATCCAACTAATTAGGTAGCTTTTAGGGATTTTACCACGGAAACATCCCTTAACGGCTTCACTCAATAGGTTAGTTAACTCGTGAGTGATTAACTCAGAGAAAAAGAACCATAGGCATGTCGACGAAATACCCATTTCATTTTATCGAAACGGGGTCGAATTTCAGGATGTCACAATTAACCATAAACTAAACTAGTCATAAACATAATTAACTTCCTAATTAAGGATTAGGTGTTAACTCACCATTTTACGGTGATGGCGAGCTCACGATGACAACAGTGTGACAGTGTTGAGGATATGCCATTTCAACTCAAACAAGGACACAAACAGTGCGATAGCGGTGGCTCAAGCTCATAGCTTGGGCTTGCTTGAGACTCACGACCACCTTAGCTTGGACGATGGTGCTCAATGGAAATGGTGGTGGTGGCGGTTCAACGAGATGGTGAGGACGGTGGTGGTGGCTTGAATGGGCGGCACGGACGCGGCGGTGGTCACAGGCAAGGGAGGGGCGGCTATGGAGGAAAATGGAAGAATAAAAATATGAAGATATAGATGAAATGAAGAAGAAGGAGAAGAAGCAAAATGAGAGAGAGAGGAGGAAGATTCAACGTCCAAGAGGGGGAAGAGAGAGGAGAGAGAGAGAGAGATTTTTCAAGATTTTTCAAAATTTTCATCATTGCAAATCCAACACAATCTCATAAAATCCTCTTCTCATTTCCTTTATTTCTTTTGTCCTCTAGTCCATGAATGCAATGGCATTTTGGACATTTCACATATTTTTTGTCCAAACTTTCCAATTTTGTCCTTGGATCTATTTGCTTGAATTTGGCTTCGTGAGCTTGACTTGGCTCACTTGGGCTTCCTTGGCTAATCCACATCAGCTTGAGGGCCTTTGGCCCTCACTTGGCCCACCTTCTCTTCTCAATGTCTAATTTTCATCCAATAATTCATTTTCCGAAAATTTTACGCTTGCCAATAAATTAATGGGCAAATGAGACAACATCCAAAGGATTAGTCTTGAAATCCTCAAAAGTTCGATACCCAAAATTGAATATAATTTCGTCATTAAAATCGATGGAATGCAACTTTAGTATGACCTAAACTATCGGGCGACTTTTAGGTGTTCTCGTGCGGTTGACCTGTGGTCAATAATTTTCAATCCATATTTGTGCCTCTTCAAATCGTGGACGGTCATCAGTTGTCATGTAATTGCGAAGGTTCAATTACATACCCTAAATATAAGATTAATAGAAAAATCAATTTATCGTCGTTTGACATGAATCAAACGACGGAATCACCTACGAACCGACTACATATTTCCATCGAATCGATTTATATTCGTTCGCTAATTGACTTATAATAATGTAGCTTTGATCATTACCGATTCTTATGGTCAAGCGGTCAATCTTGATTGTATTCTCTGATCTTTTGTGTTTTAACATTTTACGGCCTCACTCAATAGATTAATTTACTTATGAGTGATCTGTTAAGAGTAATTTAACTATCAATGCATTGATGAAATAATCATTTTATATATTTCAAAATTGGTTAAATTTCGAGATATCACAGTCGGGTAAAAGCCGACGAGCGCCACCGGAGGTCTAGGTAGAGGTGGGTAGCGAAGCGAGAACACTGGAGGAATTTCAATTAAAAGCGATGAACAAGATGAATAGTACTTCGCAAAGTATTGGAGAACATGATGAACGGTGTAACTGATTTCTTTTAGAGTTTATTTATATGAAAATATGGCGCTCATGTGGCTCCCCATCAAAGCCACTTGCCCCTAAAAGTGCCACATTGGATCCACCTCAGCTTTTTAATGGTGATTTTTTTTTTTCAGAATTATAATGAAAATTAGATATATCACAATGGGTATAATTTGAGATTTGTTGTGATTTTTTCCGTTCTTTAAAAGATATCTACGTCTAGTTGACATGAATGTTGGGAAGTTGATGAGGATGGAGGGGATGGGACTAATACTAGCACATGTTGCCGACCGGATCATGCAAGTAACAAGTTGCAAATGACAAGTTGTGAGAATTAATAAGATAATAACACAAACGATTCATGAACTCTAACTCAATATGTAATATGGTCCCTAAACTTTTAGGTTGTTTAATGTGGTCCATAAATTATTAATTTGCTCAATGTGACCTTTCAACTTTGGTACATATTCAACTTAATCCATGAAAAATAAGGCACTTTGCAGATGAACTTTATCCCTCTAGCAAATCAAATCCTTCAAAAATACTCCATAAATTCTAGCATGCTATTTAAGAATATCTCATGTCACATATATATATATATATATATATATATATATATATATATATGAAATTTAACATGATATTATATACACAATGATCTCCCTCACTTTGATATTTTATTGTTAGAATATTTAAATAGTAAATAACGCATTCATCTATCAATTTAAACTTTTAAAAGAGTTACTGTTAATCCTATAAAATCTCACATGGTATTAAAGTTATGAGATCCTAAATTCGAATCTTTCGTACCCTTATTTGCCTCTCCAACCATTGTTTAGTCTTCTTTTCGGCCACTTAGTGAGACATTACATGTTCACCTTTGATTATAGAAGTGCCTAGTGCCCATGACCCTATGTATATCCTCAAGGAAGCAACCGAGTCCAAACGTTCTTCACAACAAAGGGATAGAAAACTAATAATGAGTTCCACTCAATGACGGTTACAACTCTGCCATGAAGAACAAGAAAAAGGCCCATGTGTCACGGGAGGCTGGTCAATTCCGAACGATCACACACCCGGGCGGCCTTAGGATTTTAATCCAAAGTCAGGCTCTCACACACATGCTCAAATACAAGGGTCATATGAACAAAGGGACGAGTGTATTTGCTTATGAACAAGTTGAATACAATGAGGGGGAGGGTCACCTATTTATACAAGTTCGGGTCTCATCTCGAGATGTTGATCCTCCCTCCAATCCAACAGTGGTGTTTGAATGTATATCATCATTAAAAGTCTGTACGTTAGGCCACTCAATGGCTCTAAGCCTGGGGAAAGTCCAAGGGGTGTGTGTCAGAAGCAAAGGCAAGGCCGCCTGACGTGAGTAAATAGACAATCATGAGCTTTTGTCCACATTGCGCATGGGCTTGCCCTACATTGATCAAGGGTCGTTCCCAAATCGGTCATGGGCAATTTGAGGGCTGGCCCTTATACAGGACATGGCCCTACCTTGGATAGTCTTGGATCATGCTCATCCATGGGTCGTATCAATCTCTCCCACCTATTCAGGCAACGCCCTCATTATGTTTGTGGCGTGGAAGGTATCAATGTGTTTCTTGAACTACCACAAAGTCTCGAACAGTTCCCAACTCGCTTCACTATGCCTTTAATAACTTTATAAAAATAGAGTTATTTTACCTATTTTAGGCCCCGAACCTCGAGTGCGCCAACATCCCACCATGGTCATGCAAATGCGACATTCCCAAGTAGTGTCGCCAACCCCATTCATTTATTATTGCGCAAGCGGAACGTATTATAAACCCCTGACAATGAAATACAGGATAGAAACGCAGAAAGCAAAATCACAACATAACACTTAAATCACGATCGCACTTAGCACGCATCCCAATTATTATTCACTGCCACACAATGGCATAGCCTACTCGCGGGTCGGCTATCTAGTAACATTACGGCATTTCTAGAAGAATAAAGCTCCAGTCGGTCCCGCCACTACTGCGACCAAGCCACGTCATTCTATCAACGGCATTTCTAGAACAATGAAGGTCCAGTCGATCCCGCCACTTCTGCGACCAAGCCACGTCATTCTATCGACGGCATTTCTAGAAGAATGAAGGTCCAATCAGTCCCGCCACTACTACGACTAAGCCACGTCATTCTATCGATGGCATTTCTAGAAGAATAAAGGTCTAGTCGGTCTCGCCACTCTCTTGCGACCAAGCCACGTCATTCTATTGACGGCATTTCTAGAAAGATAAAGGTCCAGTCGGTCTCGCCACTACGCAACCAAGCCACGTCATTATATCGACGGCATTTCTAGAAGAATAAAGGTCAAGTCGGTCTCGCCACTACTACGACCAAGCCACGTCATTCTATCGACGGCATTTCTAGTAGAATAAAGGTTCAGTCGGCCTAGCCACTCTTTGCGACCCGAGCCTTTCAACTAGCACACAACAATTTGATATCGATCCTGGATACTTTACATTTCACTCACATAATCCAATTACGATATTAATCATAAAAAAAAAAAAAAATCCAATCTCAATGCCAAACTCGACACACAGGGATTTTCTAAATAAAATCCATATTTTTCACAATCAACACTCAATTTGCATTATCCAATCATCAAATTCATAATCTGAATACACAAAGCCGATCGGCACGAAATTCTGAGAATTTAGGGTCCTAAAATAAATTTCTGAATTTATTAAATAATTAAATTTATTCCGAAAATTAATTAAATAATAATATCCATAAATTTCACAATCCACACTCAATTTATAATATCCAATCATCAATTTCAAAATCTGACTACATAGCATCGACCGGCACGAAATTATGAGAATTTAAGGTCCTAACAAAATTTTCGGAATTTAATAAATAATTAAATTTATTCCGAAAATAATTTAAATAATAATATTTTAATAGTTTCGAATAATAATATATTATTTAATTATTTAATAATTTCGAAATATTTAAATAAATCAAAAGTAAATTCATTTATGTCACATCAAAGGTTATATTAATATAACCACTCACTTAGCCTTAAATTAAACACAATTTAAGTTAATCAAACACCTTAATATAATCTACACTTAAATAAATTAAACTAATCACCTAATAACATTTAACATAAACTAAACACCCCTAAAACATAATTACCCTCTAATCGAGGTTTAGTGAGCTAAACTCACCGGATTAGCGAGCCGAGCGGACCAAAACGACGAGGACGACGCGAGGATCGACTTTCCTCAAGGCGGGCCGAGCATTCGGGGCCGGGAAGGCGGCCGAAACGGGCCAAGAAGGGGTTGCCATACCCATTTTCTGCATCTTCGGTTGAGGCCGAGGGAGGCTGCTCGGCGGCGGTTCGAGTGCGAGGAACGGCGGAGAGGGGCGGCGGTAGCTCGGCGGCGACCGGTGGTGGCTCACGGCAGCGACGGCAACGGAGAGCGACGACGGCATGGGCTAGCGCGAGTTGGGCGAAGCGGGCGCGGGGCCCGCGCGAACGCACGGCGACGACGACGACCGCGGCAACTCCGGCAGCGAGCTGGTGGCAACGGGCGAAGCTGCCAGCCGTCGGACGGGCGGACGAAGCGGGCGTCGAGCTGCTGGAAGTGTCCGAGGAAGAAGAAGAAAATGTCCATGGAGGAATTGCACGGGAGGGAGGAAGAAGAGAGGGAGGAGAGAGAAGAAGGGGGCCTTTTCTTTTCTTTTTGCCTTTCTTTAATCTAACAAATTGGCCCACCATGACATCAGTGATGTCATGTTCCACTAACTTCAAATCTCTCCCCACAACAATCTTCAATGGGTCCATTTTATTTTTCCGCCGGGGCATAAAACTTTGTGCAACAATTTCTTTAATTTCACTTAATTCTCTTCCAATTGAATCTTAATCCCACTTGAATTAAATCAAATTGACCCCATTAATTCATTCAACACCTCATCAATCAAATTGGTATTTTTTTCCTTACCACTGTAAAGTACTTGCATCACAATTTCACAATCTCTGGCTTCAACTGAACAAAAATGGCCCTATTTATCTAGTCGAAATTAAAACCCGAAAATCTGGATGTCACAAATATATAACCATGAATTAAACGTAGATAGAGATAAACTGCATTATTTATGTAGCTTTTGGTGATAAGGTGATCCAAAAGACTCATTGTAAGCCGGAAAATTCATAATTTTTAATGCACTCATGTTTATTTTAATTCACATAGAGATATAGTGGATTAATAAGCTGGGTAGATTTGTTATACGTAGAGATAGGATAGTAAATAGATTAAGAAATTCTGCTATCACTTATTTGATATCATTTTTGTATCAACAACAATCTGAAATTCATATCTAGTAGTTATGATGAAATCGAGGCTCTAACATATTTGTCTGATTAATTTACTACATTTAGTCTCCAAATTTTTTAAAATTTATTCTCGATTATATTTTGATCTGTTAGATCAATTTTAGAATTAATCTATTTTAGTATTTAATTAGTTTATTAATCATCGATCTCCGTGGGACAATACATTTTCTTATCATTATATTACTTGTTTGACACGTTCACTTGCATTTAGAATTTTACGAACACCTTTCATTAAATGAAGTATTCTTTTTTTGGTGCACAATACTTCTTTCGTATAATGCAATCCGCCATGATGCATTCAACATTCGATCATATGAGGTTCTTGATAAAGCTAGTAGGAACACTTGAAGGGGGTGAATAATAGGGGTGAGCAGTTCTGGTTCCTTACAAGTTCCACATGGAACTTGGAATCTACCCTCGAGTACAGTTTCCTCATTTTTTGGAACCCGGAACCTACTCGTCAAAATCAAGAACCTAGAATCCATCCTATCATATGTTCTGGGGTCGATTTCAGGTTCCAACAGGTTCTTTGTTTTTTTTTCATATTTATTTTAAAAAAACAAAAATGAACGCAACAATAATAAACAACTTTATACCTCTTAATCCTCACTCTTTTTTTGAGCTTATTCTTCAAATCAAATGATTGTCACCTTTCTTAGTAGAAAAGAAGGCTTTACATATAATATGAACTGAACCACCTTATTCATGTAAATTGAACAAGCAAGCTGCTCAGCTTCATTCTATCCTAAGTGAGATGCCATGAAAACATGCCTTACAGACCACTTCCACTGATTGTGATACATATGAAAGCCGACAACATCACCAAATAATAGATACCGCAACTCATCACCAAACCACGTCAATTGATTTGAGTTTGCAGTAGCAAAACCTTCAGCTTTTATGACTGATTTTATCGTCAAGTTTGCTCATTATCTCCTCTCCTAAATAGTGACTTGAGAATTCTAGAAGCGTAGCAGTAACCCCTCGTGTTTGAAAAGTTTCAAAACACGGTCCAATACAGATTATGGCACTATCTAGTAAGATGATCTTTGTTTTAAAGCCTTTTTCATGTCAATGAAAATATTCTCCTAATTATCCAACACTCCTCAAATAGCAATCATCTATTATGGAAGAAACAAAATAGCTATCACCCATGGTTAAGGAGGAGGCCAGATGTGCTTCATTTCCTTTCTTTTCCGCAAAAATTTACTCTTTCCAGTCCACTGAAAAACTCAAGTAACATATCAAGCTTGCCTACAAATTTGTATAAACAGATTTCGCAAAAGGAAGACATTTATTTGAAGATGTTACCACAATTAACCAACTTTTATTAAAGCCTTGCTCGTTGTTCTAAAAGCCATGCCCAACTCACATCAAGTACATATAAAAAGATTAATTTAGCTTACAGAAGACAACAATGGAGCATTGCCTTTCTTAAATAGAGAGGTTAGACATTGTCTCACCTCATTTAAACGAAATGGTGGCTGTATGAATCCTGGATTCTTCCAAGGATTTCTGATACTTTGATAAGGCAAAAAAATAGTTATCCTCCTTTCTGCGAACACAAGGCTTCAGATGCATAGGACAACAGTTATTATCCAGCAGATCTTTCTCATCATAGAAAACATGCAGAGCCAACAACATTATTCTATGGCTGCTAATAAACTAGAAAGATCCTTTGTATTCTTTTTTCTAGAAAGAATTAGCAAAGGTAATAGCACTAATTGCACTGGAACAGTAACATTGACGGTCACAACCTATAGAATTGTGACCCCCAAAACAACATTGACAATGTAAGGTTTAAGGTCTTACCTTGTACTCTTCACAGTTGATGCAAGATAGACCTTCGTAATCAGCTCGATACACAAGCATAACATTCCCACATCTCATAAATTGACCAAATAAAGCAGCTAAAATGTTAGATTAGATTTAACAGTTAAGAACAGAATCGACAAGAGATTGGACCTGCGATTAAGGCTGGAGGAGGCGAATTTCTTCAGTGTTGAGGGCGGCAAATGGTATCAAAGGACGTCGGGCGGCGTCAAGGGGGTCGAGCGAGCGTCAAGGGTGCCAAGCAGCGAGGGGCTAAACGGGCATCTAGCAGGCGTCGAGGGGGCCGAGCGGTGTCGAGCGGCCGAGCGGTGTCGAGCAGGCGTTGAGGACTGAGCGGTGTCAAAGGGGCCAAGAGGCATCGAGCAGGCGTCAAGGGGGCCAAGCGGCATCGAGTCATCGAGAGGAGTGAGCTGAGTTGGCATCAAAGGAGTCAAGACGCTGGAGTGGACAAGGAGAAAAGAGTAAACAAACTCTGAAACTGAAACTAAAGGAAGTCGCGAAGATAGAGAAGGAAGAACAAAAGGAGTAAGAAAAAAATTGAAAACCAATTAGGGTTTTTTTAGTTCCAGCAAAGAACTGGGAACCGAACCCGGAACCAACGGTTCCCAAAAAAAAAAAATAAAACTAGGAACCGGAACCTCCCTCCTTAGAACTTGGAACTTGGGCCGGACCGGACCCTCTAGTTCAGTTCTCCGGTTCCCGGTTCTACCCAGAAACCACGCTCACCCCTAGTGAATAGGTGTTTGAAAGAATTTTTGAAAAGTAAATAAATTTTGAATAAGGTATGAGAACCAAATAGAGTATGATAAGCAAGTCACCAGACTTCTAATGAAAATTCAAAATCGAGATAAGAAATGGAATAGATTTTTGCAAAACTTAAATGATGCAACAAATTTAAATGGGAAAATGTCACAAATGGTCCCTATACTATTACCTAATGTGCAATTTCGTCCCTGAACTTTCGATTGGCTCAATTTGGTCCTTGAACTATTGATAAATGCCCGATTTGGTCCCTAAATTTTCAATCGGCTCAATTTAGTCCATGAACTATTGATAAATGTCGATTTAGTCCTCCGTTACTATTTTCTTTTTTTTTTTTCTTTTTTTGCTTATAGTAACGAAATTGAAAAAATAAAAAAATAACGAAAAAAATAAGAAAAAATCGTAACGAAAAAAATAACCAAAAAAAAATAGTAACGAAAAAAAAAAAAAAAAAGAAATCCTATCGGGTCTTGTTCATCTTCCTCGCGGAAAAACAAGGGTTGACACCGGCGAGGACTCCGCGTGGCGGGGCACCGGCGAGGAGCGTCGCGGGGCGCGAGGCTTGCATCGGACATCGGGGAAAGGCGGCGGCGGCGGTGTGGGCTCCGGCGGCGTCGGGTCACCGCTGCGAGGGACAGCGGCACGGCGGCGGTTGAGCGTCGGGCGGAGGCGAGCGGGGCGTTCGGGTCGTGGCTGCTGCGAGGCTCTCGGATCTCCCCGTCGGACACTCGAGCGGCGAGATCGGGACAACGATGGCGTCGCGAGTTGGCACGGCTGGAGCGGGGGGACGTCGAACGCCGGGTCGCGGCAGCAAGGATCGGCTCGGCTCGGTAGCGAAGCGTCGGGTCGTCGGCGGTCATCGGGCGGAGCGTTGAGGTGCGGCGGGACGCGGAGGTCGCCGGATCTCGGAAGTTGCGGCGGCGAGGCGTTGCAAGGTCGACGGGCGACGGGCGAGACCGGTGGAGCGGCGGTGGAGCGAGAGGGCTCGTGGGTCACCGGCGCGGTCGAGGTCTGCCGCGCCAGTGGCCGGCGCGGGCAAAGGCCGCTCCGCTAGGAAGATGAACAACACGTACCGCTAGGGTTTCTTTTTTTTTTTTTCGTTACTATTTTTTTGGTTATTTTTTCGTTACGATTTTTTTTTTTTTTTCGTAATTTTTTTATTTTTTCAATTTCGTTACTATAAGTAAAAAGAAAAAAAAAGAAAAATAGTAACGAAGGACTAAATCGGACATTTATCAATAGTTCAGGGACCAAATTGAGCCGATCGAAAATTTAGGGATCAAATCGAGCATTTATCAATAGTTCAGAGACCAAATTGAGCCAATCGAAACTTTAGGGACGAAATTGCACATTAAGTAATAATATAAGGACCATTTGTGACATTTTCCAATTTAAATTCAAATAGTTGAGGGAAAAGAAAATTATACACAAGATTTATAATGGCTCGGCTTAGATTAAGCCTACATCCGCTCTCCTACGCTAACAACCTTCTAACTGGAATTTACTATAGTATCAATAAAGAAGTACAATATTTGAGTGTAAATACTCGGTGGAATATTCATTTTTTCCTCACTAAGTCACTCTTCTTGTGATTTTTTCTCTTGAATACAATTTGTAAGGACTGTCGATGAAGAACAAGTGGTTGGAAAGACTTTTAGACTTTGGAATTTCAATTTTCACAGCCCATTTCAAATAGACTGAATGACCTCCTTAAATACTCCTTTATGCCTCACTACTCATGGGCATTTTCCAGAGAAATTTCGTCCAATCAATCCGTTGGATAGAATCGATTTTAAGGAAATCTTATAACCATTTGAAATTTGAGATGAAAATCCATTGATTATGATCACCCATACAATCAAAATCTTAATTTCCATAAGTAGATACTTCCCAAAAAGGAATTTGTCTTCAAGATTGATTTCATCAATTCGTGATTGATTCCATCAATATATTTATAAAAAGTAAGTGAGATTTTTCTCCAAAGAGTCAGATGTATAAGAATAAATTCCTATTGTGTTCAATCCGAATCCTTGTTGCACGATCAATAAATCTGAGTCTAATTCTAAACTTAGTTTCAATTTGGATTGCGTCGGGCGGGAGAGACTTCTAGAATGAATAAACTATGGTAAGAGTCTGCAAGATAACTTCAAAAGTCTATTGTTCCTCGGATAAAATTAAGAACGAGAAAGTTTTGTCAATTTCAAAACTTGGTAGGAGTTTTCTCAACAGTTTTCACTCCAAGGGCGCTCGTTGTGATTCGCCTCGATCCAAGTCTTCCTCATCTAGTTCTATACTATTGTATAGTGTGCAATCTAGCCTAGATTTTATAAATTTTCATCCCAATTAATTTCCTAAATCAACCAAAAAAATATCTATCCCTTTTTATTTTTACTCTTGCGGTTTTTTATAAATATTACAACGGTTCCATATATGTTATCTCATGATCTATATCAACCCCAACAGGCAACGGCCCTTGGGTCGGTCGAGCAAGGGCACGCAGGCCCTCGCCACGATCACCGGGGCCGCCAACCTTCGACCAGGGCTCAGCAGCCCTAGCCAATGGCGAGGAGGCGGCTCGGCAGGGGCTCAACCCTCGGCCGCCGGCTGCCTTCCTCCTCCTCCTCCTCCTCCGTTTTTTTTTAATAAATATAAATTATTATTATTATTATTATTATTTTGTTTTAAATTTAATTTAATTAATGTTTACATTATATTAAAATTCAAATTATGCCAAAACAACGTCGTTTTTGTGTGTGATTTGCTAATTCAACATTCCAGCTAGCCACGTAAACGAGAAAATTAATTTAAAAAAATGTCACGTAGGATTTTCAACAAGACTCGCCGAATGTGGCACTCAAATGTCTCATTTTTCATAGAGAATGTCACTTTCGTAAGTTTTGGCACTTAAATATCCATTTGTGTCAACTTTTGACACTTGAAACGTTCTTTTGCCTTTAAAAATCATTTAAATTACTAGAGCGGCTGTGGTCAAGCAACAGTCATCGCCACTAACTCTATCCTTAGACCGTAACCTTTAAAGTATCCACCAGCCAAGCGCAATTACAATGTTTTATCCACGTGCGTAATTTCAGTTTTTTCCTTTCTTCTGCTCAAGACCAGCGATAGAGTTAGACTAAAGCCAAAAACAAGTGTGTTAACTGAATTTTGTCCACTAGTTGAACATGCAGTTTCATAAAATAAAATAAAAAAAAAGCATGTCAGGGATCGGGTTCGTCGTCAATAGTGCAATTCAATCCTGGTTAAAAAAAAACAAAAACAAAAAACATAAAAACATAAAACAAAAGGGCGTTCACATAACCTCACATTCATTGCATCCCTTCTACACAAAGGAAATAGGAATATTGCACTCCACTAGGACTTGGAGTACATTTGATCAGGCCATTGATCCATAGGTTGAAAGTTGATATTTTAGACCAAACTGAGAAAGCCTACCCTTGACCGAAAACACCGTCGTTTCATCATCCTCATCATTTTCTTCATTCCATTTCTTCCGCACATCTAATTTAGGGACACTAAAGTTTAGAGATCTCGGGGCCAATAATGAATAAATCAACTAAGGAAGGCTCGGTAGCTAGTCAACTCCCAAAATCTGTGGTTGACTTTTTGCGAGGGAGCCCATTTGGACTTTCTTGGCCCAAATGGAGCCCAATAAGCATGATTTCACGACACGCTAGCCACCCAGGCCCAGTATAAGATTCAAGAAATACCCTGTTCGCGTGATAGCATTCGGTTCTCGTTCACTCTCCCTTCGTCTATCGCAGTCCTTGAGGCCTCATTCCTCCAGTCCGATCGTCAGTCACGACCAGCAGCTGCTCTTCCTCAAGGTACCAACTCGTGCTCTGTTTTTCATGAGGTAAAGACCTACACCCTTCGCCTCCGCCGGAGCAAAAATCGATCGCATTCGGAGCTGTTTCGATGGCCTCGAATTAGCTGTATTGCCTTTGTTTGGGTCGGGCTGTGATCCTCTCACATATCTTAAAGTCTTTTTTAGAGCATACTAGCGCCGCAACGCACGACAAACAACAAACAATGACCCTAAAGCAGCAAACCGAGGAAGGTTTGGACGAGGGCCGGAGTTCGCGTGAGCTGGACTGCAGTAGAAGGTATTTCATGTACTTAACAGGGGAGAGTGATGGCTTGTGTTGTCGGATTCAGATTAAGACAGAAAATCTAGGATTGTTTCAATGCCTTGAACCATATCCTATTCTGCATCTGTGAAGTTCTGGTTAAATATTTGGCAATGGAACTTCACTTGTCTTTATTAAATTATAGAACTTTAATTCAAATCATCAAATACACTAAATGTCCACCTTCAATGCAGTGAGGTCCAAATGGCCCAAATGTTCGCGATGCCGAAT
The DNA here is from genome assembly GCA_014182585.1 of Eucalyptus coolabah. NCBI lineage: Eukaryota > Viridiplantae > Streptophyta > Magnoliopsida > Myrtales > Myrtaceae > Eucalyptus > Eucalyptus coolabah. The sequence goes on from CM024624.1 coordinate 50,182,873, forward strand.
TCTAATCGAAGTGCACCAATTGCAAAAATCGTAAACGAATTGCAAATTTTACGCATGTACTGAGCAATTATAATCACAATTTCATAAAACTGATCGGGAGGAAATCACCACATTCATGTCGCAGCGCCAAATGTTCATGGTCCATGAATGGATGTCACTTGTGAACTAGCCAAACAGCACGATTGCTGAACTAGTAAAAGCTCTCTCTCTCTCTCTCTCTCTCTCTCTCTCTCTCTCTCTCTCTCTCTCTCTCTCTCTCAGACCAAAAGAGAGAACTTAACCCACTAAGAATCTTTACAAATTATATTTACAAATGTGAGAATTGGTAAGTGCAGATTATTTGTAGAACTTCTAATGAACCACCTACTCTGGTCTGAACTTCACCCATCAGCCGACAATAAATCAGGCTGGCTCTTCTGACATGAATGGGCAGGACCAACCAACAACCTGCAAATCGTCCCTCATATCAGGATTGGAGAGTAAGGAGACATGCAGGAGGAGAGCAAGCTTGGACAAATGGGTTTTGGTTCCGACGGTCTTCAATCACCTTAGGTGAGAATCATAAGTTTCGAAGAGATTATCAGAAAAAACCAGAGGCAACTTATCTATGTACATGAAGAGCCTCCGAAGATTCTCCCTGGTCACGGTGAACATGTCGACTATGTCCCTGCTGTCCATGAATATCCAAAGGTCACCCGAGTTTACTCTCTTGAGGTTGCTCCGACAGAATGGGCAGGACTGCGATCTCGTCGGCCTGTAATGTCACAATGAGGCCACATCAGAGAATTTTCACACAAACCCTGCAGTTAATGAATAGTCCCAGCAAAACCAGAACGGTGACACTAGAGTAAAAGATCAAAGTTGTTCTAGCATCTGATCCTTCTTACATGACGTGGCCAAATGAAAGACAATGGACTGTAGTGAAAAATCAAACAAGATTAGAGAACCGAGAGTACTGTATGACAAGTTATATGAACCCCCTTGTTGATTGTTGGCAGATAGCGAATAATTCATCAGAGTTTCCATTTTAACCATTCAAACTACAATACAAATGCAAAAACTCTATGACAAGTAGCAATTATAATAATAAATAAACGTCCATGACCCAATGAGGGTGAAAAAAACAAACTAATTTTAGAGTAGCTTACACCTGTAAGGAGATTTTAGACCCAAAAAAAGAAAAAAAGAGAGAGAGAGAGAGAGAGAGCCTGTAAGGAGATTTCAAAATGCTTTAACAGGAACTAGTGACTTCATTAAGGTTATTTAACTTCAATAGGGAATTAGCAAATTTGAACTCCCATCAACTATCAGAGATTGCCAGCAATATCTTTGAAGACTTAAATCTGACTTTATTGCTGAAAGAAGATTTATGCTTATGCAATTGGAAGAATGAAAAGTGAACTACCAAATTCATGAATAATGCATTATAGAGGTGGTTATGGATGGTGATGGCGGAATTGGTACTTACTGAAAAGGAAAAACCATTTCAGACGCTCAAATCAAATCCAATTTTGCATAACTTTTTCACATCCCTCGCCACTCATTAGTCTCGTCATTCTTAATTTTGCCACTGTAAGTCCAGGCATTAAGTGTCCACACAAGACAAATTGACAAATATAAATTCACACAAAGTGCAAGAGCCAACAAAACCATGGTTCTCTCTTCACTTTTTTCCAGCGGGCAGAAACCCAAGCTTATCATATGTCCCAACCTCCACCCACATAAAAATTCGAACACGAAAGATCATCAACTGGGCTGCATTGAAATACTCCCAATACTCTCATAGGATGCAGCTCCCTTTGCACATGATTTATTGATCCATGCTAGTATGAATCTATGGGTGCGCACAACTAACGACTCCCCAAAGTCCCTGCTGATGGTATATGCAAGAATCTGACTTGTTTTTACTTCATAGGATCTGTAACTGGGTTGGAGAAACAAGAAATAGTTCAAAGTTGTCCCCCACTAAATCCTCAATATCTGCTAAGTTTCTGGGAAGCTTGATTAGTACTATCTAAGGAAGGCCGACATTGCCCCACTCTAAGACTGCCTGCCAATTTCGAACAACTATTGATCTTTAAAAGCAACTGCTCTCTGAATAAAGAAAGTCACCAGATTGCCAATTCTCTAAAGCACCCCGTCCACTTCGTCAACCCGCTTTCCCACATTTCCTACCATGCAAAGCTGCAAATCCTAGTGGACATACATCAAACTTCTAAAATTTCTGATCGTACATATGCACTGAAAAGGACAGAAGACAGATATAGAATGTTATACAACTGGACACGGAAGTGATTTAGTACCTGAAAAACACTGCTGATAACAAGCTATAGTTTATTTAGTCTGACCATGTACACCAGCAATCAACTGGTCTTTCGCTAGAAGGTTCTAATATCTCTACTCAGGTATGTACTTCCTCCAATGTGCAGTCACAATCCTCAAAGGGTTGAGTTGTTCTACCTTTGGTAAACCAATTACCTACTATCAAGTAAATGCAAGGCAGATGAACCATGCAAGAGTAATTTTCTACAGAGACGTAACGTTTAGCACGATTTGGTTTGGGAAAATTGCAAACCAATCAGAATCAAGCAGGGGTCCAGAACCGAACCGGACTTACAAAAATGCCTCCTCGAACAGAACCAAACTGATAAATCAGATCAGTTAAGTATAATAGTTTGAACATGTTTTTCTTACCCTGGCAAACACCCAAGCAAGTATTCGCAGGCAGCCAACAAGTTTCGAAGCAGCTTGAAGGTCGAGCTTTGAAGCTCACAGCCGCCATGGCCGCTCAAGCTCAAAGCTTGGCTTGATTGTCTGTCCTTCATCTTCAAACCTCGTGAATGGTCGGGCAACCGCCATCGAGCACCATCGGAGGAGTTTGGCCAAGCGACTGAAGACGGTGAACGCGAGGAATGGTACTTTGCAAAGTATTGGGGAAGACGAGGACTAGTGCAATTTTTTTCTTTTTAGTTTTTAATTTTTGGAAAATGTGGTACCACATCGTTGCCAGCCCTTGGCGAGTCCTGGCAACCTGGCCGACTCTCCCCACCAACTGTTCATCTTCTTCCTTTCTGTCTTCCTTTTTTTAATATTTAATTTAATAAATTTTCATATTAATTATTTATCCACATCAATAGTGAAACAACGTCGTTTTTGCAATTGTCTAGTCACATCAGCATGCAAAAACGACATCGTTGTGCACTTGTATCACTGGAGAATTACCACGTCTGCAATTTGGCCGAATTTTCTTGCCATCGACACTTAACCGATCTCTTTTACTCCGATTTTAGCACTTAAGTATCACTTTCCTAATTTTTAGTACTTAAATATCCGTCCGTGTCAAGTTTTGGCACCGTAAATATCCAGCACTCATAGCTTGTGCTTTTGATATACTACGTTGTTTATACTTGGAAGGACAGACATCTCTTTTCACAACAGCATTTTTTATTAAACGCTCCTTTTCGCATTTTTAGAAGTAACTCGCACTATTTTTTTTCTTTTTGAAGAATGAATGTAGACAACTCTCGTCAAAACAGTGAGTTTGAACGGACACATATTTTGCATTCTAATAGTAATTTAAATGGTGTTTGTTTTGTCAATAGCATCTTCATTAGGTGATTTGCATTTTCCTCTTCTTTTTGAAAACTGTATACATTGCACAACCATATTGATACCATCGGAATAGTTCATTTTCTTGATAAAGACGAAGCAAACACCACAAACCTTTGAAGTCACAACCCCTACTGACAACTGAAAAATTTGCAGACCGCTTACAAACATAGACAATATTTATCGGTGACTATTAATTTCGCCATGGAATAAGTAACTTTTTACGATGAAAAGTAATTTTCCACCTATTAAAATTAATAACTTCATCATGTTAATCATCACTTTTTATATATAGGTGAAGTTTGAGCATAATGGCGACCAATAATTTCTTGATGTACTCAGTAATTTCTAATTTTGAAAGTTGCTTATCCATGCGATTAATGAAAATCACAAAAGAGAATTTGGATATATCAATGATAAGTTACATCCATACGTGCTTAGTGCTTGCCAAAAACATGTGATTAACAACTTTTCCGAAATGCTAAAAAAGGATAATTTAAGCAATAAACTTCAGAAATAGCAGTGCTGAAGAATATGCATTTGCAAGTTGTACCTCTAAAGAAACCCAATAGACACGAGCTATTTTATTGGAATCGAGAGAGACTGATACTGAAGCATTCTTCAACAATCTTGCTACGCGCACCGACCACCGATGCATTTCCTTGGATTGCCGCATACTAGGAGGCTGAATCCGAAAGCAGCACATCCTAATTCATCCACCAAACATATCTCTAGGAACCGAGAGCAATTCCAGACATCCAAGTACTTCTCTGTCAAGCTGCAGAAACCAAGCTTTTCTTTGAATCAATCCAATAGCTAAGCGATTGCAATTCGTACAAGAAACAATAAAAAAGAAGAAGAAGAAGAAGAAGCAAGGCGTTTTATTTTGGATTTTATAGCACCAAAACAGAGTTCTAGTAACCTGACAGTACTCAAGAATGTGCGTACACAATGCAGGCCTCATGCTACTTTAAATTATGTACAGATACGAATGGTGGAAGATAACAACTATCATCTTCAAAGAACGATCTTCAGTTATGTGTTTTACCAGTACATTTGCATTTGCATAAACAAAACAGAATGTATAGCAATGAGAGAAGAGAAAAGTTCTAATAAATTTTATGCTATAAACCTGTTGTTCATTTTTGTCCGTGTAAGCCCCTTGCGAAGAGTTTCTCTCTTATCTTTTGCAGCTGATTTGCAGCTCCGCTCATGCTCATCCGTCTTCCAGGCATTTCGTCGGAGCAAGCGACTCCAATATTATACACTGTAACCAAGCACTCTTGAAATATGTCATCGCTTTCAGAGAGCCAATGCCAATGGCTATTGGCACTTAAATGATTCTCTCTTTCTTGAAGTAGAATGTGATCTGTAATTTCCATCACTCGTTCGGGCAAAGCTTCAGCCACAAAACTATGAAGAGTCAAATTGTCTCTAAATATATCATCGGTGGGACTCAACCCTGTGAACATCTCCAATAAGAGAATGCTGTAACTATAGATATCGCCTTCTCTTGAAACCTCACATCCCATTGCATATTCTGTGACAAATGTAGATCATAATGCAGGTGAAATTTGGAGTACGGATCACAAAAGCATAATGTAATGGGCATAAGAGGTACCATTCAGCTACCAAACTCACAAATTGACCCGTCAACATTTTTTTTAACCTAAATAAACTTTTTTGGTTTGAATGAGAGGATTACCTGGTGGAGCATAACCAATTGTTCCTCTTATGCCCAATGAGCTCATTTGATTAGCTACCGTATCATTGGAAGATCCAAGGAGGAACTTTGCCAATCCAAAGTCACCAACATGGGCAACCATGTCAGCATCTAAAAGGTTATTGCCAGGCTTTAGATCACAATGAATGATGGGGATGTGGCACTGGTGATGAAGATAATCCAGTGCAGAAGCAACATCAATAGCAACATTTATCCTATGAAAGAAATTCAATTTCTGGGTAGGTTCGTTCTGATGAGATGGTGTTGGGTTTGGGTGTAGCCACCTTTCTAAGCTTCCCTTTTCCATGTACTCATAAACTAAGGCCTTAAAATCATTTTGCCGATAATCAATACCCGAGCAAATTGTCAATATCTTTAGAAGATTTCGATGTCTGATATTCTTTAATGCCTCGCACTCCGCCATGAAGCTCTTTAGAGCACCACGATGCACTAAATGAAGCACCTTCACTGCAACGGCTGTACCATTCTCCTCAATTATCCCCTTGTAAACAGAACCAAAGCTTCCAACACCGATCAAATTCATTGAAGAAAAACCATCAGTTGCTTTTAGGAGTGCTCGATAAGATATGTATGGCCATGAATCCTCCATGGAAGTTGAAATCGGTTCTTTGACTTTCTTCTTTAACCAACAAAGATACAAAAAAACCAGGGTAAGAGTTATTCCAAGAATGCCAAAAATAATACAAGCCGACGATACCAATATATGGATTTTTCTTCTCTTGGAGCTTTTGGAGACGCATTCGGGGAGGTGAAATGCCGGCAATCCCCCACAAAGCGCATTGTTCCCAATAATAGAAGTCATGGTAGTATTCTTAAAGACTCCTTCACGAGGTAGCATGCCTTCAAAGCTATTGTAAGACAAATTCAAAAGTTTCAAGGAATGAAATAACACTAAGAATTCTGGAATCTGACCTGACAAATTGTTGCGTGAAAGATCTAGATCTTCAATGCCTCCTAATGATCTAATAGATTGAGGAATGGACCCGTTGAAGAAGTTTGCCCCCATCCTCAATATTGTCAATCCAGTGCAATCTCCTAAACTATTTGGGATTTCACCTACCAACATATTGTCAAAGATTTCCAACTCGGTCAGAGTTCTCAAGTTCCCTACTTCTATGGGTAGAACCCCGCTCAAACGATTACGAGACAAGTCCAGAAAGATTGTTATCGATGAGAGACCTATGAGCTGTGGAGGTATGGTACTTCTGAGATTGTTACTAGAAAGATCAAGCCACTGGAGAGATTGGCACTTCGATAGATGTGAGGGAATTTGCCCATGAAAGTTGTTCCCACCAAGACTTAGTCCAATCAACTTAGTTAGATTTCCTAAAGAAGTGGGGATTGTCCCTCTTAGGTTGTTAATGCCTAAGGACAATTTCGCTAGATTTTGTAAATTCCCAATATTTGGGGGGATCCTACCTAAAAATTTGTTAGCATCCAGACTTAACACTTCTAGGTTGACTAGATTTCCAATTTCTTGAGGAATCTTACCAAACATTAGGTTCTCATTTACGATGAATAACTTGAGAGCGCTCGAGAAATTACCTATGCATTTGGGTAATGCCCCGCCGAGTCTATTTCGATCAATTTTGAAGAACTTCAATCCAGTGTTGTTTGTCAATGAGCATACGAAGCTCAAGTCTTCAAAATTTCCACTTCCCAGCTCGTTAACAGAGATGGAAAAACACCAAAGCTTGGGCATATTTCCGAAAGAAGGCACTTTCCCTGAAAGCTTGTTCTCTTCAAGTTGAATTAACTCTAGATTTGTCCAATTAAACATTGAAGGAGGAATTGGTCCCTCAAATTGGTTACTGACAATGTTAAAAGCTCGAATATTTGGGAGCGTCAAGCCTAAGTCTATAGGAAGACTCCCCAACATCTGGTTAAATGCCACATCAAACCAAACTAGAGAAGAGAGATTGAGCAACGAGGACGGAATTGTGCCGGACAATTTGTTTTCTGCGAATAAAATAAATTGTAAATTTGTCAGGCAGCCTAAAACTATGGGAATGCTCCCGCCCAAGTTATTTGCCCCGAGGTCAAGAGCAAGCAATGAAGAAAGGTTTCCGAAGGAGGAAGGCACATTCCTAGAGAGTACATTTCCATAAAAGGATAAAACTTTTAGCTTTGACAACGAACCGAGTTCTGGGGGAATTTCACCAATTAGTTGGTTGGAGACAATGGTAACAACTACTAGTTTTGAGCAACCTGACACGTTTCCGGGAATTTCTCCAGCCGGTGAATTGTTGTCTAGCTTTAGCCACGTAGGCGGCGCAACCGCCCACTTGCGGGGGGATTTCTCCAATGAGACTATTATTTTGGAGATAAATCTCACTCAAGAAGCTTAGATTTCCGATATAAGGAGAGATGGACCCTGAGAATCCTAGTGAGGACAAATTCAAGACCGTGACCCTTTGGTGTCTCAAGCCGCACCTAACTCCATACCAATGGCAAAATCCGATGGTGTCATTCCACGAGTCAAGCACCCAATAAGGGTCTTTGATTGCAGCCTTAAATGCGAGAGTGCGAATTTGTCGGTTTCATTTGTGGTGGAGGAGACTAGGACAAGGCATGATGCAAGCACAAGATAGAGAAGGAAACAACATGGTTGTAATTGTTCAAAACTAGAATGCGCAAGTTCCATAGCTCGAGCGGAAGTGGGTAGATATGAAGGTAGGGACCGTAAGAGGAAATGAGATATGTGGTGAGTGCTGATGCAAATTACAAAGAGATTTATAAGGAGGGTGGAGTATGATGAAGAGCATTTTGAAGAGCCTTTCTAGTTTTCCTTTTTCATGTCACAGACAAAGCCAAAACAATGGCAAATGAGTAGCTGTCAACCATCAACCATCTGGCCTTGGCTCCAACACTCAACGCATTGGAGAAGTTGCACTACTTTTTCCTTTAGATCATCACAAGTAAATGATGTTGAATTGGAAGCTAGTGTTCCTAACCATTCATTAGTTTTTGCTTAGTCACCCGTTATGATAATACATAGAAATCATAGTGAAAATTCTATACAATTGATCTTTTGAGTTGAGTCTACTTCAAGCTTGATGACTATCTTGGTTATATTTACTTTTGGGTTGAGCCTGTTGTACAAGTTGGATCAATCACTACACAGTGTTCTCGGGGTGGAAAACTAGGGGTAAGCTCCACTATTGTAATATTGACTTCAAGAATTTGCACTTGCACCCGCTAGAGAATTCAATACACGCAAGTTATATGTTGAGTGAGACCGATTATATTGAGGCATACTTTGGGGATAATACCTACTATGCACATCGAGCGTGGATGCATATCTTCAAATTGGTGCATTCTAAAGGTTGAATCCGAAAGTTATGCTACCTTATTCATACACCAAAGCAATGGTATTGCTTATATCTGACCGAACATGGATCTAGGTAGAGAGTAATTCCTAACATCCAATTATCTTGCACTACAACTAAGCAACGAAGAGCCACTGCTCCTACTCACATTACAAAACCCAAGCTTTCATTGAATCAGATTTATACTAGCTCACTGATTGCATTTCGTCTTAATGAGCATCATACAAGTCAAAAGAAAAAAAAAAAAAGCAAGGGAATTTTATTTTGATTTATTTTAAAATATTGTAACACCAAAATAGAGTTTTAAGTAAACTAACAGTAGTCAAGAACCGATGTTCATCACAGGCATATTCTAGTTTAAAATATTTATAGATACGGATGGCAAATGATAATCAACTATTATCTTTAAGTAAAAGATCTCTAGTTTTATATTTTGCCCATAAATTTGCGTTTAGGTAAATAAGACTAAATATATAGCAACTAGAGAAGATAAAACTTAATAAATTTTATCATACAATGTATGTAAACCCAATGCAAAGAGTTTTTCCCTAATTTTTTACAACAAATTTGTAGAGAGAGAGAGAGAGAGAGAGAGAGAGAGAGAAGAGATTTGGTGAAAAGCTGTGCTTTAACTAAAATTGATGTGGATTCACCCCTGCCTTTGTTGTTATTCTATAAAATCAGATATATCATTTTAATTGTTTCTTTAATAATATTTTATTGTTGTAGAGTTTTAGAAATTGGCTCAAGTTTAGTAAGTTTTAGTTTAATATATTTGTTCATAATTGATTATTGTTTCTGAAAATTAAGATGTGGGTCTCATAATTGATTATGTTTTTTTGAAGGGCCTTCTTTTCTTTTCTTTTTTTTTCATATCGCAGACAATGCCAAAAACAATGGCGAAGTGAGTAGCTGTCAACCATCAACCACCCGACCTTGACTCTAGCACTTGACACATTGGAGAAGTTACACTACTTCTTCCTCCATGTCATCACAAGTAAACAATATTAACTCGATAGCAAGTCTTCTTAACCATCTATTGGTTTCTTGCTCAGTCATCTATTATGATAATACATAGAAATCATAGTTAAAGTTCTATACGATTGATCTTTTGAGTTGAACCTGCTTCAAGCAAGATAACTATCTTGCTCTTTTAGGTTGAGCTCATTATACAAGTTGGATCAATCACAACAATCCAGTTCCAAAATTTTTAATGGTGTTCTCAATGTGGAAAATTAGGGGAAAGCTTGACTGTTGGGATGTTGACTTCAAGAATTTGCACCTGCACTCACTAGAGAAGTCCAATACACATAAGTTACATGATTGGGATTAAGTGAGACTGGTTACATTGAGGCATACTAGATAACACCTACTATGCACATTGAACATGGATGCATATCTTCAAATTGCCACATTCTAGAAGGCCGAATCCAAAGTTATACCACCTTATTCACCCACCAAAGCAACAATGTTGCTTGTATCTGATTAAACATGGATCAAGGAAGAGAGCAATTCGTAATAATCCAATTATCTTACACTACAACTAAATGACGGAGATCCATTGTTCTGGTCACATTACAAAACACAAGCTTTAATTTAATCAAATTTCGAGTCGCTCATTAATTGCAATTTGTCTTGATGAGCATCATAAAAGTAAAAAGGAAAAGATAAGCAAGGGAATTTCATTTGGATTTATTTTAAAATACTATGGAAAAGTAACAAAAAAATCATAAACCTATTGCATTAATATCAATTCAATCATAAACTTTTTTAATTGGTCAAATTTAGGTCAAAACATTTTTACATTATACCAATTGAGTACATCCAATCAATTTTGACTGGAAATCATCGACATGAATGTCGGCCGTCCTATGTAGCACAGTCGGCACCGTGTGAACATTTTTAATAATATTCTAATAAAATTTTGATTTTTTTAAAAAATTATTTTTTTGGTTTTTTTCTTTCCTTTTTATTCTTTACTTGTTTTTTTTTTTTTCTTTTGAGCTGACTAACAGCTAGGGCAAGGAAACCCTCTTGGAGAAGAGACTTGAGGCTTCAATCAAGCAAATGATGCACCTGGTGAGGCAAAATCGAGCTAGAGAATTGTGATTGCAGGCTGAACAAGAAAGGAGAAGATTCTCTCGGGCAAATAGAGGTCAATTATGCAAGCTGCACCAAAGGAGATAGCACATCGATCCAAACGAGGAGGAGCGAAGCCGCGACAGTCGGAGAAGCCATTAGAGGGTGACAATACAACAAGTGAGGGACACAAAACACAGGAAGGCGAAGAAGTGGAGGAGGAGGAGGAGGAGGCCGAACCCAGGGACCGACGGGGAAAAAGATAAACAAAAAGAAAAAAAAAAAAAAAAAAAAAAGAAGGACTAATGACCAAGAAGTCTCTATCCGCCTACACAAATTTGGTTTCAGAACATTAATTGATCTTACAGTTTTTTTGAATGGCTTCGCTATTTCAGATAACTAGGAGATAAAACCCGTTACATAATGTAGTCTTCCCAATAAATTTTGCACTTCTTTGACAGTACAAGAAGGTTTCAAGTCACAAATGACTTTCACCTTTGAGGGATCAATCTCAATACCCCTACTACTAACAAAAAATCCGAGAAACTTCCCAGACTGCCCCAAATATGCATTTAGGGAGGTTAAGCCTCGACTTGAACTTTCTAAGTCTATCAAACAACTTCCTCAAGACTCAACATGATCTTTACCTTGTCTTGTTTTAATGATCATGTCATCAACATAAATTTCAATTTCTTTATGCATCATATCTTGGAACAATGCCAGCATAGCTCTTTGATAAGTTGTCCCTATATTTTTCAGGCCAAAGGGCATGACTTTATAACAAAAGGTCCCCATTGGTCAATGAAAGATATCTTAATCTTGTCTTCTTCCTTCGTTCGGATTTGGTTATAACTAGAGAATCCATCAATAAAAGAGAATAATTCAAATCATGTCATTATCAATGAGGACGTCGATGTGTGGCAAAGGAAAATCATCCTTCGAACTTGCTTTGTTCAAATCGTGATAATCAATGCATACCCGGATTCGTCCATCTTTCTTCATGAGGTTTTAAACTTCGTCTATTTACCCAAGCCCATTTTGTTAAAGTGTGCCTGGTGACCAACAAGTCTCTTGAAGATATCATGCAATCTCTTTAATCAATGGGAGAGTTATTCTGAAGGAATAAGGCACCAAAAATTCATAATGAAGTTCCACACCCCCACTAAAGACAAAGATAGATTGGACAACTTTCTATTAAAAGAAGGTACGGCCAACTTCTATGAACCAGAAGCTTATTTTCTGAAATGCATGAAAATAAAGTGGAACTGTTGTCAAGCATATACAATAAGCATCATGAAATCAGGATACTTGCATCAAAAAGAAAATAATGAGCATCTATGGTGTTGGTAGAAACAGTAACAAGCGGCATCAACTCCTACCTATGATAATATTCTTATAGCCTTGCCTGCTTCTTTCATTGTTCTCTAATCAATTCCCACATAAGTTAGCAGCTTCTTTCCCTTTCTCCCAATGCACAAATCCTTCTACAACTGCCTTCCATGTTTCCTTATCCAGAGCACATCCATCACGCACCATATCCTCAAATACTCAAGCAGCTTTATCTATATCTCCTTTCCGAAAGAAATATCGAACAAGAGTACTGAAAGTCGAAGCATCAACAGAAATTCCTCTGGCCTGCATGCTTAGGTAAAGCTGATAAGCACGATTTATTTCGCCATGACTAGCAAGGCCTTGAACAACTGCATTGTGGATTCTGACATGAATAGACCAAGTTAAATGATTGGGACAGATTCCTTCTAATATCATCTCATTAAGGGAGTTGGCACCCTCCTGAAATTTGCACTTGTTGCAAAAAGCTGGCAATGATCTTGCCATTAAGTCCTGCATCTAGCTTCAAGGCCTGAAGCTTCATCCTGTCAAGCGTCTCCAAAGCTTCATAAGCTTTCCCTTCTTTACAGAGCCCATGGATTGAAGTGCTGTAAGTTATCATGTTGGGCCTCAGCCATTTCCTAACCATCATGTCCAAAAAGCTCCATCGCTTGAGAAGAACAACCACTCTTGCAAAGTCCATCCATTAATGTACTGAAAGTACTAACATTAGGCTCAATACCTTTGCCCACCATCTGTTCAAACAATCCAAAAGCTTCATATAAATTTACAGATTAAAAAAGACCGTGAATCGTGGAAGTGTAGGTGATTACACTAGGTGAACAACCTTTTGTCTCCATCTCTTCAAACAGTTTCCTGGCATCCCCAATTTTCCTCCATTTACACAATCCATTTATCAAAGTACCATATGTATATGAATCTGGAACATATCCACGATTTGGCATCTCATAAAATATTTGAATGGCAGAATCCATCGCTCCACTGTTCTTGCAAAAGCTTTGATCAAAACATTGAGGGAAGCAACAGTAGGTGATACACCGATCACCCTCATGTGTTTATAAAATCTAAGAGCTAGTTTCAACTGGTTTCTCTCGACAGGTATATCCAAAATAGTGAGAAATGACTTGGGTGAAGGTTTGCATTGGAAACACTTCATCATCTGGAATAGCCTCAATGAATCCAGCAGCCCATGAACCCGCCCACAGCCTCTGCAGATGGAGAGAAATATGTCTTCTGTAAGATTACACTGCTCTTCTTTCATTCTCTGAAGAAGCTTCTCTGCTGTCCAGAACTGATTTGCAGAGACCAATTTCGATATGATAAGACTAAAGGTTTTCACATCATGGCAAAGACCATTACTATGCTCTGCTGTTGCTGAATCAAAGACCAGCATTGCCCACTGTACGTCCCTTTCAGCCCTAATAAGCTGCTCTACTTGGGACATCGTAATTTTTTATTGGACCATTTGATTCTACTGGTCATTGAAGCAAACTTTTAGTCTAATCACAGCTCAGGCAAAATTGGAAAATTCACTTACCTCCACTCACAAAGAGATGATCCACATTGGGCTTTCAGCAGAATGAGCCAAATAACAATCATCTAATAACTTTGCCAGTCGCCACGAATGCAGCGAATCTGCATCAAACAAAGAATTTTATTTCTCCCACATATAACTTACCAAGACTTTACAGTCTATGAAAGAAGAAAAATCATGCAGACAAGAGAAAAAAGAAAAAAACAAAACATATTTTGGCCTAAGCATCTCCTAAAAGGGAAAAGCAAGAAGAGGGTGCAATCACAACCCCAAATATACACGCATCTTCCACTAATCATCAAATGGCCCGAAAAACAATCTAATCTAGCAATAATAGCAAATGCAGAGAAAGCTCAACAATAAATTTTTATCAAGGTTTGCTTTCACACTCATTTCTCGGAAGAACACTCGAAGAACCGCATCAAGAGGTAAATTCTCTCGGATTACATTGGATATCACAATGCCATCCGTCATGAAACTCCCATCAAACAGATGGTGTGCAAAGGATGTTCATCGAACGCGATGAACACCATCGCCATCGGTGCGCTAAACACCATAGCTGCACCGTCGCTAGTGAGACGGAACCACCGAAATGCGGGTCGTTTGAGCTTGTTCAAATCCTACAGTTGCACAAAGAACATCGTATCTTGATCAGAAAGCCTGGACAAAAGTAGCATAGCTCGGAAGCTTGCCTTCGTGGAGTTCTCGTCGAAGCTGGCGGTGGAGGAGAGACCGGTGAGAGGGCTGACCACCTACCGGGTCGTTCGGTTGCGGCGGAGAAGCGCGGCGGGGAGGAGGAAGCTCGACGTCGACGGTGGGACTAGGTGTTGCGCTTGTTTTAACGTATATATGCTTTTTTTTTTTTTTTTTTTTGGTGAACGTATATATGCTTTCCGACATTAATACGATGGGATAAAAACCCTGAACATTTTTTTTTTTTTTTGTGCAATTCGGCTAAAATAAAAGGTTTTGTTTATTCGAACTAGTTTTTTTCTGTTAAGATAAAAACGAAAAGGGCAAAAAAAATCGAAAATTTTTTGTATTTGTGCAATTCAGCTAAAATAAATGGTTTTTTTATTTGAACTGGTTTTTTTTTCTATTAAGATAGAAACGGAAAGGGGAAAAATCAAAAATTTGAAATTATTGCACATTTACCATAAGTTTTTTTTTTTTTTATGATACCAAAAATCATAAAAACACATTGAGACACATTTATTCTTCTTTGTTACAATTTCATTCAAAATAACAATAAAAAGTTGACGTAAATCCAATGTGACACTTTTAGGCTATTTTTGGTCATTATGATAGAATTTAGGATAAAATAAATTTATCATGTTCTATATTTGGTGCATATTTAAGATAGAATAAAATTGGATATAAAAAAATATAAACTAAATAAAATTATTCCATAGGTGAAGTGGGATAAAGTGGATAAAATATTTAATATCTATAAAAGGAAAGTTATTTTTTTCTAACAACAAACTTCTTAAATTAACAAAATTAAAATTAAATTTCAATATAATTAATATTTGAATTTTAATATAAGAAATTCAAAATAACAAAAAATATAAATTTAGTTATTTTAATTTAATCTTATTTTAATTTATATATTTGAATTTAATTATATTGTATAATATAAATTTAATATATAAATTTAAATATATACTTATATTTATTATATTTTATGCATTTTAGTATTTTAGGTACATTAGTACAGTTTATTATTCAATAAACTAATGATGAAAGGAGAAGAAAGGAATAAAAAAATATTAATTAAAAAGAAGAGGAAAATAAAGTATGATAGATTTTTATTATCTTTTTTTATAAAAATTTTATTCATTTATATTAATATGCCATTTATATCGAATAATAATATAATATGAATATATTCGAACTTTATTATTATAATCACAAATAATATGATAAGATATAAATAAATCTTATCATATCTAATTTTATTTAACTAGAAATTCGAATCATCAAATATGGCATTAAGAATAAGTTGGTCCCACGAGGCATAAGTAAGCACCACGTTAGAAAAGACGAAAAAAATTTCACCGCCCATCGTCTTCCTCCCGAGGAAGAACAGTACGAAGCTTCAAGAATGTCGAGCTGGAGAGCTTGAGCGGCTGCCATGGCCTCTCCACCTCGAAGCTTGGCTTTTCTGGCCTTGACCTTCGAAACTCATGACCGCCATGACCGCTCTAGCTAGAAGATTGGCTTAAGGATCTAATTTAGTCGTTCAAAGCTTGCAGGTAGTCGCAAGTTGCCATGGCCAAGCTTCAAATCCGCGGGTGGTCCCCAGCCGCCATGGCCAAGCTTCAAAGCTCACCACTGCCATGACTGCTCTAGCTCAAATCTTGGCTTGAGGTATGACCTCGACCTTTGAAGCTCGCAAGCATTCGCAGGCAACCAAGGCCAAGTTTCGAAGCAGCTTGAAGGTCGAGCTTTCAAGCTCACAGCTGCCGCCATGGCCGCTCAAGCTCAAAGCTTGGCTTGATTGTCTGTCCTCCATCTTCAAACCTCGTGAATGGTCGGGCAACCGCCGACGAGCACCATCGGAGGAGTTTGGCCAAGCGACTGAAGACGGTGAATGCGGGGAATGGTACTTTGCAAAGTATTGGGGAAGACGATGACTAGTGCAATTTTTTTCTTTTTAGATTTTTATTTTTTGAAAATGTACCACCACATTGTTGTTGGCCCTTGGCTAGGCCCGACAACCTTGGCCGACTCAGCCCCCAACTGTCGCCAGCCCTTCCCAATGACGGCAAGGAGGCTGCGGCGATGAGGCTACGACTTTGCTTTGCATTTGAATCACCAGAGAATTGCCATGTCAGCAATTTGATTAGATTTTCTTGCCGTTGACTCGATTTTGGTACTTAAGTATTATTTCCCTAACTTTTAATACTTAAGTATTCTTCCGTGTCAAATTTTGGCACTACAGATATTCGGCACTCATAGCTTGTGCTTTTGAAATACTATGTTCTTCATACTTGGAAGGATAGACATCTCTTTTCACAAGAGCATATTTGATTAAAGGCTCCTTTTCGAATTTTTAGAAGTAACATGCACTATTTTTTTCTTTTGAAGAATAAATGTAGGCAACTCTCGTCAAAACAGTAGGTTTGAACAGACACATATTTTGCATTCTAATAGTAATTTAGATGCTATTTGTTTTGTGAATAGCATCTTCATTAGGTGATTAGCATTTTCCTCTTCTTATTGAAAACTGTATACATTGCACAACCACATTGATACCATCGGAAAAGTTCATTTTCTCGATAAAGACGAAGCGAACACCTCAAACCTTGGAAGTCACAATACCGACAACTGAAAAATTTGCAGACCGCTTACAGACATAGACAATATATATCAGTGACTATTACTTTCGCCATGGAATCAATAACTTTTTACAATGAAAAGTAATTTTCCACCTATTAAAATTAGTAACTTCACCATGTTAATCATCACATTTTATATATAGGTGAAGTTTGGGCATAATGGCGATCAATAATTTCTTGATGTAGTCAGTAATTTCTAATTCTGAAAGCCGCTTATCCATGCGATTAATGAAAACCACAAAAGGGACTTTGGATATATCAATGATAAGTTACATCCATACGTGCTTAGTGTTTGCCAAAAACATGTGATTAACAACTTTCCCGAAATGTTAAAAAAGGATAATTTAAGCAAGAAACTTCAGAAATAGCAGTGCTGGAGAATATGCATTTGCAAGTTGTACCTCTAAAGAAACCCAATACACACGAGCTATTTTATTGAAATCGAGTGAGACTGATACTGAAGCATTCTTCAACAATCTTGCTTCGCGCACCAACCACCGATACATTTCCTTGGATTGCCGCATACTAGGAGGCTGAATCCGAGAGCAACACATCCTAATTCATCCACCAGAGCAAACATATCTCTAGGAACCGAGAGCAATTCCAGACGTCCAAGTACTTCCATGTCAAGCTGCATAAACCAAGCTTTTCTTTGAATCAATCCAATAGCTAAGCGATTGAAATTTGTACAAGAAACAATAAAAAGAAGAAGAAGAAGAAGAAGAAGAAGCAAGGCGTTTTATTTTGGATTTCATAGCACCAAAACAGAGTTCTAGTAACCTGATAGTACTCGAGAATGTGCGTTCACATTGCAAGCCTCATGCTACTTTAAATTTTGTACAGATAAGAATGGTGGAAGAAAACAACTATCATCTTCAAAGAACGATCTTCAGTTATGTGTTTTACCAATACGTCTGCATTTGCATAAACAATACATAATGGATAGCAATGAGAGAAGAGAAAAGTTCAAATAAAATTCATGCTATAAACCTGTTGTTCATTTTTGTCCATGTAAACCCCTTGCGAAGAGTTTCTCTCTAATCTTTTGCAGCTGATTTGCAGCTCCGCTCATGCTCATCTGTCTTTCAGGCATTTCGTCGGTGCAAGCGACTCCAATATTATATATTGTAACCAAGCACTCTCGAAATATGCCATCGCTTTCGGAGAGCCAATGCCAATGGCTGTTGGTGCTTAAATGATTCTCTCTTTCTTGAAGTAGAATGTGATCCATAATTTCCATCACTCGTTTAGGTAAAGCTTCAGCCACAAAACTATGAAGAGTCAAATTGTCTCTAAATATGTCATCAGTGGGACTCAACCTTGCGAACATCTCCAATAAGAGAATGCCGTAACTATAGAAATCACCTTCTCTTGAAACCTCACATCCCATTGCATATTCTGTGACAAATGTAGATCATAGTGTGGGTGAAATTTGGAGTACAGTTCACTAAAGCAGAATGTAATGGGTATAAGAGGTATCATGCAGCTACCAAACTCACAAAGTGACCCATCAACATTCTTTTTACCTAAACAAATTTATTTTTGTCTGAATGAGAGAATTACCTGGTGGAGCATAACAAATTGTCCTCTTATGCCCATTGAGTTCATTTGATTAGCTACAGTATCAATGGATGATCCAAGGAGGAACTTTGCCAATCCAAAGTCACCAACATGGGCAACGATGTCAGCATCTAAAAGGATATTGCAGTCTTCAGATCACAATGAATGATGGGGATGTGGCACTGGTGATGAAGATAATCCAGTGCGGAAGCAACACCAATAGCAACATTTATTCTATGAAAGAAATTCAATTTCTGGGTAGGTTCGTTCCTATGAGATGGTGTTGGGTTTGGGTGTAGCCACCTTTCTAGGCTTCCCTTTTCCATGTACTCATAAACTAAGGCCTTAAAATCATTTTGCCGATAATCAATACCCGAGCAAATTGTCAATATCTTTAGAAGATTTCGATGTCTGATATTCTTTAATGCCTCACACTCTGCCATGAAGCTCTTTAGAGCACCACGATGCACTAAATGAAGCACCTTCACTGCAACGGCTATACCATTCTCCTCAATTATCCCCTTGTAAACAGAACCAAAGCTTCCAACACCAATCAAATTCATTGAAGAAAAACCATCGGTTACTTTTAGGAGTGCTCGATAAAATATGTATGGCCATGAATCCTCCATGGAAGTTAAAAACGGTTCTTTTACTTTCTTCTTTTATTGAGCAACGAGGATGGAATTGTGCCGGACAATCTGTTTTCTACGAATAAAATATATTGTAAATTTGTCAGGCGGCCTAGAGCTATGGGAATGCTCCCGCCCAAGTTATTTGCCCCGAGGTCAAGAGCAATCGGTGAAGAAAGGTTTCCAAAGGAGGTATGCACATTCCCGAGAGAGTGCATTTTTATAAAAGGATAAAAAAGTTTAGCTTTCACAATGAACCGAGATCTGGGGGAATTTCTCCGGTTAGTTTGTTGGAGCCAATGCCAACGCTACTAGTTTTGAGCAACCTAACACTTTTCTGGGAATTTCTCCAATCAGTGAATTGTTTTCTAGCCGCAGTTCACGTAGGCGGCAACCGCACGACTTGTGGGGTGATTTCTCCAACAAGACTATTATGTCGGAGATTAATCTCACTCAAGAAGCTTAGATTTCCTATATAAGGAGAGATGGACCTTGAGAATCCTAGTGAGGACAAATTCAAGACTATGACCCTTTGGTGTCTCAGGCTGCACCTAACTCCACACCAATGGCAAAATCCAATGGTGTCATTCCACGAGTCAAGCACCAAATAAGAACCTTTGATTGCGGCCTTAAATGCGAGGAGTGCGAGTTTGTCGATTTCATTTGTCGTGGAGGAGACTCGGACAAGGCATAATGCAAGCACAAGACAGAGAAAGAAACAACATGGTTGTAATTGTGCAAAACTGAAGTGCGCGAGCTCCATAGCTCGAGCAGAAGTAGGTAGATATGACGGGAGGGACTGTAAGAGGGAATGAGAGATGTGGGAAGTGCTTATGCAAATTGTGAAGAGATTTATAAGGAAGGGTGGAGTCTAATGGAGAGCATACGGACCCCTGGAGTGCCAAAAGTTGGCACAAAGGGACACTTAAGTGCCAAAAGTTACGAAAGGTACACTTAAGTGCCAAAATCGAAGCAAAATGGATCACTTGGGTGCCAATCCTGCCAAAATCCGGCCAAATTGCATACGTGGCGTTTCCCGGCGACTTCTTTTACTGAGGTGGCAAACGTTTAAAGAAAAAAAAACCCACGTGGTCGAAAAAACGACGTCGTCCACCCACACTGAGTGAGCTGACCTAAACGACGTCGTTTTTCGTTGGTGTTAAATGACGTCGTTTAGGTCATTTTGGCTTAAGCACACCTAGCCGTCGCCGTTCCTTCCCATCTGCGTTCACATTAGATCTCAATCGTCGCCGCCCTTCTCTCCATCGCCGTTCACGCCATCGCCGCCCTTCTCTCCATCGCCGTTCACGCCCATAGGTGGTCATCGGTCGCCGTTGTTGGTTGTCGTAGCCACTCAGCATCGTTGGTCATCATCCTGCTCACCATCGTCGCTCCTCCCGGTTGGGCCCCTTTTCCCCCTCCCTCGTGATGAAATTAGGGCTTGATTATTTTATTAGGGCTCGCTCGATTATTTTATTAAGGCTACGATGGAAATGCTGTTGAAATGTGCGCGCTCGTTTGGTTACTCCCTTGTGTGGAGATGCTTGCCTCAGTTGATGATTTCTGCAGTCCAGGCTCGAGTGAGACAAGTATTGACTAATGTGGAACTAGGAACTAATGTGTTTGAGTGAAAAGTTATTGAATCAGGTGGCTGGAATAATGGCCTTTAAGTGCTCTGCAAAGAGCACGCAACTTTGCTATCAATCTGCTTTTGTTCCTTTGATTCGATCTTTTCGTTCTTTTTAGTCTTCTTTCTGATTGTTGTTTCTAATCAGATAGTCGACATATATGCAGGGCATTGAGGAGTACAAAATTTGTTTTGATACTTTATATAAGTTCATTTACCTGCAAAGGACAAATTTGAAACCACATGTAAGTACCTCATTTTAAAGTTTATAAACTATGAGCTCTTTTGACATGTAGTATTAGTCTCTGTGCAATGGATAAATTTAGGGCTTGGATTGTGTAATGACCTCTTGACACAATATATTAATGGCCAAACATTATAGATTAGGGTATGATTTCTCCTCTTGGCTGGATGAGAAACAGAACTTTTACTCTATAATTTTACATCAAGCTTGCTTTAATGAAATTCTATGTGTTTTCACAGGAAAAATAGATTTGATTAAGTGGATGTACATTCTCACATCGCGAGTTTAGTTCAGCAAAAGATAGTAGACAAAATTGCATGGGCTGTGCTTGTTATGGGGACCTATGCTTGTTGTGGGGAACTCTGTTTTTGGTTTAT
Source organism: Eucalyptus coolabah (assembly GCA_014182585.1). Classification (NCBI taxonomy): domain Eukaryota; kingdom Viridiplantae; phylum Streptophyta; class Magnoliopsida; order Myrtales; family Myrtaceae; genus Eucalyptus; species Eucalyptus coolabah. The sequence continues at coordinate 50,204,296 of CM024624.1, forward strand.
ATTTTAAGGGAATGGAAGGCAAGGCAAATAATTAAAGTGGCGACCTCTTAGCTGTCATGAAGGGGCATATTCTCGGTGTGGGGGCCTCTGTTTTTATTAATATTATAGGGGAAGGGAAGGTAAATTATTAAAGTGTCGACCTCTTTTTGGCTGTCATATAGGGGCATATTGTCAGTGTGGGGACCTGTTTAATAAAGTCTATGAGAGTGGGGGGACTCCCTTGTGCGATTGTCTATTGTTCTTTGTGGATGTGGTCCCAAAACTAATTATTCTTTGTCTTGGTGTTGGTGCAGAAATGGCTCATGCCAAGGATTATGTCGCTATCATAATTTGCTATGCTGGGAAATTTGTAATTGGGGAGGATGAGTGGGAGTATGAGGGTGGAAATGAGGGCACCATTTTTGTCAACATTAAGAAGGCATCTTATATAGGATTTGTTAGGGATATACTAACTTATTTGCCTTGTAAAGTTCAGAAGTTGCTGTATTGTATTCCTGGGAAAGGTTTAAGAGATCGTTTGCGAACCTTAGAAAATGATAACGGCTTTAAGATATTCTATACCATTATCTTCATGGTGAAGAGGTAAAAATATATGTTGAGTACAATGAAAGTGAGGATGAAGATGATGATGAAGAAAACGCCCAAATAGAACAAGAAGGAAATGGTATTCAAGGTAGTACTGAGGTTAGGGTTGAAGAAAGGCAGGATAGACATGATGGAGAGGAGAGGAGCGCAGATGCAGTTCACCATAGTGATGATGACATAGGTGATGTCACAATCACTGGATTAGATTGAGAAGTAGCTGAGTCAAGTGATGATGATGATGATGATGATGAAAGGTTGCCTACTGCAAATTTCACAAGTGATAATGACGACGAGGAGCTTGTACAATCAAGAAAAAGGCAAAGGGATTTTTTTGACAGATAAATTTGTAGCTTTGCAGGTAGCTGATGAAGTTCCAAATACGGCCGAAGGCCCTGTAGATGCTGTTGCCATTGGTGAGGAGACTGATTATGAAGAAAGCCTTGAGAATGTTACTTCCCAGGATGAGCTTGAAGAAGATGAAGGAGTTGTGCATACAAAGAGAAGGAAAAGTAACTTTCCTTCTTATGATCCATCCGTTGCCTCTCCTACTTTGTCGGTAGGTATGAAATTTCAAGATGCAAAATAATTTAGGGAAGCTATACTTGAAGAACTCCATTGCTGCACGAGAGGAACATCGACTTCATTAGAAACACTAAGGCCTTTGTAAGAGCTAAGTGTTCGCAGTAAAATTGTCCATGGAGGATCTATGGCGCATTTGTTAGGAGAAGTGGATCTTTCCAGATTAGAGCGTACGAAAAGGAACATACTTGTTCCATTAATTTTGAAAATAAAAGGGTAACAAGTGCATGGTTGTGCAAGCACTTCTTTGATTTGATTAAGATGATGCCTCAAATGAATAGTACTCAGTTTAGGTTGCTGGTGAAGGAGCAAGTTGGCATCAATATAAGCAGGAATCAATGCAAAAGAATGAAGCAAAAGGTGATGAAGATACTCATTGATCAATACAGCAGCGAATGTAGACAGGTGTGGGATTATGTTTGGGAGTGTAGGCTGCAAAATCCTTCAAGTAGAGTGTATGTAGAGGTTATGGAGAGACCACTTCCTAATATTGGGACCAAGTTTGATAAGTTCTATGTTTGCTTTGATGCATGCAAGCGAGGATTTTTATCTGGTTGTAGACGGATTATAGGATTGGACGGGTGTTTTTTGAAGGATTTGTGCAAGGGAGAACTGCTGGCTGCAATTGGAATAGATGCAAACAACCAGATGTTTCCACTGGCTTAGGTTGTTGTGAAGGTAGAGAACAAGGACAATTGGTCCCGGTTCCTAAAAAATTTGATGGCTGATTTGGAGATAACAAATGGTGTAGGGTGGGCGTTCATGAGTGACCAACATAAGGTACTCTTTGAAAGATTTGGTCAATTGCTTGCTTGTTGATATGAACATGTCGTTTGCTTACATTTCTTTTCTTTTTTTTGAATTATTGCGAGGACTGGTTCCAACAATAACTGAGTTGTTGCCTTATGCCGAGCATCAAATGTGTGCGCGGCATATATATGCAAATTGGGGAAAAGAACTATAAAGGGGAGAAGCTGCAATTCAAATTTTGGCAGCTAGCAAAGAGCACGAATATGGCTGATTTTAGGATGGCCAAAGAAGAACTGCTTCAATTGACAAGGGAAGGTTATGATGCACTATTCCAAACAGAACCAAAGTATTGGTGTAGGGCATTCTTCAACAAGGAATTCAAGTGCGATAACATAAATAACAACATCCGCGAATCATTCAATAGGAGGATAATAGATGCCAGATGCAAACCAATTATCTCGATGCTTGAAGACATAAGGGTTATGGTTATGACTCGGCTGCACAAACAAAGGGATGAGGCTACAAACTGGACTAGGCAATGTGGTCCTAGGATTGCTAAAAAATTGGATGAGCACTTGGCTACAAGTAGGTATTGTCATCCCATTTGGAATAGGGATGAAGGATATGAGATAATGAAGGGCTCTGATAAGTATGTTGTCCATTTAGGTACGAGGAAGTGTTAATGTGGAGCATGGCAAGTAAGTGGAATTCCTTGTGCACATGCCATATGTGCCATTCAATTGAAGGGCCACAACACGTAAGACTACCTTGATGATTGGTACAAGAAACCGAGATATCTTACTTTGTACTAATGCATGTTGCAGCCAATCAGAGATACCAAGTTCTGGGAGCCAACAGATCATGAAGCACCTCAACCTTTGCCACTAAAGAAGAGAATGGGAAGACCAAAGCGAAAATGAAGAATGACAGAGGGAGAGGTCTCAAGTCAGCATAGGATGAGTAGGACAGGTGTAAAGATGAAGTGCTCTTTTTGCCACATAGCGGGCACAATATTAAAGGCTGTCAATTAAGGAAGCGCGAACAGGTTGAGGCCCCGAGTCAAAGGGTTAGTGAAGGGATAATTGGAGAAGGACAAACAAAAATGCGAAGTGAGTCGTCTCTGTTCTTCATCGACAACAATAAACCCGGTAAGTCATGACAATTGTGTTTATGTTGTTTTATGGTTTGTATAAACAAATATGTACAACTAATTGACATAATATTTTTGTCTTTGTCAGGTCAGGAGAATGACACGTGAAGAATTGGTCGAAGCCCCTGCTATACCTGAAATTGAAGGGTCTCTGTTCAAACAAGGCCGGTAGACAGCCAGCTCAAGGATTGGCCGGGAAGCAATTGGAGGGCCGTTAAGTCGATTTGTTCTTCAACAAAAGCAGAGAAAAAAATACCCGGTAACTTAAATAATTTGTGTTTAGTTTTCCTTTACAATGGCCTGATGTTATATTTATGATATCATTTGTCTTTTTCTTAGGTTCGAAGAAGGCAAGCTAGAGCTCACTTGTCAACAAATGGCCCAACGAAAGATCACCACAAGATCCATCACCAAGGTCACCACAAAGGCCACTAGAAGGGTCATCACAAGGGCCACCACAAAAGCAAATAGAAGGTGTCATTGAAGCTGAAGGGCTAAATAGAAAAACAACCAAAAGAAGCCAAATCATGAGCCACCTACAAAAAGGCCATCTACAAGACGTCTAGCATTCGAATGCCCGAAGAAGCCCCTGTGTAGCTAAACAGCGGAACAAGAGCCCAAGAAATCACATGCGAGAAGAAAGGCTAATCAATCACAAGTACCTTGAAACTAACGTTCCCCTTCGAACAAGAGGAGCTCTTGGAAAGAGGCTAAAACAGGTATGGTTATGGGCTTTATACGGATGAGCGTTACGGAACAATTATTCTTAATGTAAGTTTTATAAGCTTACTAGGCTGTATTTAATTTAATTTATGGTGCAAACTTTTGTTAATAATTGAGTTTTCTTTTTGAAGCACGGGAGAAGTTTAGAGGTTCTTATCTCTCAAGGCCAAACTCAAGAATCAATGGCTACGCCAACAAAGAAGAAGAAGACATTGGTTGCACCAACAAGAAAGAAGAGTAAGAAAAACCCGATTCTGTCCATCTCGAATCGCCCGACCTACGACGGTTGCAGCTCCGGCTCCTTCTCAATCGGTTCAGCCTAGGACAATTGCACCTCCATCAGAATCAACGCATCTTGAGACAGTTGAAGAAGAAACCTTACGTCCAGTTAGAAAAAGCACAAGGATTATGAATCAAGTGAAAGGAGCACGAACAGGAGGCATTGTGCATATTGATTAATGAAATGGGATGGGATATGGTCTGTGGGGCTGACAAGTCAATTGTTTTACTGTGGATATTTTCTTTTAAATAGTTTGTCATCGACTTTGTGAGACTTCATTTCAATATCAATGAAATGATTTTGTTGCTTGTCATCTTTGGTGCCTTTTTCATTTTTTGTATTTTGTTTTTACTTTTACTTATTACTTTCTGCTTCTGGTGGTGAATCTGTGGTGGTGACTAAGGTGCTTGTTTGGCTGGTGGTGGCGGTTGGTGAAGCTTGATGGTGGTGGGTCCACTATGTGGATTGGGTTGGGGCCTTTTGCTGTAGCTAGTATAGTTTGCATGAACCCCTTTTGCAACAGACCCACAACCCACCACCAACAAGGGCTGCTAATGGTGGGTTTATGGTGGTGGCTACGTGCTGGTGTGGTAGCTAAGATATTGGTGCTGATGCCTACTGATAGGCTGGTGGGTCTATTATAGGGGTTGGGAGGTTGGGGGTTTATGCTGCACTTGGTGCAAGATGTAAGTGTGCAATATGCACATCTTGCACACATCTTGCACCAGGTAGTGTTGGTGCAAGCTGGTGTAAGGCACTAGGAACTTCTGCACTGCAGAATACCAGCAGCATAGTAGTGGCTCAAGTGGATGCCTGGAATGCTTGATGTGGCTGGTGGTGATGGCTAGAGGCCAATGGTGGCCAGTGGTGGTTGATAGCAGCTGATGGCTGGTGCAGTTTATAGATGAAACGTACAAACAAAATTGACACTTAACTAATTACATTCTAAAAATCTCAGCACTTAAGTGTTCACTTTTAATCACAAATGGCACTTAAGTGATCACTTTTGATACTAACTTGACACTTAAATGACTTTTTTTTAATCACGACTAGCACTTAAATGATCACTATATACAACTTATAGCACTCGAGTAATCACTCATATTTGTCCTATGTAAATGGTGATTTGCAGCAAACCAGAGAAGCTGTTGGTTTATATATACGAATGTTCAACTTGTGCCAACTCCATTCAATTCATTACTCTTGGTTTACATTCAGTTGAAGAAATGAAGTCACCACAACACATCCACCCAATATACATTCCATCATCACCAATTTATATTCGAGAATAAGCAAAAATATAGTACAAATAGCATCTCATTCATTCAAACAGCATCTCATTCATTCATTCATTCCCTTTCCTTGACCTCATTTACAACTATGGCGGTCAGAAACTTCTTTTCATTTTCCAATACTTTACATTTTATCATAAAATAGGATAGACAAAAAAACAGCAACACAATAAATGCTTGGTAACACTTCCGTTCAATATTCATTTTTGAAATTTCATTCTTCAAATGTTAGCAGAAAATGCTTGAGCTTGCATTAAGTCAACCTCGTCCAAATCGTCCACAGGTGTAGATGGAGGTTGATGACATCCATCAAGTAGGTCCAATATCACCTCTGTGGCTCAGTGAGAGAATTTCGCATCAACCGATTCGAAATATTTGCACCTCGACCCTTCTCTGTATCGGGCACATCCATAGAATCTTCTCCCAGGATTCCTTCGCGTCCACGATGTTCTTCTTCTTGGACTTGGTAACCCACAAAAACAGAAACGCTCGCCGCTCCTTCGCTTTGGCGAGAGAAATTTGAGCCGCTGCTAAAAGTCCTGCTCTCCATTCTTAATATCCAACCATAGAATTTGGGGCAAATCGAGTTAGGGTTCGAGATTATGGCTCCAACGCTTCAATGGCAATTTGCCTGATTTAGGGTTTTAGATTTGGGGCAATAGGGGAGATGATGTCGTTTTGGCTGATTTAAGGGCTCCATTTTGGCCAACCCGAGGAGACGACGTCGTTTTGGGTGAATTAGAGCCGACTCGGCTCTCTCCGATGAGCCACCTCGATGAGAAATAATCATATTTAATTGCCACGTATGATTTCCGGCTGCCTTCGCCAAAGGTGGCACTCAGGTGTCCAACTTTTCTTGTAAAGTGACACTTAAGTGTCACTTTCGTAACTTTGACACTTAAGTGTCCCTTTGTCAAATTTTGGCACTTGAAGCGTTCTTATCCCTTTTTTCCAAGTCACAAACAAAGCCAAAACAACGGCAAATGAGTAACAGTCAACCATCAACCACCCGACCTTGGCTCCAACACTCAATGCATTGGAGAAGTTGCACTAATTTTTCCTCTAGATCATCACAAGTAAATGATGTTGACTCGGTAGCCAATGTTCCTGACCATCCATTGATTTTTTGCTCGATCACCTGTTATGATAATACATAGAAATCATAGTTAAAGTTCTATATAATTGATCTTTTGAGTTGAGTCCGCTTCAAGCCGATGACTATCTTTCTTATATTTACTTTTGGGTTGAGCCTGTTGTACAAGTTGGATCAATCACTGAACGGTGTTCTCAGGGTGGAAAATTGGGGGAAAGCTCCACTTTGTTGTAATATTGACTCCACTATTTTCCTTTTTCCATGTCACAAACAAAGCCAAAACGACGGCAAATGAGTAGCGGTCAACCATCAACCATCCAACCTTGGCTCCGGCACTCAACGCATTGGAGAAGTTGCACTACTTTTTCCTCTAGATCATCACAAGTAAATGATGTTGACTCCGTAGCCCATGTTCCCGACCATCCATTGGTTTTTTGCTCGAGTCACCTATTATGATAATATATAGAAATCATAGTTAAAGTTCTATACGATTGATCTTTTGAGTTGAGTCCGCCTCAAGCTAGATGACTATCTTTCTTATATTTACTTTTGGGTTGAGCCTGTTGTACAAGTTGGATCAATCACTAAACGGTGTCCCCGGGATGGAAAATTGGGAGAAAGCTCCACTTTGTTGTAATATTGACTCCACTATTTTCCTTTTTCCATGTCACAAACAAAGCCAAAACAACGGCAAATAAGTAGCAGTCAACCATCAACCACCCGAACTTGGCTCCAGCACTCAACGCATTGGAGAAGTTGCACTACTTTTTCCTCTAAATCATCACAAGTAAATGATGTTGACTTCGTAGCCAATGTTCCGACCATCCATTGGTGTTTTGCTCGGTCACCTGTTATGATAATACACAGAAATCATAGTCAAAGTTCTATACGATTGATCTTTAAAGTTCTATACGATTGATCTTTTGAGTTGAGTCGGCTTCAAGCTAGATGACTATCTTTCTTATATTTACTTTTGGGTTGAGCCTGTTGTACAAGTTGGATCCTCGGTGTGGAAAATTGGGGGAAAGCTCCATTGTTGTAATATTGACTCCACTCAAGTTTTCCTTTTTCCATGTCACAAACAAAGCCAAAACAACGGCAAATGAGTAGCAGTCAACCATGAACCACCCGACCTTGGCTTTAGCACTCAACGCATTGGAGAAGTTGCACTACTTTTTCCTCTAGATCATCACAAGTAAATGATGTTGACTCTATAGCCAATGTTCCTGACCATCCATTGGTGTTTTGCTTAGTCACCTGTTATGATAATACATAGAAATCATAGTTAAAGTTCCATACGATTGATCTTTTGAGTTGAGTCCGCTTCAAGCTAGATGACTATCTTTCTTATATTTACTTTTGGGTTGAGCCTATTGTACAAGTTGGATCAATCACTGAACGGTGTCCTAGGGATGGAAAATTGGGGGAAAGCTCCACTTTGTTGTAATATTGACTCCACTTGTTTTCCTTTTCCATGTCACGAGACAAAGCCAAAACAACGGCAAATGAGTAGCAGCCAACCATCAACCACCCGACCTTGGCTCTAGCACTAAACGCATTGGGGAAGTTGCACTACTTTTTCCTCTATATCATCACAAGTAAATGATGTTGACTCGGTAGCCAATGTTCCTGACCATCCATTGGTTTTTTGCTTAGCCACCTATTATGATAATACATAAAAATCATAGTTAAAGTTCTATATGATTGATCTTTAAAGTTCTATACGATTGATCTTTTGAGTTGAGTCCGCTTCAAGCTAGATGACTATCTTTCTTATATTTACTTTTGGGTTGAGCCAGTTGTACAAGTTGGATCAATCACTAACGGTGTCCTCGGGGGAAAATTGGGGAAAGCTCCACTTTGTTGTAATATTGACTCCACTGTTTTCCTTTTTCCATGTCACAAACAAAGCCAAAACAACGGCAAATGAGTAGCAGTCAACCATGAACCACCCGACCTTGGCTCCAACACTCAACGCATTGGAGAAGTCGCACTACTTTTTCCTCTAGATCATCACAAGTAAATGATGTTGACTCGGTAGCCAATGTTCCCCGACCATCCATTGGTTTTTTGCTCAGCCACCTATTATGATAATACATAAAAATCATAGTTAAAGTTCTATACGATTGATCTTTTGAGTTGAGTCCGCTTCAAGCTAGATGACTATCTTTCTTTTATTTACTTTTGGGTTGAGCCGGTTGTACAAGTTGGATCAATCACTGAACAGTGTTCTCGGGATGGAAAATTGGGGGAAGCTCCACCGTTGTAATATTGACTTCAAGAATTTGCATTGCACTTGCTAGAAAAATTCAATACACGTAAGTTACATGTTAGGATTGAGTGAGACCAATTATATTGAGGCATACTGGGATAATACCTCCTATGCACATCAAGCATGGATGCATATCTTCAAATTGCCACATTCTAGAAGGTTGAATCCGAAAGTTATGCTACCTTACTCACAAACCAAAGCAACGGTATTGCTTATATATGACTGAACATGGATCTAGGTAGAGAGTAATTCCCAACACCCAATTATCTTGCGCTACAACTAAGCAACGAGAGCCACTTGTTCCTACTCACATTATAGAACCCAAGCTTTTGTTGAATCAAATTTCTAGTAGCTCATTGATTGCAATTTGTCTCAATGAGCATCATACAAGTCAAAGGAAAAAAAAAAGCAAGGGAATTTTATTTGGATTTATTTTAAAATTTTGTAGCACCAAAATAGAGTTTTAAGTAACGACAAAGTGGTCAAGAACCGATGTTCATCACAGGCTTATACTAGTTTTAAATACTTACATATACGAATGGCAAATGGTAATCAACTATTATCTTTAAGTAAAAGATCTCTAGTTATATATTTTACTCGTAAATTTGCGTTTGGGTAAATAAGACTAAATATATAGCAACTAGAGAAGATAAACCTTAATAAATTTCATCATACAATGTATGTAAACCTAATGCAAAGAGTTTTTCCCTAATGTCTTATATCTGATTTCGGAGAGAGAGAGAGAGAGAGAGAGAGAGAGAGAAATTTGGTGAAAAGATGTGCTTTAACTAAAATTGATGTGGATACAACCCTGCCTTTGTTGTTATTCTATAAAATCAAATATATGATTTTAATTGTTTCTTTAATAATATTTTATTGTTGTAGAGTTTTAGAAATTTGCTCAAGTTTAGTAAGTTTTAGTTTAATATATTTGTTGATAATTGATTATTGTTTGTGAAAATTAAGAGGTGGGTCTCAAAATTGATTATTGTTTTTCCTTCTTTTCTTTTTTGTTCATATCGTAGACAATACCAAAAAACAATGGCGAAGTGAGTAGCTGTCAACCGTCAACCACCCAACCTTGACTCTAGTGCTCAACGCATTGGAGAAGTTGCACTACTTTTTCCTCCATACCATCACAAGTAAACGATATTAACTTGATTGCCAGTCTTCTCAATCATTTATTGGTTTTTTGTTCAGTCATCTCGTTATGATAATTCATAGAAATCATAGTTAAAGTTCTATACGATTGATCTTTTGAGTTGAACCTGCTTCAAGCAAGATAACTATCTTGCTCTTTTAGGTTGAGCTCATTGTACAAGTTGGATCAATCACAACAATCCAATCCCACAATTTTTAATGGTGTTCTCAATGTGGAAAATTAGGGAAAGCTTGACTGTTGGGATGTTGACTTCAAGAATTTGCACCTATCCAATACACATAAGTTACATGATTGGGATTAAGTTAGATTGGTTATATTGAGGCATACTAGATAACACCTACTATGCACATTGAACACGGATGCATTTCTTCAAATTGCCACATTCTAGAAGGCCAAATCCAAAGCTATACCACCTTATTCACCACCAAAGCAACGGTGTTGCCTGTATTTGATTAAACATGGACCTAGGAAGAGAGCAATTCATAATAATCCAATTATCTTACACTACAACTAAATGACGGAGAGCCACTGTTCTAGTCACATTACAAAACACAAGCTTTTATTTAATCAAATTTCCATTCGCTCATTAATTGCAATTCATCTTGATGAGCATCATAAAATTAAAAAAGAAACGATAAGCAAGGGATTTTCATTTGGATTTATTTTAAAATACTATGGAAAAGTAACAAAAAAATTCATAAACCTATTACATTTATATCAATTTAGTCATAAACCTTTTTAACTGGTCAAATTTAGTTATAAACATTTTTACATTGTACCAATTAAGTATATCCAATCAATTTTAGCTAGAAATCATCGACGTGAATGTCGGCCGTCCTATGTAGTACAGTCGGCACCATGTGAACATTTTTAATAATAGTTTAATAAAATTTTAAATTTTTTTTTGAAATTTTTTATTTTTTTGGTTTTTTTCTTTCTTTTTATTCTTTACCTTTTTTTTCTTTTGAGCTGACTGACAGAGAGGGCAAGGAAACCCTTGCTGGAGAAGAGACTTGAGGCTTCAATCAAGCAAATGACCTTGAGGCTTCAATCAAGCAAATGACGCACCGGTGAGGCGAAATCGAGCTAGCGCATTGTGATTGCACGCTGAACAAGAAAGGTGAGGATTCTCTTGGGCAAATGGAGGTCGACTCTGCGAGCTGCACCAAAGGAGATAGCGCGTCAATCCAGACGAGGAGGAGCGAAGCCGCGACAGTCGGAGAAGCCATTAGAGAGTGACAATGAAACAAGTGAGGAATACAAAACACAGGAAGGCGAAGAAGAGGAGGAGGAGGAGGAGGCCGAACCTAGGAACCGATGGGGAAAAAGATGAACCAAAAAAAAAAAAGGACTAGTGACCAAGAAGTCACTTCCACCTACACAAATTTGGTTTTAGAACATTAATTGATCTTGGAGTTTTCTTGAATGGCTTCGCTATTTCTGATAACTGGGAGATAAATCTCGTTACATAATTCAATCTTCCCAATAAATTTCGAACTTCTTTGATAGTATAAGAAGGTTTCAAGTCGCAAATGACTTTCACCTTTAAGGGATCAATCTCAATGTTCCTACTACTAACGACAAATCAGAGAAACTTCCCAGACTTTGCCCCAAATATACATTTGGCGGGGTTAAGCCTCGGCCTGAACTTTCTAAGTCTATCAAAAACTTCCTCAAGATTTCAACATGATCTTCACCTTGTCTCGATTTAACAATCATGTCATTGACATAAAATTCAATTTCTTTATGCATCATATCTTGGAACAATGATGCCATAGCTCTTTGATAAGTTGCCCTTATATTTTTTAGGCCAAAAGGCATGACTTTATAACAAAAGGTCTCCATGGGTCGATGAAAGATATCTTAATCTTATCTTCTTCCTTCATTCGGATTTGGTTATAACTAGAGAATCCATCCATAAAAGAGAATATTTCAAATCCTATTGTACTATCAATCGGGACATCGATGTGTGGTAAAGGAAAATCATCCTTAGAACTTGTTTTGTTCAGGTCGTGGTAATCAACGCATGCCCGGATTCATCCTTCTCTTCATGAAATTTTTAAATCCACCTATTTACCCAAGCCCATTTTGTTAAAGTGTGCCTAGTGACCAAGAAGTCTCTTGAAGGTATCATGCAATCTCTTTAATCAATGGGAGAGTTATTATGAAGGAATAAGATACCAAAAGTACTTATTCATAATGAAGCTCCGCGCCCCAACAAAAGACAAAGATAGATCCGACAACTTTCTGTTAAAAGAAGGTACGGCCAACTTCTTATGAACCAGAAGCTTATTTTCTGAAATACATGAAAATAAAGTGGAAATGTTGTCAAGCATATAAAATATGCATCATGAAATCAGGATATTTGTATCAAAAAGAAAATAATGAGCATCTATGGTCATTCGGAGCTGTTTCGATGACCTCGGATTAGCTGTATTGCCTTTGTTTCGGTCAGGCTGTGATTCTCTCACATATCTTAAAAGTCTTTTTACGAGCATACTCGCGCCGCAACGCACAAACAACAAACAATGACCCTAAAGCAGCAAACCGAGGAAGGTTTGGACGAGGGCCAGAGTTCGCGCGAGCCGGACTGCAGTAGAAGGTATTTCATGTGCTTACAGGGGCAGAGTGACGGCTTGCGTTGTTGGATTCAGATTAAGACAGAAAATCTAGGATTGTTTCAATGCCTTGAACCATATCCTATCCTGCATCTGTGAAGTTCTGGTTAAATATTTGGCAATGGAACTTCACTTGTCTTGATTAGATTATAGAACTTTAATTCGCAATGCCGTGTGGTCCAAATGGCCCAAATGTTTGCGATGCCGATAGCTCGCTGGATTCTGATCGAAGTGCACCAATTGCAAAAATCGTAAACGAATTGCAAATTTTATGCATGTACTGAGCAATTATAATCACAGTTTCATAAAACTGATCGAGAGGAAATCACCACATTCATGTCGTAGCGCCAAATGTTCATGGTCCATGAATGGATGTCACTTATGAACTAGCCAAACAGCAAGATTGCTGAACTAGTAAAAGCTCTCTCTCTCTCTCTCTCTCTCTCTCTCTCTCTCTCTCTCTCAGGCCAAAAGAGATAACTTAACCCACTAAGAATCTTTACAAATTATATATACAGATGTGAGAATCGGCAAGTGCAGATTATTTGTAGAACTTCTAATGAACCACCTACTCTGGTCTGAACTTCACCCATCAGCCGACAATAAATGAGGCTGGCTCTTCTGACATGAATAGGCAGGACCAACCAACAACCTACAAATTGTCCCTCATATCAGGCTTAAAAAGTAAGGAGACATGCAGGAGGAGAGCAAGCTTGGACAAATGGGTTTTGGTTCCGACGGTCTTTGATCACCTTAGGTGAGAGTCATATGTTTCCAAGAGATTATCAGGAACGACCAGAGGCAACTTATCTATGTACAAAAAGAGCCTCCGAAGATTCTCCCTGGTCACAGTGAACATGTCGACTACGTCCCTGTTGTCCATGAATATCCAAAGGTCGCCCGAGTTTACTCTCTTGAGGTTGTTCCGACAGAATGGGCAGGACTGCGATCTTGTCTGCCTGTAATGTCACAATGAGGCCACGTTAGAGAATTTTCACACAAACCCTGCAGTTAATGAATAGTCCCAGCAAAACCAGAACGGCGACACTAGAGTAAAAGATCAAAGTTGTTCTAGCATCTGATCTTTCTTACATGATGCGGCCAAATAAATCATATAACTGGATAACCTAACTTGACAATGGACTGTAGTGAAAAATCAAACAAGATTAGAGAACCGAGAAGTACTGTATGACAACTTATATGAACCCCCCTTGTTGATTGTTGGCAGATAGCGAATAATTCACCGGAGGTTCCATTTTAACCATCCAAACTACAATACAAATGCAAAAACTCTATGACAAGTAGCAATTATAATAATAAATAAACGTCCATGACCCAGTGAGGGTGAAAAAAACAAACTAATTTTAGAGTAGCTTACACCTGTAAGGAGATTTTAGACCCAAAAAAAAAAAAAAAAAAAAAAACAGAGAGAGAACCTGTAAGGAGATTTCAAAATGCTTTAACAAGAACTAGTGACTTCATTAAGGTTATTCAACTTCAATAGGGAATTAGCAAATTTGATCTCCCATCAACTATTAGAGATTGCCAGCAATATCTTTGAAGACTTAAATCTGACTTTATTGCTGAAAGAAGATTTATGTGTAAGCAATTGGAAGAATGAAAAGTGAACTACCAAATTCATGAATAATGCATTATAGAGGTGGTTATGGAGGGTGATGGCGGAATTGGTATTTACTGAAAAGGAAAAACCATTTCAAACAAAAGCTTGCTCAAATCAAATCCAATTTTGCATGACTTCTACACATCCCTTGTCACTCATTAGTCTCGTCATTCTTAATTTCGCAACGGTAAGTCCAGGCATTAAGTGTCCACTCAAGACAATTTGATAAATATAAATTCACACAAAGTGCAAGAGACAACAAAACCATTGTTCTCTCCACTTTTTTTCCAGCAAGCAGAAATCCAAGCTTATCATATGTCCCAACCTCCACCCAAACAAAAATTCAAACACGAAAGATCATCAACTGGGCTACATTGAAATGCTGACAATACTCTCATGGGATGCAGCTCCCTTTGCACATGATTTATTGATCCATGCTAGTATGTATCCATGGGTGCGCACAACTAAAAAATCCCCAAAGTCCCCACTAATGGTATATGCAAGAATCTGACTTGTTCTTACCTCATAGGATCTGTAACTGGGTTGGAGAAACAAGAAATAGTTAAAAGGGGTCCCCCACTAAGTCCTCAATATCTGCTAAGTTTCTGGGAAGCTTGATTAGTACTATCTAAGGAAGGCTGACATTGCCCCACTCTAAGACTGCCTGCCATTTTCAAACAACTATTGATCTTTAAAAGCAACTGCTCTCTGAATAAAGAAAGTCACCAGATTGCCAATTCTCTAAAGCACCCTGTCCACTTCATCAACCAGCTTTCCTACATTTCCTAGCATGCAAAGCTGCAAATCCTAATGGACATACATCAAACTTCTAAAATTTCTGATCGCACATATGCACTGAAAAGGACACAAGACAGATATAGCATGTTATGCAACTGGATGCGGAAGTGATTTAGTACCTGAAAAACACTGCTCATAACAAGCTATAGTTTATTTGGTCCGACCATGTACACCACCAATCAACTGGTCTTTCACTAGAAGGTTCTAATATCTCTACTCAGGTACGTACTTCCTCCAATGTGCAGTCACAATCCTCAAAGGGTTGAGTTATTCTACCTTTGGTAAACCAATTGCCTACGGTCAAGTATATGCAAGGCAGATGAACCATGCAAGAGTAATTTTCTACATAGATGTAATGCTGAGCATGATTTGGTTTGGGAAAATTTCAAACCAATCAGAATCAGGCAGGGGTCCAGAACCGAACCGGACTTACAAAAATGCCTCCTGGAACAGAACCAAACTGATAAATCAGATCAGTTACGTATAATGGTTCGAACATGTTTTTCTTACCCTGGCAAACACTCAAGCAACACATACATACACCAACAGGGACACACTTTCCCAAGACCCCATGCGGGCAGGCCCATGTGCATCAACACGCAAGAGAGAGAGAGAGTACCACTCCCAATAACATTTGAGGCACATGACGTGGCTGCAGTTTGGCAGCACAATTTTACTATTCATTTCCATGCATATTCCACATTCATCTTCCTTTTCAAATTCTATATCTGCAAACTGCCTATGTTCCTCCTCTTCTCTCCTTTTGTACCTCTCCATGCACGTAGTCTTCTGCCTTCTATCTTCAGTATCGGTCACACCTCTTTCAAGCTGCAGTAATGATGGATATATTACCGCTGACAACAGACCATTGTCAAAAATAACCAATTTAAATGGATCGCCAACTTGACTTTGAATGAAGGCAGTCAGAATTTGATTACCATAGAACTCTCTGATGCTAGCTTTTCTTTCGTGGGTTGACATGGTCGCCGTGCCATCAACATAGACCTAGAGAACAAGAGGACTTCCAGGTTTCAGCAATTACCCTATCACCTATCACAAATATGACTTGATAAAACAAAATTTGATTTGAAAAAATGCGCTGACCTCTACTCACAAGGATGATCCACATTGGGCTTTCAGCAGAATGAATGAGCCAAGTAACAATCATCTAATAACTGTGCCGGTCACCATGAACACAGTAAATCTGCATCAAACAAAGAATTTTTTTTCTCCCACATATAACTCACCAAGATTTCACGATCAATGAAAGAAGAAAAATCATGCAGACGAGAGGAGAACAAAAAGAAAAAACATATTTCAGCCTAACCGATCTCTTAAAAGGGAAAAGCAAGAAGAGGGTGCAATCACAACTCCCAATATACACGCGCATCTTCCACTCATCATTAAACAGCCTGAAAAACAATCTAATCTAGCAATAAAAGCAAATGCATTGAAAGCTCGACAAGAAATTTTTATCGCAGTTCGCTTTTGCATTCAATTCTTGCAAGAATACTCGAAGAAATGCATCGAGAAGTTGATTCTCTGGGTAAGTACGGTCGGATTACATTGGATATCACAATGCCATCCGTCCTGGGACTTCCATCAAACACATGGCGTGCAAGGGATGCTCGTCGAACGCGATTGACTCCGTCGCCACCGGTGCGCTGAACACTATAGCTGCACCGTCGATAGCGACACAGAACCACCAAAATAGGGGCCATTTGAGCTTGCCCAAATCCTACAGTTGAAAAAAGAACGTCATATCTTGATGACAAAGACTGGACAAAATGAGCACAGCTCGGGAGCTCGCCTTCGTGGAGTTCTCGTCGAAGCTGGCGGTGAAGGTAAGACCGCTGAGAGGGCTGACCACCGACGGGGGCGTTCGGTTGCGGCGGAGGCGCGCGGCGGAGAGGAGCAAGCTCGACGTCGACGGCCGGACTAGGTGTTGTGCTTGTTTTAACGTATACATGCTTTTTTTTTGGGTGAACGTATATGTGCCTTTCGACATTAACAGGATAGGACACAAACCCAGAACATATTTTTTTTTTTTTTTTGGGTGCAATTCGGCTAAAATAAAGGTTTTTTTATTCGAACTGGTTTTTTTCTGTTAAGATAAAAACGGAAAGAGAAAAAGAAATCAAAAATTTTAAATTATTACACATTTACTATAAGTTTTTTTATGATACCAAAAATCAAAAATTATTTTCATTGAGACACATTTATTCTTTGTTACAATTTCATTCAAAACAACAATCAAAAGGCTAACATAAATCTGACACGACACATTTAGGCTATGTTTGATAGTCAAAATAAAATTTAGGATAGGATAAATTTATTTTGTCCTACATTTGATATTTGCTTAAGATAAGATAAAGTTGGATTAAAAGAAATATAAACCAAGTAAAATTATCGCATAGAGGAAGTGGAATAAAGTGAATAGGATATTTAATATCCATAGTAGGAAAATTATTTTTTTAAAACAACAAACTTCTTAAATTAATAAAATTAAAATTATATTTCAATATAATTAATATGTGAATTTTAATATAAAAAAATTCAAAATAAAAAAATACCAATTTAGTTATATTAATTTAATCTTATTTTTTATTTATATATTTGAATTTAATTATAATTTATAATATAGATACAATATATAAATTTAAACATATACTTATATTTATTACATATCTTAGGCATTTTAGTATTTTAAGTACATTAGTATAGTTTACTATTTAAAAAACTAATGATGAAAGGAGAAGAAAAAAAAAAAAGAAATTAATTGAAAAGAAGAGGAAAATAAAATAAAAATAAAGTATGAGAGATTTTTACTATCTCTATTTGTGAAATTTTTTGTTCGTTTATACTAATATACTTTTTATATCAAATAATAATATAATGTGCATATATTCAATTTTATAACTAAATAATTGATAGGATATAACTAAATCTTATCATATCTAATCTTATTTAATTAAAAATTCAAAAGATGAAACGTAATCTTGGGAATAAGTGAGTCCGACGAGGCGATTAGTGAGCACCACGTTAGAAAAAGAATAAAAATCTAAAAAGACGGAAAAAAAGTGCACCGCCCATCGTCTTCCTCCCGGGGAAGAACAGTACAAAGCTTCAAGAATGTCGAGCTGGAGAGCTTGAGTGGCTGCCATGGCCTCTCCACCTCGAAGCTTGGCTTGTCTGACCTTGACCTTCGAAACTCACAACCGCCATTACCGCTCTACCTAGAAGATTGGCTTAAGGGTCTAATTTAGTCCTTCAAAGCTTGCAGGTAGTCGCCAGTTGCCATGGCCAAGCTTCGAATTCACAGGTGGTCCCCAGCCGCCATGGCCAAGCTTCGAAGCTCACCACTGCCATGACCGCTCTAGCTCAAATCTTGGCTTGAGGTATGACCTCGACCTTTGAAGTTCGCGAGTATTCGCCGGCAGCCAAGGCCAATTTTCGAAGCAGCTTGAAGGTCGAGCTTTGAAGCTCACAGCCGCCGCCACGGCCACTCAAGCTCAAAGCTTGGCTTGATTGTCTGTCCTCCATCTTCAAACCTCGTGAATGGTCGGGCAACCGCCAACGAGCACCATCGAAGGAGTTTGGCCAAGCGATTGAAGGCAGTGAACGCGGGGAATGGTACTTTGTAAAGTATTGGGGAGAAGATGACTAGTGCAATTTTTCTCTTTTTAGTTTTTTATTTTTGAAAATGTAGCACCATATCATCGTCGGCTCTTGGCCAAGCCCAGCAACCCTGGCCGACTCTTCCCCTACTATTGCCGGCCCTTCCCAGTGACAGCAAGGAGGCTGCGGCGATGAGGCTAGGATGTCATTTTACAATTGTATCACCAGAAAATTGCCATGTCAGCAATTTGATCGAATTTTCTCAACGTTGTCGGATTTTCTCACCGTTGACTCCGATTTTGACACTTAAGTATCACTTTCCTAACTTTTAATATTTAAGTATTCTTCTGTGTTAAGTTTTGGCATTGCGAGATATCCGGCACTCATAGCTTGTGCTTTTGAAATACTATGGTCTTCATACTTGGAAGGACAGACATCTCTTTTCATGACAGTATTTTTTATTAAATGCTCCTTTTCACATTTTTAGAAGTAAATTGCATTATTTTTTTTTCTTTTTGAAGAATACATGTAGGCAACTCTTGTTAAAACAAAGTGAGTTCGAACGGACAAATATTTTGCATTCTAATAGTAAATTAGATGGCGTTTGTTTCGTGAATTGCATCTTCATTAGGTCATTTGCATTTTCCTCTTCTTTTTTAAAACTGTAGACATTGCACAACTGTTGGAGAAATCTTTCCAGAATATTTTGAAGTTGACAAAACGTTCTATCGCCTAAGTCCGGATGTTTGGAGACCGACGGTTTAAAGTCTCGAAGACTTTGTATTCTCAAGACTCAAGACTCAAGACTCAAGACTCAAGACTCAAGACTTAAGAATCAAGACTCAAGACTTAAGTCTATTCTCACTGACAGTCTTTCTAATCCAGTGACGAAGGAAATCCAAAGCCGAGGCATATGGTTGAGGATTAGATCCTATCCTCTGGAAAAGATTCTTTGGTTGGATAATCATTTCGGATTCTTTAATTCTTATCTAAGATCGATTGAAGATCCGATGGTCGACGAAATATTCTTGGAATGTTCTATTCTTGGAAACCAAGATCCTGATTGTATGGGCGAACAGGATTGATGGGCTATCATCGATTCCTTAAATAGCTCGGATGATCTTCTTGATTGATTCCGTCCAACGGGTAGATTGGAGGAATTCCTTTGGTAAGTGCCAACGGCTATGATGGCATAAAGGAGTATAAAAGGAAGACGTTCTAGCTGTTTTAGTAGTGTGATCAATAGAAAAATTCCGAATCCGAAGAACCTTGATTGCTAGTCGATCTTGTTCGAGCGAAATTGTATACACGAGAGTGTTTATACTTGGTGACACCTTGAACGAGTGTGGTAGATCGTCTACACCTAGAAATCAAGGAAGATCAACACTGTAACATCTCTTTGATCATAGTGGAATCCAGCCAATTGGCTCGGTGCGAAAGAGTAGACGTAGGCTTGAATCGGGCCGAACCACTATAACCGCGTGTTCAATTCTCTCTTTCCCTTACTCGCCTCACGATTGATTTTTAATTATCCAACCGTCTAAGTATTGTGCAATCTTTAAGAAAATTTTTATATACCTATTCACCCCCTCTAGGTACTCGTACTTGCTATATCATTTGGTATCGAGCTCGTGTTCTTACTTTATTTGAAGTGTTTTACTTCGAGTAAAAGATCCATGGCGAGTATGCTAGCACCGGGGCTGGTGGAAGGGCAAAGCAATACCAGACCACCCTACTTTGATGGAAAGGATTACAACATCTGGAAAAACAAGATGAAAGCTTTTTACGGTCAAAGGATCCTCTGGAATGGGATGTGGTGGAAAAAGGAATCACTCCTACCGCTGCATCGGTATCTAAAAGAGGGAAAGAAACCGTTGAAGCCAATGGAATGTCTCAAGAAGAGATAAACAAGAGACAAGCACTCGATGCTAAAGCAATTTATTCTTTATATTGTGCTTTGTCACCAACTAAATATAACAGAATATCTTCTTGTGTTACAGCAAAAGAAGTCGGGACAAGTTACATATCACTTATGAAGGGACAAATCGAGTGAAGGAGACCCCGTAATTAACATTCTTCTTGGTCAATATGAATCCTTCAAAATGAAACCAGAGAATCTATAACGACGTGTTTAGCCGTTTTACGATATTGTCAATGGTCTTGAGAATCAAGGACAGAAAATTTCTGATCCTATGAAGGTGAACAAGCTACTTTGCGTGGACTCTCCAAGGATTGGAATCATATAAAGACTTCAATAAGAGAGACGCAAAGAATCATACCATTATCTCGTAGACGAGCTAATTGGAACTCTTCAGTCTTACGAAGTGGAACGAATTAATGAAGACGAAGATCCAAGAGGTAAGAAATCCATTGCATTAAAATCTAACGATGATTCGATGATACAGATTCGAAGAAGATCCGGACGATGAGGAGCTTGCTCTTATGATCGAAGGTTCGAAAGCTTAACGAAAAGGAAGAAGGTTCAACTCAAAGAAACAAAGTTTTCGAAACAGCAAACCAAGTTTGTTGATAATGAGGAACCAAACAAAGATGTAGTTTGCTTTGAGTGTAAGAAAAAGGGGCACATCGGACCAACTGTCCTCTTACGAAGAAAAAAAGAGGAAAGTCTCGAGAAGTCTCGAAAAGCTCTTAAAGCCGAAACCTGGAGCGATCGAGTGTGAAGAAAGTGATGAGGAATATGCCAACCCGTGTCGATGGTGCAATCGGACTTAGACTCGGATCGGACTCGGACAGTGAATTTGAGGTAAGTGATTATAAAATCCCCGTCAAAGTCTCTAAATATATTGATGAACTATGTTTCAATCTTAAGACTTCTCTCAAAAGATTTCCGAACTTAAAAAGGAAAACTCAGTTTTAAAACAAAAGGAAAACATTTTAGAAGAAAAAGTGAAAAGTTTAGACTTAAATGTTTCTACTCTTAAAGAGAATGAAGATAAACTTTCAAAAGAAAATGCTTTCTTAAAAACTGACTTATCAAATATTTCAAAGAAATTTTCAATAGGGTCCGAAAAACTTGAAAAAGTTCTTTCAATCCAAAGACCTTACTTCAATAAGTCTGGTCTAGGTATGACAGCAGAAACGATCCCCTTGATTGATTTTCCGAAAGTAAAAGAAAGAATTAAGAAAAGACCATCGAGAGAGGCTTACAAAAATCATTTCAAAAGAGTTTTTGTAAAGTCTCGTAGGTCGAAATGCTTTAAGGTGTTCAAAATGTAACAGTCGGGATCATTTTGAAAAAGAATGTCCTATGGTTTGGAAGCTTTGTTAAGAAAGCGTGGCCTAATAATGCTCATTCTACTAACGCCAAAGGACCCAAGAAAATTTGGGTACCAAAGAAAACTTGAGACTCTCTTTTGAATGCAGGTCTCTGTCAAGAAGAAGGTAAAATGGTATCTTGATAGCGGATGCTCAAGACACATGACAGGAGACTCAAATTGCTTCATAAAGCTTGTTCAAGTAAATGGTGGAAAAGTTTCATTTGGAGGAAACAAAGAAAGGAAGCATTGTGGGATTTGGAACTGTGAAAATTGGAAATCTCACAATAAACAATGTCTCTCTAGTGGAATGACTCAACTACAATCTTCTCAAAGATTAGCCAACCGTGTGATACCGGTTACAAGATCTCCTTTCAAGAAGGCATATGTTCTGAAATTAGCAAAGACTCAACTCGAGTCTTTCATGGGACGAAGGCATGGAAATATCTATCTCCTTGATGTAAAGCCAAATGAAGATCAATGTCTAATTTCAATTCAAGATGAAGCAGTCCTATGGCACGAAAGCTTGGCCATGTCAACATGAAGCAATTAGCCAAAATCTCATCAAAGAAGCTTGTTCGAGGTCTACCTAAATTGCCATACCAAAAGTCGATTTATGCACTCCATGCATTCTGGAAAAGTAGGTAAGAAATTCATTTAAGCCAATAAATCATGTCTCTACTAATCATGTACTATAGTTGCTTCATATGGATCTCTTCGGACCAACAAGAACCCAGAGCATTGGAGGTAAGAAATATTGTCTAGTAATCGTGGATGACTATTCTCGCTTTACACAGGTATATTTTCTTGCAAGTAAGCCAGAAACCTTTTCGTACTTTGAAAAGTTTGCTAAAAGGTTCAAAATGAAAAAGGATGTGCTATTTCAAGTATAAAAACAGATCATGGAAGTGAATTTGAAAATCAAGATTTTTCGAAATTCGTGATAAATCTGGTTTTAATCACATGTTTTCCTCTCCGTATACTCCAGAGCAAAATGGAGTTGTGGAAAGAAAGAATAGATCTCTTCAAGAAATGGCTAGAACGCTTTTAATTGAAAGTAAAATTTCTTCACGATTTTGGGCTGAAGTTCAAGTTTCAACCGCTTGCTATATTATAAATAGAGTCTTTCTAAGACCTATTCTAGAGAAAACCCCTATGAATTATTCAAAGGTAAGAAGCCTATTGTTTCATACTTTCATGTGTTTGGATGCAAATGCTTTATTTTGAAAAATGCAAATGATCGAGTTGGTAAGTTTGAAGAAAGATCGATGAAGGCATCTTCCTTGGATATTCTACATCAAGCAAAGCCTACGAGTCTATAACAAGAAAAGCCAGTCAGTGGAAGAATCAATGAATGTCAAATTCCAAGACTCGGCGCAAGATGATTCCGGCCCGGACTCGGTACGAAGAGACCGAACCCGCTCTAGACCTTCCAATGTCTACATCTCAAGAAGCATCTCGAGACTGGAAGTCCATCATCAAGAGGCTCATGAAGATTCAAATAAAGAAAGAGATCATCAACCAAGCAAATCAACTAGTAACTGGAAGCACAAATCCGGTCATCCCAAAGATCTCATTATTGGCGAACTTAATGAAGGAATCCGCACCGATCAAAAAGGCGTGAAGAATCCAAAGTCTTTGTGGCTCTCATTTCTGAAATTGAACCAAAAGCATAGAAGAAGCTTTATCGATGAAAGTTGGATCGAAGCTATGCAAGAAGAACTCAGACAGTTCAACATCAATGATGTCTGGGAATTGACATCTAAACCAAAAGGTAAAACTGTTTTGGAGCCAAATGGGTATTCGGGAACAAGATGAATGAAGAAGGAAAAGTCGTACGAAATAAAGCAAGACTCGTGACCAAAGGATATACACAAGAAGAAGGAATAGACTATGACGAGACTTACGCACCGCCTGCAAGGTTAGAAGCTATTCGACTATTACTTGCGTTTGCTTGTTATAAAAATTTCAGGTTATTCCAAATGAACGTCAAAAGTGCATTCCTAAATGGATTTATCCATGAGGAAGTTTATGTGGAACAACCACCTGGGTTTGAAGACCCAAAGAAGCCGGACTCGGTCTTCGGTGAAAAGGCCTTGTATGGTTTAAAGCAAGCACCTCGAGCTTGGTACGACGTACTAAGTAAGTTTTTATTACAGAATGGTTTTGTCAAAGGTAAAGTAGATACTACTTTGTTTATCAAAAAGGAAAACAAAAGCTTTTACTTGTTCAAATATATGTGGACGATATTATTTTGGATCACCTAACGAAAGTCTATGCAAGAAATTTTCTAAGTCTATGCAGGATGAGTTTGAAATGAGTATGATGGGAGAATTAACATTCTTTCTTGGACTTCAAGTGAAACAAATGAAGGAAGGAACTTTTATTCATCAAGAAAAATATGCAAATGATCTTGTCAAAAGGTTTGGATTGGAAAAGTGCAAAAGACCGACATACCAATGTCATGTTCCACGAAGATAGACAAGGATGAAGAAGGGAAGAAAGTAGATCAAAAGCATGTACAGAGCATGATCGGTTCACTTCTTTATCTTACCGCTTCTAGACCTGATATTTTGTTTAGTGTTTGCATCGTGCTAGGTTTCAATCGGATCCTAGAGAATCCCATCTCGTGCTGCAAAACGTGTTATCAAATACGTTGCCTCATCTTCAAGCATCGGTCTTTGGTATCCAAAGAGGGGAGACTTTAATCTTCTAGGATACTCGAGATGCGAGATCTGGCCGGTTCTTGAGTCGATAGAAAGAGCACTTCGGGAACTTGTCAACCGCTTGGAAACGGGGCAGGTGTCTTGGTTTTCGAGGAAGCAAAGCACCGTAGCTCTCTCAACGACGTGCGAGTATGTAGCTCTTGGAAGCTGCTGTTCGCAAATTCTATGGATAAAACAACAGCTACAAGACTTTGGCATTGAAGACTCATGCACGTAAATCGAGATGTGACAACACCGGTGCGATCAATCTCACCAAAAATCCAATCCTTCATTCAAGAGCAAAGCATATTGAGATTCGACATCACTTCATTAGAGATCATATTCAAAATGGAGAAATCTCGATTCAATTTGTTGATTCAAAGAGTCAACTAGCGGATATATTCACAAAGCCTTTGGAGAAAATCAATTCGACTCTATCCGTTCAAGACTCAACATTTTGAAGTTTGAAGAAGTTAAAGTCTAGAGACTCACCAACTCTAAGACTCTAACCTCTCGCCTTTAAATCTTCAGACTCGACGTGCACGGCTATAGACTAAGTTGCTATTTTATCAAAAAGGTACGAATTCTCGTTTAGTTATCTAATCTCGAAAATGTACGATCTTTTGTTCAGCTTATAATCATGTAAAATTCAAAAACTTGTCTTTTTAAAAGGAAATTAATTTTGGCAGTTATTAATTCTGAAAAGAAGTGTTCGTACACTTTCCTTGTACCGATTGAACTTCCCTTTTCAAAACTGAGTTATATATATACAGTTTTTTCTTCGCTCAAATTTTCAAAACCCTAAAAAGAACTCTCCTCCCGATCCTGTTTCTATTTCCTGTTCATCTTCGAGAAAGTGGTCATTTTTCTTGGGAAAGCAAGTGAAGGAATCTTCCAATCGACAAAGAAGGATGTCTTCTTCAAGGAAATCATCAAGAATCGCAAGGGGGACCACAAAGAATGGAGAAGGGACCGACTCACTTCGATCTTGCGAGGAAGAAGACTTATCAAGTCAGCGACAAAGTCCGATTCGCTCTCCTCCACGTCATTCAACACCTCCTGCCCCACAAGATGCGAGTCAACATCCGGAAGAAGAGATAATCGAGGATGCCGACCCGAAGAGTCCAAAGACCCTTCTTTATCTATAAGCTTTATCGTGCGTTGAAAAGCTCCGGTACTTCATTAAAATATATAGATGAATTCCTTAAGGACAAAAATTATGGGAATGAGTATCTTTTTTCATGGAAAATGGAGGAATTGGGAATTGCTCCAAAAGGAAGGGCGTAAGAGGCACTTGCGAACATTCCAAGTGACCCTCGTATGCCGGACAAAATCTCGATTGAAGGGAACGATGATTACGTAAATGTTCCTTGAATTTCAACCTAAAATGGGTGTGGCAACAAAGTGAAAGGAAATCGTATGGATTTGTTTAAGTCCAAGGATCAGGAAAAGGTGTATTTCGGGCTGTTGAAAAGAGGGGTAATCAACCCTAGAAGTGTCGATTTTGACTTTCGGACACCATCAACGTAAACTTAAGAGAGAAGTTGAATTTGCTTCAACTTGAGACTTTTTGCTCGACTCTACGGACGGGTATGCTCAACGGCTGCTTATTTCTATTCAAATCTTAGCTTTTTGGATGCGAATAGAATTTCATTCAGTGTACGAGATCAAGTCTACGTGGTAGATGTGAATATTTTGGCGGACATAGTTGGAGTTGAACGAGGACGTTATCTGCCAATCAAAGTCTCACCTGCTCGTACTACTCTGGAACTTATCAAAGATAGGGATGTAGAGAAGAAAATTACCTATTCCAGGATGAATGCCATCAACATTGTGCTTCATAAGATTGTGATTAACTGTCTCATACCAAAGTCTACATCAAAGACTTCTGTGTCTCTTTCTGAAGCAAAGTTGATGTATGCGATCAACTCAGGACGAAAGTTCTCTCTCCCGCACACTATTCTCTTCCATATGTACGAGCAATGTCGAAAGACAAAGGACAATTGCCTTATCCCGGTCTGTGACCAAGATCTTCGACACATGAATATTGAACCGCCACAATCATTTTGTGTTCGACCATGTGATAAGATGGTGGTAGGTTTGAAGATGTTAACGAAGATGCGTCCGCAAGAATTGTCCAAGGCAATGGAGAAATTCAGAGTGAAATCTCCAAATCCGGTGCCGTTTCAAAAGGAAAGGAAAGAAAGCCATTGGTGCTCCATCGAAGAAGAAGAAAAGAACTCTCATCCTGGAGGATGAAGATGAAGATGAAGAGGATGAAGATCCTACTATCCAAGCACTGACAAGAACCAGACGCTCTGTGTCTCAACCGACAGAACTTCAGAAGAACAGAGAAGAAGAAGAGCAGAGAGAGAAGGAAGCTGAAGAAGAAAGAGAAGGAGAGAAAGAAAAGTCTGCTGAATCTGGAGAGAAGGGAAATCAAGAGAAGGATCATCATTCTTCCCCGCTCGATGTCCTAGAGACAGGGGGAGTTGGCGAGCAAGAAAGGTCCTCACCTCATGCTCTGTTAGTGAAGGTCCAAGACAATCTCCAGCAGACCAGAAGAATTTCAGGCTTCTCAATTGCCCGAAGATGGTGATACGTCGATTCCAAATCTGCCGGACTATACGAAGCGCCATCGTCTCGCATTTACTTCATCGGAGAAAGCTCATGCCGGTACACGAGACGGACGATTCTGCAGATTTTCGTAGCATCATGAATATTCTTAAAATGCGTAGCCGATATATGTTCTCGGGCTCGTGAAATCCAAGCCTTGAAGCATGCTGGACAAGCATCTTCGGTCTCTCCGGAGGATAAATTCAAAGACCTCGCTCCGCAACTTCAAGCCAATGCTAAGGGAGAAGAGGTAGCTCAACCGAGGGAAGACCTCGAAGAAGCTCGAAGGAGTAGTCCGACCATTGGGGATTTCCGGATCGTGCGCATTCCCAAACAGACTTGACTCCTTTCTCACCCTTTTTAATGCTGACAAAAAGGGGAGAATCAATTTGAACCAACAACTTTCAACATTTTAAAACTTTTGTTTCAACATTTTAAAACTTTTGTGGTTATGTTTATTTTTGAGTATGACTTGAGAACTTGAACTTGGGTGTGAATTTAAATTTGACTGAATTGGTTGTGGATTTTGATGATTGACTGGTTGCATTTTTATCAAGTGTTGTTATATGGTATTACTTATGAAAGACTAACCAATTTTCTGTGGATGCAAAGTCTGGTTGCTTTATTAATCTTTTGAGTTAGCCATATTGCTTGAGAAATGTTTTTGCGAGGTCAAAGTTGTTCAAATCTACAAGAAAGTTTTGTCACCATCAAAAAGGGGGAGATTGTTGGAGAAATCTTTCCAGAATATTTTGAAGTTGACAAAACGTTTCTATCGAGTCTAAGTCCGGATGTTTGGAGACCGACGCTTTAAAGTCCGAAGACTTTGTATTCTCAAGACTCAAGACTCAAGACTCAAGACTCAAGACTTAAGAATCAAGACTCAAGACTTAAGTCTATTCTCACCGACGCCTTTCTAATCCGGTGAAGGAAATCCAAAGCCGAGGCATATGGTTGAGGATTAGATCCTATCCTCTGGAAAAGATTCTTTGGTTGGATAATCATTTCGGATTCTTTAATTCTTATCTAAGATCGATTGAAGATCCGATGGTCGACGAAGTATTCTTGGAATGTTCTATTCTTGGAAACCAAGATCCTGATTGTATGGGCGAACAGGATTGATGGGCTATCATCGATTCCTTAAATAGCTCGGATGATCTTCTTGATTGATTCCGTCCAACGGGTAGATTGGAGGAATTCCTTTGGTAAGTGCCAACGGCTATGATGGCATAAAGGAGTATAAAAGGAAGACGTTCTAGCTGTTTTAGTAGTGTGATCGATAGAAAAATTCCAGAATCAAGAACATTGATTGCTAGTCGATCTTGTTCGAGCGAAATTGTATACACAGAGAGTGTTTATACTTGGTGACACCTTGAGCGAGTGTGGTAGATCGTCTACACCTAGAAATCAAGGAAGATCAACACCGTAACATCTCTTTGATCATAGTGGAATCCAGCCAATTGGCTGTCGGTGCGAAAGAGTGGACGTAGGCTTGAATCAAGCCGAACCACTATAAACCGCGTGTTCAATTCTCTCTTTCCCTTACTCGCCTCACGATTGATTTTTAATTATTCAACTATCTAAGTATTGTGCAATCTTTAAGAAAATTTTTATATACCTATTCACCCCCTCTAGGTACTCGTACTTGCTATATCAACAACCACATTGATACCATTGGAAAAGTTCATTTTTTTGATAAAGACGAAGCAAACACCTCAAACCTTTGAAGTCACAATACCTATTGACAACCGAAAAATTTGCAGACTGCTTACAAACATAGACAATATATATCAATGACTATTAATTTCGCCATGGAATAAGTAACCTTTTACAATGAAAAGTCATTTTCCACCTATTAAAATGAGTAACTTCACCATGTTAATCATCACTTTTTATATATAGGTGAAGTTTGAGCATAATGGCGAGTAGTCAGTAATTTCTAATTTTGAAAGTTACTTATCCATGCGATTAATGAAAATCACAAAAGGGACTTTGGATATATCAATGATAAGTTACATCCATACGTGCTTAGTGCTTGCCAAAAACATGTGATTAACAACTTTCCCAAAATGCCAAAAAAGGATAATGTAAGCAATAAACTTCAGAAATAGCACTTTACCCAAAAAAAAAAAAAAAAAAAAAACTTCAGAAATAGCAGTGCTGGAGAACATGCATCTGCAAGTTGTACCTCTAAAGAAACCCAATCCAGACAAGCTACATTATGGGAATCGGGTGAGACTGATACTGAAGTGCTCTTCAACAATCTTGCTACGCGCACCGACCACCGATACATTTCCTTGGATTGCCGCATACTAGGAGGCTGAATCCGAAAGCAACACATCCTAATTCATCCACCAGAGCAAACGTATCTCTAGGAACCGAGCGCAATTCCAGACGTCCAAGTACTTCCCTGTCAAGCTGCAGAAACCAAGCTTTTCTTTGAATCAATCCAATAGCTAAGCGATTGCAATTCGTACAAGAAACAATAAAGAAGAAGAAGAAGAAGCAAGGCATTTTATTTTGGATTTTATAGCACCAAAACAGAGTTCTAGTAACCCGACAGTACTCGAGAATGTGCATTCACATTGCAGGCCTCATGCTATTTTAAATTATGTACAGATAAGAATGGTGGAAGATAACAACTATCATCTTCAAAGAATGATCTTCAGTTATGTGTTTTACCCGTACGTTTGCATTTGCATAAACAATACATAATGGATAGCAATGAGAGAAGAGAAAAGTTCAAATAAAATTCATGCTGTAAACCTGTTGTTCATTTTTGTCCATGTAAACCCCTTGCGAAGAGTTTCTCTCTAATCTTTTGCAGCTGATTTGCAGCTCCGCTCATGCTCATCTGTCTTTCAGGCATTTCGTCGGTGCAAGCGACTCCAATATTATATATTGTAACCAAGCACTCTTGAAATATGCCATCGCTTTCGGAGAGCCAATGCCGATGGCTGTTGGTGCTTAAATGCCGATGGCTATTGGTGCTTAAATGATTCTCTCTTTCTTGAAGTAGAATGTGATCCGTAATTTCCATCACTTGTTTAGGCAAAGCTTCAGCCACAAAACTATGAAGAGTCAAATTGTCTCTAAATATGTCATCAGTGGGACTCAACCCCGTGAACATCTCCAGTAAGAGAATGCTGTAACTATAGATATCGCCTTCTCTTGAAACTTCACATCCCATTGCATATTCTATGACAAATGTAGATCATAGTGCAGGTGAAATTTGGAGTAAAGATCACCAAAGCAGAATGTAATGGGCATAAGAGGTATCAAGCAGCTACCAAACTCACAAAGTGACCCATCAACATTTTTTTTACCTATGTGAACTTTTTTTTGTCTGAATGAGAGAATTACCTGGTGGAGCATAACCAATTGTTCCTCTTATGCCTATTGAGCTCATTTGATTAGCTACAGTATCAATGGATGATCCAAGGAGGAACTTTGCCAATCCAAAGTCACCAACATGGGCAACCATGTCAGCATCTAAAAGGATATTGCCAGGTTTAGATCACAATGAACGATGGGATGTGGCACTGGTGATGAAGATAATCCAATGCAAAAGCAACACCAATAGCAACATTTATCCTCTGAAAGAGATTCAATTTCTGAGTAGGTTTGTTCCTATGAGATGGTGTTGGGTTTGGGTGTAGCCACCTTTCTAGGCTTCCCTTTTCCATGTACTCATAAACTAAGGCCTTAAAATCATTTTGTTGATAATCTATACCCGAGCAAATTGTCAATATCTTTAGAAGATTTCGATGTCTAATGTTCTTTAATGCCTTGCACTCCGCCGTGAAGGTCTTTAGAGCACCACGATGCACTAAATGAAGCACCTTCACTGCAACAGTTGTACCATTCTCCTCAATTATCCCCTTGTAAACAAAACCAAAGCTTCCAACACCGATCAAATTCATTGAGGAAAAACCATCGGTTGCTTTTAGGAGTGCTCGATAAGATATGTATGGCCATGAATTAGTTCTTTTGCTTTCTTCTTTGACCAACAAAGATGCAAAAAAACTAGAGTAAGAGTTATTCCAAGAATGCCAAAAATAATACAAGCCGACAATACCAATATATGAATTTTTCTTCTCTTGGAGCTTTTGGAGATGCATTCGGGGAGGTGAAATGCTGGCAATCCCCCACAAAGCGCATCATTCCCAATAATAGAAGTTATGGTAACATTCTTAAAGACTCCTTCACGCAGTAGCATGCCTTCAAAGCTATTGTAAGACAAATTCAAAAGTTTCAAGGAATGAAATAACACTAAGAATTCTGGAATTTGACCCGACAAATTGTTGCGTGAAAGATCTAGTTCTTCAATGCCTCCTAATGATCTAATCGATTGAGGAATGGACCCGTTGAAGAAGTTTCCCCCCATCCTCAATATTGTCAATCCAGTGCAATCCCCTAAACTATTTGGGATTTCACCTACCAACATATTGTCAAAGATTTCCAACTCGGTCAGTGTTCTCAAGTTCCCTACTTCTATGGGTAGAACCCTGCTCAGACAGTTACGAGACAAGTCCATAAAGATTGTTATCGATGAGAGACCTATGAGCTGTGGGGTTATGGTACCACTGAGATTGTTACTAGAAAGATCAAGCAACTGGAGAGATTGGCACTTTGATAGATGTGAGGAAATTTGCCCATGAAAGTTGTTCTGACCAAGACCTAGTGCGATCAACTTAGTTAGATTTCCTAAAGAAGTGGGGATTGTCTCTCTTAGGTTGTTACTTGCTAAGCCCAATTTCGCTAGATTTTGTAAATTCCCAATATTTAGGGGGATCCCGCCTGAAAACTTGTTAATAGCCAGATTCAACACTGCTAGGTTGACTAGATTTCCAATTTCTCGAGGAATCTTACCAAACATTAGGTTCTCATATGCTATGAATGAGTTGAGAGTGCTCGAGAAATTACCTATGCATTTGGGTAATGCCCCACCGAGTCTATTCATACTAATTTGGAAGGCCTTTAATTCTGTGTAGTTTGTCAATGAGCATACAAAACTCAAGTCTTCAAAATTTCCACTTCCTAGCTCGTTACCAAAGATGCAAAAACGCCAAAGCTTGGGCGTATTTCTAAAAGAAGGCACTTTCCATGAAAGCTTGTATTGTCCCAATTCAATTAACTGTAGATTTGTCCAATTGGACATTGAGGGAGGAATTGGTCCCTCAAATTGGTTCTGGCCAATGCTA
This sequence comes from Eucalyptus coolabah, assembly GCA_014182585.1. Classification (NCBI taxonomy): domain Eukaryota; kingdom Viridiplantae; phylum Streptophyta; class Magnoliopsida; order Myrtales; family Myrtaceae; genus Eucalyptus; species Eucalyptus coolabah. The sequence goes on from CM024624.1 coordinate 50,236,637, forward strand.
AAACCTTGAATATTTGGGAGCGTCAAGCCTATGTCTATAGGAAGACTCCCCAGCATCCGGTTAATTGCCACATCAAACCAAAGTAAAGAAGAGAGATTGAGCAACGAGGAGGAAGTGTGCCAGACAATCTGTTCCCTAGGAAAGAAATAAATAGTAAATTTATCAGGTGGCCGAGAACTTTGGGAATGCTTCCGCCCAAGTTATTTGACATGAGTTGAAGAGCAACCAGTGAAGATAGGTTTCCGAAGGAGGGAGGCATATTCCCAGATAGTGCATTTCCATAAAAGGATAAATATTTTAGCTTTGACAATAAACCGAGTTCTCGGGGAATTTCTCCGATTTGTTGGTTGAGGACAATGCTAACGAATACTAGTTTTGAGCAACCTAACATGTTTCTGGGAATTTCTCCGACAAGTGAATTGTTGTCTAGCTGCAGCACACGTAGGTGGCGCAACCACCCGACTTGTGGGGGGATTTCTCCAACAAGAGCATTATTTTGGAGATAAATCTTACTCAAGAGGCTTAAATTTCCTATATAAGGAGAGATGGACCCTGAGAATCCTAGTGAGGACAAATTTAGGACCGTGACCCTTTGGTGTCTCAAGCCACACCTAACTCCATACCAATGGCAAAATCCAATTGTGTTGTTCCATGAGTCAAGCATCAAATAAGGGTCTTTGATTGCGGCCTTAAATGTGAGGAGTGCAAGTTTGTCGGTTTCATTTGCGGTGGAGGAGACTAGGACAAGGCACAATGCAAGCACAAGACAAAGAAAGAAACAACATGGTTGTAATTGTGCAAAACTGAAGTGCGCAAGCTCCATAGCTCGAACAGAAGTGGGTAGATATGAAGGGAGGGACCATAAGAGGGAATGAGAGATGTGGGGAATGCTAATGCAAATTGCAAAGAGATTTATAAGGAGGGGTGGAGTCTGATGGAGAGCATTTTAAAGAGCCTTTCTAGTTTTCCTTTTTCCATGTCACAAACTAAGCCAAAACAACGGCAAATAAGTAGCAGTCAACCATCAACCACCCAACCTTGGCTCCAACACTCAACGCATTGGAGAAGTTGCACTACATTTCCTCTGAATCATCACAAGTAAATGATGTTGACTTAGTAGCCGGTGTTCCTAACCATCCATTGATTTTTGCTCAGTCACCTGTTATGATAATACATAGAAATCATAGTTAAAGTTCTATACGATTGATCTTTTGAGTTGAGTCCGCTTCAAGCTAGATGACTATCTTTCTTATATTTACTTTTGGGTTGAGCATGTTGTACAAGTTGGATCAATCACTGAATAGTGTTCTCGAGATGGAAAATTGGGGGGAAGCTCCACCGTTGTAATATTGACTTCAAGAATTTGCATTGCACTTGCTAGAAAAATTCAATACACGTAAGTTACATGTTAGGATTGAGTGAGACCGATTATATTGAGGCATACTGGGATAATACCTCCTATGCACATCAAGCGTGGATGCATATCTTCAAATTGCCACATTCTAGAAGGTTGAATCCGAAAGTTATGCTACCTTACTCACACACCAAAGCAACGGTATTGCTTATATATGACCGAACATGGATCTAGGTAGAGAGTAATTCCTGACACCCAATTATCTTGCACTACAACTAAGCAACGGAGAGCCATTGTTCCTACTCGTATTATAAAACCCAAACTTTTGTTGAATCAGATTTCTAATAGCTCATTGATTGCAATTCGTCTTAATGAGCATCACACAAGTCAAAAGAAAAAAAGCAAGGAAATTTTATTTGGATTTATTTTAAAATATTGTAACACCAAAATAGAGTTTTAAGTAAACGACAATAGTCAGAACCGATGTTCATCACAAGCTTACACTAGTTTAAAATACTTACAAATACGGATGGCAAATGGTAATCAACTATTATCTTTAAGTAAAAGATCTTCAATTATATATTTTACCTGTAAATTTGCATTTGGGTATATAAGAATAAATATATAGCAACTAGAGAAGATAAAACTTAAGAAATTTTATCATACAATGTATGTAAATCCAATGCAAAGAGTTTTTCACTAATTTTTAATAGCTGATTTCAGAGAGAGAGAGAGAGAGAGAGAGAGAGAGAGAGATTTGGTGAAAAGATGTGCTTTAACTAAAATTGATGTGGATATAACCCCGCCTTTGTTGTTATTCTATAAAATCAAATATATGATTTTAATTTTTTTCTTTAATAATTTTTTATTGTTGTAGAGTTTTAGAAAATTGCTCAAGTTTAGTAAGTTTTAGTTTAATCTATTTTTGATAATTGATTCTTGTTTGTGAAAATTAAGATGTGGGTCTTATAATTTAAATAAGTACTAGAATTTTGAAGGGCCTTTCTTGTTTTTCCTTCTTCTTTTTCACATCACAAACAATGCCAAAAATGAATAGCAAAGTGAGTAGCTGTCAACCATCAACCACCCGACCTTGGCTCTAGCACTTAACGCATTGGAGAAGTTGCACTACTTTTTCCTCCATACCATCACAAGTAAACGATATTGACTCGATAGCCAATCTTCTTAACCATCCATTGGTTTTTTGCTCAGTCACCTTTATGATAATACATAGAAATCATAGTTAAAGTTCTATACGATTGATCTTTTGAGTTGAACCTGCTTCAAGCGGGATAACTATCTCGCTTATATTTACTTTTAGGTTGAGCTCATTGTACAAGTTGGATCAATCACAGCAGTCCAATCCCACAAATTTTAATGGTGTTCTCAATGTGGAAAATTAGGGGAAGCTTGACTGTTGGGATGTCAACTTCAAGAATTTGCACCTGCACTCACTAGAGAAATCAGTACATGTAAGTTACACTAGAGAAATCCAATACACATAAGTTACATGATTGGGATTAAGTGAGACTGGTTATATTGAGGCATACTAGATAACACCTACTATGCATATTGAACATGGATGCATATCTTCAAATTGCCGCATTCTAGAAGGCTGAATCCAAAGCCGTACCATATTATTCACCCACCAAAGCAACGGTGTTACCTGTATCTAATTAAACATGGATCTAGGAAGAGAGCAATTCGTAATCCAATTATCTTACACTACAACTAAATGAGGAGAGCCATTGTTCTGGTCACATTATAGAACACAAGCTTTCATTTAATTAGATTTCCAATCGCTCATTAATTGGAATTCGTCCTAATGAGCATCATAAAAGTAAAAAGGAAAAAATAAGCAAGGGAATTTTATTTGGATTTATTTTAAAATACTATGGAAAAGTAACAAAAAAAAAGTTATAGATTTATTGCATTTATATCAATCAGTCAAAACTTTTTTTAATTGGTCAAATTTAGTCTTAAACATTTTTACATAATACCAATTGAGTACATCCAATCAATTTTGACTGAAATCATCGACGTAAATGTCTGCCGTCCTACGTAGTACAGTCGGCACCATGTGAACATTTTTAATAATATTCTAGTAAAATTTTAAATTTTTTTTGAATTTTTTTGAATTCTTTGGTTTTTTATTCTTTTTATTCTTTACTTTTTTTCTTTTTCTTTTTAAGATGACTGACAGCAAGAGCAAGGAAACCCTTGCTGGAGAAGAGACTTGAGGCTTCAATCAAGCAAATGACGCACCCGGTGAGGCGAAATTGAGCTAGAGCATTGTGATTGCAGGTTAAACAAGAAAGGAGAAGATTCTCTTGGGCAAATGGAGGTAGACTCTGCGAGCTGCACCAAAGGAGATAGCGCGCCGATCCAGACGAGGAGGAGCGAAGCCGCGACAGTCAGAGAAGCCATTAGAGAGTGACAATACAACAAGTGAGGGATACAAAACCCAAGAAGGCGAAGACAAGGAGGAGGAGGAGGAGGCCGAACTTAGGAACCGATGGGGAAAAAGATAAAAAAAAAAAAAGCAAAAAAAAAAGGACTAGTGACCAAGAAGTCTCTATCCGCCTACACAAATTTGGTTTCAAAACATCAATTGATCTTAGAGTTTTTTTTTTTAATAGCTTCACTATTTCGATAACTGGAAGACAAACCTCGTTACATAATTCAGTCTTCCCAATAAATTTCGAAATTCTTTGACAGTACAAGGAGGTTTCAAATCGCAAATGACTTTCACCTTTGAGGGATCAATCTCAATGCACCTACTACTAACGGCGAATCCAAGAAACTTCCCAAACTTTGCCCCAAATTTGCATTTGGCGGGGTTAAGCCTCGGCTTGAACTTTCTAAGTCTATTAAACAACTTCCTCAAGACTTCAACGTGATCTTTACCTTGTCTCATTTTAATGATCATGTCATTGACATAAATTTCAATTTCTTTATGCATCATTTCTTGGAACAATGCCACCATAGCTCTTTGATATGCTGCCCCTCTCTGACAATGGACTACTTCTATCGACTTGGACCGGGCTAGGTCTTTGCTTGCAATCTTTAATCACGGCCCATAGCTTCCACGGGCTTAGGAGAGAGCCCGCAATAAACTGTAACAACTGAGAAGCCATCACGCCTTTCTTGCAAGTACAGAAGTGCAGTTCTCATCGCTAATTCCTCAACACCGACTGCGGAGGAGGTGCACACAAAATTCGATCATGACACGTTAACATGAATCACCGGCTCTTAACAGTCGTGTTACAATGCACAGTCGATTTTAAATGCTACATTTTTTTCTTTTTATGTGAACATAGAGTGGACGAGGTAAGTTTTAATTTTGTGCTCCTTTTTCCAATCTCTTGAGTTGCGCTGACAATTGCCTTGGAGCATGGGCAAATTTATTTCAATAGACAAGAATATCTATGGGTTGGCTTAGTTATGTGCAATCTAGCCTCCTTAAACTTTCAATGTATTCAATCTAGTCCATCCAATTTCAATAACAAAGGCAAATCAATCCTTTGTCATTATTCACAAATTTTCATAACGTTACTATTGCCCTGATTTTATAAATTTTAATCCCACTTAGTTTCCTAAATCAACCAAAAAAATCTATCCCTTTTTTTTTTTTTACTCCTGTGGTTTTTATAAATATTACAACGGTTCCAATTAAATATATATTATCTCATGATCTATATAATAGTAAAATTAAAAGTTTGTTTAAAATTGTATCAGGTTGCTATTCTTGCTATTTTAAGTTTAGGTGTTTTCATCGAATATCTATAAGTTGTATACTTATAGATATCCATACAGCAACAATATACAGATAAAAACTTGTGAATAGTATCAAATGAATTATTTGGATTTGTCATAAAAAATTGAGGACTTAAATTAAACAACTTGAAAGTTTAGGGATCACATATTTGCCACTAATTTCATGACTAGATTGTTTATAATATTTAAAGGACTTATTGCAAAGGACTTATTGTGACTTTCTCCCTTGTTTGATCAAACTAAGGGACTGAATTGAACATTTTTAGAAATAGCTAAAAGAACCATATCGGATGAATTAAAAATTCATAGACAACATTACACATTAAAACAAAGTTTGTATATTTGAAAATCGCTGAAATTACCATAGCGGCTGTGGTCAAGCACCAGTCATCGCCACTAACTCTCTCCTTAAACCGTAACCTTCAAAGTATCCACCAGCCAAGCGCTATTACAATGTTTTATCCACGTTCGTAATTTCAGTATCTTCCTTTCTTCTACTCAAGACCAGCGAGAGAGTTAGACTAAAGCCAAAAACAAGTGTGTTAACCGAATTTTGTCCACTAGCCGAACATGCATTTTCATAAAATAAAATAAAATAAAAGCATGTCAAGGGTCGGTTTTATAGTCAATAGCGCAATTCAATCCTTGGTAAAAAAAAAAAAAAAAAAAAAAAAAAAAGGGATCGCATCCATTGCATCCCTTCTACACAGGAACTAGGAACATTGCACCCCGGTAGGACTTAGAATACATTTCATTAGGCCATTCATCCACAGGTTGAAAGTTGATATTTTCGACCAAACCTAGAAAGCCTACCCTTGACCGAAAACACCGTATTTTCATCATCCTCATCATTTTCTTCATTCCATTTCTTCCGTACACCTAATTTAGGGACGCTAAAGTTTAGAGATCTCAGGGCCAATAATGAATAATTGAACTAAGGAAGGGTCGGTAGCTAGTCAACTGCCAAAATCTATGGTTGACTTTTACGACGGAGCCCATTTGGACTTTCTTGGCCCAAACCAGGCCCAATATAAGATCCAAGAAATATCCTGTTCGAGTGGCAGCATTCGATTGTCGTTCTCTCTCCCTTCGCCTATTGTAGTCCTTGGCGTTATCGCCCTTGAGGCCTCATTCTTCCAGTCCGATCGTCAGTCAACGACCAGTAGCTGCTCTTCCTCAAGGTACCAACTCGTGCTCCGTTTTTCATGAGGTAAAGACCGAGAGCCTTTGCCTCCGCCGGAGTGAAAATCAATCGCATTCGGAGCTGTTTCGATGACCTCGGATTAGCTGTAGTGCCTTTGTTTCGGTCGGGTTGTGATTCTCCCACATATGTTAAAGTCTTTTTTGGAGCATACTCGCGCCGTGGCGCACAACAAACGACAAACAATGACCCTAAAGCAGCGAACCGAGGAAGGTTTGGACGAGGGCCAGAGTTTGTGCGAGCCGGACTACGGTAGAAGGTATTTCATGTACTTACAGGGGGAGAGTGATGGCTTGTGTTGTTGGATTCAGATTAAGACAGAAAATCTAGGATTGTTTCAATGCCTTGAACCATATCCTATCCTGCATCTGTGAAGTTATGGCTATATATTTAGCACTAAAACTTCAATCGTCTTAGATTATATTACTTTAATTTGAATCTTCTAATATACTAAATGTCCACCTTCAATGCAGTGAGGTCCAAATGGCCCAAATGTTTGCGATGCCGATAGCTCGCCAGATTCTGATCGAAGTGCACCAATTGCAAAAATTGTAAATGAATTGTAAATTTTATGCATGTACTGAGCAATTGAAATCACAATTTCGTAAAACTGATCGGGAGGAAATCACCACATTCATGCCCCGTAGCGCCAAATGTTCATGGTCCATGAATGGATGTCACTTATGAACTAGCCAAACAGCAAGATTGCTGAACTAGTAAAAGCTCTCTCTCTCTCTCTCTCTCTCTCTCTTGAAGGCCAAAAGAGAGAACTTTAACCCACTAAGAATCTTTACAAATTATATATACAGATGTGAGAATCGGTAAGTGCAGATTATTTGTAGAACTTCTAATGAACCACCTACTTTGGTCTGAACTTCACCCATCAGCCGACAATAAATAAGGCTGGCTCTTCTGACATTAATAGGCAGGACCAACCAACAACCTACAAATTGTCCCTCATAAAAAGGATTAAAAAGTACGGAGACATGCAGGAGGAGAGCAAGCTTGGAAAGATGGGTTTTGGTTCCGACGGTCTTTGATCACCTTAGGTGAGAATCATATGTTTCCAAGAGATTATCAGGAACGACCAGAGGCAACTTATCTATGTACATGAAGAGCCTCCGAAGATTCTCCCTGGTCACGGTGAACATGTCGACTATGTCCCTGCTGTCCATGAATATCCAAAAGTCGCCTGAGTTTACTCACTTGAGGTTCCGACAGAATGGGCAGGACTGCAATCTCGTCCACCTGTAATGTCACAATGAGGCCACGTTAGAGAATTTTCACACAAACCCTGTAGTTAATGAATAGTCCCAGCAAAACCAGAACGGCGACACTAGAGTAAAAGATCAAAGTTGTTCTAGAATCTGATCTTTCTTACATGACACGGCCAAATGAATCATATAACTGGATAACCTAACTTGACAATGGACTGTAGTGAAAAATCAAACAAGATTAGAGAACCGAGAAGTACTGTATGACAACTTATATGAACCCCCCTTGTTGATTGTTGGCAGATAGCGAATAAATTCATCAGAGGTTCCATTTTAACCATCCAAACTACAATACAAATGCAAAAACTCTATGACAAGTAGCAATTATAATAATTAATAAACGTCCATGACCCTGTGAGGGTGAAAAAACAAACTAATTTTAGAGTAGCTTACACCTGTAAGGAGATTTTAGACCAAAAAAAAAAAAATAGAGAGAGAGAACCTGTAAGGAGATTTCAAAATGCTTTAACAAGAACTAGTGACTTCATTAAGGTTATTCAACTTCAATAGGGAATTAGCAAATTTGAACTCCCATCAACTATCAGAGATTGCCAGCAATATCTTTGAAGACTTAAATCTGACTTTATTGCTGAAAGAAGATTTATGTGTATGCAATTGGAAGAATGAAAAGTGAACTACCAAATTCATGAATAATGCATTTCTAGAGGTGGTTATGGAGGGTGATGGCGGAATTGGTATTTACTTAAAAGGAAAAACCATTTCAGACAAAAGCTTGCTCAAATCAAATCCAATTTTGCACAACTTCTATACATCCCTCCTCACTCATTAGTCTCGTCATTCTTAATTTCGCAACTGTAAGTCCAGGCATTAAGTGTCCACACAAGACAAATTGATAAATATAAATTCACACAAAGTGCAAGAGACAACAAAACCATTGTTCTCTCCACTTTTTTTTCCAGCAAGCAGAAATCCAAGCTTATCATATGTCCCAACCTCCACCCACACAAAAATTCGAACACGAAAGATCATCAACTGGGCTACATTGAAATGCTCACAATACTCTCATGGGATGCAGCTCCCTTTGCACATGATTTATTGATCCATGCTAGTATGTATCCATGGGTGCGCACAACTAAAAACTCCCCAAAGTCCCTGCTAATGGTATATGCAAGAATCAGACTTGTTCTTACCTCATAGGATCTGTAACTGGGTTGGAGAAACAAAAAATAGTTAAAAGGGGTCCCCCACTAAGTCCTCAATGAAGCTTGATTAGTACTATCTAAGGAAGGCCGACATTGCCCCACTCTAAGACTGCCTGCCACTTTCAAACAACTATTGATCTTTAAAAGCAACTGCTCTCTGAATAAAGAAAGTCACCAGATTGCCAATTCTCTAAAGCACCCCGTCCACTTCATCAACCAGCTTTCCCACATTTCCTAGCATGCAAAGCTGCAAATCCTAGTGGACATACATCAAACTTCTAAAATTTCTGATCACACATATGCACTGAAAAGGACACAAGACAGATATAGCATGGTATACAACTGGACGCGGAAGTGATTTAGTACCTGAAAAACACTGCTTATAACAAGCTATAGTTTATTTAGTCCGACCATGTACACCAGCAATCAACTGGTCTTTCACTAGAAGGTTCTAATATCTCTACTCAGGTACGTACTTCCTCCAATGTGCAGTCACAATCCTCAAAGGGTTGAGTTATTCTACCTTTGGTAAACCAATTACCTACGGTCAAGTATATGCAAGGCAGATGAACCATGCAAGAGTAATTTTCTACATAGTCGTAATGCTAAGCATGATTTGGTTTGGGAAAATTGCAAACCAATCAGAATCAAGCAGGGGTCCAGAACCAAACTGGACTTACAAAAATGCCTCCTGGAACAGAACCAAACTGACAAATCAGATCAGTTAAGTATAATGGTTTGAACATGTTTTTCTTACCCTGGCAAACACTCAAGCAACACATACATACACCAACAGGGACACACTTTCCCAAGACCCCATGCAGGCAGGCCCATGTGCATCAACACGCAAGAGAGAGAGAGAGAGTACCACTCCCAATAACATTTGAGGCACATGACGTGGCTGCAGTTTGGCAGCACAATTTTACTATTCATTTCCATGCATATTCCACATTCATCTTCCTTTTCAAATTCTATATCTGCAAACTGCCTATGTTCCTCCTCTTCTCTCCTTTTGTACCTCTCCATGCACGTAGTCTTCTGCCTTCTATCTTCAGTATCGGTCACACCTCTTGCAAGCTGCAGTAATGATGGATATATTACCGCTGACAACAGACCATTGTCAAAAATAACTAATTTAAATGGATCGCCAACTTGACTTTGAATGAAGGCAGTCAGAATTTGATTACCATAGAACTCTCTGATGCTAGCTTTTCTTTCATGGGTTGACATGGTCGCCGTGCCATCAACATAGACCTAGAGAACAAGAGGACTTCCAGGTTTCAGCAATTACCCTATCACCTATCACAAATATGACTTGATAAAACAAAATTTGATTTGAAAAAATGCGCTGACCTCCACTCACAAAGAGATGATCCACATTGGGCTTTCAGCAGAATGAATGAGCCAGGTAACAATCATCTAATAACTGTGCCGGTCACCATGAACGCAGTAAATCTGCATCAAACAAGGAATTTTATTCCTCCCACATATAACTTACCAAGATTTTACAATCAATGAAAGAAGAAAAATCATGCAGACAAGAGGAAAAAAAAAAACATATTTCAGCCTAACCGATCTCTTAAAAGGGAAAAGCAAGAAGAGGGGTGCAATCACAACTCCCAAGATACACACGCATCTTCCACTCATCATTAAACAGCCCGAAAAACAATCTAATCTAGCAATAAAAGCAAATGCAGCGAAAGCTCGACATGAAATTTTTATCGCGGTTCGCTTTTGCACTCATTTCTTGCAAGAACACTCAAAGAAATGCATCGAGAAGTTGATTCTCTGGGTAATTCGGGTCGGATTACATTGGATATCACAATGCCATTCGTCCTGGAACTTCCATCAAACACATGGTGTGCAAGGGATGCTCGTCGAACCGATGAACTCCGTCGCCATCGGTGCGCTAAACACTATAGCTGCACCGTCGCTAGCGACACGGAAGCACCAAAATAGTGGGTCATTTGAGCTTTGCTCAAATCCTGCAGTTGCGAAAAGAACATCGCATCTTGATAAGAAAGCCTGGACAAAAGTAGCATAACCCGGAAGCTTGCCTTCGTGGAGTTCTCGTCGAAGTTGGCGGTGGAGGTGAGACCGCCGAGGGGGCTGACCGCCGACGGGCGCGTTCTGTTGCGGCGGCGGCGCGCGACGGAGAGGAGCAAGCTCGACGTCGACGGCCGGACTCGGAGCTGTGCTTGTTTTAACGTATATATGTATTTCGACATTAATAAGATAGGACGAAAACCAGGAACTTTTTTTTTTTAAAAGTGCGATTCAGCTAAAATAAAAGGTTTCTTTTTTTTTTTATTCGAACTGGTTTTTTTCTGTTAAGATAATAACGGAAAGGGAAAAACATAAAAAATAATAATAATAATAAAATTATTGCACATTTACCATAATGTTTTTATGATATCAAAAATCATAAATTATTCTCATTGAGACACATTTATTTTCCATTACAGTTTCATTCAAAATAACTATCATAAAGCTAACATAAATCGGACATATTTGTAAACGTTTGACAATGGAATAAAATTCAAAATAGGATAAATTTTATCATTTCCTACATTTGACGCCATTTTAAGATAGAATAAAGTTGCGCATATAAATGAAATATAAATCGGATAAAATTATCTCATGGGAAAATGAGATAAAAGTGTATAAGATATCTAAATCTATAATAAGAAAATTATTTTTTTCAAACAATCAACTTCTTAAATTAAGAAAATTAAAATTTTATTTTAATAATTAATATTTGAATTCTAATATAATAAATTCAAAATAATAAAAAATAAAAATTTATTTATTTTAAATTAATCTTAATTTTATTTATATATTTGAATTTAATTCTATTTTATAGTATAAATTCAACATATAAATTTAAATATATACTCATATTTATTTCATATTTTAGTTGTCTTAATATTTTAGATATATTAATACAATTTATTGTTTAATAAACTTTTATTGGAGAATGATGGAAGGAGAAGAAAAATAAAAAAGAAATTAATTAAAAAAGAAGAGGCAAATAAAATAAAAATAAAACTAAAGTAGGCTCTTGTGAAAGATTTTTACTATTTTTATTTATAAATTTTTTTGTTTATATATACTAATTATAATATACTTAATATAATGTGAATATATTCAATTTTATTACTGTAATGGCCAAATAATAAATAAAATATAACTAAATCATATTATTTTCAGTTTTATCCTAACTAAAAATTTCAACGATTAAACATAACTTTAGGAACAAGTGGGTCTAATGAAGCCATACGTGAGCGCCACATTAGAAAAAAAAGATTTAAACGAACGAAAAAGAAAAAATTGCACCGCCCACGGTCTTCCTCTCAAGGAAGAGCAGTACGGAGTTTCAACAATGTCAAGCTTGAGCGGCTGCCATGGCCTCTCCACCTCGAAGCTTGGCTTGTCTGACCTTGACCTTCGAAACTCACAACCGCCATGACCGCTCTAGCTAGAAGATTGGCTTACTTAAGGGTCTAATTTAGTCCTTCAAAGCTAGCGGGTAGTCGCCAGTTGCCATGGCCAAGCTTCGAATTTGCAGGTGGTCCCCAGCCGCCATGGCCAAGCTTCGAAGCTCATGACTGCCATGACTGCTCTAGCTCCAATCTTGGCTTGAGGTACGACCTCGACCTTTGAAGCTCGCAAGTATTCGCAGGCAGCCAAGGCCAAGTTTCGAAGCAGCTTGAAGGCCGAACTTTGAAGCTCACAGCCGCCGCCATGGCCGCTCAAGCTCAAAGCTTGGCTTGATTGTCTGTCCTCCATCTTCAAACCTCGTGAATGGTCGGGCAACCGCCAACGAGCACCATCGGAGGAGTTTGGCCGAGCGATTGAAGACGATGAACACGGTGAATAGTACTTTGCGAAGTATTGGAGAAGACGATGACTAGTGCAATTTCTTCCTCTTTAGTTTTTAATTTTTGAAAATGTGGCACCACAATAAAGCCACTTGCCCCTAAAAGTGTCAAGTGGATCCACATTAACTTTTTAAATGTGATTTTAGATGGAATTGTAAGGAAGGGTAATTGTGTCACAATTAATATAATTTGAAATTTTTTTGATCTCTCCTTGGTTAAAAGATATCTTTGTCTGGTTGATGTGGATCTTAGGAAGTCGACAACGCTAAAGGGGGATGAGACTAACACTAGCCCATATTACTGACGAGATTGTGAAAGTAACAAGTTGTAAGAGATAATGGAAGGGATAATACCCTAAAAAACCCCAAACTGGTATATTTGTGATAAATTTACCCCAAACTATTTTTTTGACCACTAAAACCCCAAACTGGGTATACTTTGACAAATTTATCCCAAACTTGGTACACTTATGACAAATTTACCCTATGTTAGTTTTCCTTAAATTTTATTATCAAATTATTAAGTTAAATGATACGTGATAGTTAACCAATATACTAATTTAGGATTTTACGTTAGTTTGTCACAGCTTTATAATTTTTATGATTTTTTTGTGGTATTAATCCAATTTAGCATAGGGTATATTTGTCACAAATTTACCAGGTTTAGGGTTTTTTTGTAATCGAATAAATTAGTTTGGGGGTAAATTTGTCATAAATGTACAAGTTTAGGGTTTTTTTATAATCGGTCGGGGTAAATTTGTCACAAGTTTACCAGTTTGGGATTTTTCATGGTCAAAAAATAGTTTGGGGTAAATTTGTCACAAGTGTACAAATTTTGGGTTTTTTAAGGTATTAACCCTTAATGAAAATGGTCAATACTACCAAAATAAATAAATAAATCAAATTAATATATTTATGATAAGTTTACCTTAAACTTATTTTTTATCATAAAAACTCAAATTTGTACATTAGAAATAATTTTAATGCAAACTAATTTTCCAACATCAAAAATCCTAAAGTAATACATTTATAACAAATTTATTCTCCATTTATTGCCATTAAATTATATTAATATTACAAAAAATCAGAAACTAGTATATCTATGATAAATAGAAGATAAAAACCCCAAATAAGTACACCCCTCAACTACCAAGTGTCATCCATACAATTTAATGGTAATATTTGATGGAAACTCAAAAATAATAAATTTATCACAGATGTACCAATTTAATACTTTTTGGTGTTCAAAAATTTAATTTAGGATAAAATTGCCCATTTTCAAGTTTGAAGTTTTTCATAATATTAACCTTAATGAAAAATAAGGTACTTTAGGGATGAATTTTAACCCTCTAGCTTATCAGTTCTTTCAAAAATACTCCATGAATTTTGATATGCTTTTTAAGAATGTCTCACGTCACACAATTATAAAGTTTAACAAGACGATATATGCACAATGATCTCCCCCACTCTGATATTCTACTATTAGAATATCTTAATAAAAAGTACCGCCTCCACTCATTAGCCTAAGCTTTTAAGAGAGTCGGTATTAGCCCCTAAATCTCACATGGGAGGTCTCCGTGCCTCAACCATCAGTCCACGTTTGCCTAGTCATCCATCAGTCCACGTTTGACTTTGCCCAAGCACCTAAATTATGATGTGTCAAGTGGTTTTGTTTACCCCCGATCAAGGTAAAGAAGATCCAGAATCGCGTTAACCCTAATCGCAATATACCTGGGCGATGGAAACCTCCAAATCAAAGTGAACTGAAGATGAATGTTGATGCTTCTTGGATACCGGGCGAGTTTCTGTGCTCTATTGCTGGTGTCGTGAGGACTTCGTCGGGGCAAGTACTCGACGGCTTCGCCTGTACAGCTAGGGTTTCTTCATCTCGAGGCAAAAGTTGAAGCCATCTCACATGGACTTTTTTTATATAAAGGACTTACAGAAGCGGCACGTGGGAGACTTCCGAAGTCAATCACTTTGCTGGATATGCGAAAGTGATTGTTCCCCTGCTGTTGACCAGCTCTTGGGCTGGGCCGAAATTCACTGGAATTTAAAAGAGAAGATCCTCCGGTGCAGACATGAACTGGATCAAATCGAAGGGGTTATGTTTAGCTGCTGCACCCGAGAAGAAAATGGTGCCGCGGATTGGATAGCACGAAATTTTCGTTTAAAAAAGCTTCTGCTTAACTGGTGGATTATTCCTCCATTGCCTTTATGGAATATTTTATGCTCGGACATTAGTCCTTTTTCGCCTTGTAAGACTTTTATTAAGTGAGTATAGATCGTGACATCTTTCGTCCAAAAAAAAAAAAAAAGTGGTTTTGTTTACCCAATCATTTGGTCCCAACGTAATGGACCCCATGGATGGGCAAACCCCATTTTCCTGCACTAGCAATAGGCTATCAATAATTTGTACAATTACATGAGGACTTTGCCTAAGAACCTAAACTATGATGTCTCCCGTGGTCATTTGTTTAACAAATGCAGTGGATCCCATGTATTTGCAGCCCCACTTTCCTACACTAGGCTATCAATAATTCATACAAGACTATCCCGACACATTGTTTAGTCTTCTTTTTTGGCCACTTGGGGACCTAAATGTTCACCTTTGATTATAAAAAGTGCCTGAGTGCCCATCGCCTTTTGTATATCCTCAAGGAAGCAACCGAACACCCATCCAAACTTTATCTGACGCAAAAGCATAGAGAGCGAAAAATGAGTTCCGCTCAAAACCAAGTGAAACTCTGCCATGAAGAAGAAGAAGAAGACCCATGCCTCAGAGCCCTCCTGTACTCTAGTTCTCAAGTCTTCCCAAGGATCCTGCACGCCGCGGTCGAGCTCGACCTCTTCGGGATCATAGCCCGAGCAGGCCCCGGGGCCTACATGTCTCCCCCCGAGGTGGCCGCCAACCTCCCTGCCCGGACCCCCGAGTCGGCCGAGATCATCGACCGGGTCCTCCGTTGCCTCGCGAGCCACTCGCTCCTTGCCTGCAAGTCCGAGACACTCGACAGTGGGAGGACTGTGGAGAGGCGGTACGCGATATCACCGGCTGGGAAGTACTACGTCAGGAATGAGGATGGCAGCTCCGTCGGCTCGCTCTCTCTCTTTGCCTTCCACCGAGCTACCATTGACGTCTGGTGAGTGGAAATTCCTTCGTCCGTGAATACATGACCTATATATGATATGAAAGATATTTTACCTAGGACAGGCTCAAGATACACTGTCATCTTAACACCCAACAAGGGGAAATTAGATCGAGCGATGAAATTTGAATCAAACAAAACCTTATTTACCTCTTTTGGCAATTACAGGCTCCAATTCAAGGAAGCAATTTTGGGAGGAGGAGGCAACTTGTTCCAAAAGGTCCATGGCAAGACCATTTTCCAGTGCATGAAGGAGGACTCGTCCCTGAACAAGCACTTCAACGACGCGATGGCCGGCCTCTCCACAACGCAGACGAGGAAGATCCTTGAGGTCTACCACGGGTTTGACGGGATCATGACTCTAGTTGACGTCGGCGGCGGAAAAGGCGCAACACTTAACATGATTGTCTCAAAGTACCCCTCGATCAAGGGAATCAACTTCGATTTGGCCCAAGTCATCGAACATGCCCCTTCCTATCCCGGTATATTAATTATCACATGCTTCCCTGGCTTAGTTGCGCTTATTTGGGTTCCAATTATTTAGCATGAAATCATGTTTGCGAAAATTAGAGGCATTATTGTCCCCAAATTAGGCCTACAATTACTTTAGTAAAAATGGCGTGCAGGCGTGGAGCACATCGGAGGGGACATGTTCGTGAGTGTCCCGGAGGGCGACTCGATCATGATTAAGGCAAGCTTCGTGAATCCTTCTCATTAATTATACTACTCAAACGCGAGCCATGACCTAACTTTATATGACTCCGCAAATTGGGCAGAGCACTTGCCACAACTGGAGCGACGAGTCGTGCATAAAGTTACTGAAGAACTGTTACAAGGCATTGCCGGCGAACGGGAAGGTGATCGTGATGGACTTCATAATGCCAGACGAGCCGGAGGATACAATGGCGTCTCGATATGTGTCACTGCTCGACAACGCCATGTTGATCCAGCCAGGAGGGAAGGAGAGGACCGAGAAGCAGTTCGAGTACCTGTGCAGAGAAGCAGGATTCACAGGCTTTAAGGTCGCTGCCCGAGCTGTGTCTGCACTGGGAGTGATTGAATTCACCAAGTGATCGAATGAAACTCCATGATGCTTCTGATACGATGTTCTGCTTTCTTTTCTCGTTAGTCTCTGTCGGATTTGTACCTCTTTGTTCAGGACCAGGTGATCTTACCTTGTGTGCACGAAGCAAATAGGCATTGTGGAATTTAATGAATATGAAATGCCTTGGAAGGGATTTTTCTGCCATCAACATATTTCTCTTTTGGTTTAGCCTTAGCTCTCTTTATAGATAGAGTTAATACCATTAAAAACTCTAAATCAATACACTTGTAACAAATTTATCCCAAATTAATTTTTTAATCATCAAAAACTCTAACCGATATACTTATGAAAATTAACCCAAAACGATATACATATAACAAACAAAGAGTAAAACCTCGAATCAATACACCCGTCAATTGCCACATGTCATCCAACTCAACAATTTAATGTTAAACTTAACGAAAACTAAGGAGATGTAAATTATCACAAGTATAATAGTTTGGGATTTTTCATGATATTAATCATTTTTTTAAATAAGTAATAAGTTGAATTGATGGTATTTGTGAATTGAACACAAAAGATCTTAAATAAGTATATTATGGCCCAACAACTCATGCAACCATTAATGGCATGTGAATTATTAGACGTGTAAATATAGTAGGTACAAATGAAAATTCGATTTCTTTATTAGGACCGCAGCCTGCTCGAGTAAACAATTTTCATATCAAAGCTCAACTCAGCTATTTAGTCGAGCTACCTAGTTAAATTTGGGTTTAGAATCAAGTGGAGTTTGACCAATTTAATAATGAGATCAAGCAGCTTCCTAACAACTTGACTAGCTTCTATCCTCAAACATCATTTGCCTTAACCCTCCAAAAGTGTGCTGGGTGTTAAAAAAGGCTCGTCACCCATACGTTTTCATTTTATATCATCATCACGAGCCAGAAACTTCTTCTACATAAAATCATTAAATTGGAAGGTGCAGGTCCCAATTCCTTTCACAGTTTTTGGCGTGAAATTTGGACCTCCATATGCATGATCGCGATTGCAATGGAAATAAACCTATTCATCACATTAAGCTAAAGTCCAGGAACCACATTGGACAAATTAAAAATTCATGAACAATATTGCTCATTGAGTCACAATTCACATCTTCCACCCATCATTAATTGGCCTGAACAACAATGTAATCCAGTAATAAAAGCAACCGCTGAGAAAGCTTAACAAGATCTTATATAACGGTTCAGTTTTGCGGTTATCTTTTAGAAGAACACTCGGAGAAGTGCATCAAGAAGTTGATTCTCTGAGTGGCTGGGTCAGATTAGAGTCAATATCGCAACGGCATTGGTGCTGGAACTTCCATCAAACGCATGTTGCGCAGGGGATGTTCGTTGAACGCAGCACTCCGATCACTCTCAGTGCGCAAATACCTTAATTGGACCGTCGATAGCAACAGAGAACCACCGAAATAGGAGTCATTGCAGCTTGCTCAAATGTTACAGTTGGAAAAAGAACATCGATCATAATAAAGAAAAGCCTCATCATAAGTAGGATAACTCGGAAGCTTGCCTTCGTGGAGTTTCCGTTAAAGTCGGCGGCGGAGGTGAGACCACCAACGGGGTTGACCACCGACCCGGCGTTCGGTTGCGGCGGAGGTGACAGAGAGGAGCAAAGCTCAACGTCAAAGGCGGGAGTAGGAGTTGGACTCTTTCTAAATTTTTCTGCATGTTTTTCGGTAATAATAAGACGGGGATAAAGGCGGTGAATCCATGAACCTTTCAAAGTATTCGACGAGGTCCTAGAATTATCATTTTGTGCGATTGAGTATTTAAAGCATATGCTTTTTATTCGAATTAGTTCTTCCATTAAAATAAAATTAGAAATGCCGATGTTGATAGGCTTCCGAGTGACCACGTCAATATTGACCGAATAAATTTGTTTTGAGAAAATTACCAAAAAAAAATCACAAACATATTGCAATTATATCAATTCAATCTTAAAGCTCTTTATTTTTGCCAATTCAATTCATATGGCCAATTTTGGGTTGCTGACATCGACATGGAATGCTGTCCGGTCATTGTTAATATGAACAATTTTTAATAATATTTTATTTTTCAGATTATTTTTTTATTTTTTTTTTTTCCTCTTTCCTCTAGCTATTCATCAACGACGCTTGGCCTCACCTAGCAATGGTGAAGCCAAGTCTCGCCAATAGCTAGCGAGGTTGAGCCTTACCGATCCTCACCATTGGTTGGTGTCTGCCAGCGACAACCGGCTAGAGGAAAAAGGAAAAAAAAAATAAATTAAATTCAAGGAATAAAAATATTGTTAAAAATTGTCAACATTTGTGTTGGCACGGATGTGTCCACATCAATATCAACACTAAAATTGGTTGATAAACTAAATTGACGTAAATGCAAAAAGTTTAAGACTAAATTGATCACAATTAATCACAAAAAAAAAACACAATTGCAATATGTTTATAATTTTTTTAGTAATTCTTTTAATTTGTACTTACATGTGATTTTCAGGTGTTGATTAAATAAAAAAAAAACAACCTGAGAGAGAGAGAGAGAGAGAGAGAGAGAGAGAGAGAGAAGATGTGGAATGCAGCTGGAGGTGACGGCAACGAGAGCTGCCAAGCTATTGCTCTCCATCTTCGGCGTCACCCGACCCCGGCAAGGGCTAAATCTAGCGTAGATTGTGCAACCTCAGCTGCGGGACACAGGGTCGCACGACCCAATCGTCAATCGCCAAGGTGACAACCTCTAACATTGCCTTCTAACCAAAAAAAACTCTGCAGCATCGCCTCGCCGGGGCCTTGTGGCCACCGGTTACGCCTGAACAAGTGGTAATATTATGGGATATTTATATCAATATGTATTGACGTTATAGTAATCTATTTTTCTATCTAACGTTTACTTCGCTTGTCAATCCTTGTCCGAATATGAGTCCCATATTGTTTGAGATTTGTCTTGAATTCATGCTGGCATACGCATTATAAAACTTTTTCCTTCTTTGCATCATTTCACTCCATTTTCGGATTTTCTCTCTACGTTATTATTTTATTTTGCAATCAATGCAAATGCAACATAAATATGTATATATATGTAATGATATAATTTCTGAAATCAGTCTTTGTAAACATTTTGCAAGTCTGGCGTAATTTCGGTTGTGTGCTGCAACCGGCCTAGTTGAGGAAATGGTTGAGAGTTATTTTCGAAAAAAGCCAAAGCCAAATACAAGGGTGTCAATAAACCGAATATTGTCAAGCTAGTCAAACATGCATTTCTATAAATAAATAAAAAGAGAATATCAAGGGTCATATTCTTTGTCAATAGCGCAATTCAATCCTTGGTCAAAAAAAAAAATAAAATTAGGGAGTTCAACCTCGCATTCATTGCACCCCTTCTACACATAGGGATTAGGAACATTGCATTCCACTAGGGCTTGGATACATTTCATTAGGCCATTCATCCATAGGTTGAAAGTTTATATTTTCGACAAAACTGAGAAAATTTACCTTTGACCAAAAACACCGTCGTTTCATCACCCTGCATCATTCTCTTCATTCCATTGCTTCCGCACACCTAATTTAGGGACAC
The DNA here is from genome assembly GCA_014182585.1 of Eucalyptus coolabah. Lineage (NCBI taxonomy): Eukaryota > Viridiplantae > Streptophyta > Magnoliopsida > Myrtales > Myrtaceae > Eucalyptus > Eucalyptus coolabah. The sequence goes on from CM024624.1 coordinate 50,257,082, forward strand.
TAAAGTTTGGGCCAATAATGAATAATTCAACTGAGGAAGGCTCGAGGAGCTAGTCAACTCCCAAAATCTATGGTTGACTTTTACGACGGAGCCCATTTGGACTTTCCTGGCTCAAACCGGGCCCAATAAGCATGATTCCACGACATACTGGCCACCCAGGCCGAGTACAAGATTCAAGAAATACCCTGTTCGCGTTGTAGCATTCGATTCTCGTTCTCTCTCCCTTCGCCTATTGCCATTTGGTTTAGCTTTGTAGATGGGCTTTAAGTGTAATGCACGTGCTGAAAGTTAAAGCTATTTGGGGAAATGTAAATTATGTTTGGTTAAAATTTCTTTAGAAATGAACTTTGAATTAAACGTGTGTTCGGCAAAAAAAAAAAAAAAACTTTTACAATGGACTTTGAGTTGCCGTTTGGTGCCTACTTATGATAGAATAAAATTGGTTATAAAAGAAATATAAACCAAATAAATTTATTCTATAAGGGAAGTGGGATAAAGTGGATATAATATTTAATATCCATAATAAGAAAGTTATTTTTTTTTTTTCAAACAACAAACTTCTTAAATTAAAAAAATTAAAATTATATTTCAATATAATTTATGTTTGAATTTTAATATGAGAAATTCAAAATAACAAAAAAAACAATTTATTTTTATTTAATCTTATTTTTATTTATATATTTGAATTTAATTATATTTTATAATATAAATTCAATATATAAATTTAAATATATACTTATATTTATTTACATATTTTAGGCATTTTAATATTTTAGGTACATTAGTATAGTTTATTGTTTAATAAACTAATGATGAAAGAAGAAGAAAGAAATAAAAATATATATTAATTAAAAAGAAGAGGAAAATAAAATAAAAATAAAGTATAAGAGAATTTTTTGTTTATTTATATTAATATACCGTTTATATCAAATAATAATATAATATGAATATATTCGATTTTATTATTATAATCACTAAATAATTGATAAGATATAAATAAATCTTATCATATTTAATTTTATTTAACTAGAAATTCGAATGGTAGCATTAAGAATAAGTGGGTCCCACGAGTTCATAAGTGCGCACCACGTTTTTATTTTTTTTATTTCTTTTAACAAAAGTGCGCACCACGTTAGAAAAGGCCAAAAAAATTTAAAAAGACGAAAAAATTGCACGCCCATCGTCTTCCTCCCGAGGAAAAAGTACGAAGCTTCAAGAATGTCGAGCTGGAGAGCTTGAGAGGCTGCCATGGCCTCTCCACCTCGAAGCTTGGCTTGTCTGACCTTGACCTTCGAAACTCACAATCGCCATGACCGCTCTAGTTAGAAGATTGGCTTACTTAAGGGTCTAATTTAGTCCTTCAAAGCTAGCGGGCAGTCGCAAGTTGCCATGGCCAAGCTTCGAATTCGCAAGTGGTCCCCAGCCGCCATGGCCAAGCTTCGAAGCTCACCACTGCCATGATTGCTCTAGCTCAAATCTTGGCTTGAGGTATGACCTCGACCTTTGAAGCTCGCGAGTGTTCGCAGGCAGCCAAGGCCAATTTTTGAAGCAGCTTGAAGGTCGAGCTTTGAAGCTCACAGCCGCCACGGCCGCTCAAGCTCAAATCTTGGCTTGATCATCTGTCCTTCATCTTCAAAGAATGGTCGGGCAACCGCCAACGAGCACCATCGGAGGAGTTTGGCCAAGAGATTGAAGACGACGAACGCGGTGAATAGTACTTTGCAAAAGTATCGGTGCAATTTTTTTTTCTTATAGTTATTAATTTTAGGAGAATGTGGCGCCACATCAAAGCCACTTGCCCTTAAAAGTGTCACGTTTGATTCATATTAACTTTTTAAAGGTGATATTAGATGGAACGGCAACGAAGGGTTATTGTGTACAATATATATAATTTAAAATATGTTGTGATCCTTTCCCTTATTTTAAAGATATCTTTGTCCAATTGATATGAATGTCCAGAAGTTGACGACAATAGACGGGGAGGAGACTAAGACTAGCCTATGTTGCCAACCAGATAAACGGGGAGGAGACGGACACTAGCCCATGTTGCCAACCAAATTATTAAAGTGACAAGTTGTGAGAGTTAATGAAAATGATTAATATTACGAAAAAACTCAAACCGGTACACATGTACAAGTTTATTTCAATACCTAAGATAATTTTAACTTAGAGTAATTTTCTAAACATCAAAAATCTTAAAGTAATGCAGTTATTTCTATTAAATTATATGGTATACTTATGACAAATGGAATATAAAATCTCAAATTAGTACACCACTTAACTACCAAGTATCATCCAACTTAACAATTTAACAGTAAAATTTAATGAAGAATAAAAAAAAGATAAATTTATCACAAATATACTAGTTTAGTACTTTTGGTGTTTAGAAATTTAGTTCAGGGTAAAATCGCCCATTTACCAATTTCAAGCTTTTCGTTATATTAACCTTAATGAAAAATAAAGTATTTTAAGGATGAATTTTAATCCTCTAGCATGTCAGTTCCTTCAAAAAATACTCCTGAATTTTAATGTGCTTTTTAAGAGTATCTCATACGTCACATAATCATAAAATTTAACAAGATGATATATGCACAATGATCTACCTCACTTTGATATTCTACAATTAGAATATCTAAATAATAAGTACCACATTCATTCATCAACCTAAGCTTTTAAAAGAGTCGGTATTAGCCCTCAAAAATTTCATCTAATATCAAGGGAAAATGTCACAAATAGTCAATGGACTTCTACTTAATGTGCAATCTCGTCCCTGAACTTTCAATTTGCTCAATTTGATCCATGAACTATCGATAAATATTCGATCTAATCCTTCCGTTCAAACCTATAAGTGAGGATTGTTTTTCCTTTTTTTTTTCTTCTTCTTCTCTCTTCCCTCCGCCGGCCATGGCGGAGGAAAGCCAACGTCCGGCGAGGGTCGCCCTCACTTGGGCTAGCTAGGCCGCCCTCACCGGCGTCAAGCGAGGGTCGTCCTCTCCGACATCGAGCAAGGGCCGTCCTCGCCTGGATCGGGCGAGGACGGCCCTCACTCGACGCTGACAAAGGTGGCCCTAGCCAGCCCAAGCGAGGGCGACCCTCGCTGGACGCCAACTTCCCTCCGCCATGGTCGGGGAGGGAAGAGAGAAGAAGAAGAAAAAATGAAAAAAAAATCAAAATGTCCAATTCCATTAACTTTAACTAACGGAATGATGAAATTGGTTAATTTTCAAATAGTCAGGAACTAGATCAAACATTTATCGATAATTCAGAGACCAAATTGAGCAAATCGAAAATTTAGGAACGAGATTACACATTAAATAAAAATCCATGGATCTTTTATGACATTTTTCCTAATATCAAAGTTAGGAGGTCTATGCACCTCATCCATCTTTGCCTTGTCATCCACCGGTCCACGTTTGACTTTGCCGAAGCACCTAAACTATGATGTATCACGTGGTTTTGTAATGTAATGGACCCCATTTATGGGCGGATCCCATTTTCCTGCACTAACACTAGGCTATCAATAATATATACAACTACGTGAGGACTGTGCCAAAGAACCAAAGCTATGATGCCCCCGTGGTGATTTGTTTAGCAGATGCAGTGGATCCCATGTACTTGTAAGCCCATTTTCCTACAGCTGGCTATCAATAGGTCGTACCAGACAATCCCGACACATTGTTTAGTCTTCTTTTTTGGCCACTTGGGGACCTAAATGTTCGCCTTTGATTATAAAAAGTGCCCATCACCTTATGTATATCCTCAAGGAAGCAACCGAGCACCCATCCAAACTTTGCCTGACGCCAAAGCATAGAGAGCTAAAAATGAGTTCCGCTCAAAGCCAAGTGAAACCCTGCCTTGAAGAAGAAGAAGAAGACCCATGCCTCAAAGCCCTCCTGTACTCTAGCTCTCAAGTCTTCCCAAGGATCCTGCATGCCGCGGTCGAGCTCGACCTCTTCGGGATCATAGCCCGAGCGGGCCCCGGGGCCTACATGTCGCCCCCTGAGGTGGCTGCCCACCTCCCTGCCCAGACCCCGAGTCGGCCGAGATCATTGATCGGGTCCTCCGTTGCCTAGCAAGCCACTCGCTCCTTGCGTGCAAGTCCGAGACACTCAACGGCGGGAGGACTGTGGAGAGGCAATACACGATATCACCGGCCGGGAAGTACTACATCAGGGATGAGGATGGCAGCTCCGTCGGCTCGCTCTCTCTCTTCGCCTTCCACCAAGCTACCATTGACGTCTGGTGAGTGGAAATTCCTTCGTCTGTGAATACATGACCTATATATGATATGAAACATATTATATGGGACAGGCTCAAGATACACTGTCATCTTAACACCCAACAAGAGGAAATTAGATCGAGCGATGAAATTTGAATCAAACAAAACCTTATTTACCTTTTTTGCAATTACAGGCTCCAATTCAAGGAAGCAATTTTGGGAGGAGGAGGCAACTTGTTCCAAAAGGTCCATGGCAAGACCATTTTCCAGTGCATGAAGGAGGACTCGTCCCTGAACAAGCACTTCAACGACGCGATGGCCGGCCTCTCCACGACGCAGACGAGGAAGATCCTCGAGGTCTACCACGGGTTTGACGGGATCATGACTCTAGTTGATGTTGGCGGCGGAAAAGGTGCAACACTTAACATGATTGTCTCAAAGTACCCCTCGATCAAGGGCATCAACTTCGATTTGGCCCAAGTCATCGAACATGCCCCTTCCTATCCCGGTACATTAATTATCACATGCTTTCCTGGCTTAGTTGCGCTCATTTAGGTTCCAATTATTTAGCACAAAATCATGTTTGCCAAAAATTAGAGGCATTATTGTTCCCAAATTAGGCCTACAATTACATTAGTAAAAATGGCGCGCAGGCGTGGAGCACATCGGAGGGACATGTTCGTGAATGTCCCGGAGGGCGACGCGATCATGATTAAGGCAAGCTTCATGAATCCTTCTCATTAATTATACTACTCGAACGCGAGCCATGTCCTAATGACTCCGCAAATTGGGCAGGGCACGTGCCACAATTGGAGCGACGAGTCGTGCATAAAGTTACTGAAGAACTGTTACAAGGCGTTGCCGGCGAACGGGAAGGTGATCGTGATGGACTTCATAATGCCAGACGAGCCGGAGGATACAATGGCGTCTCGATACGTGTCACTGCTCGACAACGCCATGTTGATCCAGCCAGGAGGGAAGGAGAGGACCGAGAAGCAGTTCGAGTACCTGTGCAGAGAAGCAGGATTCACAGGCTTTAAGGTCGCTGCCCGAGCTGTGTCTGCACTGGGAGTGATTGAATTCACCAAGTCATCGAATGAAACTCCATGATGCTTCTGATACGATGTCCTTCTTTCTTTTCTTGTTAGTCTCTGTCGGATTTGTACCTCTTTGTCCAGGACCAGGTGATCTTACCTTGTGTGCACGAAGCAAATAGGCATTGTGGAATTTAATGAATATGAAATGCTTTGGAAGGGATTTTTCTGCCATCAAGATTTTTCTCTTTTGGTTTAGCCTTAGCTCTCTTTATAGATAGGGTTAATACCATTAAAAACTCTAAATTAATACACTTATAATAAATTTATCCCAAATTAATTTTTTAATCACCAAAAACTCTAACCGATATACTTATGAAAAATTAACCCAAAACGATATACATATAACAAACGAAGAATAAAACCTCGAATTAATACACCCGTCAATTGTCACGTGTCATCCAACTTAATAATTTAATCGTAAACTTAACAAAAACTAAGGGGATGTAAATTATCACAAGTATAATAGTTTGGGATTTTTCGTGATATTAATCATTTTTTTAAATAAGTAATAAGATGAATTGAAACAGTGTTTGTGAATTGAACACAAAAGATCTTAAATAAGTATATTATGGCCGAACAACTCATGCAGCCATTGATGGCATGTGAATTATTAGACTTGTAAATATGGCAGGTACAAATGAAAATTCGATTTCTTTATTAGGACCGCAGCCTGCTCGAGTAAACAATTTTCATATCAAAGCTCAACTCAGCTATTTAGTCGAGCTACCTAGTTAAATTTGGCTTTAGAATCAAGTGAAGTTTGACCAATTTACCAGTGAGATCAAGCAGCTTCCTAGCAACTTGACTCACTTCCATCCTCAAGCATCATTTGCCTTAACCCTCCAAAAGTGTGTGGGGTGTTAAAAAAGACTCGATGCATACTTTTTTATTGTATATCATCATCACAAGCCAGAAACTTCTTCTACATAACTCATTAAATTGGAAGGTGCAGGCCCCAGTTCCTTTCACAGTTTTCGGCATGAAATTCGGACCTCCATATGCATGATCGCGATTGCAATGGAAATAAACCTATTCATCACATTAAGCTGAAGTCCAGGATTCACATTGGACAAATTAAAAATTCATGGATAATATTGCACATTGAGTCACAATTCACATCTTCCACCCATCATTAAATGGCCTGAATAACAATCCAATCCATTAATAAAAGCAACTGCCGAGAAAGCTTAACAAGATCTTATATAACGGTTCAGTTTTGCGGTTATCTTTCATAAGAACACTCGGAGAAGTGCGTCAAGAAGTTGATTCTCTGAGCGGTTGGATCAGACTACAGTCAATATCACAACGCCATTTGTGCTGAAACAACCATCAAACGCATGGTGTGCAAGGGATGTTCGTTGAACGCAGCACTCTGATCACTCTCAGTGTGCAAATACCATAACTGGACCGTCTATAGCAACAGAGAACCACCGAAATAGTAGTCATTGCAGCTTGCTCAAATGTTACAGTTGGAAAAAGAACGCCGATCATGATAAAGAAAAGCCTCATCATAAGTAGGATAATTCAGAAGCTTGCCTTCGTGGAGTTTCCATCAAAGTCGGCAGCGGAGGTGAGACCACCGAGGGGCTGACCACCGACGGGGCATTCGGTTGCGGCGGAGGTGACAAAGAGGAGTTGTACAAAGCTCAACTTTTTTCAGGGGGGGATAAAGGCAGTGAATCCCTAAATCTTTCAAAGTATACGACGAGGTCCTTGAATTATCATTTTGTGCGATTGAGTATTCAAAGCATATGCTTTTTATTCGAATTAGTTCTTCCATTAAAATAAAATTAGAAATGCCAACATTGATAGGCTTCCGAGTGACCACGTCAATAATGACTGAATAAATTTGTTTTGAAAAATTACCAAAAAAAAAAATCACAAACATATTGCAATTATATCAATTAAGTTCTAAACCCTTTATTTTTACCAATTCAATCCATATGGCCAATTTTGGGTTGCTGAAATGGATGTCGTCCGCCATCGTTAATATGAACAATTTTTAATAATATTTTATTTTTTCAGATTTTTTATTTATTTTTATTTTTTTTTTTTTTTTCCCTCTTTCCTCCAACTAGTCGTCAACGATGCTCGACCTCACCCGGCAATGGTGAAGCCAAGCCTCGCCCGGCAATGGTGAAGCCAAGCCTCGCCAATAGCTAGTAAGGTTGAGCCTTACTGGTCCTCACCATTGGCCGCTTGCCAGCGACAACCGGCTAGAGGAAGGAGGAAAAAAAGAAAAGAAAAAATAAATTTAAATTCAAAGAACTAAAATATTATTGAAAAATTGTCAACATTAGCATTGGCACGGTGGTGTCCACATCGAATTGGCCACCTAAAATTAGTTGGATAAACTAAATTGACACAAACGCAAAAATTAAGACCGAATTGACACAATTAATCGACAAAAAAAGAATAACACAATTGCAATATGTATATAATTTTTTTAGTAACTCTTTCAATTTGTACCATTTTCAGGTGTTGATTGAATAAAAAACAATCTAAGAGAGAGAGAGAGAGAAGATGTGGAATGCAGCTGGAGGTGATGGCAACGAGAGCTGCCAAGCTATTGCTCTCCATCTTCGGCGTCGCTCGACCCCGGCAAGGGCTAAACCTAGCCTAGATTGTGCAACCTTAGCTGCGGGACACAGGGTCGCCCGACCCAATCGTCAATCGTCAAGGTGACAACCTCTAACATTGCCTTCTAACCAAAAAAAACTCTGCAGCATCGCCTCGCCGGGGCCTTGTGGCCACCGGTTACGCCTGAACAAGTGGTAATATTATGGGATATCTATATTAATATGTATTGACGTTATAGTAATATATTTTCTATCTAACGTTTACTTCGCTTGTCAATTCTTGTCCGAATATGAGTCCCATATTGTTTGAGATTTGTCTTGAATTCATGCTGGCATACGCATTATAAAACTTTTTCCTTTTTTGCATCATTTCACTCCATTTTCAGAATTTTCTCTCTAGGTTATTATTTTATTTTGCAATCAATGCAAATGCAACATAAATATGTATATATATGTAATGATATAATTTCTGAAATCAGTCTTTGTAAACATTTTGCAAGTCTGGCATAATTTCGGTTGTGTGCTGCAACCGGCCTAATTGAGGAAATGGTTGAGAGTTATTTTCGAAAAAAGCCAAAGCCAAATACAAGGGTGTCAATAAACCGAATACTGTCAAGCTAGTCAAACATGCATTTCTATAAATAAATAAAAAGAGAATATCAAGGGTCATATTCTTCGTCAATAGCGCAATTCAATCCTTGGTCAAAAAAAAATAGGGAATTCAACCTCGCATTCATTGCACCCCTTCTACACATAGGGATTAGGAACATTGCATTCCACTAGGGCTTGGAATACATTTCATTAGGCCATTCATCCATAGGTTGAAAGTTTATATTTTCGACAAAACTGAGAAAATTTACCTTTGACCAAAAACACCGTCGATTCATCACCCTGCATCATTCTCTTCATTCCATTGCTTCCGCACACCTAATTTAGGGACACTAAAGTTTGGGCCAATAATGAATAATTCAACTGAGGAAGGCTCGAGGAGCTAGTCAACTCCCAAAATCTATGGTTGACTTTTACGACGGAGCCCATTTGGACTTTCCTGGCCCAAACCGGGCCCAATAAGCATGATTCCACGACATGCTAGCCACCCAGGCCGAGTACAAGATTCAAGAAATACCCTTGTCACGGGTCGATCAATTTCGGTCGATCAAACACCGTGCGGCCTTAGGATCGGTGATCCCAAGTCAGCCTTACACACACGCCGCTCGAACACAAGAACCGAATGGGCAAAGAGAGTGTATATTGCTTGTGAACGAACCGATTACAAGGTGGGAGAGGGATCCCTATTTATACATGAGCGGGTCGATCTCGACCGTGGATCGTCCTCCGATCCAACGGTCCATTTTGAATCCGTATCATCATTACAAGCTATACAACAGGCTACTCGAAGGCTACTCGATGGTCTGTACACGACAGGCCCTTGGGAAGCCCATGGGTCGCGCGCATCGTCTTGGGCGGACCATGGGCGGGTGTCGGGCAAGATCGGGGTTGCAGGTCCGTTCGACACGCGAACAGCTGAACCGTCCACGGCTGCTCGAACACCGCTCGGGGTCGCTCATGGGCTGCGCATGGGCCTTCCGCTCGTTCTCGCTCATGGGTCGTCCGTGGGCTGTTTTCGGGCAGCCCCTTGTACGTGACACGGCCCCTCACGGACGATCTTGGATCATGCTTCGTGGGCCGTGTCACTAGCGTGCTAGCATTCGATTCTCGTTCTCTCTCCCTCCGCCTATTGCCGTTTGGTTTAGCTTTGTAAATGGGCTTTTAAGTGTAATGCATATGCTGAAAGTCAAAGCTATTTGGCAAAATGTAAATTATGTTTGGTTAAAATTTCTTTAGATATGGACTTTGAGTTAAACGTGTGTTTGGCAAAAAAAAAAAAAAAAACTTTTACAATGGGCTTTGTTGGTCCAGCCAAGGGTTTGGTCCTTTTTTATTTTTTTTTTTAAAAAAACTGATGAATGACGAAATTGGAATTTTGAAAATTGGTCAGGGTAGTTTTGGAAAAAAAAAATGAGTTTCAGCATTTGATCAAATGTTGAAAGCCAAAACCTAATCCTTATTAGTATTAGATTTTCAGCCTTCCCAATACTGACTTTAAAGTAAAAACTCCCAGTTAGTGTTATTGCCCTTGAGGCCTCATTCCTCCAGTCCGATCGTCAGGCACAACCAGCAGCTGCTCTTCTTCAAGGTACCAACTCGTGTTCAGTTTCTCATGAGGTAGAGACCTAGACCCTTCGCCTCCGCCAGAGTGAAAATCGATCGCCTTCGGAGCTGTTTCGATGACCTCATATTAATTGTATTGCCTTTGTTTCGGTCAGGCTGTGATTCTCTCACATATCTTAAAGTCTTTCTTCGAGCATACTCGTGCTGCGACGCACGACAAACAACAAACAATGACCCTAAAGCATCGAACCAAGGAGGTTTGGACTAGGGCCAGAGTTAGCGCGAGCCAGACTGCAGTAGAAGGTATTTCATGTACTTACAGGGGGAGAGTGATGGCTTGTATCGTTGGATTCAGATTAAGACAGAAAATCTAGGATTGTTTCAACGCCTTGAACCATGTCCTATCCTGCATCTGTGAAGTTATAGCTAAATATTTAGCAATAGAACTTCAATCGTCTTAGATTATAGAACTTTAATTTGAATCTTCTAATATACTAAATGTCAACCTTCAATGCACTGAGGTCCAAATGGCCCAAATGTTTCGAGATGCTGAAAGCTCGCCGGATTCTGATCTAAGTGCACCAATTGCAAAAATCGTAAACGAATTGCAAATTTTATGAATGTACAGAGCAATTATAATCACAGTTTCGTAAAAACTGATCGGGAGGAAATCACCACATTCATGTCGTAGCGCCAAATGTTCATGGTCCATGAATGGATGTCGCTTGTGATCTAGCCAAACAGCAAGATTGCTGAACTAGTAAAAGCTCTCTCCCTCTCTCTCTCTCTCTCTCTTTGAAGACCAAAAGAGAGTACTTAACCCACTAAGAATCTTTACAAATTATATATACAGATGTGAGAATCGGTGAGTGCAGATTATTTGTAGAACTTCTAATGAACCACCTACTCTGGTCTGAACTTCACCCATCAGCCGACAATAAATCAGGCTGGCTCTTCTGACATGATTTGGCAGGACCAACCAACAACCTACAAATTGTCCCTCACATCAGGATTAAAAAGTAAGGAGACATCCAGAAGGAGAGCAAGCGTGGACAAATGGGTTTTGGTTCCGACGGTCTTCAATCACCTTAGGTGAGAATCATATGTTTCGAAGAGATTATCAGGAACGACCATAGGCAACTTATCTATGTACAAGAAGAGCCTCCGAAGATTCTCCCTGGTCACGGTGAACATGTCGACTATGTCCCTGCTGTCCATGAATATCCAAAGGTCGCCCGAGTTTACTCTCTTGAGGTTGTTCCGACAGAACGGGCAGGACTGCGATCTCGTCCGCCTGTAATGTCACAATGAGGCCACATTAGAGAATTTTCGCACAAACCCTGCAGTTAATGAATAGTCCAGCAAAACCAGAACGGCAACACTATCCTTCTTAAATGACGTGGCCAAATGAATCGTATAACTGGACAACCTAAATAGACAATGGACTGTAGTGAAAAATCAAACAAGATTAGAGAACCGAGAAGTACTGTATGACAACTTATATGGACCCCCTTGTTGATTGTCGGCAGATAGCGAATAATTCATCAGAGGTTCCATTTTAACCATCCAACAAATGCAAAAACTCTATGACAAGTAGCAATTGTAATAATAAATAAACGTCCATGACCCAATGAGGGTGAAAAAAACAAACTAATTTTAGAGTAGCTTACACCGGTAAGGAGATTTTAGACCCCAAAAAAAAAACACAGAGAGAGAGAACCTGTAAGTAGATTTCAAAATGCTTTAACAAGAACTAGTGACTTCATTAAGGTTATTCAACTCCAATAGGGAATTAGCAAATTTGAACTCCCATCAACTATCAGAGATTGCCAGCAATATCTTTGAATACTTTAATCTGACTTTATTGCTGAAAGAAGATTTATGTGTATGCAATTGGAAGAATGAAAAGTGAACTACCAAATTCATGAATAATGCATTATAGAGGTGGTTATGGAGGGTGATGGCGCAATTGGTATTTATTGAAAAGGAAAAACCATTTCAGACAAAAGCTTGCTCAAATCAAATGCAATTTCGCATAACTTTTACACATCCCTCGTCACTTATTAGTCTCATCATTCTTAATTTCGCAACTGTAAGTCCAGGCATTAAGTGTCCACAAAAGACAAATTGATAAATATAAATTCACACAAAGTGCAAGAGACAACAAAACCATTGTTCTCTCCACTTTTTTTTCCAGCAAGCAGAAATCCAAGCTTATCATATGTCCCAACCTCCACCCACACAAAAATTCAAACACGAAAGATCATCAACTAGGCTACATTGAAATGCTCACAATACTCTCATAGGATGCAGCTCCCTTTGCACATGATTTATTGATCCATGCTAGTATGTATCCATGGGTGCACACAACTAACAACTCCCCAAAGTCCCTGCTAATGGTATATGCAAGAATCTGACCCGTTCTTACCTCATAGGATCGATAGCTGGGTTGGAGAAACAAGAAATAGTTAAAAGGGGTCCCCCACTAAGTCCTCAATATCTGCTAAGTTTCTGGGAAGCTTGATTAGTACTAAGGAAGGCCAACATTGCCCCACTCTAAGACTGCCTGCCATTTTCAAACAACTATTGATCTTTAAAACCAACTGCTCTCTGAATAAAGAAAGTCACCAGATTGCCAATTCTCTAAAGCACCCTGTCCACTTCGTCAACCAGCTTTCCCACATTTCCTAGCATGCAAAGCTGCAAATCCTAGTGGACATACATCAAACTTCTAAAATTTCCGATCACACATATGCACTGAAAAGGACACAAGACAGATAGAGCATGTTATACAACTGGACGCGGAAGTGATTTAGTACCTGAAAAACACTGCTTATAACAAGCTATAGTTTATTTAGTCCGACCATGTACACCAGCAATCAACTGGTCTTTCACTAGAAGGTTCTAATATCTCTAATCAGGTACGTACTTCCTCCAATGTGCAGTCACAATCCTCAAAGGGTTGAGTTATTCTACCTTTGGTAAACCAATTACCTACGGTCAAGTATATGCAAGGCAGATGAACCATGCAAGAGTAATTTTCTACATAGACGTAATGCTGAGCACGATTTGGTTTGGGAATATTGCAAACCAATCAGAATCAAGCAGGGGTCCAGAACCAAACCGGACTTACAAAAATGCCTCCAGGAACAGAACCAAACTGATAAATCAGATCAATTAAGTATAATGGTTTGAACATGTTTTTCTTAACCTGGCAAACACACAAGCGACACATACATACACCAACAGGGACACACTTTCCCAAGACCCCATGCAGGCAGGCCCACGTGCATCAACACGCGAGAGAGAGAGAGAGAGAGAGAGAGAGAGTACCACTCCCGATAACATTTGAGGCACATGACGTGGCTGCAGTTTGGCAGCACAATCTTACTATTCATTTCCATGCATATTCCACATTCATCTTCCTTTTCAAATTCTATATCTGCAAACAGCCTATGTTCCTCCTCTTCTCTCCTTTTGTACCTCTCCATGCACGTAGTCTTCTGCCTTCTATCTTCAGTATCGGTCACACCTCTTTCAAGCTGCAGTAATGATGGATATATTACCGCTGACAACAACAGGAACAGAGCATTGTCAAAAATAACTAATTTAAATGGATCGACAACTTGACTTTGAATGAAGGCAGTCAGAATTTGCTTACCATAGAACTCTCTGACGCTAGCTTTTCTTTCATGGGTTGACATGGTTGTCGTGCCATCAACATAGACCTAGAGAACAAGAGGACTTCCAGGTTTCAGCAATTACCCTATCACCTATCACAAATATGACTTGATAAAAGTAAATGACAGTAGAACAGAGAACTTTCCCTTCCATTTTTACCTTGTAAATCAGAATTCTTAGCAACCCAAGGGCACCAGCTAAGTGACAATCTGCCCACTGCACTAGAAAAAGAAAGAAATGTGCAGCTGGACTGTACGACAATCTCATTTGGAGAGAAGCGCCATCATAATCCCTTGGAAAATCAGATGCTCTGTACCGCATGCGATACAAACATTCAACCAAATGTATACAAAACTGATCTAACACTACGAAACAAGGAAACTTCTTGAGTTCATACACCAAGTGAAAAACTCTATAGAAGAAATTGGAGTACAAAGAAGCTCGTGCAAGTATTGACATATCGTGCCTTCTGTTTGCCAATTCACCTTACTTGAGAAAGAGACAAAAAGCAAAACGTACAAAAGAACTCATTACATACTCGCAAACTACTTTAGTGAGTTCTTGAAGGGCACCGAGGTGGAACAAGGCTCCCCCTCCATTGTCAATGCAGCCTTACCCTAGCATTGCAGCAAGTCTAGCTAAAGAAATGGAGAACATTGACATGACGTCTGAAATTGAAAACTTTCAAAAACCTTAAGCCCCCAGAATTTCAGATGCTGCCCAAGGAACTTACCAAGCATTAATCCATCAGACACCGCATAATGCAAATTACCAAGAACAATACTATTTAAAAGAGTAGGTAAAACTCATAACCCCTCTAAACTATTCAAAACAAAAAGGAAAATCTTCATTCTGCTCAAATCATATAATGGCACAAATCAAGCACCATAATGCAAAAGCGAGACATAAAGGGTGAGAAAAGTCTTTGGCCATGTCATCGGATATATAAACCAAGTATCGGCATCCTCCTATGCAGATGAACAATAAACTAAATGCAGGAACCTTAGAGGGCAGAACCGTTGTTCAAAGAAAGAAACGCAATCTGAGAAAACAAAACAGTTCAATCAACTAAACAAGAGAACTAAAGACACTGAAGAATCAGAAGGGAACCACCTCGAGCTCTAATTGACAAGTAATTAGAAGCTGAGACAAACAACCCAGAAAAGGTGAGGTCAACATTCGAGGTCAATGAAGCCAATTCAACCATCTGAGATTAATTCCTGAAGAGACGAGGTAATCCCAGAAATGCAGCACTGACCATCAAACACCAAAAAAAAAAAAAAAAAAGAGAGAGAGAGAGAGAGCACTAAAAACTGCAGAAATTCGCAAAATTCATTAGAAATACAAGAGAATTGCTAGCAAGAACTTACAGGGTATTCGCATGCTGAATGTCTGCCTCGAGCACCTTCAGAGAGTCCTTGAACGACTTCTTCATCGAGCCCGTGTACATCTCCAAATACCCTCTCTCTCTCTCTCTCTCTCTCTCTCTCTCTCTCTCACACACACACAGACAAGCAATTCTCAAAACAACAAACACCCTTTTAACAAATGAGGAATCTTGAAACGACCATCGCCAAAACCAGGTGATTTCTGGAACCCGGGAACGCGCTCTTCTTTCTCTGTACTTTCTCGGTTAGACAGAGAAAATATGGCCCTTCTCTCTCTCTCCTCTCTCTCTCTCTCTCTCGGAATTCAAAACCAACAAAGACCCTTTTAATAAATGAGGAATCTTGAAACGACCATCGCCAGAAACCAGGTGATTTCTGGAACCCCGGGCAGGCGCTCTGCTTGCTTCCTGTGGACTCTTCTGGGTTCGTGAGAGAGAGAGAGAGAGAGAGAGAGAAGAAAAGATGGCGGCCGTTGAATGGAAGTGTCAGGTCTTCGTGTTGCTTCTATTTGGTTCCGGGGAGCGTGCGCAGCAAGTGCAGAGCGAGAGCGACACGTAGCCGTATGCAACGAGCTGCAGCTGCCGCCGTGTTGCGCGCTGCTATCCTTACCAAACCGAACCGAAGGAGAAAAAAGAAACCGATAAAAGAAATCAGAAACTCTCGAAATGTCAAACCCAGCAGAGATATTATATATATATATATATATATATATATGAGAAAATGACACAAACAGTTGTTAAAGTTTTAATATGCAATTTAATCTGTTTACTGATGATAATTTAGCTTAATATATTTGTGGTCTTTAAATTTTTAATTTATTCGATATAATCCATCAATTAGTATAATCTTAAATAGTGTGAAAACGTTCGATATAACCCATTTCCATTAGTTCAAGACTAAAGTTTACATTGAACATTTCCATACATTTCAAGAACTATATTGTAACCATCTATGTATCAAATCCTTCTAATACGAAAGATTCAAATCTCTACCTTTTTGAACAAGACGTTAAATTTCAAGAGCGGCTTTCAACTCCCACGTCCCAGCACACGTCAACTAACAACAAAAAAAAAAATGACTATATTGTACATATATCAAAAGTTGAAGGATTAAACTAAACAAATCAAAATTTTAAGAATCACATTATACATTAGATTAAAATTTAATAATTATATTAAATAAATTAAAAATTCATGGATCAAATTGTATATCAAATCAAAGATTTATATACTATTTGTGTCGCTATCCCAATAAATATGGCAAATAGAATAAAGTGAAGAGAGGACATTGGAGGTTGGAGAGAGAGAGAGAGAGAGAGAGGGAGGAGGAGGAACCCCGTGACGCTGTTATCCACGCTTTTTCCTCCATTGTTTTCATCTACCTGCCATCTTTTTTCTATCTCATCTCTCTGATGTGTCCATGATTTTTATTCTTTGTTAAATCTTTGGTGTGGCTTTCCCTTGACGCACCAACTCGATGATCGTTACCATTTAACTCTTTTTTTCTTTATAGTAGCGGGAGGTCAGCATCAGCAAAGTACGACGTTTGGAGGGTGCGCGAGGTTTGGAGATGTGTTTCACGCAGAATTTGATTTGTGTCGTGTTCCTTCGTGGTCCATGACATGTCGGCACAGTACTTAGATAGGTATCGCTCACACAAATGTCCAAATCGCTATCACGTGGTATACAAACTTATTGTTGGTAGAGTTCTTGAAGGAAAGATATCGGGAGCTGATTGAACGGCTTTTAATCATCATCTCTACTAGCATATGAGGGAGTAGATGTGTTTTGAGTTTTTAACTAGAAGCATGGTGCCCGTACAGGCTTTTTCGTGTTCAGTATTAACCGGGCATGCTCGTGATTGTGTTATAACCAATTTGATCTAACCAATTTGATCTAACCAATTAGATGAATTACTCCTAAAGGCTTACATTCGAATGACACTAGTTGATGAGAGTTACTTCGGAAACAAAAAAACGAAAGTCAAATTCATTTGGACTATTTTCTCAATTCCAATAAAATGCAACTGGATCTGATATGAGTTGTCAATCAGAACATATATGGGTAGAACTTATAGTGGAGTCTCGAAAAATAAGTAATTTCTGCTGGGCCTTTAAGCTGTATTATGCTGTAATTTGTGTTCACATGTGCTTTAATATATGTTTTTATTAATATTTATTGATTTTCTCGAATCAGTGTAAGTCGTTATAGTCACGAAAGAATACCAATTATTGAGTGGGGCCCATTTTCAGACCCGTAATTGCTGGGCAAAAATTATATCTGGTAAGCTCTTGTTTGTTTTCTTTTGGACAAAGTTGTTCCTAACAAGCTTCTTACATGGTGATGTGACATTAGATTAGCAAAATGAGAAGTAGCTAATGGAAGAGAAAAGTTAGTCAAATGCTCTGTCTTTAGGATTCCTTATTTACAGGCTTTTCCTCATTTTTTAATTTGAAATTCAAGAAAAGAGCTTTAGTAAAGGTACTTAAGGAGATGAAAAGAAAAATATAAATAATAAAATCATCTTCTCATCTTATAATGAAATCAAAATGACATTATAACATTAAATAAGAAAAGAGATCAAGAGCCTAAAACGTTTGTAAGACGTCACCGCTTATAAAATCTGACAGTTTGAATTATAGGAAACTCTTTCATACACCGATGATATATGAACTCATCCATAAGCGGGCCTACTCAACCACAATTTCTAAATTCATTTTGCTATAAATGAAATGTCCGTCGAATTACTTACCTCCTTTTTTCCAATTTCCAAAATGAACGTTTTCCTACGAAAACCAATAATACTGCAATGGTGGAAATCCAATACATCATTCATATCCCTTCTACATCTACGCCAAAGTCAAACTTCCAAATTACATCACGATTAGGCCGGTCTGCCACTTCCTTCGGTCAAAAATCGACAATGAGCAGCCACTAAGAAAGAAGATTCAAAGACGGTCCAATGAAAAATTGTCATGCCACTTGATTAGGCAAAGACCAAACCAATTAAGATTAAATATGGGAGGAAGATTCTGTCTAGAGAAATTCATTGTGCCTTTTGCTATAAGCAAAAAATAATAATAATTAGTTTTTTATGCAAATTTTGTAAATAATTTACGAGAGAAACCGTCGCTCACAAAAAGAACTTAAAAATTCTTGATAAAGCGGATCTGCTTGCGGATGAGTTCGTATATCGTCTGTGAATGGAAGATTTTCCTTTGGATTATTTCAACAAGGAAACAAATTGAAGGTCCGAAAGGATAAGTGCACTATATTCATATGACCGATCTTACTTTAGAGAAATAATATATTGCAGCCATCAAAAGATACCATGATAATATGATGTCATATATGGATTGATAGATTTATAGTGAATTGGGTACGTCACCATTATCAAGATAAAAATGATTGATATTACAGATTTTGTGTGGTTGACTAATGTACACTTGTTCGATCAAAATAAAAATGGAAAAGGCATTGAATAAATTAGCTATTTTTTAGACAGATGATTTAATTTCTCTAACAATAAAATGATTGGACTTTCTTTATGTGTCCATCCAATGCATCAGGTGCATTGCATGGTTTGGCATTGTAGTAGTTTACTATAATTTAAACCCATCAAAAGATAGTAAACTCCCATGATGCCACGGTTCGTGATGACCAGAGGCGAAGTCAGCAAGTGCAACTCTTCATTATTCTCTGGGCAAAGTTGATTTGTTGACTTAGGTGGCTGTTTTCATTGGATATACAAGTGCTATTTGGCCTCTTCAAATTCAATAATCGTTTTACAGAAAATAAATTATTTAAAAAAATTAAATAATATTTGATATAACTAATCAACGAAATTTTTTTTTATTATCAACAACTATTTATATTTAAATATATTCATGGGTAATAAAAATATATTTCGTTCATTAATTTTTATAAGCAATACATACAATCATTTTGAGGATGATATTTTATAAATCACTCATTTTTTATGAAATAAACAGTGACCATATACTTGTTGAATTAATGCCAACTATAGTTCCTCTTAACACAGACAATTGAAAGCTCAACTAAGTGAAATTTTGATATTTTTAGGTACCTCAAACTTTTTTTCGTCTCACCAATTGTCAAAACTAGTATCAATGATTCAAAAATATCTTCCCTTAAATTTTTGTCCATCACATCCGAAAAAAAATCCAACATCACGTCGTTCATGCATGCTACCGTACCAAATTTTTAACAATCATTATGAGCGGAACTGTGATGTAAAGTACTTTTAAGTCACCAGATAAGTTTAGGGGTGTTTGTGAGACAAAAAAAAAAAAAAAAAAAAAAGTTTGGTATATTGGTGACCTGCAGAAAAAAAAAAAGTTTTTTAGTGAGATATTCCATATATCATATGTCAAATACTAAGGTCCTAAAGACTTCATTTCAGTGGAAGAAGCATGTGACTGCCTTGTGTATGTTACCAAGAAGACATCTAATTGACCAGCACAAAAAAATGATGGGTAGACCCCATAGAGAAATTGAGATAAATTTAGATATAAAACGAGGACAGAGATATCTTCTTCGATCCACATAAATGAAGGATGAATGAGAAGAAAGAGATCTTCAGTGGGTCTCACAGAAATTAATAGAGAATAATATTGGTTAGGGCTGATGGAGAAATGTCGACAGGTGTTATCCACCTCAATAGAGTATTATATTGTTTCCATCTAACTTATCATTCAACCCAACTCCCAAAACGATATATGTACGCGAAAAAATAATAATAGAAATATAGGTTAATGTCTCTCTCATTGTGTTATATCATTTATCAAAGACCTAACACCTTTCTCACTATAAATATTTTTGAAAAATTAAACACATTAATATATGTATGTATATATTATAAAGACTCCGATAGGTCAGTAGTAACAAATTTGAGTATAGAAATGATATGTTGTAAGTAATATCCAAAAGAGTATCCTCGTTATACTCTCTTTCTTGAGTCCCGGGGCCTCAACCCAGCTGATAATATATGTTCTACTTGAAAAATGGATCTTACTTTTTGGGGAATAGAAGCTACTAAAGTAATATCTTACAAATTAATTAAAACCTGCACCTAGGGCCTCCACCGTTCATTACATTATCCTAGCGACCCACCGGACCATATCAGCATTTAGCAAATTCTAGAATATTCAAGAGTTGGATAAAGAAAGATATGTGGCTCCACCTCCTTCAGAAACATGAAGATCTCTGTTTGTGGATAAAATTCATGAAGCTGATTTCACTCTAATATACACTTGATTTCTTGCTCAAAAAGAAAGAATTTGGCTCCTACTGACATCAGTTGTTACACACAACAAAATTGAGCTCCGGATATTCATCCTTTAAAAGGAAGTATGACCCTAAATTTGTGCTTCATATTTTGTTAAGTGCTCAAAATATATGCAAGTTACATGATTTGGAAGCTCTGCACTTCCCAAGATCAATAATCTGACGCAGTTGCAGCTAAGACTTTCCTCAAATTGAGAGTTCTTCCTTGAGAATGGACTATAGCCCTCAAATGGTGCTCCAAACCTTGTGTCAACAAAATTTCGGTAGATAAGTACTACCATCTCCACGCAACCAGCCACCACAACCAGCACAGCTCAACTCCACCTTTTCACAATCACCATGAGACGCCACCCCACGGATTCACAACCATCACCAACTATTCCACCACCACCTCCACCAACTATTCCACCACCACGACTTCAATTCCACTAGCACTATTAGCCCTCCATCTCCATTGCCACAGCTGCAATCTCCTATAACACCGGTCCTCAGAGTTGCTGACATTTCTTCTCTAAGATGTACATGTCAAGAACTCTCGTCTTCTTGACATCTTAAATCCTATACTAACGATGAGGTACTTTAGTTCAGTTTTAAGATTACTCACAACTCAACAAAGGGTCTTCTTGCCACACTTCCTACCCATCTGTTTTCAATTCGACAAAATATATTCATCACTACCAGCATCAAAAGTTTCCCATCAGAATCTGTTATTGTGAACTGACGGGAAAGTGGATTTCATCCACTATATGGAGACTGGATATCTTAAAGAAATATGCATGTTGTTTTTGGCTCAAGTGCAGCAGAAATGAGGCAGACGTGATTCAGTGCATAAGAATTTCTCTGTAGTGTAATGCACGATAGCCACATTACAAAGAAAGGAACTAAAATATCTTGCGTTTTTAATGTCTATCATGGTACTACAGTTGACAAGAAGACAGCTGTACAAAACCAAAAGTAATATGGTTAACAGGAGACATTGGCAATATCCTTTGCTAATAATGTACAGCCAGAAGAACCACGAAAGAATGGAGGTGAAACTTTCAAGATTCAACTGACTCCTGCAGCACACTAAGAAAATCCAAAGTCAGCCAAATGGTTTGTATAACTGATATAGTCTTCCGACAACGTCGAGTATAAAACAGAACAGTGTCACTTTATTGTGATTATTTGGCTTTGCTTCAATTGTCCTCCTCCTTATTTGCACATTATTAAACTACTTACGCAGATATGCAGTACTTGCAAGAGTGCCCCAGCATGGTTTTCAGATAATAATTGGAGAGACAAAATTCCAGGCCCAATGCAAAGCGCATGGAGAAGGGAAAACATGATGTTTCCTGTGAGTTTCTGCTGTAAAAGCTATGACGATTGCTTATAGTCCAGCTCAAGCATGCATGAGGATAAGGCCTCTCTTACACGAGAATCATCAGAGTCCATATCGAGTGCATCTTCATATAATCTCTTCGCCTGCTCAAGCAACTTCACTTTCTCCCTACCGCTTCTCAGACGTAAGCGAGATCTTTGTTGCAATACCACACCCCATCTGAACAAAGCTGCAATGCAAATAGGACATCAGCATTTATACAGTGTGTAACACTGCCAAGAGTTTGCAATCATCCACCTAGTTTTATCTTCATGCTCTAGATAAAAGAAGAATCTTCAATGTGCCATGTCTCGAGCTGGTTAAACTTTAAGCTTTCCCTGGAAACAAATCAGAAAATTTGTTTGCTTTTCTTTTTCTTTTTTCCTGATTCCTATTCCTTTTCTTTCCATGTACATTCCTTGTACAGCCTAATCCTATCAGATTAGCAATCTATCAAGTAACATTACTTATCATTGGTTTGTCTATCATTGGCTAGATAAATAGACCTGTCTTCAAACGACTAAGAAAAATTTCTAATTTAACCAAGAAGTCCAGCACATTGTTAGCAAAAACTTCTACTTTTTTTTCCTGCTTTTGCGTTTGAACTTCCCAATTCTAGATGTAGATCATGCACCACCTCAAACACAAGTACACTACCCCTAATGGGAGTCCTGTATAACCATCCATTTTCACTGAGGTGACAAATGGTGTTTCACCAAAAAAATTCTAAAACATCCCTACACAGTGCCAAAAAAAAAAAGGCTTTGATTGTTGTTCTGGCATCATCTTAGCAAAACCCTCAATGGCTCATGGGCGTGATGCTAGTAACAAAATAGCTTCCAAGTTCTTGGTGCCACATGCAATTATTAGCTTCTGACTTCTATATCTAATTCTTCAATTTGTATATATGTAAGAGAGTGAGGGGAGCATTGGCATGACAATAAAGTTGTCGCCATGTGACCTGGAGGTCAAGGTTCAAGTTGTGGAAACAGTCTCCTGGCAAAATTGCAAGATAAGTTGTGTACCTTAGACCCAAAGTGGTCCAACCCCATTCCCCAGACCTGTGCATCCCCGGAGCTTCATGCACCAGGCTGCCCCCTTTTTATAAGAATATGAGGCTATAAGCACACGGTAGGCACTCAAATAGTTAGACCCAAAGTGGTCTGACCACTCCCCAACCCCACACATCACCGGAGCTTCATGCACTGGGCTGCCCCTTTTTTATATGAATTTGAGGCTATAAGCATACAGTAGGCACACAAAAAGAAAACTATAGAATAGACTTACCCTCAGATCAGTCAGGTCATAGGCCAGAAAGTTATAGGAGTTATGCCAGGGATTGACCCACCTCCCACCCTAAAAATCTTCTTAAATATGTAAAACAAATTCTGCAAAGCATTATGAAAATTTCTCCCAGCAAGGGTGCATAACTCAAATTAAGAAAAAACTGAAAGAAAATTGGAGCTGCAGTTAAACTTCAACCATTATTTGTTGAGCCCATTATGGATGAGATTAAAATCAAAGCCTGCCAATGCAAAGGGTGGATCATGCAATCTTCCTTGACTTGTGTGTTAAATTTCTCTTCCTTTCCACTCTCTCAATTTTCAATGGTTCACCTTAAAAACAATAGCATCCTTTACAATAAAAGAAGTCTCAAACATCTAGATAGTATTCTTTTCCTATTTCCATCTCTCTCCTCCTACTTCCCCTCCCCTTATAGGTAGACAGGATAGTCCCACATACATCTAAAACTAACATGTAAAAATTTTGACAATTTCTAAATTGGCAAATTTACATCTGAACAACGACAACAAAGTTGTCGAAACTTGAGCATTGGCCAGTTTGGACCCCATATGCCATTAAACCACTTATTTTCTTAGTAAAATATAATCACATTAAGCAACAATAGTTGACATATAATTAAACTGTCTAGAATTTAAAAATGTAAGATATTTCAAACAATAAATAATTCAATGCTTTCACTTTGATTTTACAATAGATATCAGAGAATTCATAGTCAATTATAAATTATTATAAAACGCCTTCATGCACATTATTCACTATCTTGATCCTTGTAATCATATAGATACGTATACCTTTAGATTTAGAACAATTACATGCCCAAAAAAGTGTGGTTATTCTAACAGTTAAAATTATTACAAGGAAAAACTGCTACAAACATGCACCACAGGAGAATCAGTTTGGAAATGATTCTCCCCAGA
Source organism: Eucalyptus coolabah (assembly GCA_014182585.1). Taxonomy (NCBI): domain Eukaryota; kingdom Viridiplantae; phylum Streptophyta; class Magnoliopsida; order Myrtales; family Myrtaceae; genus Eucalyptus; species Eucalyptus coolabah. The sequence continues at coordinate 50,281,106 of CM024624.1, forward strand.
ATAATTTCTCAAATGGAAAACAGGTTTGCTGTTCGCATAGGTGATTAAATTTCAAGAGATTCAATCTGTAGACTTCCTTCCATGTAAATATCATCTTCGGTGATTATTCAACATATTCCAACGATTTATAGTGCATTGAGCTATTAAAGGAACATATCACTAGTGTAAATATCTATGTCTATCCACCTATTTACCATCTCAGCATCTGGTTGGGTGGAAAGAATATGATGTCGAACCCTATAATCATCATGAATGGTGAGATGCCACACTTTCAGAAACAAAGAACAGATAGGAATTTACCATCTGGAGCATATACGTTTCCTTTAGACATCATTGCATCAAATTTATCAATTGCAGCCATAAACACTTTGTCTGCATCAAAAGCTGCTTCCTGAAATTCAGAGAGGCAAAATTTGAAGTTAAAAAGTCTTGGCACTTAAATGCAAATGAGATGCTAACCATAGTGTCATAGAACAACAGAGTATGTTCACAGATAATACTTACTGGTCCTATGTCTGCAATCAACTGGGCACGGAAGGATAGAGCAAGACCCCAATTGTATAAGGCTCTAACATCATCCCCATCAATTGACAATACAAGCCTATACTTTCTGCCAGCTTCTACAAGAAGTTCCTCACACTCCTCACACACCTGAACAAGGACAGAAGCAATTTTATCTTTGCTGGAATGGCGGCCACTACTGCCTCCAATTCTAACTCGTCTCTCCAAGTATGACTCACTGCTTGTTAATAAAGTTCTCAGATCACGACTAATTCTCAATTTGAGTTCTCCATGGAGTAGATAGGTGTTACCCAGCTGACCCACGGCCAACAAGCTCACTGGTTTCATGTTGATCGCTCTAGAGAGCAATTCCGCAGACTCATAAAGGATGGCCTCTGCATGCTCCTCGTCATGTCGTCCCCCCACCAACTCCTTGGCTTGCTTTAGAAGGTTATTTGCTTCTGTTAGATACCTATCAAACTCCATGTCATCTAAAATATTTGGAGAGGACATTGAACAAACACCTCCCTCGAGTTCAGACTGGTGGTCAACAAAAAGAGATTGTCTTGGGTATTCATGTTCTCTCTTCTCACTTGAGATTGGTAAGTATCCACCTTCCTCCTTTCACTGCTTTGGCGAGATGCATAATATCTCTCAGATTTATGAAGCAACTGGTCTTCCACAAAGGAAGCCTCAGTTTCCACATGTCTTGTCTTCATGTCAAAATCAACAAAATCAAGCCGGTTATCACGGGGCTCCTGTGATTGAGATTTATAACTTTGTCTTCCTTTAGAGTACACATATTGACTATTTGAGGAATGAAACCTGTCTGTGTGGTAATCGAACCTCCTCATGTTGTTGACATAATTTCTGGTACTCCCACCCTCCTCATCCAAACTCAGACTTCCATTTTTCATAAACTCTCTCGTTCTTCTTCCACCCTGATAAAATTTTGGCATATTTACCACATCTTGGTATAAACCCGAATTTCCTTGACCAGAATTAACTTCAGATGCCATTTTTGAAGCACCTTCACTAGCATCATCCTTCGCCACACTCCCCAAGTTCTCTTCTTTAACACTATCCTTAGCTTTGTTCGGCTTTGGACCACCCAAACTTCCCTAAATAGGCCCCCCATGGATTCCAACAACGGAATCCCGAATTCCCCATTGTCTTTCCTTTTCTTATTCGACTTCTCCTTCTCAATTAACGAGCCACTGGCATTCCCAGAATTAGCGAAAGAGCCAGGAATGTTATCTCTAACATTTGAAGCCGATGAACTGATTGTCTCAAGTTCTCGAACATAACTCTCCAAATCATCCAACCCAACTCTCTTACGCTCCACAGAATTCTTAACATCACTTATCAAATTGTTAACTCTACCATCTAATCCATCCAAAAAATCCACCAATTTCCGCCACTTCTCACCGTAAACCTTAACCACGTCCTCTTTCGACCGCCTCTTACTCCCACCCGCCTCCGCGGCAATCCCACCGCGAACCAAACCGAGCGAGAACCCGACAACGAACACCGAGACACAGGCGGGGAATATGACTATGGAAGAAACCCTCACTCTGGAAATGGCCAGTGCGCAGACCAGCCCCAGGGCGAACACGAACACGTGCCGCTGATCATCGAGTCCCACAGAGACCAAGAACTTCCGCAGCTGGGTCGACTCGCCGGGGCGGGCGGGGTCGTCCCAGGGCCCGAAGTCTTCCCACCCGCCGTAGCCCGCCGACCCGGAAGCGGCGGAGGCTCTGGCCGGGAGCGGCGCCACGTGGGTCGCGCCGCGAAGCCATTTCGGATGAGGGGTCTGGACGAACTTGCGGGTTCTCCGGTGAGGCGACGATGGGGAGAAATGGGGAATTAGGAGATGATGGAGGTGGGTTCGGTTCGGAGAGATTAAGGTTCTCATTGGGTGCCGGCGGAGACGGCGGCGGCGGTGGTGGTAGAGCTAGTCAGTCGCTCGCGGCGGAACCGACCGCCATGCGCGGCGGAGCTTGATCCGTTTTGCTCCTGTTTGGTAGGAGAGGAGATGGTGGGCGGAAAAACAGAGGGAAAAGATAGCCGGAAAGAAGGTTAAAAAGGGGAAAAAATAAACACACACATATATACATACATATACATACATATACATATACATATATATATATATATATATATATATATGCCCGTGAAAAAAAATATGACGTTTCTAAATAATATTCTTAGAAAATTATTTTTTAAAATAATCATAATATTTTTTCAATTCAATTAAAATTCAAAATATTTTCCACTATTCAATAAGAAAAAAATTAATTTGATTTTGTTTCGTACATTCCTCTTAACAAATGTTTTTTATTTCTTAAAAATAATTTTCTAATTTTAATTTTTCTTTCGACTTTTTCCTTTTTTTTTTTTTTTTTTCTTTCTTCTTCTTCTATCAACCGTGGCTATGACGATAGCTTCAGTGACCAACCAAAGATGAACTCGAGCTCGTTAGACAAAGGCTTGCTCGATCGATGAGCTAGAGGACCCGAGCCTCACCAAATCAAGAAGTTAGAGGCTCACGCTCGCCAATCAAACAAACTTTCAACTCTCCCAAGGTTAACAAGCTCAAGGCTCACTTGTGGCAGTCAAGACAAAGGAAGAAAAGAAAAGAAAAAAGAAAAATTAAAAAAATAAAAATAAAAGGAATAAAAATTATAATTTTTTTTTAAAAGGAAAAAAAGAAAGAGGAATGGACTAGTAGAGATGTCACATAAGAGAAAGTGAGAGGAAATATATAAATTTTCCCTCATTTTTTTTAATGATGAAAAATATTTTTCCTAAAAATATTTTCTCCGATCCTTACGAAAAAACCCAGGTAATTTAATGATGAAAAATATCCCGCTTTCTCCTACCAATTCATTTTCATTAACAAAAAATATATATTTTATGAATATATATATATAATTCCTACCAATTTATTTTCCATAAAATAAATACGGGAAAATTCATGAAAAATTTTTCTACCTAAGGAGAAAATTATGAAAAAGTTATTAAGAATTTCTTTTTAAAGAAAGTTTACAGGTTTTAATGCATTAACGAGAAATGTGATGTGTAGTTGGCAGTTGGCACTTTAAAAAATTAAACGAATCATCTCGTAAACAAGATTCAGATTCATTTGTTAAATTACGCCTTAATTAATTCGTTTGAACGGTATGAAATCACGTAGAAAGAGTTAAAGATCGATGTTGAATTAGCGGTCGATCATTACGTTAAGAGACAAAAATGACGGTCGTCTCATGAAAAGCACTCTTGACAAAACATAAGCCAACCCAACGTGCAGTTCCGTACTTGAAAAGGAGAATCGATCCTGCATTTTTTAGGGGGAATGATTCATGTAGAAACTCCTTCGGAGGATATTCACTAACTGTTTGGTAACGTATGGAACTGTTTTGGACTTTTAGTATTTTCGAAATATTATTGTGAGAATTTAATGACTTTTTTCTTTCCTATAATGCTGCCACTGATAATTGTGGGTTCCACTTGTGCCCTCCAAAAATTACTGTTCATCTTCTTCCTTGTGCTTGCCGGTTCGTCATTGAGGTGAGATCTAGGTCAAGGTCACCGTCGTCGAGGTCAAGATGTAGGATTGCCCGTGTCATCAAGCCGCTCACTAGAGCTATTGTCTTTGTTGGAGCTACTATGGGTCAAGGTCGATGATTGATGATCGAGCGACCCAAATCTGGTCCTTCAACCATGTTGTGCGATCTCAGCGACTGCCGCCTAGGTTGTGAATAGCCAAAAGGCCCAAATGGTTTGCGAGATTAGTTGTACGTTGCAAATTTCCAAATGAGAAAACCTTAGAATCGACGAGATTGGTCATCGATGAAGCCTCTTCACCTCGCCAAAGTCATGCGACCCCAGGGGGTCGCCTCACTTAGGTCTGCGCAACCTCAGCCAACGGTTGCCTTTGGTTGCTGTGGATGGTCGCCTGGTCAACGCCGGCAAAGCTCTAACGCCCAGTCCAAGCCTCTCTTGATGCTCGCCCTGTCTATTTCTGTCATCTACGTTTTTCCTTTTTCTTTTCACTTAAAAGTTACTTTACAAACTATATCCCAAAATGAGCATCCAAACACTAATGCTTTCACCAAATGCCCTTATATTCAAAGGACACTTTGGGCAAATGGAAAGTTGAAAGAAGTTGCACTTTTTTTATGGAGAGAGAGAGAGAGAATATTGGCCAGTTAACAGTGAAGTTTGCCTGATAGAAGTGGGATCTAATATTATTGTTTTGTTTTCTTAACTTGGTGGAGGCATGTGGTACAGATTCGATCCTCCGGCATCATCATAAAGGAAAAGAATATCATGTTTTAGCCACTTTTTTATCAAGTTCATTGCTTGTATCGCGGTCCGATTTCTCCCATATTCACTTCGTGGCATCAAGTTCAATACAAATGATTCGTAAAAGAGGTGTCGAGCGTGTTTGTATTAAAAATTCAAGGGATGGAATGATTATCATCTTAAAAGGACCTTTAAATTAGCTTCTCGTACGCTGGTCAGAAGTTGATGTCAATATGTAGATGATGGCCATGGTAAAGCAAACTAGATGCTTGAGCTAAATTGGAATTCTATAGTTGATTAAGAGGATGCATCTCGCTATACTGTTATTAGAAACAATCTATTGAGGAAAGGCTTGCCTAATGTTTTTATCCATCGAGCACCGCACGCGCTTAACCTTGACAAGAAAACTTTCAACTTGTAACAAGTACTATTGAAGCAAATTCCCCCTAATGTATTGGCAAATGCTAAGAAAAGATCTGTTGCCACATTTCTAACAAGAAAAAGAAACCCCTGTTGGTTTGCTAAGATCAGAATAAGCCTAATAGGTTAAAGAGATTGCTGTCAAGGGAGACAATTGGCTTGGGATGTTACGCTCGTAAGAGAGAGCACACATGACTGGATATTTGTCAACAACTTTGATAGAGAGAAACAGTCGATGGAGTGGTTTGATCAATATGTTGGGCAAACTTTTGCCATTCCTATGAGTCTTAAGAGACTAGTGACGATGGTTGAAAATGCAAGAAAGCAACAAAATGGCCCGTAACGAGCACATTACAAAATTGAGTGGGAAAGAGTGTTAGTCTGATTATGTCCAAACCAATGTGGACCATAGAATAGGATTTTGTGCCATCAAGATGAAATGTGAGAGATGCAAAACAGGCTCACAGGGGTGACATCAAGGTGTTTACACTAGAGATTAAAGGATTGCGATAATTTTTATCTTAGAGAATTTTTTAAGGTAGAACGGGCCTCCCGATCACAAATTGATGGGGAGTTAATACCGCTATTCTAATGATGGCTACAATGGTCGCAATCAATTGTTATGTTGAACTAAGCTATATGTCTCGCCTAAGAGATTGAATGCCCAAGCAAAATTGGGTGTGAGATAGCTAATAATAAGGATGCAATTCGCCATATTGTTCTTAACAACGATCTATTGAGGGAAGGCTAATCTAGCATTTAGACTCATCAGGCGCAATGTTGGCTCATCCTCGATTAGGAAACTATTGATCCGTGACACTTGCATATATATATCATGTTCCGTGACATCATTATTAATGGATACTTCATCCTTAAGAGCCAAAAGTTCACCCATCTACTAGACTAGTGGACTTGCTCACTTGGCGATGAGCAAGGCAGCCTCTCTTGGCTCATTCGACTCACCAGGCAAATGAGTGAATTTGGACAATCATGACCCTAATGGCTCACTAGCCTACCTAAACCTTCTTCTTCTTCTTCTTCTTTTTTTCTGGGATACCAAATCGTGATGTGGGCTGGGCTGGGCTGGGCTTTTTGAGAAAAGCCCATCTGATGGACTTAAACCCTCCCCCACCTCCACCATATCTCCCTGCTCCGTCGTCGTTCCTCATCACCATCATCATCTTCCTCCCCCTAAAACCCTAACCAGACCTCCCTTTATAAAAGCCTCCATTTCCATCACTCCCAATCCTCCTCCGTCATCTTCCTCACTCCCCCTCTTAAACCCTAACCCGAACCCGCCCGCCGACCCGAAAAAACCCGTCCCGCCATGTCCGACCTCGAGATCTCCCGCTCCGAGAAGAAGAAGAAGAAGCACCGCTCCAAGGACGACGCCGACGCCGACCCCGCCGCCACCCCGCCGCCGGCGACCACGACTACATGATCAAGCCGCAGTCCTTCACCCTCCATCGACACCTCCCAGTGGCCGATCCTCCTCAAGAACTACGACCGCCTCAACGTCCGGACGGGCCACTACACGCCGCTCCCCTCCGGCTACTCCCCGCTCAAGCGCCCCCTCGCCGAGTACGTCCGCTACGGCGTCCTCAACCTCGACAAGCCCGCCAACCCTTCCTCCCACGAGGTCGTCGCCTGGATCAAGCGCATCCTCCGCGTCGAGAAGACGGGCCACTCCGGCACCCTCGACCCCAAGGTCACCGGCAACCTCATCGTCTGCATCGACCGCGCCACCCGCCTCGTCAAGTCCCAGCAGGGCGCCGGCAAGGAGTACGTCTGCGTCGCCCGCCTCCACTCCAAGGTCCCCGACGTCGCCAAGGTGGCCCGCGCCCTCGAGACCCTCACCGGCGCCGTGTTCCAGCGCCCGCCGCTGATCTCCGCCGTGAAGCGGCAGCTCAGGATCAGGACCATCTACGAGAGCAAGCTGCTGGAGTACGATGTCGACCGGCATTTGGTCGTGTTCTGGATTTCCTGCGAGGCGGGCACTTATGTGAGGACCCTGTGCGTGCATCTGGGGCTCATCTTGGGCGTCGGCGGGCATATGCAGGAGCTGAGGAGGGTCCGGTCGGGGATTTCTGGGGAGAAGGATAACATGGTGACGATGCACGATGTGATGGACGCGCAGTGGTTGTATGATAATTACAGGGATGAGAGCTATTTGAGGAGGGTGATCATGCCGCTCGAGGTCCTGCTGACCAGCTACAAGAGGCTGGTGGTGAAGGATTCGGCGGTGAACGCCATCTGTTACGGCGCGAAGCTGATGATTCCCGGGTTGCTGAGGTTCGAGAACGATATCGAGGTCGGGGAGGAAGTCGTGCTGATGACCACCAAAGGTGAGGCCGTTGCGTTGGGCATTGCTGAAATGACCACGGCCGTGATGGCAACCTGTGATCACGGTGTGGTGGCGAAGATTAAGAGGGTTGTTATGGATCGGGATACTTACCCGAGGAAGTGGGGGCTCGGCCCGAGGGCGTCTATGAAGAAGAAACTCATTGCTGACGGGAAGTTGGATAAGCATGGAAAGCCGAATGAGAAGACCCCTCAAGAGTGGCTTAGGAATGTGGTTCTCCCACCTGGTGGAGACTCTATGGTTGCCGGTCTTGCTGCTGCCGCCGACGAACCGGCAAAGCCAGAGAAGGAGATTTCTGTCATTGGGGAGGGTTCTGTTTTGGAGAAGAAGGAGAAGAAGAGGAAGAGCAAGGATGAGGATGGAGAGGTGGATGACGGTAAGCCTGCTAAAAAGGCGAAGGTGGAAGAAGTGGAGGAAGTGAAGATTAAGAAGGTGAAGGAAGATGGGGTGGAACCGGAAGTGGAGAAGAAGGAGAAAAGAAGAAGAAAAAGAAGGACAAAGAGAATGGCAATGTGTCTTCGGATGAGGAGACCGCTCGGAAAGAAAAGAAGGGACACAAGGATAAGGCCGAAGCTGTTTCTCCAGATTCAGAGAAATCGGAGAAGAAGAAAAAGAAGAAAAAGAACAAAGAGGCTGAGGATGGTATTAGTAATGGTAAGGATGAGGATGGGGAAAAAACAGAGGAGAAGAAAAAGAAGAAGAAAGACAAGAAGAAAGACCGAGAAGAATGATCAGGGATGGCAGAATTACTCTTAGGTCTTTAGTAAGTGCTCATTGGGATCGATCTCATCCATGAACAAACGGCTACTGCGATTTCCTTGATGTATTTCAATGAGAATTGAAACTGATCCTGCGGCTGAGCTCTGTTATTTGTAGTTTTATCTTCTAGCAGTTCAACTTGTCTATCTTTGTTCCTACTTTTTGCATTGTTTAATTGCTGTTGTTTATGCTTTGTCTTGCCCCTCTTCTTGATCCAATACATGGCATTGGCTATTGCAAGGATATTATCTGTATTTGGGCAATGTCAAGTACAAGGTTTTGGACATAGGAAGTACTTCCCATTTGACTTTGAAAGATCAGTTTTGTCTCCAGGGGGTTGTAGGAGATGTTGTACAATGTTTATGCTTCAGTTGGATGCTCCCAGAAATGGGTTCTCTCGGTTTCACTGAATTCAATCGGCGATACCTGTGAATGAACAGCATCGGAAGCGGCCTTGGCACGGTTGTTTAGTCAATGCACTCTGGTCTTGTCGAGACATTTTAAGGGTGTGCTGACAGGCTTCCCAGGGCATACTCAATCACATTAGATGATATAGTTGAATTCCTAGATGATTTGCAGTATTCAGATAGAAAGCCAGTGTAGAAATTGGTTTATCGTTCGTGCTTTCTGGAGCTTTATACAGGATAGGGCAGGTGAGGAATGATAATTCACGTCACGTATTGGCTTCACCACCATAGCTTCTTGTTCTAAATGAACTTAGTATCGCCAAACTCGATTCGAGCGCAACATAAGCCGAAACAAAGATGGAGAAAGAGCACGGATGTAATACAGGAAGATTTACCAGCATGTCTTAACCAATATCCCGGTTCTAGACACTGTATTGGCTTCACCACCATAGCTTCTTGTTCTAAATGAACTTAGGATCAGCAAACTCGATTCGAGCACAACATAAGCCAAAACAAAGATGGAGAAAGAGCACGGATGTAATACAGGAAGATTTTATTATGAGATTAGAGAAATCGAAGATCCAAGGCACGCCCAACTAAGGTGGAACATATTTCGGCATGGCACTCTCAAGCAACGGGGAGGATAAACTACAAATATATCAATACATGGAGTAAAATTCGATCGATCCCTGGGTTACAGAACTGCATATCGTGGTTTCTTCAGTTTGAACGTCTACATCCGTGCAACATGTGACAACGAAAGCAACCAAACAGTAAGAAAACCTGAGACTCGAGAAAAATGAATCACGACATTCAAGAGAAAAAAAAATATTCAATAGACAAAAATAGGTTCACCAAAAGACATCATGATGAGCGAGACCGATGGTAGCGCACTTCATTGCTTCAGAGAAGCAAGGGTGAAACCATGCTCAAGCACTCGCTTGCTCGGGTTGTTCCTCAGCAGGAGCTGCTTCTTTCGACGGGCTTGATGAGCCATTGACACCATCTTTAACAGGGGATGCTGCTGCAGCCACTGCAGGAGCTCCATTAGCAGTAGGTGCGCCGTCCTTCTCTTTATCCTTCTCCTTCTCCTTCTCCTTGTCCTTCCCGTCTTTTGCATTCTTCCCATCTTTCGCATCCTTGGGAGGTGGTGGAGGTGGGATCATGTGAGGCGGTGGATTGTGCTTCAGTTTTATGAGAATTTGACGCATCCTAGAGAGCTCAGTCGGCTTTCCAGGCTTTGGACCCTGGACGACGGTGATCCCTGGCTTTTTCTCCTGTTCCTTCTTCCCTCGCCTCTTTTCAATATTCGGAACCTCATGGGGATCAGCTCTCCTATGGCCTTCCAGTACTGCTTATCAGCCTCTTTATGGAATTTCTCCTGATTAGCTAGGAATAACTGCAAGACATGTGTACAAGTCATTATTATCACCCAGTTCAGAACTAATCTAGTGAATTGGGCAGTCGATGGGACACTTTCGAGTTCCTTACCTTCTCCCTCTCCCTGTTGTTGGTCTTGTTGCTTTCAACATTCAGCTTTCTTTTCTCATAAAATTCTCGTATATAATCCTCAGCATCTAGGATGATCTGGATCCTCATGTCCTTCTCCCGCTTCTCCTTCTCCTCAAGCAAAAGTGCATTTTGGCTGCAGAAGCAAATGGAAGCACATAAACAATAAGTTAAGGTCATGCTGTGTTTGCAAACATGCTAGAACAAGGCATCAACGGTAGGGTGAACCATCTGATCTCTCGATTAAAACCTTCCAGCCTTAGTCAACTAATTTGGAAAAAATCACAGAATCAGACACACGACATTTTGCGAGATATGTCTAACCATGTAAATAATCTACTTGCACTCCAATGAAAATACAGTTTCCTTCTACACTGTGCTTAATCAAAAACCAGGCACCATGTCACTGCTTTATTTGGACTCCAAAAAAAATTATTTGTGGATCTTTTATTAGTAAAATCATGCAGAAACCTATGGTAATTTAGCTATTTTCAAAAAAGTTGTCATGTCCATCTATCAATGTGATCATACATGTCAAGCTACTTCTTTGTACTCGACACAGACAATGTGACTTTAGACCAATCAGCATACACATCTGTTAGTAACCACATACATGTCTATAAAAAAAATCAATACCATCATCCACCACCACCTGTGTTTCAACAAAACACCTAGGATACTGATCAAACGCATCATAGTTTTTAAGCCAACCCAACAATGCAAATCAGTCAAGCTACTAGAGAGGCAGGAGGACTTGATTGCTTTACTACATCTACTATAATTGAAGTGTTTCCAGTTTTCACTAATTAGAATAGTTTTACCACACAAGCTCAAACTAGCAGATATTCTCTCAGTTCGCAACTGAAATAGACTCTATGTAGTCCTTTTTCATTAATACATTGGACTGAAATACAACTAATGATATATTTGGTTTGTCACACCATTCCGCAATGCCCCAATATGACACATATGGCACATGAAATTTCTTCTGAACAAAAAGAACTAGCTCTTAATAACTATATCAGAATCTATATAACTAAAATTCAACAAATACTCACCAAATATATGCATATTTAATATAAACATCAAGTAGTCAAAATTTACGTACCGTATGCATCATGTATCTAGATAGAGTGGAATAGGCAATCATGCAAAATAACAACAAAAGTATCGGGAGTCTGTTACGATCAGAACATCCCACCACTGCTACCATCATCGAGAACAATATCGCATATTTGGGTTTTTGTCTGAGGCTTACTGATGATGCCAAGGAATCATGACTCTATTGGGGGTAATAATGGACTGCTTAACTCAGTCAACTCATTTTCTACTGATATGAGAAGATCACTCTTTCAAGAAGTATGCTCTGTACACAAAATAATCCAACTACATGGGGCCCCACCTATGTCGGCAACTATTACACCAAGTAAAGATCTGATATTCGGTGCAAAGTTTTAGAGCACTCTTCAAACTACTTTAGGGACCAAACTCAAGTTTAAATAAAGAGCCATTTAAGAAATACTCAGGGAGTTAGAAATTAGATCAGGTTTTCACCTCAAAATTTTAAAATGAAAACCCTTAGGATGATACACTTGAGCTAAGTTCAACTACTAGTCACCTATTGAATAGAACTTCCTTTATACTCAAGCTTGAATCAACTCCTTTCAAACTAAGTCCAGTGAGTTTTGATCGGAGCAAGCTTAAACTTGAAAATACTTCACTCCAAGTCTAATTAAACATTTAAGATTTGATATTGATCCTAAACAGGAATGCATAAATATAGTAAACACAGATATAGATTTTAGACTAGTACGAGCTTCAGTTTGAGCTTCGCTTGAGCTTAACACAATTTTGTGTTAATGTGTACTTATAATGACCAAGTCAAGTCCATTCAAGCTTGAGAATGGTATTAAATAGATTCGAGCTTATCCTAAAAAATTAAGCCCAATCAAGCTTGAGTTATTGACAATCAAGCCAAGTTAAGGTCAACAGGAAAATGATGTCAACCCTGCTAGTTTACACTAGTACTATCTTCACAATTCTCAGCTTTTCATTTCCTCTCTCTATCTATAGATGAAGCTGCAGACTCTCTTCACAGTTCTTGACCATCAAGCCAAGTTAAGTTCAACTATATTAATTTCTATGGATCTTGTAGACAGTCATTTGGGGGCTTAGTTTGAAATGAATCTTCTTCATTATATCGTGGTCTGGAGCTAGAACAAAATCTACTTTTATTCTTTTATCTGCATAAAATAGAAAAACTGGAGATTGCTCTCAAAATCAATTATGACTAATTACTCAGTTTGAATGGGGTCACTTGCACTTGAGTGTGTAGATTATTCTTTTGAGCTGACCAAATATGAAAAACAATCCATAATTGAGTTCATGATGAGAATCAGCATCTTCCTATGTCAACTAAATGTAGCTTGACTGTTCCCCTAGAGAAACCTGCTATCTTGGTAAGAGAGAGTTATGTCTTTTAGGTTCCCTTTTCCAGTTCAGCACCACCTGCTAACAACCCCTATGTGTCCCTTTTGTGGGATTTATGTATATGCTGACATGACAATATCCTGCAAAGATAGACAGTAGTAAAATTTCACCGTGAAACTGTCAATCATGGGCTGAGGTCACTGAACAGTGGACAAGCTACGGTTTTTCATGAAAAGGCTTACTAATCCTAATGTAGCAAAGTAAATAAAGTTCTTCATCTACACATAACAGAATGATTTCTATTCAGGTATACAACCAACAACAATTCGAATATATTTCACTAGCCTGAAGAAATATTGCAAAAAAATCTACAGCTCATTCAGTTGTTCTATAATGGAATTATAAAGGAAACCATTCCCATAACACGACTATAGGATCTAGACATAAGGTTGATCAGCATCATTCTACTGTAATCTTTTCAGCTCTAAACTAGCGAATCATTTTGCTAAATTACTGTTTCAATGTAACAAAATAAACGATGACGTCTATCCCATCACTGGCGGTTATTGATTAACTGTTTCCAAATTTGCTAGTTGCAGTCAAAAGGTAACTTTCACCTCAGATCTAAATCTAGATCCAAGAACATCTAAACATTCCCAAGTTTCCGGCGTCAGCTACATGATCAACAATCAAACTACTACGATTTTGAAGAAATTGCACAATGAGACGTCAATCTGAAGCCTAAGTTCACAATTACCCAATCACTCGAGCATAAATAGAACGTGAAAATCAAAATCAAAGTCCAAGTGACCAACCATAAAATGAACTCAGAACCAGATCTTAACTACCTAGCAGTTTAGACGAGCTAACGAGATATCGAGAACCAGATAAATGATGACTAGATAAATTGCATAGAATGAAGCACGACTTTCGGAATCGAGATCGCCACCAGGACTAATCCACTTCAGCTACCGCTCGAAACGGCAGCTCGCCAAGCGCATTTCACCACATTTCGAACGCAACAGCAATTCAAACCCGAGCAATCGAGCCTAGATCTAAGCATCAAACGGCACACCAACGCCAGATCTAACCGAATCCGATTAAATCCACACCAACGAACTCAAAAAGCCCTCACCGCCGCCACTCGCGCAGGGCGAACCCTTCCTCCTGCATCTCGTTCGGCGGGGGCAGGATCGGCCCGTCGGACGACGCGAAGACCCCGCCGTCGTCGTTCTCGAACATGTTCCCGTTCCCGTTCCCGTTCCCGTTCTCCACGTGGACCGACTCGAAGGGCGACGGCGAGTACCCGGAGCCCTGGTCCTCGTACCCGAAGATCTCCGGGGACGGTCGACGGCGACATCGCCGTCGGCCGGGAACCCGTCGAGGCCGCCGCCGGAGGCCGGGGAGAAGCTGGAGTAGCCGCCGTAGCCGGAGAAGGCGCCGTCGTGGTCGGCGGCGGCGGCGGCGTGGTGGACCTCATCGCCGTCCATGCTGAAGGCGTCGAAGGAGGCGGACATGGCTGGGGGATCGATCGATCGATCCGATCGGCCGGAGTATTTCGAGATCGGAAATGGAGAGATGGAAATGAAAGAGAGAAAGAGAGAGAGAGAGATCCGCTGGACTGGTGGTGTTTCTGCTTTTCTGAGATCTCGCGATTTCTTCTCCTTTCCCTTTTATGTTCTTCCTTTTTTTCTTCTTTGCTTTCCGGTCAGCGATTTTTATTTTTGTTTTTTTTCTTAAATATGATCCCTCGTACCTTAATTTATTCAACGTGGCTACTAAACTTTTATTTAATTTTTATTTAATATTAAAGATTAATACCTTGAAAATCCAAACTGATACATTATCTCAAACTATCTTTTTGACCGAAACTCCAAATCAATACAAATCAAAAAATTCCAAACCGATACATTTATAACAAATTTATAAAAGCGCATGGGACGCTGGCCAAGATTTAACAAAAACTAACAATGGATAATTTTATCATAAACAAATTTATCCCGACCAACTATAAGAAATCTTAAACCGAAAATTTTAATTTATTCGATCATAAAAATTTATTAAAATATATCATCCGATATTATATAAAATTCCAAATTTGTACCAAACCAACTATCGCGTTCATTTAAAATAATTTAATAAATAAAAAACTAACAATTGATCAATTTGTCATTTCGGGAAGATATTTCGCTTTTTGTGATTTTTCGTCAATATTAATCATAATATTTTATTATAATTTCTAAATTTTTAATTTACTCAATGCGATCTTTAAATTTTTAATATATATAGTCCGAGTACTAGTTTGAATATGTACCTGAAGTTTAAGGATTACTAAAATAAATTAAAAGTTGAGGAATTATATTGAACATTACATTAAAGTTTAGATATCACATTAAATAAATTGAAAGTTTATGAATTATTTATGTCATTATCTATTTTTTTTAGTGGCGAGAGATGAATGGGCATGGGAAACAAGGTCGTTGGGCATTTTTTATTTTTAGTTTTTAGTTTTTTTTTTCTTTTGGGATGTTGAGAGATGAGTGAGTGTGAGAAATAGCGTTGCACATTAAATAAATTGAAAGTTTATGAATTATTTGTGCCTTTATTGGCGTGAGATGAATGGGTTTGGGAAAGGGGTCATTGGGCCTTTTTTTTTTTTTTTTTTGTCGAGAGATGACTGGTTGTGGGAAACAGTGTCGCACATTAAATAAATTGAAAGTTTATAAATTATTTATGCCTTTATCTATTCTATTTTAGTGGCGAGAGATGAATGGGTGCGGGAAACGGCGTCGTTGGGTATTTTTATTTTTAGTTTTTTTTTTTTTTGGGTGTTGAGAGATGAGCGGGTGTGGGAAAACGGCGTCGTAAGGGCGGTGGACCTGGCGAGTGGAGGTAGGCCCTGGGGAGCTATCGGTGTGGGCATTTTGGTAAATTGGAATCAAAAGCCTTAGGATTTGCTTATAATTGATCGGATCTTGAGTGACTCAGAAGTAAGCCTAGAAATTGCTTTTCAAGGCCTACCTAAAATTATAAAATGTTGGATATTTTTTCATGGGAAAAAGCCATAAAAAAAACACTCCATACTTGTAACATATTTTTCTTAATTTTTTTATGACACTAAATTCTTCAAACCTCTACTCATATGGGCAATTTTTTCTATTAGATGATTTAATACTAAATTGACACCGCACAAGATTTTTTAGGCAAAGGAAAGTCACCTTTGTAATATGCAATTTCTAAATGTTTTGACGCTTAAATGAAGCTTTTTATTAACATAAAATTAATACCACAAATAACTCCAAATCGATATACTTATAATAAATTTATCTTAATCGGATGCACTTATAATAAATTTACTCACTATTAATTTCGATTAAATTAGTCGGATGACCAATGATAGTCAATAAATATACCAATTTACCCACTATTGATTTCAATCAAATTTTACTATCAAATTATTAAGTTGAATAATTTGAGAGTTTTATTCTCTATTTGTCATGTTTAAATTTATCATTTTCTTTTTTTTGTAATATTACTTCAATTTAATAGAAACTAACAAAGATTAAATTTGTTCCAAACTTATCAGTTTCGAATTTTTTATGATCAAAAAATTAATTTGACATAAATTTATCAAAAATGTAAAAGTTTAAGATCTTTCGTAATATTAATCCATTGCCATATCAACCATTACCATATTGAGGACATTCCTAATATTTTACAAAAATCTTATATGCACTGCTCGCCCATTTTCCTGCCATATCAAGCATTACCATATTGAGTCACTCACCAAACAAATCGTGCAGATTTCATTGCTCAAAGAATCAACCATGATACACCGAAACGTTACATCGCCGTGCCGAAAAATTTCACCAGTACCACAGCTCTACAATTACCATAATCTCCCCCATCTTGCGCGCCGCCGAGCACGGAAAAGAAGAGAAAACAGTTAACTGTAGCACGGTTGACACTGTCAGTTAGTTGGTCAGGTCCTCGCGCCACCCTGAGGCATCGAGTGGAAGCAGCCTTTTGATCCGCGGCGGTTTGTCGAGCCCCGCACAATTCCCGGGTTCTGCCTTGTGTAGTAAATACACAAGGCGCAACCAAAGAATCTGATTTACACCAGAGACCGGAATCATGCAGACAAAATGATGGCTCGAGTTGTGAGGCGGTCTTGGGTTCATCTACTCTTCTGATACTGAACGCCCTCAAAGCCGTCAGATCAACATGGAAGATTTTGGCTGGGACATATTGTCAGTTGTCGAAACGAAACATGACCCTGCGATTCGATATCTCCGACTTCTCCACATGGGAACTGAGAACGGCCCAGATAGAGAGCAAAAAGAATGAAACCTCAACTCAAACAGTTAGGGAACAGCAGGGGCATTCTTGGGGTATCTAGCTGAAGAGGGCATCCGCTGCATAGCTCTCGGGAACTCCGGCTTGAGTCGTTTACTCGGTATCCCTTGCAATGTTCTTTTCCACAACATCAAATTAGTACAATGGCATATTCATCTTGACAAACAGACAAGAATTTATTTAGATGGCAAGAAATCAATCACTTGTAGAGAGAGAGAGAGAGAGAGAGCTACCAAAGCTCCCTTGTTTCCATTTTGTTAGTGGCAAAATTAAAGTGCCTAAAAAGCAACTGATGAAAAAATGGAAGAGATGGCCAATGGAAGTGGGGTAGAGCACTTTTGCAAGCTCCCTTGTTCCATGTCGTTAGTAATGGCAAAATTAAAGTGCCTAAAAAGTGGACCAATGAGAAAAATGGAAAGAAGTGATGGCCAAAGGAAGTGTGGTAGAGCACTTGAGAAAAAATTCGCAGTAAATTTGGGCAAGATAGTAATAAGTTTTCCAGTAAGCTTTGCAGATCAGGAGTTCTAAAGAGCCAGATAGGCCAATCCAGCCTTTCCTATATTAGCATTGGCTTGAGTTCACTACAACAAAAGGAAGAAAAAATTATGGTTAAGATTGGCCACATGTGAAATCACTGACCTGGGGGAGCCTGCACGTTTCGGAGTAACTTGACCAAGCATTGACCTCAATGACCCCAGAGCCCTCTCAGCAGCCTAAGAAAAGAAATAAAGTTGTTGAGAGAGCCTGGAAAAGATAATTTGTGTCTCTGATGCTTGAAATAATCATGACATGTCTAATACATTGAATTCTGTAGGAAGAAGTTACCTGTATCTTAGCTTCATCCCATGTCAAGCCAATTCCCCTCCCCAAAACCTGCCCATCGATTTCGACCTGAAAGTTGATAATGGAGTAGAAAAAGATATTAGTCGAAATTCAACAATAGAACCAAGGATGCATCACAAAACAATCCATAAGCCTTCCCGTTCTAGCAAATCATGTTGTTTCTTGGAAAGGCCTTGAAAAATAAAACATATCGTCCTCCACACGACGACAATGAAGCCAAATAAAACAACAATATAGTTTATAGTGTCAGAAATTAGTTTATTCAAGTCAAGGGTATAATTCACTAAAACCAGGCTTTTATTCCTCTATTGACTTCTAATTAACAAGGAATTTCAAAATGAAGAATTCAATCGATGCTCTGAAGTTCACAAAATTAGAATGTCAGAGCATCAAAATTGCATTTGCTCAACCTGTGCGTGAACCTCCTTATTCTGCATGGGATTCGTTGTCAGCTGTGGCGGGGATTGGAAGGCCACGCCAAGACCCTCCATCATGCACTGATGCCCAAAAGGAAAAGGAATGCATCTTGTTAAGCGGACACACAAATCATGCTTTGATTTATATACAAAAAGATTGAACAAGTTCTTTAATTTCTCACTAATTCTTTAAGTGCAGAAACAGAGCCCATTGAAGTCTTAGGGCCTTCAAATCTCGGGTCTGGAAATCTTGATGGCTCAGCTGCAGTAGCATAAGGAACAGGATCCCCTTTGGGCAACGGCTGATTCCCAAAAGAGTAAATACTACCAAAATATCCATTCTCGCTTGCTGGGGATGGCCGATTTCCATCTCCTTGTCTGGAAGCAGGATCGGACTTTGCCCGGGTCATGTATATACCTGAAAAATAATATTGCAAAAAGTCAATAAACTGAATAGAAAATCAATTCTTAGTATTTCCATCCACGACATTAGTAGTTGTGAGAAGTGCTAAGACCTATGAATTTTTCAAAGAAACGCCAGACCAATAATACTTTACTTGAAAAACCCAGGAGATGGAAATTAAAATAAATAAATAAATTTAATTTAAAAAAAAAAAAAAAAACCCACAGTCAAGGGTATAATTAAGTTTTTTTCTGATGGTTCTGCAAAAAAGAACCTTAAGAATTCAAAGGCAATTGTTCATAATTAAGTTTTTCATTCAACATGTACAGTGTGTTTCACTGAAAGGCATAAACATCTCAGTTATCATGCATTTTCCTCAGGCATGTTTATTCAATAGTTATCTATAAGCATAACAACAAAGAATGGGAACATATCCAACACTCTGGGGTCCAAACAAGTCCTAAAACCTATCAATGCTCCAACTGCATTTTGATCATAAATTAGCAATCACTAACTTCTCGGACATCTAGTAGGTGCACATGGTAGAGGAATACTTTTTCCATTTTAGATGCATAGTAGAGGTCCTAGAGGAGCAGCAAACTTCCACATTCTGATCCTATGGAATTTGTTGAAACAGATATCCCATGGCTTCAAGTAGATAGTACACTTTGGCCCAAAAAAAGGCTAGATCCCACACTCTTTTGGTCCACCCCAATAGAATCCACAAAGAACTGGGACTGGCCTTGCAAACTTCAGATTACAGCTTAAGCAATACTGTAGTACCAAGATTCATGAAAAAGATGGCTATTCAAGTAGACAAGGATTTATGTTCTCTGTTAAAAAATATAAGGATTTATGGATATTTCCAACTAATTCCCATAACAGGTACCCAAAAGGATGAAAATAAGGATCGAGGGGTAAAATGAAGGCTGATCCTTATAGAGAGCAAAAAGAACCACCTTTCTGGCAGTAGTAAGACAGAGCAGCCCAATCATATACTGAAAATTTCAGCACTCTCTCCCAGGAGATATACATAGTCCATCAGGCACTTAGGATTTCCTTGACCAGATATTAATTGTCTCATTCTTCTCCAAGATAACCTTTACATGTTCTGGCCATGTTAATTCAGGCTCCAATCCCCTTCTCTTCTCCCACCCCAAAAAAAATAAACATAAAATCCAGCCAGAAAAAACACACCTACTAAAGTGAAGGTAAATTATTTTGCATGCATCTTTACAGACAAACACGTATTTAGCTTAAGTTACAGTAGTCAACAGCATTATGACATAGTAATCCCCTATGATTCAATAAAATTGCCTATTCTTATATTATAGCAATAAAAGTATTAAAAATGCTTAATGAAACAGGTAACGCTAATTTCATTTTACCAAACATTCCAATGGTCACTCTGGCAGATTAACCAGGAGACAGAACTTTTCTTTAGGTTGTTTCAAAGTATCCAAGCCTACGTATGTCATGTCAACTATGCTCGAACATCCTTACATTTAGCAGAAAATCGATGAGACATACTAGAACCCACACTTGTTTCCCAATGACCATCAATTGACATATTTCTTATGACACCATTTCCAGTAACCATCGAGATTAAGCAGTCAAACAGAACCAAGACAAGGCAGTAAACAGGACACTGTAAGAGAGCATCTCACCGGCCAAATGCCTTAGCGAAGCTACAGCAGCCTGGTGTTGAGCTTCTCTTCTTGTTCTACCACTCCCTTCACCAACCTTCTCTCCCGCAAACCAAGCCTACAAGAGAAATCGATTTGTAGAGTGTTCTTAAGTATACCTTTTCCTATAAGTAGCGTGTTCTTAAATATACTTAACTAAGAATGTCACAGCCAAGGGACCTATACACAATGTAGATAATTGAGTTTACAAATCCAATGAGGTGAGAAATGTTGAGAGTAAAAGTAAAAATTCTCAACACTATTCCTAGTGAGGAAGTACCTCAATAGAAAACTGCAGATCCATGCTTAGAAGCAAAGACGGTTTAAACTCCACCTGCAAATTTTTGTTCAAATTAACAGATGAAACTTTAAGGGATCCAAAGACTACAGAAAAGTGCATTCTAACTGAACCTCAACAATAACAAGGCATTACCTTTGCTCCACACTTCATTGCAATTTCCTGTAAAACAACAGCTGGAGCTTCTCTAGTTGGTATAGGTCGCCCCGATTCAGAGTCAAAATCTCGACCAGTTGTTGATGTGCGATTCGAAGAATTTTCCTCACCTTCAAGACAATCAGCAATGAGAACATGAGTCTACAAAACAAAACTACTGATTATAAATGATAATAGAATAGTTATCAAGAAAAACCAAAAAAGCAACACGATGAGACATGAACTCTCACATTTCTGTCGTATTATACAAAACCAACAGCTGAAAATTTTAGGACCGTTGGCAAAAGTAATGATTAGTAAAATTATCAGCACAGCATTGACCTAACCAAGGCAGGGGTGTCCTTTTCAACAGGTCCCCACACCACGGCCCCTACCCCGCACAAGAACAAGGTAATAATGTCCAACAGAACATTCACACCACACAAACAACTTTGACAAAAGTTACAGGCCCCACCAAATTCTATAAGCAATGTTATCAACACTAGAAAAACACCACTTTATGTCCAAAATGGTTTTCGACGAAGGACCCCATGAAACGAGCTGTAACTCACCAGAGATAGAATGATAAGGGGAAAAGTTATGGTTTAGCTTTAGCCTGTCATCTCTACCATATCCCTGAAAGAAAATAAGGTCAAATGCATAACCTTCACAACAAAATTTCACTTAGCAGATTCAAATCATTCAACCGAATCAACTTCCATCTTCACCTCTTTTTGCAATCTTTGACTTTCATGAACAGTTCTTTCAGGAGGAATGGAACTCTCCATATTGGGAAAAAGGGATGGATGATGAGGTCGATGCTTGTCAATATGCATTTCAGAATCTAATGGATATTCTTTCGGAACTGATCTGGTTAGTCGCCTTGGACTCATCTCTTCTTCCACTGGAAACCAGGTTCCGTGTGACTGTGCCCTTGGAGCGGATACTTGCATAGGAGGTCTTACAGGAAATGGCGGTTCCCCAGGAGCTTGATCCCTAGTATCTTGCCCGTGTTGCAATATGAGCAGCCGCCTCCTGGTGTCAGGATCTAATTCTGATTCTGGCACCTCACCCTCTTCCCTAGCAGGTGAACTCTGCATGCTCTGCTCTGGAGGACTAACCTGGCCAAATTTTTTAACTAAACCAGTAGCTTCAGGAAACTGTGCACTGGGAAAGGTAGAAGCTGTTGTCTGAGATGTAGACAAAGAAATTGTGCTTGCAGAAGATGCCAGTGCATTCTGAAGAGACACAAGTATCCTTGGATCCAAATTAGAAATTGCTGAAGAGACGATTGAAGCTGGAATTGCATCCTGCATTAGAACATTGATTTCACTAGGCTGAACTGATAACTCGAAAAGGCAGGTAATCAATTAACACGAATGACAGAAAAAAAAATTCCACATTTTCATATGAAATCATTAAAATGATCTGCTCCCACAACCTGTCAAAAAGTTGGCTCTCAGCCTGAAAACCATCAAGTAACATTAACATATGCTTGCATAAGCAGAGCAACACTTTATTTTTTCTCTTTTAATTCATTGGGTCTTGTAACAAGTGCCCCAGACACTTGTTAAGTACACTACTGCCAATAATTCAACTTTCAAGGCATTGGTTATGCATCCATGAGGGCAATTAGTACGATGGAAATTAGAAAATTCCCTTCAGTAGTTGCTTTTCCATTGCCCGTGGGGCACTCGTTAACGAAATCCTTTCTAATAAGCAACAATAAATACTATGCAGCTTTACATGTCGACATCAAGAAAGATATTATGTACCTTTAATCTTCTTTCAACCTCAGCACCTGCCATTCCATCTGAAGAAAGTGGATCTTTGTTTCCATTTGAGGCAGAAGTGTCATCCTGAAACAGTATGGTTCAACTGTGGTGAGAAAATCATGCAGAACGACAGACCTATGCAACCAGTATTTTGCTAGTATTTAGCCTATGACACGACCATCACAACTAACCTCTGAAACTAAATAGTTGCTCACGTCAGGAGGACAAGGGATATCTCTTGTGTCATCTTCATAAGCAACTTCTGAAATTCTTTGTAGAAGACCCTCATCAAATTCTCTGTTCCAAATGTTAAATTTAAGCCCAAGTTCTACTGAAGGACATCATAGGATAAGCACATTCATGCATACAACAGAAAAAATGTCCAAATATTAAATTTAAACTCATGTTATACCAAAGGATATCATAGGATAAGCATATTCATGCATACTTCAGAAAAAAATGTCCACCTTTTACTGACTTACTTGAAAAAGCCGCCTCTAACATTACAAGCAACATTTCTTGCAACACATAATACTGGAACAGCACTGTTTGCCTGTAAAACAGGGAGGGGAAAAAAAATTATGAACGCTGGTAAGGCAGGATAAAGAAAACTCTTCAACTTGCAAGGGCAAATATGCCTTAGCCCATCACAACTTCAAGCAGCAGAGAAACTTCATTCTTGTACCTCAGCTTGGGGAGCATAGTATGGGGCAAATGCAGGAACAACATGAACACGAGGTTGGTCTTTCTCATCCCAAACTTTTAAACGGTCATCAATCACCAATGCCATCTTAGGATGGCATATTCCATTTTGAAAGACATCAAACAGTGATTTCCTTGAACCTGTGCACAGCAACAGATGAAGAGATCCCCCAAAAAAAGGAAAAAAAAAATCAGTGTCCTCTATGATACAACCACCCAAAGATGCTTAAAGTAAGTCTATCGACAGGAGGCTATTCATATTTTCCCAGAAAACTAACAATGAAAGGCCATTCATCAAGTATACAGTTTCATTAGCCAGATGAAGAAAGCGAAAGGAGATCTAACAACTTAAGGCTGCGCATGATAAAATTTTTGTTTCTTGATTTCTCTGTTTCCCGGAACAGGTTTGGAACAGAAATCCATTTGGTAACGCAATTTGATTTCTCTATTTCTGAAACAGATTTCTATTCCAGAAATAGATTTGAAGAAGAAATCAGAAGTTAAAATTTTTTAATCAATTTCTGGCCAGAAATCAAAATCTGTTTAAGAAATTTTGTCATGCGCAGCCTAAGTAACTTACCAGACTTAACACACACAATGCGCTCCGGAAATTCTTTTGACTGTATCAAGTTTGACTCTGGATCAAGAAGCCTCCACATTTCCAAAGCATAATCTCTTTCAGCCATAGTGCAAACATAAACCTCAAAGCGCTTGCGCCCTCTAGCAGTTAAGTAACTTCGAAGTTCCTCCCATGCAGGTCTCAACCTCACGAGAACACTTGTATCGCGAATCTGCATGGGTAAAAGAGAAAAAAATTGCATAAGCGATGGTGGTTGGTACATGCTAGCCTTCTCAAAGACACTAAATACTAGCTGCAGCATTGAGTCAATATTGTAGAAAATCTTGATACACATTTTTTTAGAAGAGACCTTGAAAATCCCACATACCAACATTTCAATTGTGCATTTCAGTCGCACAAAACATAAAAACAGAGACAAACATCAGTGGACAGGCACAAGTACTGCTCAGCATTACATGCATACCAGTGGATTAATGCGGGTCAGAATAATATTTTTCTCTGGCAACCGTATGAGTGGACGAACAAGAGGTTGGCTGTTGTCAGAAGACGCAGGGACATTCTCATACTGAACTTTGATCACTTTCCCATTCTCAACAACCTGATCATTGTCGACATACTGCTTAAGAATCGTCTTATCATCCTGATACCTCTTCACCTCTGCATGCATGCCAGAAATGCGTTGCGGATCTGACTCGGAATTTATTTTGCGTTGGAGAGCATCAATCCTATCCTCAAAGGATCGCATGGTATTGGCGACAATGAGCGTTTCATCGAGATCAAATACGATCCCAAGACACCTTAGGTTCAGCATGACAAGACAAGAACTGTAAAGTCCCGATGAGACACAAAACCCCCAAAAGCATGGATGTTGTCTATCACCATTTCGGGAGTACATGGCAACCAAGTGAAGTTCATCTTCTCCAAGTAGCATCACTGCAGTCTGAAATTGATATTGAAAAAACAAACGTCAATTTTCAAGAAAACCAATATCAAGCACCAAACATGACAGATATCAGGTACTTTAAATAAATTCTCTACAGTGAGCTCTCCTCAGAGCCTTGTATGAGGTGAGATTCGGTTCGCAAGGGTGTCACATCTTGTTCTTGTAAAAACGATTGTAGAAGTGAGGCAAATTAATGGTAGCAATTCAATGCAATTATGTTTGCAGGTAATTCCTGTACTATACATGCCTGCATGTTCCCACCAACACGACTCAACATGTTCGCCAAAATTCAATGGATTGTCCTTAGAGCTAGATTGTGACATTTTATGCTGGAAATCACCTTGTAAATAACATCAAAACATTAAAATTCTGACATTTCCTCAACTTTTGAAATATCAACTAGTCCAGACACCTATAGTACGTGGTGTAATACTGCAAACATTGCAGTCAATCAATTACTGAAATCCGCTACCGTGATTTAAGTACTCAGTTGTCATCCATCAACAAAAACAGCAGTTTCCAGACCACATCCATGTCAAATACAGAAATCAATCATTAAAATCAGATGGCATAGTTCTAGCATCATTTAAGTCTCATTACAGCGCTCCAACTTCAGCAAGCTGAGGAACAAGTAGTCTTCAAGTCAATCAAGACAGAGTTCTATAATAGGAACAGGAATAAAGTCCAAGCTTTTGTGTACAATCGTCAATCAAATGAAACCTTGTCCCCAGAAGTTAAGAACAAATCTGCAAAATTTAGAAGCCCATTCATCCTGGGAGTTCCCTGAAACTCTCGAAAACAGATACAAAGGTGCATGTCATATAGTTCGTCCTCAATAATTTGTCCACAGTCCATAGTAAAATTAAAGGGTTCGCCTTGATTACCAATTCATGTGTACTAAGCTCTTAAATCTTTATGGGTATTTCCAATTTCTTCTTCTTTCGAATTAATTCTTTCTTGTGTTCAATTATCTGGGTTATGTTCCTGAAGTTCAATGGGTTGTGTGCTGATGGATATATACCTTGCTGTCTCTGGTACAGGAGGAGTGCAAAAGGGAGAGCGGCGAGTCCGGTGACAGGGAGGACTTGGCCTCCATTTTGAAGCAAATCCCACTAGGAGCAATGGTGTGGAGCACCGCGAGCGGGGGGCACCTCTCGCTGGGCGGCGACAGGAGATTGACCGTGACCCTCTCCTTCACCACATTCTCCACCATTCTCGCCTTCTCCTTCCTACTCTGATAACAACCCTCGTCTTCCCCTCCTCCTCCTCCTCCGTCCCTGTTCGGCTGTTGCAGATAAATCTCCACCTCCCCCACCAGCTCCCCCCCGTGGTACACCACCGATTTGTACATGTTCTTCCTCCCCCCGGGGGCTCAATCAAAAATCGGTCAAAACCCCCTCCTCCGTCAGTCCCTCCTCCGTCCGTCCGTCCCTTTAATAATCAATCAATCATCAAATCGATCAAGATCGAATCGAATCAAATCACGGATGATGATACCCCTTTTTAAA
Organism: Eucalyptus coolabah; assembly: GCA_014182585.1. Taxonomy (NCBI): domain Eukaryota; kingdom Viridiplantae; phylum Streptophyta; class Magnoliopsida; order Myrtales; family Myrtaceae; genus Eucalyptus; species Eucalyptus coolabah. The sequence continues at coordinate 50,307,446 of CM024624.1, forward strand.
GGCCCTTGCCTGATCTTGAAATTTTTGTCTTTTTAAGTGAGAACGAACCCGGAAACGAAAAAAAAAGGTCAAACGGAAGACGAGGCCGAAATAAAAACGAAAAATTTAGGTCAGCCCTTTTCTCGCGTGCGTGTTCCCGTTCGAAAATTGCTTAGATCCGCCACCGATTTCGACGACGGCCAGATGTGGGTATAGAAAAGGGGGCCAAGAACCGAACAAGAAAAAGGAGGCCGGGGGCAGGGGGCAGGCGGGCAAAGCTCCTCCAAACCCTAGTTTTTTTAACCAATCGGCCGCCGGAAAGCGGCGGAGGCGGCGGCGGCGGCGACGGCGTTCTGAGTTAGGGTTTGGCGGTGGCGGTGGTGGGGGTCGATTGGAGGCGAAGATGGAGAAGATGTTGCAGGAGATGGAGATGAAAGGGGAAATCTGCACCTCCTTTTTAGAGGAAAAAGCGGGGGAGAGGGAGGCGAAAAATTAGAAACCCTAGATCCGGATGGCGAAAGGTCAAAAGACAGCACCTTCCCTGCGCGCGCGTATATGGGTGACAATATCGATGATAATACACGCATGAATATAATAATGATGATGATGGTGATGATAATTTAAATTTTAATTCATTATTGTTTTGAATTTTTAGATTTAAGGTAATGTGGAAATTTGATTGATCTAAGCAATGCCCGAGGTTGCTTGATTAGGGGCATTGCCCTAGTTGCTAGTCTGCTAGATATAATTAAAGAAATAGATTAGGTTTTTTTTCGTAGAGTGGGCCTAAAGGAAAAATATTAATAAAGCTGGTCTGACCATGCCTTCATCCGTCTTTACTCGATTAGGAAATATTAATAAAGAAATGAGAGATTAGTCATGGTTTTTTGGACATGGGCAGAGTTGTGCGACCTTACTCGATCGGGAAATATTAATGTATGACTAGATGACCAAGGGTTAATGCCATGGCAAAATTTCAAACTAATTCAATTGTTACAAATTTACTCAAAATTGATGAGGATTTCTACGTGGGCTTATCGTGTTAATTGAGTTGGTGTTAGGTGCCCCAATTGCTAGATATAATTAAAGAAATAGATTAGGGTTTTTTTGTAGAGTGGGCCTAAAGGAAAAGCTGGTCTGACCATGCCTTCATCCGTCGTTACTCGTTTAGGAAATATTACTAAAGAAACGAGAGATTAGTCATGGTTTTTTGGACATGGGCAGAGTTGTGCGACCTTACTCAATTGGGAAATATTAATGTATGACTAGATGACCAAGGGTTAATGCCATGGCAAAATTTCAAACTAATTCAATTGTTACAAATTTACTCAAAATTGACGAGGATTTCTACATGGGCCTATCGTGTTAATTGAGTTGGTGTTAGGTGTCACCTAACAGAGGATAAATATGTCAATAGTGTATTAGTTTGGGATTTTTGATAATCCAAAATTAATTTGTGATATAATTGTCACAAGTGTACTAGGTTTAGTGTTTTTTATAACCAAAAATTAGTTATGGGTAAATTGTCACAGTGTGCCAATTTATTGTTTTTATAGTATTAACCTAATAATTAAAATATAGATTAAGAATATAGTGCGATTGCCGTAAAATTTAAAAAGGGCTCTCGTAAAGTAGCTTGAGGAAGATGGCATAAATAGTCGATGAACTTTGTCTAAATGTGTTATGTGGTCTATTAACTTTTGATTTATTTAATGTGATATCTAACTTTGCTTCAATGTGTAATTTGTGGTCTCTAAAATTTTAATCTATTCAATATAATCTCTAAATTTTTATACACATTCAATTTGGTCCCGAGACTAGATAATCAATAAACTAGATTAAACATAGTGATACAATAATTTAGAAACAAGATTGAACATTTATAAAATTAAAAAAAAAATAAAGGACTTAAAAGTGAATTAAAATTTCATATATCATATTACACATTAAAATAAAGTTCAATAATCACTTTGAAAAAATTTAAAATCTAGTAAATTAAATTGCACGTTTTGGCAAAATTCAATGACCATTTATATAATTATTCCAAAAAAAAAAAGGTCAATTTTACCGCATTCATTGTTATTTGATTCCAAAATACTACTAAACGATCAAAAAGTTAATTCTTGAAAATGATTTTAATAATACAAGTAGAATTGTGCATCTTTCCTCGATCACGGAATATTACCATATTACTGAATAATCAAAAACTAGTTTAATGATGTGGTGCGATTGCTCCTGAATCTAAAATGGGTTTTGTGAAGTGGTCAAAAGAAAATGTTACTTGATTAGGGAATATTTCAAAGTAATAAAAAAATAAAATAAACTCGAAATTTTGATTTTTGATGAGTAAGAGTAGAGTGGTGATTGGCTGGCCGATCGTAAAAGTCTATGCTTTTTGCACACCCATGACGCGTTTGAGCAAAAAGTCGGAGACTCTCTTGAGTGTTGGGGAAGAATGCCACGTGGCACGAGTATTTCCCTTGACACGTGTCGGACTGTTTTGCCCACGCTTTTTTTTTTCTGGGTTAGTAAACCAGAATAATTAAGAATTGGTTTGGGTAAAAAGCAATGGGAACGCAAGAATTCAAATTATATTTTGTCGAAATCTCTAAGTAAGGAACAAGAGATTTAATCAAAATTAGATTTTATCCACTGACTAGGCCCGACAATCCTTGTTGACCCTTGGCCAACAATCACCCTTCTCAACGATGGTGGGGCGGCGATGGCAATTTTGCTTTGCTTTTTTTTTTAAAGTTAATTTACTTATAATCTAATTTAAATAATCTTTATTTTAAAAATCATATTTAAACCAAAATGGGGTCATTTTAACATTGTCCGTCGTGTTTTAAACATGTAGGAGAGAGAAAATAATTGCACCATTTTAACGAGTTGTAGGATTTGATTATGTTTTTTTGTAAATTTTATGATGTAATTACAAGTTTTAGGACTTTTGGTATATTTATCCCAAAAATGAATAGGCAGCCCGATGACCTCACCATTACTCAATTGACCTCACCATTACTCGATTAGGGAATATTACTAAGAAATTGAAGAATTAAAAGTGATTTTATGAATACAAGTAGAGTTGTCCATCCTTATTTGATGAGGAAATATTACTCGATTACTAAATAAATAAGAGATAAATTAAGAATAAGACGTGATTTATATTGGATCTAAAAAGGGTTTCACAAAGTGGTCAAAGGGGAAAAAAAGTTAATGCTACACCGCCTTTTGTTACTTAATTATGAAATACTACTAAATAATCAAAACTATAACCTCGAATATGATTTTGCGAATGCAAATAGAGTTGTGCATCCTTACCCGATCATGGAATATTACCATATTAGCAAACAATTAAACAATAAATCAAGTACATAGCACGATTGCTGTTGAATCTAAAATGGGTTCGGTAAGGTGGCGAAAGGGAAATATTAACTTTTTTTGGTCAAAAAGGAAATGTTATTTTATTTGGAAAATATTTCTTAGTAATTAAAAATATAAATCCTAAAAGTTGATCTTCATGGATACAAGTAGAGCGGGGATTGGCTGATGGCGATTGGCCGTGACGCGTTTGAGCAAAAGGCCGAGATTTTATTGAGTGGTAGGGACGAGTGCCACGTGGCACGAGGATTTGCCCCTGAGACGTGTCGAACTTTTTTTTTTTTCCTCCCAATTTTGGGTCAGATTTAGCCAGAATAATTAAGAGCTAGTTTGGGAATGGGGGGACACAAAATTTGAAAATTAGATTTTATTTAAAAAATTGCCATATCATAACATCAAATAATCCATAAATATAAACATGTCGAGTTTTTTTTTTTTTTTTTTTGTAATTGGATTTGAACCAACGTAAAATCAATTTTGTATTGAGATGAAAATTTCACAATTTTCTGAAAATGAATTAGTTATGATATGTTATTACTCTTCTTTGTCAAATCATAACCTACTTCATCTTGGTGATATTATTTTCTTGTTATGAATTTGCATGATACCAAGTTGAAAATATACATCTCATCATTTGCGTGTCATACTTAATATGCGTAGTACTCATGAGATCAAAAAAATCAGAAAATAATAATATTTTTATAAATTGGTTTGTCCCATTCATTTTAAGATAAGTAATAAAAGAAAAGAGTTTTCGTATAAGCTTAAAAAAGCTGAGCAGTAGAGTTTCATCTATTCTCTAGAAACTTTGCAACGTGATTAGTGAAAAATGAGCGTATTGTCCTAGTATATGTTATCATATAGTAAAGCTTACACAAGGAAAATTCATCACCTATTTTCCCTATAATAAGCTTAAATAATCTGCACTCCAGACGAGAAAACAAAATAAATCATAGAAAATAACTTTATAAAAATGCAAGATCATATAAATGGTCCCGAAACTTTTAATCTGTCAATATAATACTAAACTTTTGTCAAATATGTAATATCGTAATTGAACTTTTAATATATTAGAGTGAACCCTAAATTTTGATCAATTGTTACATTTTCATATAATTTAGGAATCGCATTCGTGTAAATTAAAATTTTAAAGATAATATGGTACCTTGGCTTAAAATCACAAATCAATTGTTTTAATTAAAAATTCATGGACAACATTACATAAAAGATCAAAATTTGTGGGCATTTGTGCTATTGTCGTTTCATGAAAACATTTAAAAGCCTTTTATATGGGCCAAAAAAAAAATTATTTATCTTATTTTGAGATTGTTTAAAGATTATTTACTTTATGAGAGCGAGTAAAATACGTTCATAAGCAGAAAAGGTGCCCGACAATTGGCCCAAACGTCACTTGACCGCCAAAGAAGAAGGCATGCATAATTAGAAGAGGCAAAAACAACTTATTATGCCCGAATCAAACTTAATCACTAGAGGAAATTCCATGAAAGATCCACGTGATATTTGTATTCTCCGTATTTTACCTCGTGACAAATTTGATCCCTACATCGATCTCCTATTGCGATTTCAAAACAAAGTCTATATTTTCCATCCAAATGTCAACATAAATCACTAACGAGCACCACCACCTTAGATGAACCATAGAAAAAAATAAATAAAAGATAAGAAGTTACAAAAATGGTCCCTACACTATTACCATGTTCGATTTTGATTCTCGTGCTCTATTATGCAACCGATCTGGTCCCCAAAAATTAATTTTAATCTCGATTTCAAGGTAAATTTCATGTATCACCTAAAATGCGAACAAGAATTGTCGAGTGAAATGTGGGGAAAGGAATGGAAACATGATGACCTGAGCAAGGAGCTGTACCGATTCGATCCGGTCAAAACATTATCGAAAGCTAACCTTTACCTTTTTGTCCGGTCGCGTGACTTTGTTGCCTCCTCTTTTGGGCTTTGTAATTATTCTCGCAAGCAACGGATGTTAATATAAATTATTATATATAATTGTGCCCTAATTATGTCGGCCTAATCTATAATTTAAATTCAGCTTCAATTCTGATTCGATTTTTTTATAGATTTTTTTAACTTTAGGTAAAACCCAAATTTGTCCCAATTTTCTTTCTCTAAACAACTCCAAACTTTAGCTTCAATCCAAAATCTACCTTGAACCTTTTTTGTTTACAAAAAAAATTACCAATATTAACTATTATCAGAAATTCATCTAAAAATCGTCATTATTCATCCTTAATTTTCCTAATTTCCATATCAAATAATAGTTTCACCTTTTTAGATAATTTTCACTTTTCAAGAAATTATATTAGTTATTCCAAACTTCATCTCCATGGACTTGCAATATAATCCACAGCTACAATCAAGGATGAGCGGGCATGGGCGGTTCTCACCTTGGAACCAAGAATAGCTACTAAGGACCGGTTCCGAAAAATTGAAATCGAGAATCACTTAGGTGGTTTCATGAATCCATTCGGGAATTGGATTGCCGATCCAATCTGGTATCCAAGTAGGTCCATGGAACTGGTCCCGCCAAGTTTCACGTACTTAATGCAATGTTCTCCAATAAGCCGAAGTAAAGGACAAAACCACTGGGGTTTACCTAGTGGCCATCATTCCAACATTGAAGGGGGAAATGGGGTTCGAATTCTCACATTTTCATTAATGCAATGTTCTCCCACGCTTTATAAGCAAAAGTCTCGAAATGTAAACGACCGACAAAAAAAAAAAACAAAGAACTTCCATTATTCTTAATTGTAAGATTAGTATTTAATGTTTAGAGTCGATGCCGTAAGTTGATGGGTGTTGAGCTTGAGAATAGATGACATGAAAGAGAGATAGAAAGATGACTTAGATGAGGTAAGAGCGAGATGAGACAAACACTCAACTAATGGGTGTTGAAGTTCAAATTAGAGATTTTAGGGTTTTTATTCTTCTTAATTTTTTATTTGAAATTTGGGTGGATGGTTCTACACTTGGAATTGGAAACCGGACTTGTACCTATTGGTTCCAATAAATTATAATCGGGAATAAGATTGGTTTCCTTTAGAATGGTCGGTTTTGGGCGGTTCTTGATTTTTTTGCACATCCCTAGCTACAACTACACTCCCCACAATACCCATTCAATCTTTAAATTGTGAAATTGATTATATTCAAGAGTGCTTTTAAGGTAGTCATTAAACATCTAAATAAAGGAAAAAACTGTCATTTTCAAAACACCATCTCTTTCTTATCATACGGTCCAAAAAGTCATTTAAGACCCCATCGAATTGCCAGCGCTTGCCCTTCCCTGTGGCAATGTCATTCCACTATCGTCGTCCATGTGCAAAATCCTCAATCGCTTATTGAGAAGTTTTCAAGGCTTTTTATTGGGGCAAAGGGTAGCAAAATGTATAAATCCCTGCTTTAATCGAACATGCTGAAATCACGAAGGACCCGTTTGGTTCGGCTTTTAAATGCCATTTGGAGACGCAAATATCTTTGAGGAAAGGGCTTTCTAAATGTTAGATTGTTTGGTAAATTTTAGTATTGAAATGCAACTTAGCATAAACACCGTTTGGCAAACTTTGCATTTGTAATTGGCTTTTGTTATTTTTTATTTTCTTTAAAGTCTCGAAATCAAATTCCGGCCAACCGCCGCCACCACCGGATTGCCGCGATCCGGCCTCAAGACCGCCGATTTGGCCTCGCTTAGTCGCCTAGCTCGGCGAGACCAGGTGACGCCGCCGAGGTCCGCGCAACCTCGGGCGGCGTCGCCCGGGCTCGCGCGACCAGAGAGACGCCACTGAGGTCGCGCGGACCTTAGCCGGCGTCGCCCGGCTCGCGTGTGCCAGGTGATGCCGCCTGGTCTCGCGCAACTAGGCGACGCCGCCTGAGGTCGGCCGACCTTAGCCACCTTGCCCGAGGTTGTGCGACCTCGGCGAGGCTTCGACGGCCGATCGCGGCGGAGTGCCGCTTTGGCAAAGAAGAAGATGAACGGCGAAGAAGAAGGCGAACGACGAATGAGACGATGAACAGTGACGCAATGAACAGAAATCACATCTCCTGAATGCCCAATGCTCAAAGTTCTGGTCCCCCTCGGCAGTCAGCTTTCGACATTTAAAATGCCCACATTTCACAAATAAAGATTCAAAAGCTCTTGCCAAACACCCAAAATTTTCCTCACCCGCTTTTGACCCAAAGCCTCACGAAAATGCCTAACCAAACACCCCTGAAGAAAGTCATTAATTTATCACCTCCCAACCATTTTGAAAATAAAATCGAGATTTTTTGAAACAAAAATTTTCAAAATCAACATAAACATGGTTCGCATGAAATACAAGGGCTGGATTTATTTCAATTTATGCCGAAAATATGTGTATATATACATACACATACACAAACATTTCGCTCGATATTTGGATAGCTTTCAATTTTCATCCCCCAAAAATAATTACTTAACCGTTGAACTCCCGCCATTTTCAGCTCACTCTTCCTTCTTCTTCCCCCTTCTCCATTCCTGCAAAATCTGCTGCTCAAAACCTCTCAAATTCCCCTTCTCCATCCATGAATTGCACCAATTGCGCATTCCGAACTGCACCCATCGCTCCTCTCCCGCAAACCCCCCTCCTGAACCGCTTGCCGGCTGGGAGCTTGCGGCCGAACTGCCGAAACCCTAGGCCCCTCGTCTTGCCGAAAAGAAGCTTGCTTTCGTCCGGAAGGCGGAGTCTCCGGGCGAGGTTGTCGGCCGAGGATGGCGGCGGCGGCGGCGGCGGTGGGGGAGTCGAGAGATGGGTGGACCGGTTGCCTAAGGGGGTCGTGGGAGCCGATAAGGTGCTGCGGTTGATTGCCAATGCCACCGCCAGCCCCATCAGCCAGTTCGTGGCGGCGCCAACCACGTTCTTGCATTCGGTGGATCCCAGGATCAAATTGGTGAGGCGCTTTACCGTGCCGTGAACTGACGTGGCTGTAATCTTAAGGGTTTTCGCCGGAGCCGAATTTTCTCGCATTTCGACTTCGTGCCATGCAGGGACTCATTGGTTGTTCATCAGCATGATCTCTCACATAATCGTTTGATATGGTGCTGAGTTCTACGTGTTCATATATCTGTCAATCTCTCATTTCAGTCCGAGTTTTTAGGAATGATAGTGTAGTATAAGGCAGTGTGGCTTCTTGGTTTTCCCTTGGCTTGCAAACACTCCAGAAAGAGAAGGGGTGCTTTCAAGTGTTGATTTGCATTGAGTTTTGGCGGTGGGGATCTGCATATGTCTTCTGGGCTGTGTCAACTGGAGTATTTCTATATACTAAGTCTGTCATTTTCCCGTTTTAAGTTCTATAGCCACAGGTTGGGGGGGCACTGCTTGCGATTTCAGTGGTCTCACATGAATCGACAGCTTTTAGACACGATCCTTGACATTGTAAAAGTGTTAGCTGTGCACTGCCATTCATTCTAGTAAGCAGACTAAGCTCTGAAGATTGTGGCATTTGGAGTCACAGTATTTATCAATAATTTTTTCTTCTCCACTAAATGCACTGAAGATTTGAAAGCTGTGTGCGTGACTTCTTTTGATGATTAAAAAGACTTATGATGAATCCTTCTTTTAATTCAAAACATTTTACGTTACGCGACCTCTTTTTGATATGCAAGATTGATGTTCAGGTGCCCTTATCCACTTGCTCCTATGATGTGAACTCTAATACAACAGATGGCTGCCTGTACAAATAGTTTAAGCAATTACTTCACCACAAGAGCTAGACAGATAATTAATTTCCCAATTGTCTTTGGTTTGCAGGTTTGGCTTCTGGTTCTTGTTGTTTTACCAGCCAGGTCCCACATAATAATGCGTTTTGGGCTAGTGTTGTACCTGGCCTTTCTTTCTGTGTGGATTCTACCGAGACATACATGGATGGTGAGTTGATCTGTTGACTTGTCGACACAAACAGTCACGCATCCTTTTAAGATTCGTTTAATGAGCTTCCCTGGATACCTTTAGTTCATACAGGTCATTGTTTGTGTTTTTCGTAGAAAAATAACTTAAGCATCTAAGGAGCACGCTGTAGAATTTGGGACTCTGTCTGGTTTTCCATGATTCTATTCCTTTTGTAAAATCAAGTCATATCTGGCATTAAGATGAATTGTCTTCTCTGCTTATGGCTTGTGGTCTTCAGAACGGAGACATGGTGTTGGGGGAAGATAGTCATGCCTCTGTTCAGTTACAGTTGTTCGTTATATTTATGTTTGTCTATTTGTTGAACTGGCTATTCCATGCCCTTTGTGGCCTCATTCCATTTTAGGATCGTTTATCAAGGGACAGTGACATAAAGGCATCAGCTGAAAGGTCTAATATGATTTAACTATGAACAGTTGAAAACATATCCTACTGGACATTCTCTTTATTCTTTGATATATAGCATGTAAGAATGACTGGATTTTATCTATCCTTTTCCCCCCTGGTGGAAATTCCTGTTTACTTGTTTGGCTATTCCAGGATCAACTGGGAAGAGTAACGTTGCTCTCTGGCATTCTTTTTATAATGTTGGGATTCGGATCAGATGGCGTGCCTCCATTAGTCCAGTCAAGAACCCCACCCCCTGCGATGGTTGGATTGCCCAATGTTCCTCCATCTTTTGAAGGTTATTCATACTTAATTATGAAGCTGGGACCTCTACGATTTACAAGGAAGGGCTTGTCGGTGGCTAGCACAGCTGCCTGTTTAACATTCACTGTGAGTTGCTTATAATTATCCTTATTTAGTTGCACTTTACATTGAATTCAGTAACATGCAGTTCACAGTGAATTCAGTAACGTGGAGTTAGATACTTTAGCCAATATACTTGTCTTCATTCTTTATTTTAGATTGATGTGGAATGGTACTCCTAAGAAGCATTTCTTCGAAGAGAAGTGATTAATTTTTTTCTTGCAACGGTATATTCATTTTATAGAACTTTCATGTTCTCAAGTTCTATCAATTGCATATATAGACTGAAAAAAAGATTATCCTGAGGAGAGGTCATTCTTCCTTTTGAAGATTTTCCAAGGTGCGAGCCTTTGCCTAACAACTACAACACCAGAACAACTAGCATCTGCTTTGAAGTGGTATATGCTCCCATTTAGTTATGTTGGTGCGCCAGTTGCTGAAATTATCCTCACCCTCTTGCTCTCATTAAGGTTCATTAATCTTGTATTTGATGAGGTAAGACAATAATTGGTCGGATAAGTTCCTTCGGTATCGATCTGTTAGGTTTACCGCTTCGTCTCATGTGTTTGAAATGTCCACTTCATATGGCAGGTCCGTAATGTGGCACTTGGAATAGTATCTCGTAGAATAAGTTGGCAAAAGTTGACCATGATGGAGACAATTGATGGTAACAACTATATCTATGGCATTCATTATTGGCTTTTAGTCATCTTTTAGTTGGCTTTGAGAAGTTGGAAACTGGAACTTTTTAGTCAGATCACCGGTTACATTTTAATCCTCTTTTATACAGGTGACAAAGTATCTTGGGTTCAATATCTTTCAGTCACAGTGATGTAGATCCACTGATGTTTTGCTCCCATGCATCTTATATCCTCCTTTTCTTCAGTTAATTTATATGGCTTTGTGGGAGGAGGGCAGAAAGGAAAAACCTGTCTTCTTTACCCCTGCTCTCTCTCTCTCTCTCTCTCTCTCTCTCTCGATCACATGCATGCATGCAGAAATGCTTAATGAAGCACCAACTCATGCAAAGTATGACCTACTACTCTGCAGATAGAAGTATAATACTATTGCTAACGATCTATCAGAACATACTTTGTCTCAATTGGTGGGAACTCTCAATCAATATCATTGTGATATTCATTTAGTAGTTATACTAATCTGTTCTCACAGGAGTCTGCCCCTATTGCCAGGACTATAAATTTATATTTATTTGCTGTCTCAGTAGTCACTACACTTTCATCTTGTTCTTTGAACAGTTTGTATACTGTATAGCCAAACTTATTTAGCTCACCTCTCTCTTGTTTTTTCCATTGCCTATTAATATTCCTTCACTCAACTTTCTTGATTTTATGTAAAACTGCATACAAAGGGTCATGACGTCGAAAATAAAACATAATGAAGAGTGTGGGTGCATTATGATTCCTTGCTAATAAATATTTTTTGTTGTTTTAACACTATTCAACTTTTATAGTTACGCTACTAATTATATTGTATTGGTTTTTACTATGCAGTGTTCATTTCCTACATTCGTCGGATCTTCAAAAATATATTTACCCATGCCGAGCAGATCTCACAGGTTTATAGATTGTTCTGGTTTAGAATTATAGTTCTCTCTTCAAATGCATGTAGCGAAATGTTGCGTTTTTTTTAGATCCACCAATTGCCAAATGAGAAACTCTCTAATCCTTTTCTGATGACCAGATGATTTTCTTGTCGCTTGCATTGTCAAAATTTTCATGCAATGATTTCATATCTCAATCTTACGCTACAATAGCCAACTTCAGAGAAAATGGAAAATACCAGTTTGGAGAACAAATGAAGAAATATGTTTGTAGCTAACGATGCTAAAGCATAGACCTAAGTTGAATTTAAGAAATTGTTCATAGGACAATGCTGGCATGATAGTTTTACTCTGTTTTCTGTTGATTTATAGACTTTTATAGACACTTGTCACCTTAGCTTGGCACCATCTGCAAAACCCGAGTCAAAGATACGGACTTCTTGAAGTCAAGTATTTCACATTTAGAATTATCTAGGCACAGTTGATCGGGTTACTGAATGTCCTTAATCTATCTGAGATTGCAAAGCTAGTTCTACTTGATTTTGATGTAATATGATGACATAATACAGTCTAGGCGCTTTGTTAGATTCTCAGTTTCAGCTAAAATTTAGTGTGATCTATCTGCAATTTTTCGCTCATTAGCACAACAGTTATATCTAGCAATGTGCCACTTCAGAATATGCATTATTTGCTTTGGAATGAAAAAATAATCACCTAATTACTCCTCTTAGGGTGATGGTATGTCCCAATTCTTTGCATGATTTTAAGCGAATGTTAAGATCCTTTCTTGAAAGTTTGGCTCCGAAAGTGAGTGAAACTGTTGCAGAGACGATTTGATTGTGCATGAACTTGATTTGAGGGCGCGCACGAGTGTGAAAGGTGGGGGGGAGAGAGTTTTTGTACAGCTCTGCCTCGAAGCTGTCGGATTGGAGTGGCAATGCATCTAATTTATCCTTATTGACTGTGAACTGAGATTGAATATCTCATTGGAACCCTAAATGAGCAAGTGTTGATCAACCTGTATGTGAAATTTGAGATGAAAATGTAGAAGTAGGGACTTCAATTCTTGGTTTGGTGTCTCAATTCTTGGTTTAGTGTCTAACTTATGTGGTTTTGAGTCCAATAGTTCAGGTATTAATCAGAATAACTGATTTTTGTTTCGCTTTGACTGTTAGAATAAGCAACTGTCCCCTTCTGAATTGCACTCCAACACCTTGCATTTATCTGTTGGCTCTCTAGTGTTTATTTAAAGCCCAGTTGGATATCACTCAAGAATTCGAAAAACCAAAGCTAATGTAGTTTCAATTTTTAGGCCAGTAGTGCCCATTTACAATGCTTAGCTGTAAAAGCAGTTCCCCACCTGTGCTTTGTTGTCTTTTGATTCTTCAAATTAATGGTTTTAACAGGCGATGATTATAAGAGGCTTCAGAGGTGACAGCAAGAAGCACAAGATTTATTTGCGATCGACCTCATCGAATGGTATGGCAGATGCTGTTTCCTTATTGTGCCTGATGGGCATTGTAGGTGCAGCAATTCTGTCTGATTACTTGATTGTTTGATGCTTAAATCAATATATCATTATTTTCTGTTTAAGTATAGCAGTGTTCCTGGGTTTTCCAAATCATATCTGTGTATAAGTAGGAATTTTACCCGGCACAGATGGCATCATAGGTGCAGCAACAAATCGACCCTTGTTTTTTCTGTATTGGGAACCTGCTCTGCATCGATCAGGTTCTTTGCGTAGATCTATCTAGCGCGATGAGTCACTCAGTGACAGTTCTCTACCAGAGCAATCGTCTGCTGTACTTCATCAGGGGGCAAAGGAAATGGGGAAGAAGCTGGAAATGCCTGGGATTGAGAATGAGAATCCATTCTTCATGAGAAGATTGGTGAACTGAATAATAAATGCAGTACAACATGCTTTTACTCCATTAACAAGGAAATAGAAGGGAAAGAGAGTATATCACGCTACGGATTATGTCTTGCGAGTCGCCAAATTGGTGTTTGTTACTTAATATTCGATGCTAGGGAATTCGTGTCTTGAAGATGGAAATGGTTTGGTGAAATCATTAAACTGTTTTTAGGTACGCAAACCTAACCAAAGCTTGAAGCCGCTCCCTGAAGCAGAGCAGCCGCCGCTGTTAGAAACAGGACATTGCAGTTCGCGGACTAGTCAGAGCTCTCCTCTGTGTTGTCGAAATACAGCTAATTCCTAGAGATAGATTGTCATAGAAGTCTGCTTATTCATAGAGTGAAGCAGGTAAAGTAGCATGCTTTGAGACAGAGCTTGTAGGTTAGAAGCACACGTGGCAGGCGGCAGGCAACGAGGATGGCTTGACTGGCAAGGCGGAGGATCTGGGCAACGTGAGCTTTGGTTGGACTTGAGCTTGGGTGTGACCATCACGAGGGCACGGTGACATTGCCATGCTTAGCCGAAGCCTCTGCCATTGCCGCTGCATCGCATGAATATTCACTCAGTCATCGCGTTGTGTCGAAGCTGCTGGAGAAGAATACCCAGGTCGTAAACGCCATCTTTGTAGTCATCAAACAGGCCATTGCCACAGCGGCCACCGGAGACCTGTTGCGGCCTCTCTAGTTGCTGTCGCAGCTGCCATGACCCTAGGTCACACCCGCATGATTTGAGGTTGCACAACCTAGTCTACGGTCTCCAAGGCGATGGCTGGACCCTCGCCGGTGGCCGGGCTAGTGTCGCCAAGTCGCCATACCCCTTTTTCCCCTCCGTTCTATTAGATGCGCGCACAGTTTCTCTGTCTGTCCTAGAGTTTTAGGCATTTTCTCCCCTGTTTTGTGTACTTAATCCGTATGGCATGGTTTGAAACAAGATCGGTGTTCATTTAATAGTCCAGTCAGCGTTCACGTGACAACCTGAAATGGCGATCCACGTCCTCATTACGTCAATAAAGATTTTATAAGCTAAAAGATTTATTCGGAGAAAGAAAAAGAGAACATTTCTTGGAAATGAATATTATTTTTAAGGAAAATGACAAATAATTTTTGAATATCTTTTCAAATATGTAATGTGATTTCTAAACTTTTAAATTACTCAATGTGATTTTTAATATGATTCCCGAACTTTTAAATTATTCAATGTAGATATTGAATCTTTTGATACTTATTCAATTTAGTCTTCAAAATTAAATAATCTTATAGACCATATCAAATACATAGAAATAATAATTCTAAAAAAATGTATCAAAAGATGGCCAACTAAATCTAACGAATTAAAATTATAGGGCCCATATTTTATGTTGAATTAAAATATATCGGTCATGATTAATAAATCAAAACTTCCGGACCACGTGTTATGCGAGTCATGAAATGTAATTATCCCACTTTCTTAAAGTTCACGAAACGCATGCACCTGCACCTGCCTCCCTCCTTCGTCATCTCAGCGGTACGATACGACGGCGCACGGAAGTCCACGAACCGAACCGGCGAGAGAAAAAGAAAAGAAAAAAAACCGGTCGCGAGAAAAAATATTCGAAAAAGCCGAACCCGAGGGGCCGGCAAATCCGTCTCTGCTTGTTCAGGTGGAATTCTAAGAGCCTCGAAACCTCTCCGTTCCTCCTCCAATCCCTGTCGCTCTACCCGAACGACCCACCAACCACGATTCAAAGTCCTCCTCCTTTGTCGCCACTGCCGTACAGGTATACGTAAATTTGTCCATAAACTAATTTTTTGATCAATAAAAAGTCATAAATTTATCATTTATAGTCAAATTAGTTAGTTGGTTAATATGTGATAGTTGACGATATACTAATTTGATGTTTTATCTTCGTTTGTAATAAATGTACTAGTTTGTAATTTTTTATGGTAATAATATAATTTAACGAAAATCGAAAATAAATTCGTCATAAATGTATCAATTTGAGGTTTTTAATATTAAAAAAATAGTTTGAGATAAATTATTATAATGTGCTTATTTATAGCTTTTCATAGTATTAATTTTTTTGGGTTTTTTTTTTTTTGACAAAGGAACCCATACAATAGGTAAGAGTCTGGAGTAAATTTGGAGAAACCCTAGTAGCGAAGGACCCACCACTCCTGGCGTCCCACTTAAGACCCCAAGCGACCGTATGGGGATTTTAACTCTTCCCCTTCGCGAGGAGGAGATAGCAAACCATCGAGTATTACTTTTTTGGGTTAATACATTAAAACCCAAAATTAATATAATTATGAAAATTTATTATAAATTAATTTTTTTTTACCACCACAAACCTAAAATCAATATACATTTGATAAATTTACCTCAAATTGATACATTTATGATAAATTTATCCTCTATTAATTTTCGTTAAATTTTACTATAAAATTATTAAATTAAATGACATGTGATAGTTGATATGAGATTTTATTATCCGTTTATTATAGTTATATAATTTATGGTTTTTTGTGATATTAATCAAATTTAACGGATGGTATATTTATCACAAAATGAATTAATTTATGGTTTTTGACAGCTTAAATAAATTAATTTAAAGAAATTTATCACAAACGTACTAATTTGCGATTTTTTTTATGGTTGTTGGGGTGACAAATTTATTAGTTTAGGATTTTTATAATAAAAAAATTATTTTAAAATAAATTTATTATACATATATTAATTAAATTTTTTTATGATATAAATCCTAACTGTTTCAAGAAATGAATTGCACTCCAGCACTGCACATCTCGTTTCCTTAAAGTTCACGTAACGCCAAGCGGCTTCCTCTCTCCTCAACGGCTCAAGCGAAACGACACGACGGGGTGCACGGAATTCCACGAACCGAACCGGCCAGAGAGTGGAAAACCGGTCTCGCGACCAAAATTTTCAAAACAAAAATCCCCCGAAACGAACCCAAAAGCCAAAAAAAAAAAAAAAAAAAAAGATCGGTAAATCCAACCACTCGTCCCAGACGACCGTCTTCCTCCTTGAATCTCGAATTCAAGAACCCCCAAATCCCTCTCTTCTCTCTCTCTCTATCTCTACACCACCCAAGATTCAAATTCCTCCTCCTCCTCCTCCTCCTCCGCCGCCGCCGCCGCCGCCGCGTGCGGTGCTGAATCGAATCGAATCGAATCGGGCCGGGTGGTGTTTCCGGGAAGGGCGGCGGGGAGCGGGGAGCGGCGAGCGACGGCGAGACCACTGGCTCCCGATGATCGTGCGGACCTACGGACGCAGGAACCGCGGCATTCACCGGGGTACCCCGACTCGATGGACGACGACTCGATCTTGGACGACCCCTACAGAGACTCCTCTCCTCCCACGACGCCTCCGCCCCCAAGACTTCTACGCCTTCTCCTCCTCCCAGGACTCCACCACCCCGCCGGCCCCCACCACCACCACCTGCCCTTCTTCGACTCCGACCCCTTCGCCCCTCCTCCGGCGGCGGAGGAGGAGGATTACGGGTGCGGCGGCGGCGGCGGAGGAGGAGGGGTGGGAGGGGCGGCGAGGAAGTCGAAGAAGGCGAGGAACGGGGAGGGGGCGGCAGGAGGGGGAAGGGGTACGGTGGGGAGGAGCGGCGGCGCGAGGGGCCGAGGGCGACGTCGACGCTGATGGAGACGCAGGAGTTTGGGGAGATGATGGAGCACGTGGACGAGGTGAATTTCGCCCTAGATGGGCTGAGGAAGGGGCAGCCCCTGAGGATCCGGCGGGCGAGCTTGCTCTCCCTTTTGGGGATTTGCGGCACCGCCCAGCAGCGGCGGCTCTTGAGGACTCAGGGGTACGTCTGTTGCCGAGCTAAAAATGTTTCCTTTTTTTCTTTTTTTTTTTTTTGGGATGCGTTGTGTGCTTTCAAGGGGCGCGGCTAATTGGGGGTGTTAGAACTGTTGTGTTTTGTCGAAATGAGGCGATCCGGTGAATTGAGTTTTGGGAGGGTGTTAAGAGAGATTGATGTCTTCTTGGTGGGTTGGGCTTGAGTTTTGATGAATTAGGAAACTTTTGGTGATGCTGATATTTTGATTCTTAAGTCTGTTTAATTTATATTCCGGTTTCTAGTCCTGCAAGCTTTCAGTTTCCAAGAAACACCTCATGATTTCATCATAGTAGGTGTGTAGTATTAAGATGGGAGGAAATCTCCAGAAGTTCATCTTTGTGACCAGTGAGCTTTTGAGCTGAGTTTTCCAGTATCGTGTTTTCTTTCTTGGAAAGTTCAAAAATTCATCGATCTTCTCATTGTAGCTTCAAAGCAGTAAGTGGTGATATAAGGGGAAAGCCAAAATTAGAAAGTTACCAATATATGGTTTGAACATTGCATTGCTTGTTGGTTTTTGGAAGTGTCCAGCTTTTAGGATTCCTGATTCAACTTTGGATTTGTTCACTGCATGTTATGCTTGACATAACATGAAAAACCTAAGGTATAGCTTCCATCAACTTCTGAAAGTGTATATTTTTCCCTTCTTGGTTCTGCAGTAGAGAAGCAGCCGAATGCCTCACTGCCTGAGCAATTTTTTCTTCAGCGTCCCCTGGCTGCTGTTGAAACTGCTATGATGAACCAAAATTTAGATCCTGGTGTATCGAAGTGCTTTAGAACTTTTCTCTTAGAAAGAAGTCATGGAGCATTAGTTAGCCAAAGGATTAGTAGTCTGCACCACTTTCAGAGACAATTGCGACAATTTTGTTAGGAAAAAGGAGGGTGTTATTCATGTTCTTAAGAGAATGAATGAAGCATTTAATCCAGATAGGAGGAGCTGGATAATTGGTGTAACAAAAGGATTCCAAACTTTGATGGCATCGTTTGTAATTGTTAAAAAATAATGTGGTTCCTTCTCTGCCATGAGTGCCTTTAAACAAAGGGAATACCTATTTAGGATTGTCTAAAAGGGTGTCCCATTGCACAAGGCTTCCAGCACTGGGGGTCTGGGGAGGGTTTGATGGTTGCAGGCTTACCCCTAGTTTCCAAAGAGTCTGTTTCCATGAAGTCAGGCCATGATGAAGTGAAAAATCCCAATGTAGGAGCTCCCTGCCATTCATTGTATAACCCAGTAAAGATGAGGTGACTTAAGAAAGAGGCTCATAGTTCTTTAGCCGCACACCATTTGAGAAGAAGCTATTGTTGGTCGCATATGGCTTTAATGTTCAGACCAGATGGCATCCGTGATGTTATGTGTGAAGCTCCAGTAAAAACCATAGTGCACTTTGCAAATTGTGGAGTGGAGTCCAAGATTTTGAGATTATTCTGCTAGTTGTCTGATGGCTTTCATACGGTTCTGTCTTCTCCTGATCCACAAACTTTATTGTGAAGTAATGAATAGAAGTGCAGATTAAACTATATTCAGCTCACGATATGTTCACAGCAAAAACTGTGTTCCTTTCTGGTTAATGTAGCGTTATGCCATCCTACTGTTGACTGCAGCTATCTTATTGTTTACCTCTGATGAGGAAGGAGAGAAGTCTTATTTTGGATGTTCTAGTGGAATTAAATTATCTGACTCCGATCCTTTTTAACAAAAATCTTCTTGGAGTCGCTCGCATTGTTTAGAAACAGAGGATGGTATAGGTGCAGCCTTGAGTGGGCACATTTCATTGTCATGCTGTTTCTTTTGCTTGTGTTAAGTTTCTTTGCTGTTAGCAATTTATAAAGATAAACAATGTATTCCTGTCACCTTTAGAATAAAAAGACTTACTTCCCCATGCAAGCCTCCTTTCTGTCCTCTTCTTTTTTTCTCTCATTATTATCCAGACACCTTTTTTCCTATATTATTTAATTCGTTGCTCAATGAAAGTTAATTCAGGATGCATTTTGGGAGGTTGCCCCAAATAAAAAAACGATTTTGATTTTAGAAACAATGAGCAAAATTCATATAGTTTAAATGTTTGATAACTCTACATTTTTGAAGTACTTAAGTCATCCTATATTAATTTAAAGGCAATGACCTTAAGTTTACATGCTTAAAAGTAAAATCAAAAGTGTAAAGAGCTTGAATTTACACTTAATAAATGAAATAAACAGTAGGTTCACATGGCCATGGTGGAAAATATGTTGTCTATTCAAAATGGTGGATCGTTGACATGCTCACAGTTGACGCCTGATTATGTTTTCTTTACTTTAGAGGAGTTAGGCGACATATTCTGCTTTTCATGCATTCGTCAATATTGCAATATTTTTTGGCTTACTCAAACTGACATTCATAATGCCTTGTTTTCAGGATTGCAAAGACTATAGTCGATGCTCTTATAGGTCTCAATTTTGACGACTCACCCAGTAATCTGGCAGCGGCAACCCTCTTTTATCTTTTGACCGGTGACGTAAGTCATTCAAAATCTGCATGCAATAGAGCGAATTCTTTTCAGCTTCCCGTGATGTGCACCAATGGAATTGAACTCTTCTGAACAAGTGTCGCTAGTAATTGAGCCTATAAACTTCCCTAAAAAGAAAATGGTATCACGGTTCCCATATCAATCTTGTACCTCATACAATGTTTCAACAGTAGAAGGTCTGGTTACCCTTTCCTGCTTGCCTGGTCATGTGTATATAAATTTGATGACTAGAGTATATATGAGGAATATTCTATTTGGTCCTGCTGTATCATTATGGCAGGGCTCTTTAATTGATGAAGTTTATATGTTTCTACACTCAGAATAATGAATACGGATGACTCTTTGTTGGCCCCTAAATTAGAGTATCTTCATATTTCTGGGACTGAAATTGTTCAGTATGTTGTTATCATATCGTATTTATGGACAAGACATGAATGAAGACTGTCAAGATATATATAATATATATATAGGATTGATTAACGGTATTATTATCAACCATGAGCCAATAATGACCACTTCATCATTGTTGAACTGATTTCGTTGTGTCATTCACAGCATTCATATATTACATATGAAGTCACCAGTAATTCTGGGGCTACACTGGTATCTATTTTTTCAATTTCCAAAAGCTGTTGGAACTCAAATTATCAAGCAGCAAACAACCCCCCCCTCCCCCAAAAAAAAAAAAAAAAAGTAAAATAAAATAGGTAAAAAAACAATGCATGTAATTGACCTGAGGAATATAAGCCAACAGAACTCAAACAGGGATACACTAATCATTTCATCATCAGGAGTGTTAGGTCCTGAAAAAGCAATACGAGTGGATAGTCGCAAATTATTTTATCTGCTTTTGAGGATGATCTTGCAGCATGGCATCCTTTATTGAACTTCTCTCTATATAGATCTAATCTTCAGCTTTGTATAAAGTGCTTTCTTTAAGTCTTCATTTGTTAATCAAAGGCCTGATTTATGTCTAAATTACAATCTCAGGGTCAAGACGATCAGCTTTTGGAATCACCAAGATGCATTAATTTCCTTGTTAAGATGTTGAAACCAACTGTCTCTGCATCTACCGAAGAAAAGTCCTCCCGATTTGGTTTTAAGCTTTTAGGATTACGTAAGGACTCTGAGATATTCCATGGGGGGATGAACAAAAAGGATAGTGGCGCTGCCAATATTATATCGAGAGTGAAGGAAATTCTTGTGAGTTGCAAGGAACTGAAGCCGAGCTTTTTGGAAGATAGTGGAATCCAGAGGCCTGAGTTAAGCCCCAAGTGGATAGCTTTGTTAACTATGGAGAAAGCTAGTTTATCTACCATTGCTCTTGAAGGTACTATGAACTGAATCAAACTTGGTTGGTCTTCTTGGATTACATTAAAGCTCATGTTGAGTTTTATGCGACTCAAACAGTTTTATTGGTGTTCTTGGTTGGTCTTTTGGAGGTTTGCAAATCAGTTTTATTGGTTTTCTGTCAAATCATGGTGTTCTCTCTCTCTCTCTCTCTCTCTCTCTCTCGCGTGCGTTTCCCCTAGCAGTTGTTTTGACAAAACCTCCATTCCTTTTTGTAGCAACTGTATCTGGATAAGTTCTCTGATTCGATTGTTGTTGTTTTGCCTGCTTATCTTCTCGCATGAGTAAAATGCATATGGTCTTTTATTTCTACTATAATGGTGAAAACCTGCATAATCAATTTCTCAATTATGCCCAGCGATTTTCAGCAACTGCTGGAAGAATTTATCTTTTTAAAATTTCGAGTTATCTTTTCTATCAATCTTCTAAATCATTAAAAAGCAAATTATTGATCTTCCATCTCATAGTCTCCCTTTTTAGTCTTCTGATCTGCTTTAAAGTTTATGGGATGCTTGTCATCGATTTTGTTGCAACTTTTTGGAAGATTAGCTCCTGGTCTGTGTGTTACAAATTTAGCAGAGTATTTAAGTTATATTTCCTCACTGCTTCCTTTGTTTCTAGCATAGTCCTCACTGAATGCATACTTATCTTTCAAAATAATTCTTGCAGAAACTTCTGGTATTGTAAGAAAGACAGGAGGCAACTTTAAGGAGAAGTTGCGTGAGTTTGGAGGACTTGATGCTGTCTTTGGGGTCTCCATGCATTGCTATTCCATAATGGAGGTGTGAGCTTGTATGTTTGCTTGATCTAGTATTTGTTCACCTACTCAGGCTGGGTTGGCCTAGTTTATGCAGGATACAATGCTTTAAGCACTAGGAATTGTCCTTATCTTTCTGCCCCTCCCAGGAGATTGTGTCCTGATTTAGAAACAATAGAAACTACTGCTGGAGTTAAATCCTTGTGTGCTGGAGAAGAACTAGTTTGGAGTCTTGTTTAATCTTATGTAAACTCCATATTTATGAACGAAAAATAGAAGAGGTCCTTGATAACTGAAATGCCGTAAAATTGAATGTTTCTCACAGTTAGATATCATTAAAAGAAGTTCTTGTGCTTGTTCTGGAGAATTCCAAACCTTTTTTTTTTTCAGTTGTTCTGACTGTTTATATCTCCGGAAGAAGTTTATATTCATTGCTGTTCTCAAAGCTACATGTAGCCCTTCAAATGCGTTGCTGCTTTGCAGGGTTGGAGAGAGCAACACCCTTCTTCTAGGGATGCTAAAAATGACGCGTATCTAAGTAGCCTTGTGCTGCTTTTAAAATGTTTGAAGATCATGGAAAATGCAACCTTCCTTAGTAACGATAACCAGGTATAGGACAATAAAGTGTTATGGCTCCATAGCTATTATTCATCACTACACTTAATTTGGTTCACAATGATTCCATGTGCTTTTTCTTTGAACAGACTCATTTGCTTGAAATGCGAGGGAACCTGGATTCTGAAAGATCCAATGTATCTTTCACAAAACTTATTATAAATGTAATCAAGATTCTCTCAGGTAATATTTCATCTATAGAGTTACATACTTTAATTTTGTCTGTTAATTTGATTGCCTGTTGTTATTATTTTGGAGGCATTTTCAATCATTGCTTGTTCAACTGATTTTTTGCATTTTATCTTTAGGTCTTTATCTTCTCAAAAGCACTCCCGCTCCAAACAGTCAAGAATCTGAGTTCTCCAATGGCATATTTCATACTTCTCGACTGGCTTTGGTTGCTGCTGACAAAGGTAATGGTTGACAACTAATTTCACTATTGTAGCCTTGCCTCCTCCCCCTCCCCCAACCTGCCGTGGCCCCTGGTTTTTGGGGGGGTGGTTTTTAAGTACGGCCCTTTCTTTAATAAATCACAGGAGACTCCATGTTGGGGAATTTTATTCTCCTATTCTCCTATTCTCTTAGATCATAGTGCACATGTTTATAATGAGTTCATTTTATTTCATTTCAATTAAAGTGGATATGCTACATATTTTGCAGAGATCAGTTGATCCACCTGGCCCTATAACAGCATTTTCTTTTTGAACAGTCGCATGCATTTGAGTTTGTGACCCATTGTGTGGCAGATTTGCATAGAAGTGAACTCAATTGTACTTTGTATAGTTTGCAAGCAATTTGTCATTCAAACTGCACAGAACCAGAGCGCTTTATGAAATATTATTTATGGCTAAATTTGCATGTTCAATAATTTGAATGATGCAGATAACACTTTTGTTGTTGAA
Source organism: Eucalyptus coolabah (assembly GCA_014182585.1). Taxonomy (NCBI): domain Eukaryota; kingdom Viridiplantae; phylum Streptophyta; class Magnoliopsida; order Myrtales; family Myrtaceae; genus Eucalyptus; species Eucalyptus coolabah. Next base: position 50,330,958 of record CM024624.1, read on the forward strand.
TAGAAAACTGAAAGAAGTGTTCTTTTACCGAGTCTTGAGTAAAATATAAGTTTACTTTTGTAAAATTATCTTGATACTTCATTATATATATATATATATATTCACATAAAACCTGTTAGGTTTACCAATTAGAGTGATGATCTTGATTTTAAGTGGATTACAGTCACAGTGCAGCATTCTTCTACTATCACTTGCCATTAAGTGTCAAAATAATCTAGTGCTATGCTTGGTGAGTGCATAAAGGGCATTTTAGTGCTTGAGGTTCTGCAAGGGTCACATGTATGCTGCCTTGCCCTTGCTTTGTAGAAAGGCTGTTTCCGTATACCTTACTGTTACATCAAGGCTTGCCTGTGGTCTGCTCTTGGTGCTGGGAGAGGGAGACCTTTTTCCTCCATTTCTGCATTCCACCTTTTTATACTTGAAGAGCTTTAGATTGTGAGTCTTATGTTTTTGGTAGTGCAGATCTTAGCTGCAGGATCTCTCTATTGATAGTCAACTCAGGGATCCTTTGTGGCTAAATCCTTGTTTTTGGCATGTCAGCAACATACAGTCATGATTTGACATAAAAAGAAAGAATATCAATTTTGTGATTGAATAATGTGGGAATTCAATTGGTGCTAACCTAGCGATTTATTCATCCTGGTCATATTATTGTCTTCTGGTAGTGGATGGCTTATCTCTCTATGATGAAAAGGTCTTGATAACTGGATGGGTGGTTAGAAGTTGTTGTAGAAGGAGTGTTTTCTTTTACTACCATTTTCTTTTTTTTTTTTTTTTTTTTTTTGGTGTTAACAAATCAAGTTAGAAGAGAAATGTAAAAAAAATTGAAAGGAAATTGTAATTTTCCTATGTTGTTTGGATATGCATGGAGGGGCAATGATGCGGAGGGAATTGAAGTTAATTAATAGAACAAAAATAGCTTTTGTTCCTTTTCTATTTCTCACCTTTATTATGAGTTGGTTTAGAATTTTGGAAGGACATATGCTTGTTTATCTTCCAAGAGAAGGAAAGGGAGAGAAATAATTTTTGGTGGGTCCACCCTTTTACTTATGATTGATATTGTCTGGGGCTGAGGTTGTTATAGCTGCTTACTAAGTTATTATTTTGGATTAGCTTAAATATATGTTACAATTGACTTTTTCATATCTTCAGAGGAAAGCAATGGGATTTTGTCAGTCAGATCCACTAGTGAGCGTTGCAGTGTGGAGGAAATTTCCTCGCAGAAAATTTCTGGTGCATCTGTTCCTCCAAGATATTCATCATCCAGTTCCGAGGTGACAACATCGTCAAATGGCAGCTCTTTGTTGAAGATAAATTTCAGTTCTTCTGCCTCAAGTTCACGTGGTGGGCTGTTGAAGAGTTCAAGCAGTGGGACTAATTCGACTAGTAATGGTTTAAAGTGCAACTTCAGCAATGGCAAAAGAGACATTGTTAGTGATGACGCCATGTTTGAATCTTTGGAACATAGCCAGGATCCTTTCGCATTTGATGAAGATGAGTTTGCGCCCTCTAAGTGGGAATTACTCTCAGGGAAGAAACATTCTCGAAGTAAAAACAGTAGATTACTGATCAGAGAAACTGAGGATGTCTGTCAACTGCAGCTGAAAAGGCTAGAAGATTTAGATAAGGGGGAACGTCCTCTTCAAGAATCAAGTAGCTGTGATAACAATTGTTCTCAGGAAGCATCTACTTCAGGAGCCATTGATGAAGAAAATCACAGCTATCTAACGGACTGCCTTCTTACTGCTGTTAAGGTATTACAATGTTCCAATAAGCTCAGTTATTAAATGTTGGTCAGCTTTAGCAAGAAAATTCAATCAAGTTCACCCTGTCAAAAATATCTCAAGTTGCATGTGATCTTAAGTATTTTCCTTCCTGATTTGATTGATGGTGATGATATACTGTAGGAGTAAATTTTCTGTCAAATACTAATTATAGAAGGGAAGCTATGCAGGAGTACCTTTTTAATGATTTTTTTGAATCATTAGAGGGCCTCTTCCCTCACTTCCCATGTGTATATGTTTGGTACAGTGTCCAGATTTGATTTGTACATAAGATGAAGCATTTACGAGTTGCTCCCTTGGCAGGTATTGATGAATTTAACAAATGATAATCCTCTAGGATGTAAGCAAATTGCTGCTTGTGGAGGATTAGAGACCATGGTGTCAATAATTGCTGGCCACTTCCCAATGTTTAGCTCCTCGTCGTCTCTCTTCAGTGACAGTAAGGAGAAGAATCAGAACGTTGATCTTGACCTTGAAAAGGAAAAGCAACTCACAGACCAAGAGTTGGACTTTCTTGTTGCTATTTTGGGTTTGCTTGTGAACTTGGTTGAGAAAGATGGAAGTAACAGGTCATCATACTGTCTCCTCCTCCTCATACACAAAATGTTATGCTTGAAACTTCTGCTGGGCAAATGCAGCAATGCATGAAGTCCCGATGTTGGAGAAGAATTCAATTAAGTTAGTTTTGTTAAAAATGCATGGACATATTTCCCTTTTTCCATAAATTTTCATTTCTTCAGTAGATCTTAATATGAAATGATTGATATACAGTGTTTAGAAAGAAGCGCATGTCTGGTCTCTAACTTAATTCAATAGTCCAACCTGTACATTGAAATTGATAGCTTGCTATGTTTGGTTAATTGTATGGAATGGGCTTCCTTTGCTCTTAGGCTAGAAGTCTAGAACTTTTGATAGTTAGAGTCAATATTCATTGGTGCAGCATATAAGTAAGGATTCCATTGCTAGTCCTAATACTTACTAAGCTTCTAATGCAGATCGCGGCTTGCAACAACCAGTGTTACTCTACCCAACTTAGAAGGTCTTGAAAGTGGGAGCAGGAGAGATGTAATTCCATTATTGTGCTCCATCTTTTTGGCTAACAGAGGTGGAAGTGAAGCAGCTGGTGAAGAACAGGTTATGGAATTGGTATGTGCCTGCTTTTAGCAATTATAAGTGATGGCACATGAATATTCTGCTGTTATAATATGGAAAACCCTTTTTTTGTTGCTTGGAGTTCTATATATTTTCTTTATTATTTGCCTTGCTAGGACTTGCCTGTTAATATAACCATGCCAAGTTATTGGTTCTTGAGGAATCACCAAATTGATTTGATGCTCAAGTTATCTGTTCCCTTCAATGCACTATGATATCTCACAAAATCTTCATTTTTGAACACTTTGCAGGATGAGGCCACTTTGTTACAAGGAGAGAAAGAAGCTGAGAAGATGATTGTTGAAGCTTATTCTGCCTTGCTTCTGGCATTCCTCTCCACAGAGAGGTTTTCCACCTCTACCTTTTCATTTGTATGATTTTCCTTGACAGCATCTTCTATTTTAGAATGTAATGATTTCACTGCCATATTCAGCAAAAGCATCCGTGACAAAATTGCTGCATGTCTCCCGAATCATAATCTGGCGGTTCTGGTCCCTGTGTTGGAGAGATTTGTGGTATGTATCTCTTATGGGATTTCAAATCTGCATTCTTAACAAGTTCTCTTCAGCCTCATTCCATCTCGTCTCTTGCTTTTGCCCGTGAAATAGTGCAATATAAGTTTCTTATCCTAAATGAAAGAGGGTTAACTTTTATTTTCGGGAGGCCAACTATAGGGTTAGTTCAGTGCCATATGTTATGTTGCTTCATTTCTGTGGTCATCTACTGGGTTAATGATCTCTGCAGTCAAGGTTTATTGTTACTGCATTTCTCTGTTCTTGTCTGTGATCTGGATACTGCCCAGTGTGACTTTATCCTACAATTAGCGTTTGTTCCCCAATGTGAATTTGTCCAACAATAGCATTTATCCCCCTGGGGACCCGGTGATTGTTGTCGCTGAAGTTTGATTTCTATAAAGCTTTGCGCTTGAAGTTATTAGATACTGAAAATTTGTGGCATTGGTCTGTGAGATTTACTTCGTTTGTGTTTCCTCTCATCCAGGCATTTCACTTGTCGCTAGATATGATGACGCCAGAGACGCATAAAACCGTAAGCGAAGTGATTGAGTCGTGTAGAGTTCTTTGAGAACTCAAATGGTAGAGAGACCCAAATTCCTGTGTACAGCATCTTTCTTTCAGGATAGTTGTTTGAGCATCACACGGTGAAGTGTGTGGCAGATGCAGCAGTCTATTGAGTTGACTACAAGCCTCTGTTAATAGTCTTTTATAGGCCTTTATTTTTTCACCCTCTCTTGTTCTTCTCTTTTAAAGCCTTTTTGATCCCTTCTCTTCTTTTACCCTTTTTTGCCTCTTTGTTATGTACTTTTGGCTTTTCGACAGTGTATCTTTTGTTTGTTTTTCACCTTCTTGGTGAGCTTAGGAGAATCTTCACTTTGTGCATTACTGCTGTAATTTGTAAATTTTCCTATTCTTTGTTTCGGTTTCGGTCCCTCAAGTATTTTGTACTCTTGTTATCTAAAAAAAATTAACAAAAAGAAGAATGGTTGAGAGCCTTATACAGGTCTGTGCAGCATTTTTTTTTTTTTACAATTGTAATTGAACTTCAAAAAACAAGCAAGTCACTTGGACTAAGTTTTTCTGATAATTTTTTTTTATTTTTTTCGTGAAAATTTTTAAAAATATTATTTTAAAGATGGTCATGGTATGTTTGTGAAAATCAAATGGGAAATAAATGATTTAAAAAATATTATTTTAAAGATGGTCATGTATGTTTGTGAAAATCAAATGGCAAAATATTTAGATATAAATTGTTAATAATTATACGAGAGGGAGTAGACAAGAGTCAGGTTAAAATCACAAGAACATAATTATATATTTTGTGAATAAATTGATGTCTAGTTTTAACTTTAAAAAAAAAAATTCCAAATTTTGAGGCCTTCATAATTTAATATTTGTTTCCCCATGAAAATCTGAGAATTTCACAAGTCACGCCCTGCTGAGTAAGCTTATAATTGTAACATTTATGATTGAAACATTCTCGAAATTTTCTGATAATTGTCGATCATTCTTGGAGCTGGGACATCACAATTGTAAAAGAAATATGACCGTTAGTAAACAATAAATAAAGGAATCCTCCTGACAAAAATAAACGAGACAAGAAATAAATAGCTTTCTTGAAATCGTTTATGTATATTAGGAGAATCAATTGCTTGGGACTTCTGTTTCTAGACAATTAAAACTGAGAGTCGAACTAGCCAATTTTACGTATATTTTAGTAAAAATTTAAATTCTATAATAAATAGGAAAGTTGCGGCCTTTTACTATAAAAATATATGTTGGTCATGATCATATATCATTGTTTGTTCCGGTAACATGGTTACGGTCCGATTTTTAATGGCTCAAAAGGTAATTTTTAATCAATTACGATGGATTCCCAAGCTACGTTACAATACTTAGCTCTTGTTTTAATGGCTCAAAAGGTAATTTTTAATGGCGAATTTTCCAGCTACGTTACAATACCTCGCTCCTTATACAGGAGCAGCTCTTGCTGAATAATTCCGAGTAGGATTGGCAATTCCGACCTTTAAGTCCTCGATCGGTTTCGGGGCAGTAGATCCGAAAATTAAACTGATTCTTCCCAAAATCGATCGTCTATGCCGGTTTGGTCCGGGTCCGAGTTTAGATAAGGAAAGATATTTCCTAATTCGAAGGTTATTCAATGATGGCTAAGGTTGTCCGCTGATTGCCTATTTCATCCAAAAGACATTCTTTCCAGGAGAGTCATCAAGCCAGGAAGGAATCATCAGATCCCTCGAGAGTTTCTTGCAATTAGGGTTTCTCTGGTACGCTTCTCTCTCTCTCTCTCTGTCTCTGTGTTGTCTCGGATCTTTTCATTCAAATTACGTTTCTTGCTTCCGAGTTCTTTGATTTTTGAGCTTGCCCACGAGTTTTCCTGCGATACCCATGTTCTGATTCGGTTTGGAGACGTCGCGAGAGGACGATCTGGGCGTCCTGCCGAACTTCTTGCCGGCGAATTTCCCCGTTTTCGATTGTCTGCAGCGATAAAGGTTCCTCCTTTGGGAAATTTCTGGGGTCATCCGTCTGTGGTTGGGGGTTGTGCGTTTCTTGATTGCTCGCTAAAGGCATCTTTGATCGACGTTTCTTGGTTCTCGTGTTGTTTGGCATACTGAGAGAGTAGATGTCGGTGGAGTGAGAAAGGTCCAAGCCCCTTTTTCGGTTTGTACGGTTATGTGATGGAGTGAAGTTGTTGACTTGTTGAGACTTGTAATTACCGAAAACGAAATTGGAAAAGAAAGTGCTTGCGGGTGCGTCATGTTTGCTTTTCCTGAGGCGGGGTGCCGATTCTAGTGGCAAAGGAGTAAGGAGTATTATTAATGATATAGATTCCGGATTGGTTTTTTTCGTTTTCAGGAGATCTGCGATTAGAGAATGCCGTGCTTGTACTTGTTAAGAGTGGAACCATTTAATTGGTTGTTTCCCATCATATAACGTGATGTTTCGAGAATATCATTTAGGGAAAGTGTAATTAAGCGATATGGAATTTTCTCTTGGAGGAAGTATTAGTCAGTCAACTGAGTTTTGAATCATTATTCTAATCATGTAAGTTTTCTACAGCTGCGAGAATCATGGCGGACTTGGAAAATTTGCTGCTTGAGGCTGCTGGGAGAACCAATGGGAGAGGAAGGAATAAGCAGTCATTACCGCCATCAAGGAGGAGGCGGGAGGGCTCGTACTCTGATCATGGGAGCGACTCCAGGGATGATGAGTCTGATGATAATCGGGGTTATTCAAGCAGGAAGCCATCTGGGTCTCAGGTTCCTTTGAAGAAAAGATATGAAAGGGACGATGATCAAGGAAGTTTAGAAGAAGGTGATGATGACTATGGGGGCTCGGATCGCAGAGGCGACAGTAGCGATGAATCTGATGTTGGCAGCGACTTGTATAAGAATGAAGATGATCGTCAAAGGCTTGCAAAATTGTCTGAACTTGAAAGAGAGATGATTTTGGCTGAACGGGCAGAAAAGATAACGGATAAAAGCATGGCGAAAAATTTGAGGAAGGATAGGAAGACCTCTCAGTTGCGAAAGGAGACACCACCTCTCGCGTCACGCGGACGCTCATCATCTAGATCTGCTGACAGAGCTGCTGCCAAGGATGAAGCTTTAAATGAACTGAGAGCAAAAAGGTTAAAGCAGCAAGACCCGGAGGCTCACCGTAAACTGAGAGATGGATCTAGAGGAGGTTCTGCTAACCGAGATTTATCATCAGCCAAGAGAAAAGCTTTTCCTGCTTCAAGTCTGAGTAGTTCGAGCCGGAGTGAGAGTGAAAGTCGGTCTGACAGTGATGATGACGCATCAACTGGCGATGGACTGGTTGACAGTGACGATGACAGGGCGCTGCTGGGTTCAGAGACTCTGAAATTTGAGGATGTTAAAGAAATTACAGTTCGGAGGTCAAAACTGGGAAAGTGGTTTATGGAGCCCTTTTTCGAGGAATTAATTGTTGGTTGCTTTGTAAGGGTCGGAATTGGAATGTCAAAAAGCAGACAACCAATCTATCGGCTCTGCATTATTCGGAATGTTGATGCCTCAGATCCAGATCGACAATATAAGCTAGAAAACAAGATGACATACAAGTACTTAAATGTTGTGTGGGGGAATGAAAGCTCCGCAGCTAGGTGGCAGATGGCGATGGTTTCAGACTCCCCACCACTTGAGGAGGAGTTTAATCAGTGGGTTAGAGAGGTGGAGCGGAGCGGTGGACGGATGCCTAGCAAACAGGATGTGTTGGAGAAGAAGGAGGCCATCAAGAAAATTAACACATTTGTTTACTCAGCTGCTACAGTGAAGCAGATGTTGCAGGAGAAAAAATCGGCCTCATCAAGGCCAATGAATATCGCAGCTGAGAAGGATAGGCTGAGGAGAGAATTGGAAATCGCACAGTACAAGGAAGATGAGGTGGAAGTCAAACGGATCAAAGAGAAACTTCAGCAATTGGAGGCCACTCGACAAGCTCAGAAGACCGATGCAAAGGCTATTAAGCTTGCTGAGATGAACAGAAAGAACAGGGTTGAGAATTTCAAGAATGCCTCAGAATTGAAGCCTGTGAATACAGGCCTAAAAGCTGGAGAGGCTGGGTATGATCCCTTTTCAAGAAGATGGACCAGGTCAAGGAATTACTATGTCTCTAGGCCGAATGGAGGAAGTGAGGCTGGAGGTGCCAATGACAATGGTAATGTTGCATCCGTGGTTGCCGAGAGCAATGGATCGGTCCCAGTTGTGTCAGAATCCGGTGTGGTAGCAACAGTTGAGGCGCTTGAAGCTGCTGCTGATGCTGGGAAACTGGTTGATACGAATGCACCAGTTGATCAGGGCACTGAATCAAATTTGTTGCACAATTTCGAACTTCCAATCTCATTGAATGTACTTCGGAAGTTTGGTGGGGCCCAAGGAGCATTAGCTGGTTTCATGGCTAGAAAACAGAGGATTGAAGCAACAGTTGGATGCCGTGTGCCAGAGAATGATGGGAGGCGGCATATTTTGACCCTGACAGTTAGCGATTATAAGAGACGGAGAGGGCTCCTCTGAGTAATGATTTCACCGGATGGCATTTATAAAGGCAGACATATTCCTAGTCCTCCATCCTGTCAAGCCAGTGATCCATGCTCGTGATTTTTATTGGTGGGTTCGCTTGGGGTCCGCCTCATCCTGTGGACTTATTTTGCCTTTATGGTGACTTCCATGCAGTGCACTTATTTTTGCTTGTTGTGTATCAAGTACTATCTATCGAACCCAGGCTAGGCTCTGTCTTGGGACTGTTTCAGAAGCTTAAATGAGCTGATACAGAGTTTGGGTATCATTCTCAGTTCTTTTTGGTATGCAAGCAGCATTTTCTGTTAGCCTTGAGTCTTGACTGACTGACAAAGACACCAAGTGCTTTTTTCTTGGACACTGTGTGCGCAGGAGATAAATGTGATGTGCTTCTCGAGCGATTGTGTGCGTCATTCGTCACTCATTACCCTTCAATTGTTGCCATGACTCAGTTGTTTTGAAAATAAGGTTTTGATAGTTGAATAGGTGATTGTTTTTTGCATCTCATTAGATTTAAAGATCAGAAGGTCCTGTAAGTCACGGCTAAAGTTTAATGCCTAATCTCTGACTTATCTTTGTATCAAGTAGAGATCCGTGCTAGATAATGTGTTAAAATGTGTGGAGATATGCTTATTGAATGAACTTTTGCGGTTGATTAGCTAAAACTTCTTATCGAGGAGGATTTGTTGTTTAGAATTGAGCTTGGCAGGTCAATATGTGTCAACTTTCAGATTTTATAGTGTTCTAGCGTCCTCATTTTTTTGAATGCCTGTACACTACTGCAAATACCATCAAGAAACTGCCAGTTTATGTTAGCTTGAGAATGTAAAACTTGAGGTTGGAGAGGCTGGTTAATAGGTCAAGACTGCCTTAGCATTTTCGTTAGGACTGATGGCAAATAAAGAAGATTGCATTTGACAGGAGGCTCCGCCGTCCTGCCACCTCTGCTTACGCAATGGTGCCACCACTACCATTGATCGGCCTCACCACCACTAGTCGCCACAGGTCCGGCCGGCCTCACACCAGACTCGGCCTATCATAGATTTGAGGTTCTCGAGGTGGAAATATAGTCGTGTTCATGCTCACAACCATAGCCGATCGAGTTTTGTTGATCCCCTGCCATGGCTGCTTGAGTATCATCAAAGCCTGGAGGGAACCCTCAAAATAGAGAAGGGCAGGCAGTATCCACTAGCCGAGAAAATGAAGGCGTCAAGACATCTATTTGGCACAGAAGGTCATCTCATGAAGTGGTTGGCCATGGCCGCTCCAGCTTTCAAGTTTCATGAATTGGCTGGCCATGACCCTCCAACTTTCGAGTTTATTCAAGCCTCCGGTCATGGCAACTCGAGCTTTGTTGAAGTTCTTGAGCTTCTGCAAGCTTGCAGCCATTGATGCTAAAGTTTAGTTGAGCTCAGCCATGGTCGCTCTAGCTTCTAAACTTCTTCAAGCCTGCAGTTGTAACCGCTCGAGTTTAATTGAGTCCGGCCATGGCTGCTCCAGCTTCCAGGCATCTTTAAGCTCGCAGCTGTGGCTATTTTGTCCAGCTTGGCCGTGGCCGCTCGAGTCTTCGAATATCATTTGGTGGAAGTCAACCTCGCGGAGCCAAGGCGACGACGGTGAATGGATTTGCACAACGCCAAACCAGGGAAGAAGATCTTGGAGTTACAATGGATTTGCACAACGCCAGAACAAGGAAGAAGATGTTGGAGTTATGGACACCATCTCAGCCCCTCTCATTGAAAATAAGAAAAGATCCAAAGTCAGCAATTTTTGTTAGCTAAATTGGATGGAGTAAATAAATGGATTTGATCGGTTGCATCAATTTAATAAATTTTAGAATTTGATTATGTTATTTAAGAATTTTAGGATTTGATTATATTTTTGCGATACGTTTTTAAATTTTTGGTGCACTTGTCACAATAAAATCAAATAATGTATGCAGTATTAAAGGATATCACTTTCTTAAGGACCTTTACGAAGGCTATCTGAAACAATTCAGAAGGAGAATAGTGGGAAAGAAAGAACACGAGGGTGGAGACAAAAAGGAATTGGAACTTCTCTAGATTGAAGCAATTAATTAAGACAATAAACTATCTTTTCAATCACGTATGCTTTGTTAGAATTACTAGGAGGCTATTCTTGTGCAGTGCCAATCCGCTTTGGTTCCATCTACATCCAATTGAAGAACATTGGATTTTCTTCTCCTCCTTTTCAAACATAGCCTACGCACTATGAGGTAGAAATAATGGATGTTCTTATACTCCTTGATCCATTTCACCAAACATTGGAAAAATTTGTATCTTTGACCAAACTAATGTTGATTTAGATAGTTATATTTCCCCTTTGACAACGAATTGCTCGGGCCAAGAAAATCATCCCATTCATCCCTTTTTCAATTGGCCGTCGCTATTGACCTTTGGCGATTGGAGCATCAGGTGACGCAATTTGATCCGTCTAATCAAAATATTCCGTTTATACCGAATTTACAGAAAGGCGTGAATAACTGCATCACGTTGATGGAGGTTGCTAGGATTTAAAAGAAGAAAATGCACACACCCTATAATTCAAAGATCTTATTCTAAGAGTAGATTCAACCCTAATAGTGCTCATCAATTTCATCTTTCTTTTTCCCTCAGAACAGGAAGGATCTGTCCAACTTCCCCTCACCCCTCAATTGGTATCCCCTAACGTGCGAACACGTCTGTTTCCTCAATTTCTTTCTTAAACAAAAACTGTCTTCATATGCAATTTGTGTACATGAACTAGCATGTTCCTAATAATAACTATTTAAGCATAGCTGCTGCACATCTAACTTTCTCCTCCCGGTGGTCACTCATCGACCAAAATCTATTCTCATCAATAAAATAAAAGAATTGAAAAAGAAAAAGAAAAGAAGAAGATAGGGGACCCCCATATATATGTATGAATATGTGTAGCATAGGGTAGACCTAGAAACCTTCATGACTCATTAGGGAAGACCATAGATAAAGAATGCACTTCACACCAACCCAGCCTTCACGGATATGAATTTTCCTTTCTATATCCCATCAAACTCATACCAATGAGATTGGAGAGTTTACTTGTGACTTAGTCATTAAGCATGCGCAATAGTCATTAAGCATGTCCCAAGTTGTCTCGATTAAGAAATTAAAAACTCATAAAAATTAAGAAAAATCAAGATTTTGATGGTCATGATTTCAATCAAACTTTCTTTTCGGTTATCAGTCAAGGTGCTTGTATATGAGATGTTGAGATCAACTTTGGTTGTCCAAGCCGCTTTTGGATGGCCTGTTCAACTTCGTCGCACAAAAACATTCTGCTCTTGAGTTCAAAATGAAGAGGGGACTAAGGACTTATGTCATAGATAAAATCTACATTTTGCAAGATCGAAAAGCTAATTGTCAAGAATTCCATTGTCCTCTTGGCCAAAACCCTCCCTAGCAAATCCTCCACGTCAAACTTGCATTTCTATTCTTTGAAACTCCTCTGTTTTCATCATTCGACTCTCGCAAGCAGTTTCTTTATTCATAGCAAGAACCAAAAAGAAAGAGAGGAAAATGATTGATTGACTTTACAAATCCCTTGAAAAGAAAAATTTGTCACATCTGCATGCCATCTTCCCTTTTTCAAATCTCCTTTGCTTTTAATAAAGCTGCTTGCAGTGGCAGTAGATAGCTCTCGTCATCTCCCACGTTATGCCCATCATCCTGTATCGTCCCTCCTTTCTTTTTTCCCTTAATTTGGTCAATGCCTATACTTCACATCAAATTTTCTTGTACTTTTCTCTCTTCCTTTTTTCTAATCTGGCCATTGTCTATACTTCATCATCAAATTACATCAACAAATAAACAAACCCAAAATCTAGAAATTGGTACTCAATGACAATTTCAATCCCTCCCTCCCTCCCTCCCCATTAAAGTATCATGAGCCAACTACACACACCCAAAAGCTCACATGGCACGACTCCATCACCATCACCATCATCCTCTCTCTCTCTCTCTCTCTTTCTTTCTCTACAGCAGACCAGAGCAAAGCACGTCCTTTTATGCTTCCCTTCCCGAAGACCAAAGAGAGATCAATCAAACACCCACCTTTCCCACACTTTCAATTTCCCTTTGCCGCCTCCGCCATCACCTTCCGTTCCCTCTCTCTCTATCTCTGCGCGCCAGCATTGGCAATGCCACCACCTCCTCCTCCGCCGCCGCCGCCGCCGCCACCGCCGCCGCCTAGAGCTCTGTCAGTGTCACGCCCGTAGCAGCAGCAGCAGCGCTACCGACGGACCATGTGGGGCCTCGCGAGGAGCGCAATTCCCGCGGCGCGGGGCGTCCAGAGATCCGCCCTCGGTTTCCTCCACCGCCTCTTGCCCGCTTCCTTCTTCGCCCTCCTCCTCCTGCTCCTCCTCGCCTACAACGCCGCCTCCATATTCTCCGTCCGAGTCCCCCGCGACCCGCTTCGAAGGCCTCCTTCCTCGCCTTCGGCTGCGGGCGCCAAGATTTCTTCAGGCGGCAATGTCATGTACGCCGTCCGGGAAGAGAACCCGCCGCCGGTCTCGAGGACCCAGTTGGCTCTTCTGCAGAAAGACGAGATTTTGACCCGACCCGTCGCCGGTTCCCCGCCGCCGCCGCCGCCGAGGCCGCAGAAGGGTCGCCGCAGGCCCGCCAAGCGCGCCGCTCGGGCGCTGCGGCTCGGGGCTCAGTCGACGGGGTTCGCGGCGAGGGTGAACGGCTTCTTCGCGGCGTCCTCCTGCGAGGCGCGGTTCTTCATGACCTGGATCAGCTCGCTCGAGTCGTTCGGCGATAGGGAGGCGTTCGCCGTCGAGAGCCTGTTCAATTCGCACCCGGCCGGCTGCCTGGTGATCGTGTCGAGCTCGCTGGATTCTGACGAGGGCCGCGACATCCTGCGGCCGTTCCGCGACAGGGGCCTCAAGGCGATCGCGATTTCGCCGAATTTCGGATACTTGTTCAGGAACACTCATGCTCAATTATGGTTCCAGAGGTTGAAGAGAGGGAGATTGGATCCTGGCGAGGTCGCCCTGGGCCAGAACCTATCGAATTTGCTCAGGCTGGTCCTGCTGTACAAGTTCGGCGGCGTGTACATCGACACCGACGTCGTGGTCCTGAAGAGCATGTCCCGGCTACGGAACGTGATCGGGGCGCAGACGCTCGACGTCGAGACCGGGAACTGGAGCCGGCTGAACAATGCCGTGCTGGCCTTCGACAAGGGCCACCCGCTGCTGTTCAAGTTCATCCAGGAATTCGCCCTCACGTTTGACGGCAACAAGTGGGGCCACAACGGTCCCTACCTGGTGTCGCGGGTCGTCGCGAGGGTGGCGCGGCGGCCCGGGTACGGCGACTTTGCCGTGCTGCCCCCGTCGGCGTTCTACCCGGTCGACTGGAGCCGGGTCCGGAGCCTCTTCCGGGGGCCCCGGGGCCACCTGCACTCCAAGTGGCTGCACGACAAGCTGCGGCACATCCGGGGCCGGAGCTACGCCGTCCACCTCTGGAACAAGCAGAGCAGGAAGCTGAGGGTGGAGAGGGGGAGCATAGTCGATCACATCATGGCGGATTGCTGCATCTTCTGCAACAGATCAATGTCCAATCTGTAGATACACAAGGACAAGGACTACTGCAATTTGCCAATTCCAGCATAGATTTTAAAGTATACAACGTAGGGCTTGCTTGTGGACATGGGACAAACTCAGTCCATTCCAGTGCAAGGATAGTGTTTCAATCTGTTCTTTTTAGTCAATAATTGAATCAGAATCTTGGTTCTGTTGATGGGTTTTGTTTCTTCTGATCTCTTCTCTTGTCCTGCCCTAGCAGCGCAAGCTGCAAAATTGCAAAAGGGCACAGGGAAGAGATTGCACCCATTTGAATGGCAAATTTGGTGGTTCATTCATTGATTTTGGGGAATGATGATGGAACCTTTTTTGGGGCAGATGAGGAATTTTAATAAATGCTGAGGGGTGGAATTGAAACTGACTTTTGGGGTTAGCCTGTGATAAGGGGAAAGTATTGATTTATGTAATTTTTTTTTCTTTTTCTGCTTCAATATCATGTCAATTTCAAGTTCAAGTGGTGAAAGTGACGTCTCATCTTTCAATCAATAGGAGCACCTACCCCACTTTCCCCATTCAGCTTTGCATTTTGGTCCTCAATATGTGGTTGTTTTCTACACTTTGATCTTCAAAGTGGAGTTTTCCCCCTTTTCAAGTAATGGCTAATATTGACGAATTAATACTAAATAAATCTCGATCGTTGAGACCGGTGCGTTATTTAACCGGTTATCGACTGATTTGTCAATAAGCAATTCGATTAATGAATCGAATGTGTCGTCATAGAGATCAAATCTTGTGAGATCGAACGAAAATCAATTGCATCTCCATCGGTGGCATTGACTTGCACTCGCTCTCATGTATTTTAAAAAAGAAAAAGAAAATCTTTTGGGGACAAGGCTAAGCAAGCTTACATTTGATTCTGACCTGGTTTAGTTTTTTTTTGGTTAAATGGTTTAGTTTATTTTTTTTTTTTTGGTGAAAATGGTTTAATTTTTGAACATAGAAAACTCTACATTTTTATTGTCTTTTATTTTTTATATATTTTAGCTGGTCCTTACAACAGATTCCATGTCATAAGAAAAGAGCCAAGCAAGACATGCACCAATCCTCCTCTGGCAAATGCCCAATTTTAAAATGGGAAAAACTCTCAACTCTGCTTATTTAATGTACGCATTTTTCCTCAATCACGTCATCTTAAACTTTTAATTTATCCAATCAAATCTTTGAATTTACATAACACTTTTGATTGAAATTTCTTGTAACTTCAAATATGTTCCTTAGAATCGAAAAGTCCGACTCAAGAAAACTTTTTTGCCTCGGTCGACTTTTAACTAAAGGAACGGGATCAAAGACCCTTCAAAATCGAAGATTGCAACCATGTCCTCAGTGGCGGGAGTCTCTTCCTGCAAACATTGCGATCGAGCTTTCCCACCTTCAATTCTTGCTGGCTCAAACGGGCATGCTGGCTCCGATCAACCAGTTTTTGAACAACTCGACCCGAAAAAAGAAAAAAACGAAAAAAAAAGCAGGAAAAAAGAAAAAAAGGATAAGCAAGTTCTGCAAGATGGGGTATTGTGCAGGAACCTTTCATTAACTCCCTTCCAGAAACGTGCCTGTCTTATATTGGGGACAATTGATGAAGCACCACATGGGGTAAATTTCTCTACATGCGGACTGTGGCATAAATGCTCCCACATCGCGTTCGGACTACTGGCGCTTGGACCGTCGCGTGGGGCCCCACGTGCACGCACGCACGCGAGGTTTTTGTTCTCCCGACAATTATTTAAGGACAAGGTCGATGTTTGGCGGGGCTCGGAAGAGGATTCGAAACGGGGAATGCTTTTTTTAGACCGGTATTTTTTTTTGGTCAGAAACTGGTAATATATTATATAATAGAATCATTACAACCCAGAACTAGAAATATCAACTGCTAAAACATCGAGCAAAGGAGCCGGAGGAAAGGCCCAAGCCCAAGTAGGCAACAAAAAACCATTGGAGGTTTTTGTTCTCCCGACAATTATTTAAGGACAAGGTCGATGTTTGGCGGGGCTCGGAAGAGGATAAGCGTCTTTGCAATTCGAAACGGGGTATGCTTTTAGACCGATATTTATTGCGTGTTAGTTTGACGAAAAATATCATGATAAAAGAAAATATTTTTTAAGATTTTTTAAAAACAATAGTTCTTATATTTGGTATATGCGATCGAAAATGTTATCTAATGTTTGAATTTCATTTAGAAAATGATTTTAATCTCATGACTTTATTTTATTTTATTTATTTATTTTTTCCTTCTTTCTCCATTGGCTATCATTGGACCTCGGCAATGGTTGCTATAGGCCACTGAAACTGTCATTGAGGCCCAACGGGGGCTAACCTAGCTGGCCTCGAGTGAGGTCGAGCCTTGTCGAGCTTGGTTCAAGTTGAGCTCGAGTTTGCTAGATCCTAGTGAGCTCGACCTCAGGTGAGTTTGAGTGCATTGCGATGAGGCTCGCCAGAGCTCGTTGGGATCCGGCGAAGTCAAGTTCGTTGGAGGTTGGCCCTTGCTAGCTTGTGATTGTGGGTGGTCTCGTGAGGCTTGGTGTTCATTAGAGGAGGAAGAAGGAAAAGAAAAAGAAAAAGAGAAGTAGAACATAAAAATAATAATTAAAATTTTAAAAATGATTTTTTTTTAAAAAGGAAAAAAAAAAAAAATTCAAAAAATTCAAAAGGAGCACTTTTGGAAAGTAATTTCACTTTTTTAAAATTAGGAAATCAATTTTCTAATTTTATGCATGCAGATTTTCCTTGATGGAACAACGTTTTCAATTGACTAATCATTTTTGGCGAATCAAATGAGTGAAAGTTTGGAAAATTAACCATGAGAAAACACTTTCCCTTGAACAAACACGACTTAAGTCGTGATTGATGTGAAAATAAAAAGATTCGCATGCTTACTTCTAGGTTGGTGCAGATGGTTGTGGGGTCGAGGGGGCAGGGAGGAGGCGGCCGGGGTATATTTTGTTTAGGACCCGAAGGTCATATGTCCAAATCAAACTTGCCACATAGTCAGTATATAACCCGCTTTGAATTAAGACCAATTGTATAGACGAAAGGGCTGAATTTAATAGGTTCACAGCTAAAAAGGTTCACGTGCTAATTCGTATTTGACTTTGGGAATGCGGTGGAATTGTGCCCTAGTGCTGAAAAATTGAAGAATGTCGTACGAATGAGGGTATGTCGCGAAATTTAATTTCGCTAAAAGTTGGCGAGGCTCGTGAAACAGTAAATTTGCAAGGACCAAATTCTGAAGGACTAACGAATTTTAATTAAATTTATAATGGGCCCCTGAACTTTTAAATATATTGCTCGTATATTGCAGTTGATACATTCTAAAACGAGCTTGACCGACTCTTCTGCAAAGTATCGACGTGGAACGTCGCTTGACTATGCAAGCGCTTTGGTCGGAGAACGTCGATTTCACATCGATTTATCGATAGGCTCGCCAAAAAGTATGATACATGTTATATTTTAGGGGAAAATTTCCAAATAAGAACTTGAAGTAAATCTCATATCAAATAAAAACCTGAAATAATTATATTAATTTCAAATAAGGGCAACGTAGTTATGTTAATTTCAAATAAAGGTTTGAGCTTGCCGATCGCCAGAGGGCTAAATATTCTAGCCAATCAAAGGATATTTTCATCAAAAGACTATTTTTATTTAAAATTTTTATTTTATTTTTATTTTCCTTTTTCTTTTATTCTCTCTCTTGATGAGTACCTAAGAAGGCCCAAAGAACCTCGCTTGGCCGCTAGGGAGGGCCGTGTCCCTTGCCCAAATTTGGCTAGGGTGACTCACTTTCAAGCGCAAGTGGCCTCACTAGGGCGAGGGTTGCCTCGCAAAGGCAACAGGAGGCGACCCTCATTGATCGTTGGCAAGGCGACCTTGCCCGATTTCGCAAGGGTGGCCTCACTCAAGGCGAGGGCTTGCCTCCCACAGGCGAGATGACCCTCACTTGTGACTAGTAAAGGTGAACCTTGCAAGATCGGGCAGGGCGACCCTTGTCTACCCTCTTCTTGGCCATTGATGAAGAAGAAGATAAAAAAATAAAAATAAAAAAATGATAAAAGATGAAAATACCCTTGATCAATTGGAAAGTTAAGCCTTATTCAAACAAATATAGCTACTCTACCCTTTTATTTGAAGAAATTATACTTTAAGTCCTTATTTGAGAAAATGATGACACTTGCGCCTTTATTTGGAATAAGATTTATTTTAGGCCCTTAATTGAAAAGTGATAGCACTTTAAGTTTTTATTTGAAATATTTCTTATTTTGAATGATTGATGGGTCTAAGAGGAAGTTCATTTTACATGTCAACAATCTAACGACTTTTTTTTTTTATGGGTGACACTAAAGTCTTGAATTTATACCCAACACATTTTCCTTTTCTTTGACGAGCACCGTAAAAAAAAAAAAATTGCCTACATAGACAATGGAAGGCAAATAGTGTCGACGTGTCACTCACGTAGCTTAAACGAAACAAAAACGATGTCTTATCATATGACGGAATCTCGACGGAGGGAGAGTAATAAATGTGTTGCACGGGCAGTTTGGGGCTTTTGATGTAAAAACCGAAAGTTCAGGGGTAAATCTGAAATTTTTTCGCGCCACTCTCTCTCTCTCTCTCTCTCTGCAGAGCTTCATCTCCAGCTTCGTAGGATTCCGGCGCTCGAACGGTAAAGAAACCGTCGCGCCTCGATCCTCTCCAGCACGAAGCCGAAAACCCTAGAAATCTGCTCCGACCTGCTCCGATTCCGAGCACGGGATCCGGCGAGAAACGCGCGAATCAGCGGTGCCGGTTCGCCGGAAATCGCCGCCTCGACGAGCCTTTTGCCGGCCAGCGCATCGCGCCGTCGCCGCCGCATGAGATTAGCTTCCGGTCCGTACGGAAATGTCGCTCTCCGCGGCGTTCGGCGAGCGGCTGGAACAGCTGGACCGAACCAGGAACCAGCGCCTCTCTCTCCTCCAGGTCCGCAATCGCGATCTCTCGAACTTTTTTCTTTCGCGAGGCGATCGGTTCGGTCTGCGTCGGCGGATCGGAAGCGGATGAGAGGTGCCTGAAATTTTGCAGGCGGAGAGAGAGCTGCAAGCCGCCAAATCGCTGGTCCTGGAGTCGAAGCGCGCGGGCATCAGGTCGATGGAAGAGAGGTGCCTGAGGCTCGAGCGGAGCCTGGCTTCGCAGAGCTTGAAGATCTCGGCTCTCGAATCTAAGATTGCCGCGCTCGATGCCGAGTACGACAACAATGTGCAGCAACTGAGGTGAAGCATAGACTTGTCATCGTAAGATTTTGGTCGCATGTTATGGCTTATTTATGCTTGATTTTAGGGAGTTGAAGTGCGAGGTGGAGGAGCTCGAGGAGGTGGAGAAGGAGAAGGACGGATTCTACCGAGTGCAGACCGGTGAAATGAAGGCTTTTAAGGAAGCTACTAACGGATTCGTCGTGGATTGCCAGATTCGCATAGAGGAATTAAGAGACGAGCTAAATGAGGTAAAAGAGAAGCTCTCTATTTTCGGATCTGTGAGCTGACGTGATACTGTGCTATTCGGTGGATCATTCTGTTAGCTGGATCAGAGGCTGCAAGGTGATAGCGATAATGATGAACTTTTATTGCTTGTTTGGCTACTATACCAGAGAATGAAGAAAGATTATTTTCACCTGTTATCTTCGCTCACGTTTGATTTTGATTTGATGATATAGAGCTATGGTTCATCTTGAGAAGCATACGAGATAACTTGAAGATATAAAGTATCATGTTATGATATTCTGTGACTGCAATTACATGTGATGTGCTAACTGCAAAATGAATTGTATTTACAAGAGTCCATGGAATTGCTTCTCCCGCAATATACCATATAGGCAGAACTAGCTGGAGATGCTTTCATCTGGTATGTTGCTTGAGACCAATATTCGACTCTGCACGAATGATTGATGGTGCTATGAACTGGTCTCAATCTCGTGAGCTAATTCTTTGCTTAGTTTTTCAGCATGGTCATCGTGGCCACCGGCAAATGAATACACTCGGAATGCGAACTGAAAAGCCCTCCAAAACATTTTTGTGTGATCAGTTCTTTTTGTTTGTGATTTTGTTAATGTCAGTTTGTTCTCAATTCCTTTTGCTTCTCTGCTTTCCTGTGTCAGATCCAAAAAAGAAAGGAGCAGTTGAGGGCTCATGTTCTCTTCCCCGAGTAATATGTAAATTGCAAAGACAGCCCACTGGTCAAATTGTTTTGAGTACCTTAAGTGCTAATTCCATGCATCTTGAAGATATGTCAACCATCAATTCCTTGATTTTTACAAGGATACTGAAGTCGAATTCGATATTATTTCTCCGAAAGATCTTGGACTCTTCGTCCTTTATTCGTTCGAGCGTGTCAATTTCTCGTTTCATCTGTAGTTTAGTTACTTTACGTTACTTTAAATTATAGAGTATCTAGAATATAACTGATAAAAGGTTTTGTTCACCAAGAAACTACAGAAACAATTTGAAATTACCTTGTTGAAGTAGTTCTCAATCTGGTCGAAGAGCTTGCCAAGAGGAGGTGCAATCTTCCAGTTCTGCAAGTCAACTACAATTGCCTCTAACTTTAAGCGTAGAGCTGCTGCTGCTCTTAAAGCTTCCAGCTTCTTTGTGGGGAAGTCTTCAAACCTTGCTAAAACCTGCATGTTAGAAAATTATATTATGATCCTGATATAATGGACATGATAAAATGCATGATAGGGGCTAAAAACTGTGTAAGCCTATGTTTACCTGTGTTTCATCTGTTAAATTTTCGAGATGAGATTCAATGAAATTGCGGAACTTGATGAGCTCAATCATATCCTTGGTTTGAAAAGAATTTATTTTAGCTTTCAAATCCATGATTGTTTTTCCATGCGTTTGCATGTCTTTCTCTATTTTTTGGTAGTATGCTGATCTGGGAGACAAGAACCGTAAAATGGTTAAGAAGAGAATTCCATTTACTTTATATGTTTACCTTCTATCATTTAGATAGATCACTGTTTGTTGAGGTACTGGAAGCCTACCTCTTTTTCATCTCTTCTATATATTCAGCCTTTCCTTCTTTTCCACTGGCAGAGCCCCCAACTTGACGATTTTTTCCACTGTTATGTTTAATCTCTAAGTTCGACCCTTCTATTTTTCCTTTCAAGAACTGATAAAGGCTTGCAATTTGTGTTGATCTCCTCAATTTTGTCATTGCTTTTTTGGGGTACAAGGATTTAGATGCACTTAGTGAAGGAGGAGGTGGTGGAGGAGCTCCTTTAATGACCGGTGGTTGAGGCGATGGTGATGGAATTGATCCTTTGGAGGGTGCAGGAAGGGGAGGTGGCGCAGGCGGAAGTGGTGGCGATGCTGCTATTTGTGCAGTTCTTGGTATCTTTGGTACTTTTGGCAATGGGGGCAGTTCTCCTGCAGCCAATTCAATTGGTGGTGATTTAGGTGGTGGTAAAGACGGTGCAGCAGGGGTGGTGCTTTTATCATCACAACTGCAATCATGTGAGCTGCTGGTTCTGAATCCACTGCTCCTTGAGTTGCTACATTTTCTGGCACAGGAGGTTCAGGGTTAGGTGGAGAAGGTGGGGCTTTGTTTGCAGCCGGAAGAGGAGGTGGCAGTGGCGGTGATTTTTTTGTCAACTCAGCTCCAGAGATCTTGAATGGTGCCGGTTCTAGGGGAGTCATTGGCTGATGAGGAGGTGGAGGTGGAGGTGGTGGTTTCTTTGCCAACACAGTTCCGGAGATCTTGGATTTTGGTGGTTGTGGAGGTGGTGCTGCCTGAGAAGGAGGAAGAGGAGGTGGTAGTGGTTTCTTTGGCAACACTGTTCCTGAGATCTTGGATGGTGCTGGCTGTCGAGCTGGCTGAGCTGCAAGATTTAGTTTTAAATTGGGAGAAGATGGAGGTGGAGGTGGGGGTGGGGGTGGGGGTGGGGGTGTTGGTGGTGCTTTTGCACTGAAGGAAGAATTTTGTGCCAAAGCTGCTGGTCTTGCACCAGATTTACTTGCTTCTGCTAACCTTCCCTGAAGGGGCTCTGGTTTTTTCACAGCATCACCTCTGAGACTCCTAACAAGACAAGGGACGAATGAGACATCAGGCTTTCTGGTCTTCCTCAGTTCTGAAATGGAAGTAGTTGGAATGGGATTAAAGCAGGAGTTTTGGTTTGCCTGAGACTCCCCAAGGACATCATAAGATGTGGTGCTTTGTTGGCTATGGTCTTTCTCATGGTCATCTTGATACATCAGCTCCCAATTTTCTGCTGCTACTTTTATGAGGTCATGAAGAGTTTCCACCACTTTATCAACTGCAGGAGGAAAAAAGGGAAAAGTGAAAACAATTTAGGGACTGAATTCTCAAACAAACTGAATCATCAACTGGAATAGATAATTGAAAAACCACAGCAAGAATGTCTTGCCAATGCAAAGTGAATTTCAATGGGACTTGCAGCATACCTAGTTTTTCCAAATTGATGCTCTCCATGACGCCAACTTCATCAGACCTGATGTTCTCCATCCATTCATGATTCATCTTCCAAAGCTCTCCTAGAGATTTTAAAGCATTGCAGAAGGAGGCCACTCCCTGTTGAAACATAAATTGACCATTGGCATTAATATTCTTATAAGTGATGTCCCTGTTCTGCATGACAGTTTGAATCTGATTAAATAGCAAAAGACCTGATCAATTGCCGCTCTCTTCATTTCTATGAGCTTCACTCTCCTCCTTGTCCTATCCCCATGGAAGTCATCCATTGCCTCTATCATCAGCTGTGAGATGGACCATTGAACATTAATTTCTCAAGTGTGACAGTACCTTCAAAGGCTCTTGGGTGGCCAGGTTCTTCTGTGGGAAGTAAAGCAACGAGGAGTTACCTTAATACTGTCTCTTGAATCAATTTGTCTTCAGCTGGAGCTTCATCATCCAAATGAACTTGCCTATCCATAAATTTGATCCACATGTTGAATCCACCAACTTCTTCTGTTGATTTATGTCTAATTCAGATTCAGTATCTCCTGCAACTGCTCTGTCTATATTGTTTGATTTACTGATGCAATTGCTGTTTTCTTTAATTAACTTGTACGCTTGGCAAAAAGCAATTGCTATTTGAGCAGGCTGAATTTCCAACAGATTTTAGCACCATCAAGCATGATTACTGACTCGGAGTTCGATGATTGATACATAGCTTTGGTTCTTTGGAAAATGACCTTTGATGACACATGCATGTTTTGTCCTTGGTTACATCAAAGATAATCGGAGATTAAAACATCTTTTCAATCGGACACTGTCATACCTGATATGTATGTGACCTGCATGTTTTGCAGCTGTAGATGAGCCTTGCTTTGCCAGAGCAGCTCGAGGAAGCCATGTTTAAAGCTCGAGAGGTTTTGATGAATTAAAGCACTTTGGTCTTAAGAGTCCTGGTCAGCCTTCTGGTCTTAGAAGTAACACTGTCATATGGGAGGAAAAGTATTGGTTAAACGCTTCAAGCCTTGAGCAACTCCCTCTCAATTTCTCATGGAAAAGTCAACTTTTCTAGATTTGTTGGACGACTTCAAAGCCTGGGTTGCTTAATGTACAAAGATTACTCAATTTGCCGGGAAATTTACTAGGAAAGAAAAGTCAATGGGTCACAAGTAATCTGGCCTTGGAGATCAAGAACTGATGAACTGCATTACGCACATGCGCACACACCATATTTTATCATTCTTTTATGGAAAACCAAGGTATAGTGGTCCTCGTATAAATCGCTTGTTCCCACCTCTTTTAGGGCCAAGAGTTGAATCATTGACCTGACTTCCACTTCGAATTTCGCAAATTGGGTAATAATTACATAACTACGGGTTTGCGCTGTCCATCGAGTGATTATGAAGTTGCTTTCCGATGTTATAGTAGATAAAGACATTAAACGCCAATTGCGCGACTTATTGTTGATATATAAGCTTGGATTCATCTTTAGGAGAACAGCCTCCTTTGGCATAACACAGTCGCACCTCTCTTAATTCGCAACTTTGCAATCATAGTTTCTATACCTCTCGTGGGTACGTGCAGATCTCTTCTGCATCAACCATAACACACCTGATCTTGCTATTGCTTGGGAACCAAACTATGAAAGTTCTTTCAAAAGCTTTCACTTCATATATTTTTGGGTAAGGTTGACAAGTTATAACAGAGAAGCCATAGGGTCTATTTGGTTTTCTCATTCTGACCCTAAAAGAACTATGGTACTTGGGTTTTTTTGTTGATTATGGACATGCCCTCAGAGTCGATCAATGAACGTTCTTGGTCCCTCGCTCTTCTCTTTTCACCATTACAAATCTTCGGACACCCAAAAATGCCAGTGAAAAATGTGTCACTTGGCAGAACTGCAATCCAAATTTGTCCTAAAATCGGCTTTAGGACCGGAATCACACGTGATCGGAGTAAAGGAAAGATATATTGAGAACTCAGCTGCGAAGATGCCAAACGTTATTGTTCACTGGTGCAAGTTCTCCTTTTCTCCTTTTCGTCAGAGCTGTTAGTTTCCAGCGTTCTCTCTAAACGGAGGAAGAGACTAAAGTTATGGAGTTTATGCTGCTCAAACTTGGCCTGTCGTTTCGTACAGAAACAATAACGAATCATCGCTTTGTCACTTAACAGAGAGATGGAATCGAGATGACGATTACAGTGCTGTCTATGCTCAGATGCAGTTTGGGTTTGATAATATCCTGTCAACCATATTTCTTTGCCGGCATATTTTACCTTGTACGGAATGTGGTGGTGGATGTCATGTTTTCATGGATAAATCGTGACGTGTTATGAGTAAGCGCCACAGCAAAATCAAGCGTATTTAGAAGACTCATGGCACTGAGAAAGTATTGCATAAGTTGCACTATTGATGTTGTCAAGAACATCATTTAAATGTTAATAAAGTCAGTGTGTGTTACAGGGAAAACAGTAGTCCATCAAAATGTCTCAACTCGGATGGGTGGCACGTTGTGTATCCGATGGAATAAGATTACTTTCTCCCTTTGTTCTCAGCTGTACTTGTGTCCTATCTGTCCACTGTCAAGTGATCATCAACAGAATTAGTAGGAGGCGCTTCAACATAATGCATGGTTAAAACAGCGAGTTAGAGAAATGTGGGATTTGATGATGCTAGGCACCGGTCTCAATTTCTTGAGCTAATTCTTTGCTGAGTTTGTCTGCACGGTCGTCATGGCCACCGGCAAACGAGTACACCCGGAAAGCCAATTGAAAAGCCCTCCAAAGCATCTTGTTGTTATCATCTCTTTGCCTTCCCAATCTCGCTGTGGTGTCCTCTTTCTCTTTCTCCTTTGCTTCTCTTCTTTCCTGAATCAGATATCCCAAAGGTCAAGTTTGAGGGCAGTTTTTTTCCTCTAATGCTTTCCAAATTGACATAGCTGACTCTAGCATCATTAACTGAATGTGGACTGTGGAGTACCTTAAGTACCAACTCCATGCACCTCGAAGAAACATCTACCATTGATTCCTTGATTCTTACAAGGATATTGAAGTCGAATTCAACATTGTATCTCTGAAACTTCTTGGACTCTTCTTCCTTTATTTGTTCGAGCATGTCAACCTCTCGCTTCATCTATATACATTTTAACTTCCTTGAAGTTAGTCTACTATGTAGGTAGAGGCATTTGGACAAAAACTGCAAAGAAAGTTTTCATGAGGTAAGATATGAAGGATTGCAAATGTAAGTTACCTTGCTGAAGTAGTTCTCAATCTGGTCAAGGAGCTTGCCAAGTGGAGGCACAATCTCCCAGTTCTGCAAGCGAATGGCAATCACCTCAAGTTTCGAGTACAGAGCAGCTGCTGCTCTTAAAGCTTCCAACTTCTTCACAGGAAAGCCTTCAAACCTTGCTAAAACCTGTGCAGAAGAGTTAAGCTTATGACCACAGCGTTACGTATTGGAAACAATGTGCAACAATCTGACCCTATCCGTTGACCTGTGTTTCATCTGTTAAGCTATTGAGATGTGATTCAACGAAGTTGTGGAACTTGAAAAGCTCGACCATGTCCTTGGTGTGAAAGGAATTTATCTTAGCTTTCAAGTTCATGATCGTTTTTCCATGTGTTTGTACGTCTGTCTCGATCTTTTGGAAGTAATCCGATCTGAGGGAAACAGGGAGGATAAAATGGTAAAGTACATTCTGCAATTTAGTTCATACATCTAGATTAATCATGTGCTACATCAATGTACCTCTTTGTCATCTCTGCTAATGCATCAGCCATCCCTTGCTTTCCACCAGAAGAAACCCGAGCGTGATGTTTTCTTCCACTGTCGGATTTACCCTCTAGATTTGACCCCTCCATCTTCACTTTCAACAACCGATAAAGGCTGGAAAATTGAGCTGATCTTCTCAACCTAGTGGTTGCTTTCTTGGTGTATGATGATGTTGTTGCAGTTCGTGGAGGAGGAGGCGGTGGAGCACCTTCTTTGACTGGTGGCAGAGGCGGCGGTGATGTAAGAAAACCTTTTAGGGGTGTAGTAAGAGGTGGTGGTGGGGGTCTTGGTGGCGGCACAGATCGTGGTGGTGGTGGGGGTCTTGGTGGTGGCACAGATCGTGGTGGTGGTGGTGGTGCCGCCTCTGCAACCACTACATTTGCATTTCTTTGTACTGCAGCTGCAGGTTGTGCTTCCGAATTGCTTGCATCGATTTCTCTCACCTGGATGGGCCTCAGTTTCCATTTAGTGCTACCACCGCAAGACCGGAGAAGACACAGGATGAATGACACATCAGTGAAAGGCCTTCTGGTTGTCTTCCATACCAAATTGAAAGTTGGCGGTCTAAAGCAAGAGGTCTGGCAGGGCGGAGACCCCGTGGGGAATTTGCCAGGTGTGATGTTTTGTTGACTGTGATCTTTCTTCTGCTCAGGTTGAACCGTCTGCTCGGAACCTTCTGCCGCTGCTTTTATCAGGTCATAAAGAGTTGCCAACACTTCATCAACTGCAGTTAAAAACCGAATAGGAAAAAAAAAAACAAATCATCAAGTGGAGTCAGAGAAATTGAACAATCACAATGAGAATTCTATGCCTGTGCAAATTGAGTTTAGTAGATACTTGCAGTGTACCAAGCTTTTCCCAATTGATGCTCTCCTTGCCATGAAGTTTGTCGCAACTCATCTTGGCCATCCATTCATGGTTCGTCTTCCAGAACTCCCCTAGAGATTTCAAAGCAGTACAAAAGTAGGCCACTCCCTGTTGAAGCAAGTCCTGGCTTAGGATAAATCTTATGATATGTTAGTTTCACAGGACGATTCTTTTGTCATTGTACTAATGAAATAGCAAAAACCTGATCTATTGCTGCTTTCTTCAAATCTAAGAGTCTCAGTCTCTCCCTGCCCTTGGGGCTATTACTTTTGAGATCACTTATTTTCTCTGTCGCCAGAAAAGAAAAAAGTGATGTTGCTGAGAAAATTTCATTAGTGCAGTAAAAATCTAATGTCTCTCAGGCTGCTTCAGAAATGATTTGCAGACAATGATAAAAGGACAAGGCAAGGCGATTTTGCAAAAGTAAAGCGACAGCAAGATGTTGGTAGAAAGAGCTTTCTAGGAACAGTATTCATTGAATTGAGCTTCATCATCAAAATGAATTCACCTGTTCGTTGATCCATGGAATTCAAAGCCTTTGATTTGTTGATCCTCGGCTAATTAAGATTATCTTATTCCTGCGGCAACAAGATCACTTTGTCACCATAATGTTCTCCGGTTACACCAAGTCATCTTCATCAATTAATTTCCTTATTCACCCAGAAAGTTTCCGGTTTTGTTGCCAGCACCTGGATTCAAATTATGGCCGGTCTTGATCTGTTTTGATCCTGTGGGACAGAATCACTCTTTTAGACAAAACATCAAACACTAGAACATAATAAATTTCTAGATGTCAATATGTTCAATTCAAGCATGAAGGCAGAACTTGATAGTGCAGATTCTCATGGAGATTTCTTGATGGTGCAGTCAGAACCTTATTGCTGATTGAAAAGAAAAAGACAGTAGTTGTCTGTACTAACTATTTGTTTTGTCCTCAATTTTCATCAGACCTACATAGGAGAGATGAGTATAGAAAGGTACTCTAAATCCACTATTTTATCATACCTTGCATACAAATGTCTTGCATAAGTTGCAGCTGCAGATGTAACGTTGGTTATGTTGGTGCCCTTTTACCAACACAATGACAACAACTCGTGTTTGATGAGTCGTGCAAAGACCGATATAGGGTTATTCGCCTTTTGGTTATGTAGGTACCCTTTTACCGACACAATGACAACTCGTGTTGGATGAGTCATGCAAAGACCGATTTAGGTTATTCGCCTTTCTATTTTGTGGTACGTCAGATACTTATTTGTCTAGACTTTTCGCATGATCCTGAATTACCTATAAGAATTTGTGGAAAATCCTTATGGGTCGACTTCAAGAAACCTCCATGAGAATCTGTACATGGTCAATTTTATTAACAGCATGTATCTGAGATAGTGACGAGCCGAGCCGATGCATAAATCAGGAAAAGAAGATAATAATTGAAATCTTGATGTGTATATTTCTTCTTTAGGCGATGCCCTATAAGGAATAGCAGCGTTTCTGTCAATCGGTAAACAAGGAATACAGATTGTCCTTCCATGTTAGAGACAAACGTAACCTTTACCCTTTGCAATTATTTCCATGAAAAAAAAAAAGGATTTGTAGACATTTCCTACCATATAACTGAAGATGTAGAGTTTCTTTCTTTCTTTTTAGGTCGAAATTCAGGTCACATTTGATGATGAATATGAGAGTTGCTCACAGCTTTTTCCCGCTTAATTTGATGCTGCTTCGGTGATATTTTTTTCGTTACTTTCGGGTTTTGATTCGCAAAAAACAAACATTACATTATTACCCAGATTCGAGTGAAGTGAAAATGTTTCAAAAAGGGTATATGAGGATATAGATGATGCTTTCAGCGAATTGAATTGGCTATTCATACTACAGATGAAACTTGGAAGTAAGCAAAATGTGTACACAAACCCAAAAATAAAAAATACATAAAATATACTTCCATCATTACAGCCCCAAGTAAAGTTTCCATGCCTATTATTAAACTCAATGTGACCACCACTAGTTTGAAAACCACGATTATTAGTATAGATTATACAGTGTGCTTATCTGCACGTAATAAAGAATCACAACAAGCTTAGCTAAATACCAAATGAATTTGTGTCCTGATCAGACATTCTATCCTCTTTCTGGCAAGGCAACCATGAATGGCTAAACACGCACGGCTCGGTTCTGAGAATTTACTTTATTTATCACCCTGCCTGTGGATGGAGACTTAGTCTTGTCGACCTTGGTGGGCGTTTTCGCGGTTTTGCTATCAGCAGGTGACTTCTTGGAACCCGGTGAAGTTAATCCACTCGCGGCAGTTCTTTCGGCGATTCTTTTTTGGCGCTGAATCAACAATTCTTCCATCTTCTTCCGAGTCTCTTCCTCCTGTTTACAATCACAACAAGTCAGCGATTCTGCTGAAATAAATATCAATGATCAAGCATTGTCTCTATCTTTCACAGCTTAAGTTTTTAGATCTGTTGATTGCAGGTCGTAATCTGGTGAAGAGAAAAAAAAATCAAGAATTTGATAACTGTAAAGCCCAAAATTCGGAAGTACCTTTTCCAATTTGCTCTTTTGAACAGTTGGTCGAGTAATAGTACTCGGTTTCCTGGTTTTACTGGTCAGGTCAGGTCTGCTCCTTCCGATGGTTCTCTGTACAACTTTGGATTTCGCATCCTTTTCTTTCTTTGCTTGGACTTCTTTGTTCCCAGAGTTGGTGTCCCCATCCAAAGCATTCTTGTCATTAGTGTTATCGCATGCTTCATTTCTAGAGAACCTTTCAGCTTCTGCAAGCGAAATATTGATTGCAGAGTCCATAGACCAAGACTGCTTGCCAGGCTTCACTTCAGAGTCCCTATCAAGCATCATGAAAAGATCATCAGGCTCATAGGATTTCGATAAGCCACGCTTATCTTCTGAATTATCTAATGTGCCATTTTCATGTTGGATGGTGGAAGTAAACTCGGCAACCATGCTGATGTCTCTTGTCAAGTGGAACTCATTGTACGGCTCATCAACTGTCGGCCGAGATTGTATCATGATAGAATCGTCAACAACGATTTCTTCTTTACCTCTCCCAGGCCTGAGGGATTGATTCTCCATGGATGCATAGTTGCCGTCAAATATCATTTCTTTGAGAGTTGCATCTCCGCTTTGTAATGGCCTCATGTTCACGATAAAGGAATCTTCACCCTTCCTCATTCTGGTTAAAGATGTGTCTACATCGCCAGCAGGTGTGTGATTCAGCATCTTTCCATATTCTTCAGCTCTTCCTGAGATTAACATTACCTCCTCACCACAATCAGCCCTCTTCAAACCTGGACGGAGATTCTCCACGCTACCAAAATCCATCGAGTTGATCACACTACCATCCATCCCTCGCCTATCCTCAGTTGCCAAAAATGAATCCTCTGAAGCTTTCAGTTTCATTCCCACTTTCTCTTTTCCCAGCTCTACAGTCTGTTCAGTCATATAAGAAGATTCATTCTCGAAGCTTCTGAGCATTGATTGCTCATCCATAGAGTACGGTGGTTGGTCAGTTTTGTCTGTGGATGTCATAAGAAGAGTCTGAAAAGCACCCCAGTTGTCATTTGTCTTATTCCCCAGAGAAGATTGGTTGTCCTCATGATCGTTATCCTCAGCATCCACCGTACCATTCCCAAGAATCTGGTCATTTCTGTCCTTTTTACTGTGAGTATGCCGCTTGGTCTTACGATTCTTCTTCAAGGATTCAACAACATCCTCGACGCTCTGTTTCAAAGTATCTCCATCAATCAACTCATCCTCGATAGAAGAATATTCGGCAGAGTCCCCATCTGGGTCTCCTTCTTTTCCTTTGATGAAATGTAGTTAATATTACGGATGACGACTGTCCGAGAGGATTTCTTCTTGTGTTTTCTATGATGGGTACTCCCTGCAGAGGAATGCCTCCTCTCCCGTACTGAAGTTGAATCAGATTCTCTGGAGTCCTCCCCACTGTCAGAGTTGCTGGAGTGGGTTTCTTCTTCAGAATATCCGTCTTCTTCTTTATGTGAAGTTTTCTTCTTCCTCTCTAGGATGACTTGGAAACGTTTTTCTTCTCCCGTTTCATATCAGGATACGATGCTTCTGAATTGAAAGGCCATTGGTTGTTGCCATTTGGATTGTTAGGAAGACCAGACTGCATAACAGGGAAAGGATATCCGGGATATGGAGGCATTTGCTGAATAGGGTACATGTATGGAGGAAACTGATGTGGCCATGGAATTTGCATTTGAGCTTTGGCAGATGGAGTTGAAGAAACATTATCATCTGCACAAGATAGTTCAGCTTGAAAACACAGAATATATATGTATATGGTTAAGAGGGTTCTGACAAACAAAAAGAGGAGTCCAAGCATTATAGAGGTCTGTGGTATCAGCAATCACAATAAGAGAACTGAGAAATCTTACATAGGAGGTCTAAAAGATAAGACGAAAAATTTGCTTCTCATACTTGAAATTCAAAATGCCTTCCTTAATGAAGTGCAGTTTACTGACCAATATCCATCATGACAAACAGGATGAATTGAGACTTATTCTGCCTAATACATTTTATTTAGACCGTGATAGAAATTCTCTATATTGGCATTGTCTGCTTCCAGCTTTGAATTCATGTTTCACTACCCTGAAATGTTCTTTAACCCTATCACCATCCTTACTAGACCAAAAAGATAGCATGGCTGCTTAAGTAATAGGTCTACTCGAATGGTGAGTCGGAGCATAAGATACCCAATCACTAGGCATGAAATGTTTAATTAGGTTATGTCTTCCACGGAGCATATTATGGAAAGATTAACAGTATGAGAAAAGAAACATGAAACACCCTTATCTGCAAAAGACTTTAGTGTTAGCAATATACTCTTGAAAATCAGAAAAATTTACAAAGTCAGGATAAGGGATGGAGTAACAATAAAGTTTGGTTCAAATCAACATTACCATCTCTAGCATCTATTTAAGGTCCTAAATATATTCTACAAACTTTAGTGGGTGATATTCTGATGAGGATTGACAAAATGTGCCTAAGGAGTACCAATAAAGTTCTATCGCACTATCACAAGAAGATATCCTTAATTATGCCAATGAGGATTGAAAAGAAGGAAAAGATTATGCAATGAAAAAAGCAAGCCCGGCACAAGTAAGTACCTTTCCCGTTTTCAACATTTGGTTCACCAGGAAACCCATTTGCCGCAACAGTGTCATTGGAGCCATCTCTGCTTGGATAGTGCAAAGTGACACCTTGACCTGGAGCACTCATTTCATTAGCAAGCATAATCCCAGAAGTTGCAGGAAATGACAGGTTTGATGATACGTATGCCTCCATTGCAGATAGTTCTTCCATCCAAGGAACATCTGCTTGCTTTTTCTCGCATAATTTCTTGAATTCAAGGCATGCTTCTCTGCAGTAATTAATCCATATGTTAGGATTATTGCAGCCAGGAAGAGATTTCAACTTTGCTGGAAAATATGAGTGAATCTATCGTCAAGAAATAAAGAGAAGTTGTAACCATTAAGACATCGCTATAAAAACAGTTAGACGAAATTGTGTGCTCTGTTTCACAACTCAAACATTCTGCACAATCTCTTCATCTTCAGCCTTGTTCATACCTTAAACGTGATGCTCCAAACGCATCTGCGAAAGAAATAAGTTCATCCATATCGTCCATATCAAATCCAGCAGCTCGTCCACGAGCGTATGCCATAGCTTGTGATTTAAGGAGCATTGCCTTCCGAGATTCCAGAAGGTGTTGAAGACGAAGCCTTGCCATCAGAAAGACTGAATGAATCAGTGATAAGTTATTCACAAAAGCACCACAAAGAGCAGATACTATTAGAAAAAGTTAAGAAATACCTCGAGTTTTCCTCTTGTGGATGATCATTTTCTTCAACAGTTTCACTCTGTAGCTGTAGTAGACACCAAAGAGTTCATAGCATTTGAATGAGCTTCTTGCAAGCATAACAATTGGCTGAATCCAATATAGTTAATACACTACCTTAGAAGAATCAGGCAACTTCACTATGCTTAAATTCGCAGCTGGAGGGCTTCCTACACATAAAAATCGAATAGATAAAATGAGAATACCAGTAGTGTGTTACTGTTGATGAGCAGGTCCTTCATGAGTTACTGAAAGCACAATATGGGAAATATATCCCACACAGCATAATGGTTTTTTTTTTTTTTTTTTGTCCCTTCTCTCAATTAACCTTGTGGGAGACTAAGTTTGGCCAAAAACAAGTAAGCATGAGATCTTGAACATACCTTCATCTCCTTGTCCAGCTACAGTCGCAACATCCAGGTCATAAGCTTGAAGTGAACTCTCGATTTGTACAATCTCCTTCTCCAGGCTAATAAAACGCTCAAGAATTTCTGGTGTGCTAACAAAGCGCACAAATCTGTGACAAAAGTGAATCAGTATTAAATAATCCCTTTACTCCTTTGTTTCGACCCTGTCACGAGTGGTAGCAACACAGCATTTAAAAATCTTCAACCTCAGTGATCTTTTACCGGAGCTTGTAAAGAATATGGCTACAGTAGGAATTACGCTTACGCCGTCCAAACAGGTAGTCGGAAAACAAATTAAGGACAAATTCTCAGTTCATACGGAACAAGAAAGAAATCTTTGCATATAATCACGCAGAAACTATTTCCCAAAAGACAAAAGCAAATGGCAAACTCGATGCACTCATTTACTCTCTACAGCATCCAATTATCAAAAGAACAAGAAATCAAATTCAGAACATCAAAAACAACTGAAACTACAAGTGAACTCGCAACAGACCAGTGAGTAGGCAAAATCAAGAAAAGAAGAAATCATTACCTCTCGAAGGTGGATTTGGTGAACCAGGAGAGATCTTTGGCGGGTGGGCGAAGAGTGATCGAATACCCACCTTTCGAAATCTCGTCTTTCACGAATTTGAGGTGGGAGACGAAGGGTTGGAACAGCCCAGAAGCCAGCTTCTCTTGGGTCCCTCCACAGAAGATCACCAGATCACATCTTCAAGCACCGCAGTGGGAACACACCCGCATCCAAAATCACCCGCAATTAGGAGCAGTTCGTGACTGTACAAAGTGGAAATTGCAGAGCACAGAGCTAGAAGTGGAGTGAGATTGAAGATGGAATCTTTACCTGGTCCGAGTCGGGGTGAGGTGAAACACAGCATGATCAAGACCAGTTCCCGAGTCCATTCCCACACACATTCAACACACACACACACCCTGAGAGAGAGAGAGAGAGAGAGAGAGTTGTCAAGAAGACAAGAGCATCAGGACATTGGACAAACGTGGGTGTTGCAGGTACTTGGCGGCTCTGAACTGGAAGACAGAGAGAGAGAGAGAGAGAGGTGCATGCACATGCAAAGGGAGTTGAACTGAGAGATTGACAAGGAGTGCTGTGAGATGGGTTGGAGGTGGGACCTACTTTTTCACAGGGTAGTGTGAAGCAGGAGCTTTCCTCTTCTTCTCCTTCTTCCTTAAGCAGGCTGCAACCAGAGATGCCAGAGAAAAGCTGATGAGAGCATGTCATTCATTGGCTCTCTCTCTCTCTCTCTCCTACCTACTTTCATTTTCCCCTGATCCTTTTTCTCTTCTTTGCCTTTATCATGTCATTCATGATCATAACTACCTAATCAAAATATGTGCCTAAAAGAAACCCGAGACATTAACTAAAAGCATCCTATGTTAAACTAATTATCATTGTTTAGTACTCCACTTGATTATTATAGGTCTAATTAATGTGAAATTCGAAAAGATTGATCTATAGAATCGCAGGGTAAAACTAGAGTATAATCATGTGGTTGAACAGTTTCGATTTTATTTTAATATATCACTATGATATTTGGTAATTTGTATAGTGATTTGATGAATTCTTATTTAGCACATAAACAATGTAAGATGGTAATATCATCAGTGTTAGTTTTGGTTGCTAGTTATGGAGTGCTAGTGGCAATGGACACTTGATTTGGAGTTTCATAATTGAGTGATTGTGCTCGAGCTCTTGGCAGCCATGACTGTATAAGCTTTGATCTTGTAGTCATGAACTTGTCATATCTTGAGCTTGCAGCCAGGCCATTTGAACTTCGGCATCTCCTAACTATGGAAGATTGAACTCGAGTTAGCATTGAGGCCCGAAGGTAAGTTGCGTGCTCAATATCGACGAGGCTAGGGTTTTTTTTTTTTTTTTTAGTACAGACAAATACTTCAGAAAACCCAAACTATGTTTACTGCCACATAAATATCTCAAACCTTTTTATGTAACAAAAAAACTTGAACTTATCTACTGTGACATAAAGATCTCAAATTTTTTTTGTCACAAAAAAATCTAAACTTTTATATGTGACATATATTTTCTCTATTTTAGTTCCATCAAAGGTATATTTATCATATTAGTATAAGTTCGGAGTTTTTTATAACCAAAAAAAAAGTTTGGGTATTTGTATCATGACAAGCAAGTTAAGGATTTTTAGTTACATAATTTTTTTTTGGGTATTTGTGTCACTAAGCATAGTTTGTGGTATTAACACATTTTATTTCTAATGTAATAATTTTCCTACATTGCCAGTTATTTTATATATTTTTTGACAAATTTTTTCTAATTCGATTCACACCAGCTTTTCGGATTGAAAACTTAGCTTTCCAAGCCGTGCCGACAGTAATCAGCCAAAAGAAATTGGTATCAAAGAATGAACAATTTCACATTTAAAAAAAAAATACAAAGATGAGTTTGGACGGAAAAAAAGAAGAAGGTAAATGAGTGCTTTTGTTTAACAAAAGTAGAGGGACCACAGGTGATATTTTCCCTATTTAAAATCAATCCGTGCATATTTAACATTGGAAAAGGTGCACATTTGGTCCTTGGAACCACACCATTTCTTCACCGACCAAAAAAAAAAAACACACCATTTCTTCAATGAGGATCTCAAACAAGTAACTTTTGCAATTGAGTCTTTGAAAATGAAGGATTCTTCCAATTAAGTCCCTCAATCTCTAATTTTGACAAACTAAAGTTAACATGCTAGTTGTGCCAACTTAAAGTCTGGTATGAGTACAAATGTACTAGCATAGGAAAAACTATTAAACATTTATGTAATCGTATCTTTATATAATTGCTCTTGGAGCTTTTGGTGAGTGGAAATTGGTCGTCGCAGTGGCATTGGTTTTGCCACTGGTTTTCCCGATATTATACTTTTGATTGTAAGTGATAGATATGCAACTTAGAGGGATTTGATTAGAGAACTTCACTACATTCAAGACTTATATCACAAGCTTGAGGACCGAAAAAAATAGCGGAATAAGTCAAGATGTCATATGTGTACATTTTCTTCTAAACACAATGAAGTTTAGGATAGTTACTGAATGATCTCATTCCTGATGAAACTTATACTGTGAAGTTGTCATGATCACTCTTAATTATGATATACTTTTGCCTGCCTGCTTATCTATTTTAGCTAGATAAACATAGTTTTCATAATGGTCTAATTATTCATAAAGTAGTGGGGGATTTGACAGACAATCATTGGGGTCCATGTAGATCTTAAAGTGACATTTGATTTAAATAATTGGATTGACACGATATGCTAACTGATGCTGGGAGCCGACATAATAATCAATTTATCTTTTTTTTTTTTTTTTTTTTTTTTTTTTTTTTACCTTTAAGGGGAAAAAAAGAAGAGGCAAACTCAATAGTAACTTCGAAATTAAATCTCGCAAAGTTCATCCCTAAATTTTAAAATAAATGATAAGCATTGCAAAAAGTATTTATGGACAAACAAAAATCACGCATCTCTCATTTTGCAAAATTTGGTTAAATATTATTGTCGATTCGTTAATTATATAATATTGTCTTTTTTTTTTTTTTTGGGACAGAGAAACATTCGGTAAACCGCCCAATATATAAGACCCACCACCACGACATATTAAAATATCTAGTCCATAATTTCACAGAAATTAACGAGTTTTTATCCAAAGAGGTTTTCGTAGAAATTTTGTTTCATGAAGAAGAGTCAAAGCCGCAAAAGAGGTCGCTTTTGCTTTCATTTAATGGTTTTCCTTTTCATTCATGGGCGGCAGCAGAAATCTTGCGGACCTGTTTTAGGTGGAGGTCAACATCAATTTCTCTCTTTTATCATCGACAACTGGACCTAGCTAGATCTACCATGTGATATTTTTTTTTAACAAGGTCAGGAGAAAGAATTTGTTCATAGAAATCTCTATTTATTGATATTTTAAAAATCGAATTAGGGGCTTGGTTTGGATAGATTCGTGGTGCATTTGTTTCAAAGAAAATAAATGATTTGAAAAATGTTTTCCTAAAAATAATTATTTTTGTCGCTTGAAAGATGAACGAACGAAAATATTTTCATCGCTCTCAGGAAAATATTTAAATCATTCGCAAAATATTTAAACATAAATTTTATTGATAATGAAAATAATTTTCACTAATTACTTATTTAAAACGATACAAACTATCATTTTTAAGAAATTATTTTTCAAGTCATTTTGTTCCACAAATTAAATGGAGCCTTTATCTGATGTTTTTGTATTTTTCAAGGTTTTGAGCGAATTGTCCTGATTCAACTATCACTATCTCTTATAAAATCCAATTCGATCTTTGGTAGGATTTTCAAAATGGGTTAATATCCTAAAAAATCCTAAACTAGTACACTTTGTGACAAATTTATCCTAAACTATTTTTTTGACCACAAAAAATCCAAAATTGATATACCTTTGACAAATTTATCCCAACCGATACACTTATGATAAATTTACACTATGTCGGTTTTTCGTTAAATTCTAATTAAGTTAAATGACACGTGACAATTGATTGATATACTAATTTGAGATTTTATACTTCGTTTGTCACAGTTTACAATTTTTGTGATTTTTTTGTGGTATTAATCCAATTTAGTGGAGGGTATAATTGTCACAAATTTACCATTTTGGATTTTTTTAATGATCAAATAAATTAGTTTGAGATAAATTTGTCATAAATGTACAAGTTTAGGGTTTTTATGGTCGTCGGGATAAATTTGTCGCGGTGTGTACCGGGTTTGGGGTTTTTTATGGTCAAAAAAATAGTTCGGGATAAATTTGTCATGAAGTGTACCAGGTTTAGGGTTTTCGGGTATTAACCCTTTGAAAATATTATTATGACATAATCTTGTTTAAAAGTCATAGAAGCATCTATACTATAAATTAACCAAACTCAATCACCACTTCAATATCAAACTTTTACGAAGAGACTTTCATGAAAAACTTGTGCCATATTTAAGAAAAGAACTCCATCACCACACATAATTATAAATAGAAAAAATCGTTATTTGCGATAATCGAAATGAGTGGCAAGTCCTCTTACGTTCTAAATTCGAAATCAAAGTAATCGTGAAGTATCTTATAAATCTATCGTCGCGTTAAAATTGTTTTTCCATACTCTATTCTTTACCAATCTATTTTTTCCCATCATTTCCCTTCACACTCAACTTTTCTGCTTTTTTTATTAAGTGAAACTTTGAGTGGATCTGAAATTTCATGGACATATCAACACGATGCAATGGTCACAAGCGTTCCCTCATCTATTAAACTTTCATTTAATATGTGTGGCGCGAGATAATTCACATATTTCTAATAGTATCTCAAGAAATAACACATTCACGCAAAGAAAAAGACGTGAAATATCTTGGATCTCTCTCTCTCTCTCTCTCTCTCTCTCTCTCAAGCAGGAACAGAAGCTGCAACATCATTGATGATGGACCAGCATGTTTTTGGTTTTATGTGGTTTAACACCTCAAGAACAGTCAACACCAGAAGAGTTAAGTGAACATGGGTGGAATAGAACAAAGCCAACCATGCCACAGCTACATGTGCTGGTCTAGCTGGATAAACACATGACCTTCCTTCTGTCTTCTAATAAACTATTCTTTCATTTTCTCTAATGTGAGAGAATATAATCATCACTACAATGATTTAGATATCCCATCTTCCTCCCATAATATAAATTTTAACCCCAAAAAAAAAAAAAAAAAAAAAAAAAAATCAGAGGAATTAGAACTTGACCGAAGTGTGGTGAGGTGGTCCTTTCTCACTAAGATCCAACAGGGTCTTAGGTTTGATGTTTACTTGGAGGTAGTTCTTGATTTAAAAAGGAATTGAAGAAATATATATATAATATTCGGGCTAGCTTTTTAATTGTTTGATAAAAGGGGAAAGAAGCTGGCATCCACCAGCTCACAATGCTCCTCTTGCAAGTCAAGCAGTCACATGTTGCCAAAGAGAGAAAAGCAGCAAATATCATTAGAATACATCATATTTATATTCTTTGCTTCTTCTTCTTCTTTTTCTTTTTCAAAGAAATTGGTTCTTCTTCTGGTACATACACCAATTGTTGTGCCTGCCTGGGGGCAGCAACGGCCTCCAAAAGGCTAATACCAGTAATGGAAAATGACTTGGCATTAAATACTTGACATCTTTTATTTTATTATACCTACTACTATTACCCTTTTTTCAGGATAACAGTCAATTTATCTTGGAATAATTTTCGCACACCAGATCAAATCAATTTCTCAGACTTTATGTGAGAAAGACTGCATTAAATAGGAAATGAATACAACCCTCATAGTTTCTGACATGTAAAGACCCAATTCATCACACTTCTAATCCAAGGGTTAACGCTTCAAAATATTAAGCATGAATTTATTTTTAACTTTCTCAAACATACTAACCACACAGTAGAAGTTCACTATCAAATGATTTTTTCTGTTATATTTATAAAATCCTTTTAGGCTTTCTCTGACTTGCAAGAGTCGTGCGTCAAATCAAAAGCTTTTTGCATTTGCATTCAACACTGATCTTCTTTCCTACACTAATTGAATTGTGAATTTTCTAGCTGGGTAATCATGCATGTCGCATACTTGTAGTTTATGAGACAAATCAGGGGAGAATTGTCCAAAAAGTCCTAAACCTATTGCAGTCCTAAACCTTTTAATTTTGCCAATTGAGTCCTAAACCTTTTTACTTCTTGTCAATTAAGTCTATTCGGCCAATTTTGGCCGGAAAATGCTGACGTGGACGCCGGCGATGCCACGTAGGGACTGTCGGCGCGACGTGGACAATTTTTAATAGTATTTTAATTTAAAAAATTGAATTTTTTGATTTTTGATTTTCGTTTTTTTTTTTATTTTTTGATTTTTTTCTTTTTGGCCTTTTCCGGTGGCCGGTCACCGGCCATAGACGACGGCCGGCCACCGGCCACAGCTGGCCGGCTGGCCTCGCCCGGCGTCGCCGTCTCCGGGCGGGCCTCGCCTGTGGCGGGCGACGCCGGGCGAGGCCGACGCTTGCCTGGGTGGGGGCGAGCCCCGCAAGGGCTCCCCTCGCCAGATCTAGCGAGGCCGGCCCTCGTCGGGGCCGGGCGGCGTCGCCGTTGCCCGTCCGGCCGGCAGTGGCCGGCGGCCGGCCACCGGAAAAGGCCAAAAAGAAAAAAAAAGAAAATAAAAGAAAATAAAAAATTAAAAAATTTTAAAAAAATTTTAAAAATTTCAATATTATTAAAAATTATCCATATCGTGCCGGCCGATCTATGTGCATCGCCTGTCCACGTCCATTTTTCGGCCAAAATTGGCCGGATGGACTTAATTGGCGAAAAGTGAAAGGTTTAGGACTAATTGAAAATTAAAAGGTTTAGGACTGAATCCAAAAACCGCACGATAGGTTTGGGACTTTTTGGACAATTCTCCCGACAAATCAGCTCAATCTCGGAGCACATGATGACCATATATATGATTTGGAAATCGGAATGCCCATGTGCTGCCCGCCATTATTCTACAATACTCCTCGGCAACTTCATTGGGTCGATAGATCATCTCTTCAGTTGACTTAGATAGCTCATCCTAAGTTTGACTTTCGAACGGTCATTTCGAGAGCACGAGCTCTTTCACTGAAACCACGACTTTCTGAGTCCTGACCCTGCCGTAGCTGAAAGGGATTTCCAGGTTAATTTTGTTACGGTTTCGAAGCTGGTTCATGTCTTTTCTGTCTGACTTTAGGCTGGTGTCCAAGAGGGTTGCACATCCAAGTGATTTGGGCCCAATACGTAAGAGGCTATTCCGTACCCGGTAGTCCCTAGCAGGGCGCCCAGTAAGACTGCGCTCCTCAATTTAATGTGTCGATCCCTATCGCCTCACCCTCCCAAGTTGGTACTAAATATTTTTCTTCCCTAGAAACCAATGAATACCAACGATTTCACATAAAAGGAGAGCTGAACGTTGACAACTTTTCACTTCAAATCATTCCCACACCACGTTCTCCCTAGAAGGTTGTTGAATGTGTGAATTGGACATCTCGTGATTAATTGATATTTCTAAGATAATTAGGCGTACTCAAAGTCTTGGAATGAAAACTTTTTGATCAAGTAATAAGATCCTTAAATATATGCATCAATCAAGTTGCATTATGTCCAGGGTCCGCAAGTTTCATCTTAAATATGAAATAATGTTGTTGATGGGAAGAGGGTGTAAAAATACCCAAACCGAAGCACATA
The DNA here is from genome assembly GCA_014182585.1 of Eucalyptus coolabah. Taxonomy (NCBI): domain Eukaryota; kingdom Viridiplantae; phylum Streptophyta; class Magnoliopsida; order Myrtales; family Myrtaceae; genus Eucalyptus; species Eucalyptus coolabah. The sequence continues at coordinate 50,372,688 of CM024624.1, forward strand.
TTCTGGGTCTCATGCCTGTTTGGGTAGTTAGTAAAAGACTATCTTGACGGCTTGGCCCGTTTTGAATTGTATGTCCGAATCGATTCGAGACACATTAAACATAAATAGAAGAGGAACGTAAACACTAGACGGCTCCCCTCCCTCCGTCGGCACCTCCGCCTCCTCCATCGCCCTCACTGCCACCATCCGCCGGACCTTCATGTTTGGCGGCACCTCAACGCGAACAACTCAACATCCACTTTGCCGGATCCGTCATTCATGGTCGTTTAGCTATTCATGGTCGTCCAAGTCGCGATGCGTCCATGGACGTCTAGATATTCAGAGCTGTGTTCATGGTTGTCCACACTCGAGCTCTGTTTCTTTCCTCCATGGCCATCCAGATCTCCGATGAGATTAGCAGTCATAGAGCCTCATCCTCTCCAAATCGAGAGGACACGCCCCAGATCTGAAGGCACATTGTCACAGGTAAAGATGATCTCGTCGATGACTTTTCGGACCTTCCGTCATCATCTCAAATTATGTCTAAAAAATGCGCTTGACTACGGAGCAAAGTTGCTATGAAGTTGCGACGGAAGTGAAGGACGAGGAGGAAGGAATGGGGAAAAACTCGTAAAACCAGAATCAACCCGTCGTTTCTGTTCAAGTCCTATACAAATAGTTTCTGTTCAAGTCCTATATAAGTTGGGTTAATGAAAAATTCATTCATATTTAGGTTGATTGGGTTAGGGTATCAATGTATAATTGAATCGATTCATTGACACTCCTAATTACACGAACAAGTCCTATATAAGTCGTTTATGTTGTTCAAGTCCTATATAAGTCATGTTTATGTCGATTTGGTTAGGGTATCAATCGATTTGGTTAGGGTATCAACTCGTTGACATTCCTAATTAAATTATGGTGCAAATGGATCAAAGATAGCTGGGATTTTAGTCAAATGCTAATAGGTTCGTTTAGGATTAGTGTGTATCAAGTGATGAAATTCCACAAGTAGACTAAACGTGAAGTTTTTCACCTTAGACTTCATGCTCTTGCGTAGAGAAAATTAAACTAGAATTGGTGGGGTGCGCCAGGCCAAGGCAATAGTGCAACGCCAAGGCGACGCTCGAGAACCCCAGTAGCAAGCTACTGTGATGGGCCCTCCCCCTAGAAAAATTAATTTAATATCATGTGGACCGATGGCCCACGTATCAGATATTAAACTGATAAGAACAGATACTACACTTGATCTTAGCCAAAAGGCCGAGAAAGGTATGCTTAGCCTTATCTCACGCCTTGCTTCTTAAGCCCGCATCCCTGCTCGATCCTCTGCTCTCCCTCCTGATGTGGGACAGTGGGACTGATCAAAGCTCTCCATCGCTCTCGTGCACGCACTCCCTCCGTCCTCCCAGCTTCCCAGCATCAGAAGTCATGTGCTGTGAAAGCTCTCTGTATCAGGAAACCAAGAGTTTGTCTTGATTGAAAACGTTTCAGTGCATATATATTCGACAAACAGTTGACCTCGAGAAGAACTAATTCAGCAAGATGCGAAATCAATGGAAAGTCTAATGGGTCTTCAACCTACTAATCAGTGACTCGAGCTGGAGGAAGGACGAAACTCAAAGAAAATGGTAAGATGAGCGGACTCTTTTAACTAAATGAGGCTTGAATAAGCACACAGAAAACATGGTTTTGCCTTGAACTGCTTCGGCTTCTCTGATGAAGAACAGGGCTTCCTTCACTTTAAAGCAAATTGAACAATCGCGATAGCTTCTTTTTCGAAAGGGATAATATCCTAAAAAACCCCAAACTGGTACACTTGTGACAAATTTACCCAAAACTATTTTTTTGACCACCAAAAACCCCAAAATGGTATACTTTTGACAAATTTATCCCAAACTGGTACACTTGTGACAAATTTACCCTATGTTAGTTTTCGTTAAATTTTATTCTCAAATTATTAAGTTAAATGACACGTGACGGTTGACCAAGATATCAATTTAGGATTTTACGTTCCGTTTGTCACAAAGTTACAATTTTTATGATTTTTTTGTGGTATTAATCCAATTTAGCATAGGATATATTTGTCACAAATTTACCGGTTTAGGATTTTTTGCGGTCGAATAAATTAGTTTGGGGTAAATTTGTCATAAATTTACTCGGTTTAGGGTTTTTATAATCGGTCGGGGTAAATTTGTCACAAGTTTACCGGTTGGGGTTTTATGGTCAAAAATAGTTTGGGATAAATTTGTCACAAGTGTATCGGTTGGGGTTTTTTAAGATATTATCCATTTTCGAAACTTCCTTGAGAAAAGACCAGAAGAAAATCCACACTCCAGCCTTCCATTTCAATCCTTTCTGAGTATAATACTTCAGCTGAAGTTGGGCCTCAAGCCTTGTGGGCTTTATTCTTGGCAAAGCCCATGTGGATGGAAGGGAGATCAAAGTGATTTAGGCCCAAGAAGCCATACAAGTTTTGATGAAATCCAATAGCTTCCCCAAGAATCATAATCCTAATGACATTTACATCTGGCTTTTGCTCATTACTTTCCTCCTGAACAGTTATGCAAAATCAACATAAATATCGTCTAAAAAATTGTTGGAACGATGAGATACGCACTCCAAAAGTTTTAATTTCTCAAACTTCTTGCAACAGGACAAATGACAGGAGACACACTCTAATAGCTTTAAAAAAAACTAATATAAACTTTCTACATTATCTGAATATTTTAAAAGGTTTCAAGTGCTTCGCATTGGATAAAACCAAAAGTGTGACTTCCCCACAATTTATGAGAAATTAAAACTTGAAAGCACGAGGCACTCTAGACATGCCCTAATTCTCCATAAACAACGGTATCTCTTCGTTATAGAAGCTCCAAGATGAATAGTAGTTATAAAAAGTTACCAAACATAAAGGCCTTGTCTTTATTTTACAGATAGTGTAGTTAAGTGGGATGGTGATTAAGCTTTTTCTGGATTGTACTACTTGCATAAGTTTTGTCTAAGGCAAGACATCCACGTTGAGATAACCAAATTTATATATGAACAATAGTTATGAATATCAATGTTTCGAGCAATTAAAGAAGCAAAGTTTCATTACAAAAAGAGAAATATTAATGGATCGGCCTACAGATTTAGATGATCCTCTACATAGGAGGGAAAATAATATTGATGTTCTTGAAATAGATTGTATTAGAAAACATACATTGAATATGATGTCCAAACCTAAGTGAGTGGATATTGCGGGGATATTACCCATGACTAGAAACACCATCGGTGCTCGAAGAAAGATTGATTATCCAAGAGACACCAACTTAGGAACTTCTAACATGGTGACTAGATAATGACATCAAATTTTTTCTCATTTTAGATCGTGAACTAATTTCAGAAATGGATTGTAGGCGGTGGCATTCACCACCACCAAACTCTGCCACTGCCCCATTATCATTACAACCCGCGTCGAGCTCGGTCCCCACCACCATGTGATCAGCCCACCGACCCCAAACTCGTCAACCACTATTCATTAGCACCAACAATTACACCAATATGAGCTTACAACGCTGGCCAATGTCGTTACCCCCATTGGAGGTTAGCCAGCCACAGAGAGAGAGAGAGAGAGAAGGGTGGTAGTGATGGTGGCATCGCACCGGTATTGGCATGTGGTGATGTTTAGCAACACATAACATATTCAACTCGATGGACCGGCATCGGCCGCCCCGGTGGCTAAATGAAAAGGGTAGTTGAAAGAACTATTGTCATCAAATTTGTGTTACATCTCACTAGTTTTATCTCGTGATTGCCGACTTGGGCCACCATAGAGATTAAAAAAAAAAAAGGACTAGCGCTCCATTTGATGAAAGCGATGCATTAGGCAAATTTTAAAAGTTCAAAATTAAACTGAACAAGAAAAGAAAATCAGAGACGACACTAGATAATGGACAAGAATTTTCAAGATCTCGTGACATTGCCCATTGTGATTAATATTGAAGTGTACCATCCAATCACAAATCAAAAGGTGTAGAACACCCGAAAGCTATGTAGGAATATGCATTTGTACCTTATTTGAAAAGGAAAATGCTAGAAATAGGAGATTGGTGTATTAAGTACATATTTGACCATTCTTTTCCCCTTGGCTCTCAAATTTAGCATATCAAGCACAAATTTGGTCTTTTGGGTCCAATAAGGTCGTGTCAAATTTATGTCAAAACTAGAGAATTTGCATTGGATAATTTCCTTGAGGACATCTCCATGTGTCTGGAAACCGTAATGTTTCAAATTCCATTCGGACTTCTGAGGCACGTGTCTATTTCCTTGATCTCCAAGTACTTTCCCTCTCTCTTTTGGATTCTCAACATTCTGGACGTCTGACTGACTTTATGCTCCAGACACTTTGACAAGTAAATAAAGCCACGTCGACTTAAAATCTTGAAGCCTATATGGTCCAAACTCACGTTTCTATTATCAACAAAGGCTAGGGTTCGACCAATTCCAAAGGTTCCAAAGGTGACGAATCGCTTCTTCAAAATGGGGGAAAGAAGGGCCAGCTTTTCACACCTTGGGACTGACCCAAAACAGCAACTTCGCAAAGGGTTTTGGAGAGTTTTAGGAAAAAACTGTTGGCTCGGTCGCATTTGAAATGCTGTTTCAGTCGCTCAATAACGAAGGTGAATATACGTGTGGCATCATGAAAGACCGTTTAAAGAGAGCTGGACAAGGCTTTTCGAGCCCGGAGGAGAACAACAGACGACTCAATTGCTGTCGTTGAACAATTTAACCGAGCTTAAAGGGTAAGAAGTTTCACATTTTCTCCAACTATGTATTTGTTGTATTTATTTATTTTTGGAGATTTTGTGAGAGTACTAGCGGAACTACGCGCTACATCGATCAAGATTTTGCGCTGTTTGGAAGAATGGATTTCTCGTATATGATCTCAACAGAAGTTGAATGTGATGAACGAGTTTTCTACCCATCAAAGAAGCGAAGGGCGGCAATTCTGCAACTAAGAGCAAACCAGGAGCAACAATCTCGAACGGAGAACGAAAGAAAATCAAGAAAATAATCGATGAAGGAGAAAAGGTCAATAAGTTTAGTAACCCAATCATATTCTTTGACATTGGACCAATCACTCCCCAAAACTTTGAATAGAGAAATGCAAAGACCTTTTTATTGGCGCTTTTTCTTAAAACGAACTATTAAAAAAAGTGGGCAATTTTTTAAAAAGAATTCAAGTCCCAATTAAAGAATTTGTTTTCACTCTAAATTTGGTATCTTATATAGCTACTTAAATAAGTATATCAAGAGTATATAAATGTAGAAAACCAACGAGGAAAGTAATGTGGCAAACAACCGGTCGATGCAACATTCATTAAATAGTAGAGTAAGCTAACTATTCTTTGAAACTCAACAACTTAATCTTGTAAATGTGAACAGACGAAATATTTCATATGCTCATTTCAATGTATTCTTTTTTCAACAAAATATTTTAAAACTGCTCAACTCAAGAGAGAGCGTAAGAGTAACTTATAAGTCATGACTAGCAAAATATAATGAATTAAAGCAATTTTCTTTGTCTCATTAAATATTTTCAAACCTTTTTTTTTTTTTGGTTATGCTCGTCTAAATTTATGTATTAAAATTGCAACCCTCATCTAGAATCCAAAAGCCGTTTTAGGTGAAATTTTCTTTTTCATGGTCTTAGTAAACGCTTATTTCAATGTATTCTTTTTTCAACAAAATATCTCAAAATTGCTCAATTCAAGAGAGAGCGTGAGAGTAACTTATAAGTCACGACTAGCAAAATATCATGAATTAAAGCAATTTTCTTCGTCTCATAAATCTTTTCAAACATTTTTCTGGTTATGCTTGTCTAAATTTATGTATTAAAATTGCAACCCTCATCTAGAATCCAAAAGCTGTTTTTGGTTAAATTTTCTTTTTCATAGTCTTAGCAAACACTTATTTCAATGTATTCTTTTTTTCAACAAAATATCTCAAAACTGCTCTATTTAAGAGAGAGCGTAAGAGTAACTTATAAGTCACGATTAGCAAAATATGATAAATTAAAACAATTTTCTTCGTCTCACTAAATATTTTCAAACCTTTTTTCTGGTTATGCTCGTCTAAATTTATGTATTAAAATCGCAACCCTCATCTAGAATCCAAAAGCCATTTTAGGTGAAATTTTCTTTTTCGTGGTCTTGGCAAACGCTGCACGAGACAAAAAGCGAAGTTCTTTTGCCCGACCGTTGGCCAGGGGGACGAGTCTACTAGTCGTTCAAGCGTAACGAAGGCTTCACCCGACAGGTCGGCCAATGAAGTAGAGCCACGTAGGGCAATGTCTCTGCATGAATATTCTTAAGTGTCGAAGAAGAGAACGTGGGGGATTTCGATTGTTATTATTAAGTGAGTCAAAATGTCAGGCTTCATGCTACTCTCTCTTGTGGAAAAATCTCTTTCGTTTTCCACAAGGCAATGATGATGTCCGAAGATGCGGTCGGGTGTACGAAAATCGAAAGGAAGCTGAGAGTGATATTGCGATGTAATTGTCCGAGCTGTCTTTCGTTGTCAAGAAAACGTGCTGATATAATAGCTTTCCAAGAACACAAATTCTAAATATGTTTTGTGTTTGAGTTTGTGAAGAGAATTTTATCCAAATAGATATCTCAATTCGAGCTTAGTTCGGGTACATTTTGTAATTTAAGTAGATTTCCCGAAAATGGATTTCCTATTATGGATACAAACATTGTAATACAAGTCCGCTCTTATTTGCCTTGACACCTTTAGAAAATCGAAGGGTTTCAAGAATGTGCCTAAAATGCAGCCGCGTAACAAAAATTAAAGCTTGATGCGAATGGTAGCATTTAATTGGCTGTATTTGTGAAATATCAAGGGTAAATATATGAAGAACACTTTAGTCAGGTTAATTTCAAAAGTTAATTCACCCCATCAAAATATATAAGAAAACAGAAAATCAACAACCCAGTCTTCAATTTAATTCCGGATCCGGGTCATAACTTCAAGTCAAGTTCGGCCTCCACGTTGAGGGGCTTTTCTTTAGGAAAAGTCCAAAGTAAATGGAAGGAAGATCGAAGTGATTTAGGCCCAAGAAGCCATACAAGTTTTGAAGAGATGCAACACCTTCCGTGAGAATCCTAATTTTATAGCCAGTCACATCTGGACCAGCATCTCTTCGTTATGGAAGCTCCAAAATGAAAATTAATTTTGAGGACCGTGCTACCTGCATAAATTTTGCAAAAGGCAAGACATCCGCGTTGAAATTATGAGACTTATATATGAACGATAATTACTTTGTATTAAGCATGTGAATACTTAGCGTTGAGCAATACAAGAAGCAAAGTTTCATATAGAAAAACAGATTGTGCGAGGAAGCATTCGTATGAAAAAGGGTATGAAAATGATGTCGAACCTAACTAAGTGAATGTCCAAAGGGTATTATCCGTGAATAGAGATCGATTATCCGAGCAATACCAACTTGGCAATATATTGATATTATGACTAGATTCAATAGGATCCTTGTTGGACCTTGAACTAACATCGATGCAAAGTTAATGGTATTTGTTGATGTGGATGCTACTTCTGCTTCTCTGTTTTCCTTCTTTCTTCTTCCTAATTCCGTTGCCACTAGGGACGACGACAACTTGTCGGTGAACTAACTTGAACAAAAGCAAAATTCAAAAATGACATTGAACATTCAAAGAAAATTTTAGGGACCTTTTGTAATATCACCTCTTGTAATTAACAATCTAAGCATACCATCTAATAACATATTAAAATGTTTAGAACACATGAAATTAAAGTAGGAAGACACAAGCGTAGATTATTTAAAATGAATAATGCTAGAAATATGGTGATTGGTGTATAAAGTACATATTTGGCCTTTTGGGTCTAGTAAGATTGCTAACGTATGGCGATCCATTTAATTTTATAGTATTAAATTAAGCAGATTGCTAAATGTCGATGGACTAACTCAAAAAAAAAAAAAAAATTCAACATTAAACAATCAAAGAAAATTCCAAGAACCTTTCGTGACATTAACCCTTATAATTAACAATCTAAGTATACCATCTAATCACATATTAAATGTCTAGAACACCCGAAAGTCAAGTAGGAGTACAAAAGTGTAGATTATTTATAATGAATAATTCTATAAATATGGTGATTGATGCATAAAGTACATATTTGGCCTTTTGGGTCTGGTAAGATTGCTAACATATGGTGCTCTATTTAATTTTAAAGTACAACGTGAAGTAGATTTATAACTATCTCCAAAAAATAAAATTCAAAGATGATACTGAACGATCAAAGAAAATTCTAAGGACCTTTCGTAACAATACCCCTTGGAAATAACAATCTAAATATACCATCTTATCACATATTTAAATGTCTAGAACAACCGGAAGTCAAGTAGGGATACACAAGTGTAAATTATTTAAAATGAATTATGCTAGAAATATGGTGATTGGTGTATGAAGTTCATATTTAGTCTTTTGGGTCTGGTAAGATTACTAGCATATGGCGTTCCATTGAATTTTAAAGGACTACATTAAGAAGATTCTTAAATGTCGATGGACTAACTTGAAGAAAAAATAAAATAAGATCAAAGATGATGACACTGAGCAATCAGAGAAAATTCTAGTGATCTTTCGTGACATTAGCTCTTATAATTAACAATTTAAGCGTATCATCTAATCACATATTTTATTGTTTAGATCACACGGAAGTCAAGTAGGAATACATATGTTGTAGATTATTTAAAATGAATAATGCCAGAAATATGGTCATTGGTGTATGAGGTCCATATTTAGTCTTTTGGGTCTGGTAAGATTCCTAATATTTGGCGTTCCATTTAATTTTAAAGTACTACATCGAGTAGATTTTTAAAAGTTGATGGACTAATTCGAATAAAAAAAAATTCAAAGATGACATTGAATAATCAGAGAAAATTCTAGGGACCTTTTGTGATGTTGCCTCTTGTAATTAACAATCTAAGCGTACCATCTAATTGTGAAGCAGATTTTTAAAGTTGATGGACTAACTTGAGAAAAAAAAATATCAAAGACGACATTTAACAATCAGAGAAAATTCTAGAGACCTTTCGTGACGCTCTCCTTTTGGCCATAAGTACATATTTGGCCTTTGGGTCTGGCAAGATTGAGTCAATTCATTCCAAAGCTAGAGAATTTGGGTTAGATAATTTTCTTGAGAACTTCGATGTATAGTTCGCGGCAATAAGAAGAACGAAATCCTCATTTTTCAACTCTCATTTGGACTTTTGAGGCATGTATTTCCTTGATCTCCAAGCATATTCCTTTCTCTTCTCGCTTCTTAATATTCTAAAATTGCGACTGGTTTTACTCCAAACCCTTTGACAGAGAAAATAAAGTCTCACAGGTTAAACCCTCGAACCTACAGTCCAAACTCAAGTTGTTGTTATCAACACAAGGTAGGGTTTGACCGATTTGAAAGGTGGCGAAAAGCTTCTTCAACGTGGCGGACGACGGGCCAGCTTTTCACACCGGGAGACTGACCCAAAGAGAAAGTTCGTTTTTTTGGGAAGTTTCAGGAAAACATTGGCTCGGTCGTACGTGAAGTGCAAAGCAAGTCCTTCAACAACGAAGGTGTGAACACTTGTAGCTTAAGAGGACTGTTTCAAGAGACCTTGACAAACCTTTCGAGCCGATAAGAGAACAAGAAGCATTCAATAGTTGATGCAGACCGATTTGTTTTTATTCTGAAATTCCGCATCCAACTTGTACAAAATTTGCATTCGCTAAGACGATCGAAAGTTACCAAACATAAAGGCCTTGTCTTTATTGTACAGATAGTGTAGTTAAGTGGGATGGTGATTAAGCTTTTTCTGGATTGTACTACTTGCATAAGTTTTGTCTAAGGCAAGACATCCACATTGAGATAACCAAATTTATATATGAACAATAGTTACTTCATTGCAAGTCTATGAATATCAATGTTTCGAGCAATTAAAGAAGCAAAGTTTCGCTACAAAAGGAGAAATATTAATGGATCAGCCTACTGATTTAAATGATCCTCCACATTGGAGGGAAAATAACATCGATGTTCTCGAAATAGATTGTATTAGAAAACATACATTGAATATGATGTCCAAAACTAAGCGAGTGAATATTGCGAGGGGGTATTACTCATGACTAGAAACACCATCGGTGCTCAAAGAAAGATTGATTATCCAAGAGACACCAACTTAGGAACTTTTAACATGGTGACTAAATAATGACATCAATTTTTTTTTCTCATTTTAGATCGTGAACTAATTTCAGAAATGGATTGTAGGCGGTGGCGTTCACCACCACCAAACTCTGCCACTGCCCCCATTATCATGACAACCCACGGCGAGCTCGGTCCCCACCACCATGTGATCAGCCCACCGACCCCAAACTCGTCAACCACTATTCATTAGCACTAACAATTACACCAATATGAGCTTACAACGCTGGCCAATGTCGTTACCTCCATTGGAGGTTAGCCAGCCACAGGTGGTAGTGATGGTGGCATTGCACCGGTATTGGCATGTGGTGATGTTTAGCAACACATAACATATTCAAATCGATGGACCGGCATTGGCCGCCTTGGTGGCTAGATGAAAGGGCAGTTGAAAGAACTATTGTCATCAAATTGGTGTTACATCTTACTAGTTTTATCTCATGATTGCTGACTTGGGCCACCATAGAGATTAAAAGAAAAGTACTAGCACTCCAGTTGATGAAAGCGATGCATTAGGCAAATTTTAAAAGTTCAAACATTAAACTAAACAAGAAAAGAAAATCAGAGACGACACTAGACAATGGACAAGAATTTTTAAGATCTTGTGACATTGCCCGTTGCGATTAATACTGAAGTGTACCATCCAATCACATATCAAAAGGTGTAGAACACCCGAAAACTATGTAGGAATATGCATTTGTACCTTATTTGAAAAGGAAAATGCTAGAAATAGGGAGATTGGTGTATTAAGTACATATTTGACCATTCTTTTCCCCTTGGCTCTCAAATTTAGCATATCAAGCACAAATTTGGTCTTTTGGGTCCAATAAGGTCGTGTCAAATTATATGTCAAAACTGGAGAATTGCGTCGGATAATTTCCTTGAGGACATCTCCATGTGTCTGGAAACCGTAATGTTCCAAATTCCATTCGGACTTCTGAGGCACGTGTCTGTCTACTTCCTTGAGCTCCAAGTACTTTCCCTCTCTCTCTTTTGGATTCTCAACATTCTGGACGTCTGACTGATTTTATGCTCCAGACACTTTGACAAATAAATAAAACCACGTCGACTTAAAATCTTGAAGCCTATATGGTCCAAACTCACGTTTCTATTATCAACATAGGTTAGGGTTCGACCAATTCCAAAGGTGACGAATCGCTTCTTCAAAATGGGGGAAAGAAGGGCCAGCTTTTCATACCCTGGGACTGACCCAGAATAGCAACTTCGCAAAGGGTTTTGGAGAGTTTTAAGAAAAACTGTTGGCTCGGTCGCATTTGAAATGCTGTTTCAGTCCCTCAATAACGAAGGTGAATATACGTGTGGCATCATGAAAGACCGTTTAAAGAGAGCTGGACAAGGCTTTTCGAGCCCGGAGGAGAACAACAGACGACTCAATTGCTGTCGTTGAACAATTTAACCGAGCTTAAAGGGTAAGAAGTTTCACATTTTCTCCAACTATGTATTTGTTGTATGTATTTATTTTTGGAGATTTTGTGAGAGTACTAGCTGAACTACGCGCTACATCGATCAAGATTTTGCGCTGTTTGGAAGAATGGATTTCTCGTATATGATCTCAGCAGAAGTTGAATGTGATGAACGAGTTTTCCACTCATCAAAGAAGCGAAGGGCGGCAATTCTGCAACTAAGAGCAAACCAGGAGCAACAATCTCAAACGGAGAATGAAAGAAAATCAAGAAAGAATCGATGAAGGAGAAAAAGTCAATAAGTTTAGTAACCCGAATCATATTCGACATTGGACCAATTACTCCCCAAAACTTTGACTAGAGAAATGCAAAGAACTTTTGATTGGCGCCTTTTCTTAAAACGAACTATTAAAAAAAGTGGGAAATTTTTTTTAAAGAATTCAAGTCCCAATTAAAGAATTTGTTTTCACTCTAAATTTAGTATCTTATATAGCTACTTAAATAAGTATATCAAGCGTATATAAATGTAGAAAATCAACGAGGAAAGTAATGTGGCAAACAACTGGTCGATGCAACATTCATTAAATAGAAGAGTAAGATAACTATTCTTTGAAACTCAACAACTTAATCCTGTAAATGTGAACATACGAAATATTTCATACGCTTATTTCAATGTATTCTTTTTTTCAATAAAATATTTCAAAACTGCTCGATTCAAGAGAAAACGTAAGAGTAACTTATAAGTTACGACTAGCAAAATATCATGAATTAAAGCAATTTTCTTCGTCTCACTAAATATATTCAAACCTTTTTTTTTTTTTTTGTTATGCTCGTCTAAATTTATGTTTTAAAATTGCATCCCTCATCTAGAATCCAAAAGCCGTTTTAGGAGAATTTTCTTTTTCATGGTCTTAGCAAACGCTTATTTCAATGTATTCTTTTTTCAACAAAATATCTCAAAACTACTCGATTCAAGAAAGAGCGTAAGAGTAATTTATAAGTCACAACTAGTGAAATATGATAAATTGAAACAATTTTCTTTGTCTCACCAAATACTTTCAAACATTTTTTCTGGTTATGCTCGTCTAAATTTATGTATTAAAATCGCAACCCTCATCTATATTCCAAAAGCCGTTTTAGGTGGAATTTTCTTTTTCATGGCTTTGGCAAACGCTGCACGAGACAAAAAGGAAAGTTCTTTTCCGCTACCGTTGGCCCAGGGGACGCGTCTACGAGTCGTTCAAGCGTAACGAAGGCTTCACCCGACAGGTCGGCCAATGAAGTAGAGACACGTAGGGTAATGTCTCTGCATGAATATTCTTTTGGTTCCGTGCATGAATATTCTTAAGTGTCGAAGAAGAGAACGTAGGGGATTTCGATTGTTGTTATTAAGTGAGTCAAAATGTCAGGCTGCATGCTACTCTCTCTTGTGGAAAAAACTCTTTCGTTTTCCACAAGGCAATGATGATGTCCGAAGATGCTGTCGGGTGTACGAAAATCGAAAGGAAGCTGAGAGTGATATTGCGATGTAGGGCGCGTTTGGTAACGTTTACGTTTAAAAATTGTTCCGGGAATGAAATAGAAAAAGTGTTTTTCACTGGGAACAATTTCTGAACAAAAAAGCGTGTTTGGTAAACTTGTTAGAACAAAAATAAACGAAACATGTTTGGTAAATTTGGATAATTTTTTTATTTCTTTTATTTTTCTATTTTTTCTTATTTTTCCTTTTTCTTTTTTTTTTCTTTTTCATTTTTTTCTTCTTTTGGCCGGTCGCGGCCAAGGCCTGGCACGCGACCGGCGGCGAGGCCGAGCTCGCCCGGCGGCGGGCGGCGCGGCCTCGCCCGGGCCACCGCGGGCGAGGCCGAGGCTCGCCGGGCCACCGCCCGGCGAGGCCGAGGCTCGCCGGCCGGGGGGCGAGCTCGGCCTCGCCGGCCTGGGCGAGCTCGAGGCCGGATCGGCGAGATCGAGCTCGCCCGGGCCGGCGCGAGTCGGCCTCGCCTTGATCCGGCGAGGCCGCTCTCGCCCGGCGGCGGGCGGGCGCGGCCTCGCCGGGCCACCGCCCGAGGCGAGGCCGAGGCTCGCCGGCCGGCCCGGCGAGCTCGGCCTCGCCGGATCGGGCGAGATCGAGCTCGCCCGGGCCGGCGCGAGGTCGGCCTCGCCATGGGCCGGGCGAGCTCGAGCTCGCCCGGCCATGGCGAGGCCGACCCTCGCCCGGCTACGGCGAGCCTCGGCCTCGCCGGGGACCGAGCGTCGGCCTCGCCGGGGGCGGCGAGCCTCGCCGTGGGTGGGGCGAGGCTGCCGGCCCTCGTCGGCCGGTCGCGGCCATGGCGAGGCGGCGGCCGGCCAAAAGAAAGAAGAACAAGAAAATAAGAAAAAAAGAAAAGAAAAAAAGTGTTTCGATTTGTGTTCCGAAACAAGAAACACAAAAGAAACAAGAAATTTGTGTTTCTTGTTTTTATTCCTTTTGTTCCTGGGAACAAAAGAACAAAAAGGAACAAACGCACACAAACGCGTTCTGTTCCTTTTTGTTCCCAAGAACAAAAAAAACAGAAATTTTTGTTCAGGAGCAAATAAGTGGCAACCATGCGGGCCCGTAGTTGCCCGTCTTTCGTTGTCAAGAAAACGTGCTGATATAATAGCTTTCCAAGAACACAAATTCTAAATATGTTTTGTGTTTGAGTTTGTGAAGAGAATTTTATCCAAATAGATATCCCAATTCAAGCTTAGTTCAAGTACATTTTGTAATTTAAGTAGATTTCCGAAAATGAATTTCCTATTATGGACTCAAACATTGTAATACAAGTCTGCTTCTATTTGCCTTGAGACCTTTAGAAAATCGAAGGGTTTCAAGAATGTACCCAAAATGTGGCCGTGTAACAAAAATTAAAGCTTGATGCGAATGGTAGCATTTAAGGGCGCGTTTGGTAACATTTCTTTAAAAATTGTTCTAGGAAACGAAAATAGAAAAAAGTGTTTCTGTTCCGGGGAACAATTTTCGAATAAAAAAAAAAACGCATTTGGTAAACTTGTTCCGGAATAAAAAATAAACGAAACACGTTTAGTAAATTTTTATAAATTTTTTATTTCTTTTATTTTTCTATTTTCATTCTTATTTTCTTATTTATTTTTCCTTTTTCCTTTTTTTCTTTCCTTCTTTCTTTTTTTCTTCTTTTGGCCGGTTGCCGGCCTCGGCCATGGCAGCGGCCGGGCGATGAGGGTCGGCGGCCTCGCCCGGCCACGACGAGGCTCGCCGACCCCTAAGTGAGGCAACGTCGACCTAGCGGTGGCCCTACGGCGAGCCTTGCCAACCGCTAGGCGAGCTCGGCCTTGCCGAATCTAGGCGAGATCAAGCTCGCCCGGCCCGGCATGAGGTCGGGCTCGCCTTAGCCGGGGAGGTCGGGCTCGCCGGATGCGGGCGAGCTCGAGCTCGCCCGGCTAAGGTGAGCCCGAGCTTCGCCAAGGGCGGCGATGCTCGGCAAGTTTGCCAACCCTCGACAGCGTTGTCGGCCCTCGACGGCCGATCGCCACAGGCCGGCGCGGCAAAGAAAAAAAAAAAGAAAAAAAAGAAGAAAAGAAAGTGTTTCTAAAATGTGTTCCGAGAAACAAGAAACAATTTTTTTTTGTTTATTGTTTACATTGGAAATGTGTTTACGGGAATAAAAATAATTTTCGAACAAAACGCAAACAAACGCGTTTCTGTTCTTTTTTCTAGGAACAAAAAAACAGAAATTTTTGTTCCTTTAACATAAATAATTTTTAACAAATGCAGCCTAATTGGCTGTATTTGTGAAATATCAAGGGTAAATATATGAAGAACACTTCAATCAGGTTAATTTCAAAAGTTAATTTACCACATCGAAATATATAAGAAAACAGAAAATCAACAACCCAGTCTTCAATTCAATTCCGGATCCGGGTCATAACTTCAAGTCAAGTTCGGCCTCCACCTTGAGGGGCTTTTCTTTAGGAAAAGTCCAAAGTAAATGGAAGGAAGATCAAAGTGATTTAGGCCCAAGAAGCCATACAAGTTTTGAAGAGATGCAACACCTTCCGTGAGAATCTAATTTTATAGCCAGTCACATCTGGACCAGCATCTCTTCGTTATGGAAGCTCCAAAATGAAAATTAATTTTGAGGACCGTGCTACCCGCATAAGTTTTGTAAAAGGCAAGACATCCACGTTGAAATTATGGGACTTATATATGAACGATAATTACTTTGTATTAAGCATATGAATACTTAGCGTTGAGCAATAAAAGAAGCAAAGTTTCATTTAGAAAAACAGATTGTGTGCGGAAGCATTCATATGAAAAAGAGTATGAAAATGATGTCCGAACCTAAGCAAGTGAATGTCCAAAGGGGTATTATCCGTGAATAGAGATCGATTATCCGAGCGATACCAACTTCCCAATATATTGATATTATGACTAGATTCAATAGGATCCTCGATTTTGGACCTTGAACTAACATCAATGTGAAGTTAATTGTATTTGTTGATGTGGATGCTACTTCTTCTTCTCTGTTTTCCTTCTTTCTTCTTCCTAATTCCATTGCCACTAGGGACAACGACAACTTGTCGGTGAACTAACTTGAACAAAAGCAAAATTCAAAAACGACATTGAACATTCAAAGAAATTTTAGGGACCTTTTGTAATATTACCTCTTGTAATTAACAATCTAAGCATACCATCTAATAACATATTAAAATGTTTAGAACACATGAAAGTAAAGTAGGAATACACAAGAGTAGATTATTTAAAATGAATAATGCTAGAAATATGGTGATTGGTGTATAAAGTACATATTTGGCCTTTTGGGTCTAGTAAGATTGCTAACGTATTGCGATCCATTTAATTTTATAGCATTAAATTAAGCAGATTTCTAAATGTCGATGGACTAACTCAAAAAAGAAAAAAAAATTCAACATTAAACAATCAAAGAAAATTCCGAGAACCTTTCGTGACATTACCCCTTACAATTAACAATCTAAGTATACCATCTAATCACATATTAAAATGTCTAGAACAGCCGAAAGTCAGTAGGAGTACAAAAGTGTAGATTATTTATAATGAATAATTCTACAAATATGGTGATTGATGCATAAAGTACATATATGGCCTTTTGGATCTGGTAAGATTGCTAACATATGGCGCTCTATTTAATTTTAAAGTACTACGTGAAGTAGAGTTTTAATATCTCGAAAAAAAAATTCAAAGACGATACTGAAAAATCAAAGAAAATTCTAAGGACCTTTCGTGACAATACCCCTTGGAAATAACAATCTAAATATACCATCTTATCACATATTTGAATGTCTGGAACAACCGGAAGTCGATTAGGGATACACAAGTGTAGATTATTTAAAATGAATAATGCTAGAAATATGGTGATTGGTGTATGAAGTCCATATTTAGTCTTTTGGGTCTGGTAAGACTACTAGCATATGGCGTTCCATTGAATTTTAAAGGACTACATTAAGAAGATTCTTAAATGTCGATGGACTAACTTGAACACAAAAAAAAAAAAAAAATTAAAGATGATGACACTGAGCAATCAGAGAAAATTCTAGGGATCTTTCGTGATGTTACCTCTTATAATTAACAATTTAAGTGTATCATCTAATCACATATTTAAATGTTTAGAACACCCGGAAGTCAAGTAGGAATACATATGTTTTTTTTTTTTTTTGGTAAAGAGTAGGAATACATATATTGTAGATTATTTAAAATGAATAATGCCAGAAATATAGTGGTTGGTGTATGAAGTCCATATTTAGTCTTTTGGGTCTGGTAAGATTGCTAATATTTGGCGTTCCATTTAATTTTAAAGTACTACATCGAGCAGATTTTTAAAGGTTGACGGATTAACATGAATAAAAAAATTCAAAGACGACATTGAATAATCAGAGAAAATTCTAGGGACCTTTCGTGATGCTACCTTGTATTTAACAATCTAAGTGAACCATCTAATTGTGAAGCAGATTTTTAAAAGTCGATGGACTAACTTGAGAAAAAAATATCGAAGACGACATTTAACAATCAAAGAAAATTCTAGAGACCTTTCGGGACACTCTCCTTTTGGCCATAAGTACATATTTGGCCTTTGGGTCCGGCAAGATCGAGTCAATTCATTCCAAAGCTAGAGAATTTGGGTTAGATAATTTTCTTGAGAACTTCTGTGTATAGTTCGCGGCAATAAGAAGAACGGAAACCCTAATTTTTCAACTCTCATTTGGACTTTTGAGGCATTTATTTCCTTGATCTCCGAGCATATTCCGCTCTCTTCTCGCTTCTTAATATTCTGAAATTGCGACCGGTTTTACTCCAAACCCTTTGACAGGGAAATTAAAGTCTCACAGGTTAAACCCTGAAGCCTACAGTCCAAACTCAAGTTGTTATTATCAACACAAGGTAGGGTTTGACCGATTTGAAAGGTGGCGAAAATCTTCTTCAACGTGGCGGACGACGGGCCAGCTTTTCACACCGGGAGACTGACCCAAAAGAGAAAGTTCGTTTTTTTTGGGAAGTTTCACGACAACATTGGCTCGGTCGTACGTGAAGTGCAAAGCAAGTCCTTCAACAACGAAGGTGTGAATCCGTGCAGCTCAAGAAGACTGTTTCAAGAGACCTTGACAAAGCTTTCAAGCCGATAAGAGAACAAGAAGCATTCAATAGTTGATGCAGACCGATCTGTTTTTTATTCTGAAATTCCGCATCCAACTTGTACAAAATTTGCATTCGCTAAGACGATCGAAAATTTGCACGTTTCAGAAGATGAGATCCTCGTATGTGATCTCGTTAGAACTTAAGAATGTGATGGACAATTTTTCTGCCAGTCAAAGAAGTGAAGGGCAATTCTGCAAAACAAATCTCCAGCGGAGAATGAAAGAAGATCGAGAAAAAGGATAGATGAAGAAGAGCAAATCTATTAGTTTTTTCACCCTAATTATGTAGAATTCTCTTGTCTGAGTTATTTTTTTACTTTGAAGGGAATGATATAAAAGTGCCCTGAGTTTACTCAAATGAAAAAAAACATTGACGAAAATTAATGTGATCACAAAACTAGTCGTCAATGCAACAACTTAACAAATGTGAACATATTGAATGATTTCATATATTCAATATACCTTCCCTCCATTGTATATTACGAAACTACTCGATCCAAGAGAATGCGTGAGAGTAACTTATAAGTTGCGCTCGGAATTTCAAAAAGTATGAAGTAAGTGATTTTGTATGTCGGGTCAAATAGACATTTTCTTGGAAAGTTTGCTTTGCTAGTCTAAAACTGTGTGCATTAATTGCAAGCTGAACCATAATCTCAAATCAAAGACCTGTTTTAGGTGATTTGTTTAGGATATCTTACACAGAACCTAAGGTCTTAGTTTTCTTGGTATAAAAAGTGAGCGCCCCAAGACAAAAAGCACGTTCTTTTCCAGCACTGTCGGCTAAGAAGACGAGTCTACGACTCGTTCAAGCGTAACCAAGGCTTCATCTACCGAGTGGACCAGTAAGCTGGCGCCACATAAGACAATGTCTCTGCATGATTATTCTTGGAGTCAAAGAAGAGACCACGTATTTCGTACTGCATCCTACTGCCACGTGAAAAACTCCTTCGTCTTCGCCAGGGCGGCGAACGCGTCGAAGGGGTAGCCGGGCGGACAGAATCCAAAAAATGGAGGAGGTGAGAGCGTTCTTATTGTCAAGGCTTCTGAATAGCTGCTCAGGCGTCTTTCGTTGTCGTGAAGATGCGTATGAACTAAAACTCGGCAGATTCTGATCGATCCTGTGTGTGCACCATCCATTCAAACCTCTGTAGGTTCAAAGAGCGTGCGTCTGGCAATCCCCACCAGGTAGCACGAGCTTTTTGCTTGAAGGGAGATCTGTCATGGTGTATTTTGAGGGACTTTTACCGTATATCCATAACATCTGATGTATAAAGTATAGGCAAGAAGCCGGAAACTAGCAAGGTTTTAATAGCAAGGGTATTTAAAGATTTGAAAAGCTTGATATCAAAAGTATGTATAATTTTTGGCACGGGACATGGATAAATATGACATAATGTTACAATTGGTTGATCAAATTTTTAATCAAGATAAGACTTGATATGATAGGATGTGAAATCCATGGATTTTAGAATATCCTATTAACTGTTTGGTGATTGTAGTAATAAAATTAAATATATTCACATCACATCATATATATTGTTAGGTATAAATATCATATTAGTAATAAGTGAACTAAGATGGTAAAAATCTCTCACAACACTCCTGCCTACTTTATTTTTAGTTGTTTATTTTATTTTATTTTCCTCTCTTTTTTAATTAATTTATTTTTAATTTTTCTTCTCCTTCCATCATTCTCTAATAAAATTAATTAGATAGTAAACTAGACTAATATACCTAAAATAATAAAATACCTAAAATATGTAATAAATATAAATATATATTCATATATATTGAACTTATATTATAAAATAGAATAATTTTGAATATATAAATAAAGATAAGTTTGAATTAAAATAACTAAATTACTACTTATTGTTATTTTTAATTTCTTATATTAGAGTTCGGATATATTAATATTGAAATATAATTTTAATTTTGTTAATTTAAGAAATTTGTTATTAAAGAAAAATAACTTTCCTATTATAAATGTTATAAATCCTATCAATCTTTATCCCATCTCTACCATGAGATAATTTTATCCAGTTTATATCTTCATTATATCAAATTCTATTATGTTATAAGTGGGTACCAAATGCAAGATAGGATAAATTTGATCTTATCCTAAATTTTGTTCTAATTGTCAAATGCAGCCTAAGAGTTAGAGAGTATAGGAAGTCTTTGCCCGAGGCTGGTGAGGGCGGCCCTCACTTAAGGCCAACAACCTCTGCTAGCCATCAATGATGCATGGGTGATGGCCGGCGGAGGGAAATAGTGAAAAAGAAAAAATGACATAAAATAAAAAGAAAAGGAAAGGAAAAAAATAAAAAATAAAATTTTCATAGAATATAAAAAATTGAAAAATTGTCCACGTCGCATCAATTGCGTCATGTAGGACAACTAGCATTAACTAAACTGCCATGTTAGTAATTTCCACGTCTAAATTGAAAAATCGTTAAAAGGTGAAGAACTAAATTAGCAAATCATCAAAAGTTTTAGGAGTAAATCAGTACAATTGAAAAATTGATGACTAAATTTGCAAGTTGTCAATATATATAAGATAAAATTGATATAAATGAAAGATGTAGAACTGAATTGACAGCTGTACAATAGGCTTGGGATATTTAGGATAATTTTCCCTATAAAAGTGTCTCAATTGTTAGATCAATCCAGACCCTTCTATCTCTCTTCTTGCCATTTTAACAAATTTGCAATATACTTGTACATAATTGTAAGGATGTTTTCTTATAGAAAATTATTCACACATTAAATGCTTCCTCCAATTTTCAGAAGGTTTAACTGATTAGGTAGCAGCATTCTCATCTTTAAGCTGTGCGTTATAAACACATCTTTAAGCAGTGCGTTATAAACACATCTTTAATTCCAAAAGCTGTAAACTCCATCTAGGGTAACGACAAATCAAATATTCACAAAAGTATTGCCTAATCGTATTCTTTCATGTACTTACCAAAATTTATGGAAGGCCAGTATTCTTTCATGTACTTACCAAAATTTATGAAAGGCCAGTATGAGATTTGGATATCATCTTAGTAACATTCTTTCGTATTTCCATCTCTGTCGCGGCAAATTAGCTAGATATAAATTTTGTCCAGATTTATCCTGGCTGGATCTTCCCTTATAATAAATCTTTGGCAAGTTTTGTCTCTGTTACCTTTAGAAGTCCATAATACCAAAATTGGGCAAATATAATGAGTATATATTACAGGCAATCTCTTCATTGTTTTATGTACCTCTTCTTTAGCTTATTTCAACGGTTTACGCTCTTTATCTCTCTTTGCCATGGCTGTTTACGAGGTCTTCCTCATATTAGCTATGGCGGTGGTAGTTTCTGCTGTAGATGGTACTTGGTACGATGCGCGTGCAACTTTTTACGGCGACATGCGCGGTGGCGAAACCATGCGTAAGTAAAATCTCTTGGCAAGGAGAAAGAAAGGAGAGCCTTTTCCTAATTTTATTATCCTTATTTCATGTCACTGGTGTTTACTGATTTGTTTCTCGTTCATGGTCATTGCCTGCAGAGGGAGCTTGCGGATATGGAGATCTCAACAAACAAGGCTATGGACTAGCGACGACAGCACTAAGTACCGCCCTTTTCAACGAAGGACTTAGCTGCGGTGCTTGTTTCGAGATCTATTGTTCCAACGCCCCCAAGTCGTGCATTCCCAAGGCTGGTCCAATCATAGTCACGGCAACAAATTTTTGCCCTCCGAACTACACTAAGACGCAGGACGTCTGGTGCAATCCTCCGCAGAAGCATTTCGACCTGTCCATGCCCATGTTCACCAAGATCGCGTACTATAAGGCTGGCGTCATTCCTGTCCGCTATCGCCGCGTCCTGTGTTCCAAGCGGGAGGAGTCAAGTTCGAGATTAAAGGAAATCCGAACTGGACCCTTGTGCTAATCTATAACGTCGGTGGCGCCGGCGACGTGAATGCAGTGAGCATCAAGGGCTCGAAAACGCAATGGATTGCTATGACTCGCAACTGGGGGCAAAACTGGCAGACTGGAACTGTTTTGACGGGGCAAAGCTTGTCATTCCAAGTCACCGTGAGCGACGGGACGAAGATAGAATTTGATAATGTGGCGCCTGCAGGGTGGCAATTTGGGCAGACATATGACGGGGGAAAGAACTTCTAGTTCGACCATTTTCATTTTAGTGCTTGTTTTACGTAGTTAAAAGAGATGGGTGCGTTGATTACAAGTTCCTTTTTTTTATTTGTTAGAGAGTTGTTCAATAAGTTGGTTCCTAGTTAATACCATCCGCCATCTCATTTCAATTTCCATTATCTGTCTGTTCTGCTGGCATCCAAACAATTTTATTTCAATTTCAATTAGTTTATCATTGGAAAATTTCGTGACATATCCAAGCTTTTCCAAAGTCACGCATCAGTGAAAAAAATTGCCTGAGATTATATTTTTCTACCACTATGATTGTTTATAGTTAAGATTATAATATCTCTATCTTGTCAAAGCCATAATACCTCGTGTACTCTTCATTATTGATTATACAAGAATTATACAATTCTCTCTCTCTCACATATTCTTATCTAAACAAGTTTATTTCTTTTATCGGAATGCATAATGGTATTATTGAAAATCTATTAGGTGTTGAGCAAATATGACAAATTATTGTGAAGAATAATGAAGTTAGACTTTGAGGCGTAATATCAATTTTTAAGAAATTAGTTGCCCCAAGTATACAAACAAGTCTCAATTAAAAATACTATATAGAATTTCAGTATTTCTTCGGGGTCTCTCGAGGGAAATAATTGAAAACGACCGCTGAATTTTGAAAAGAAAATTTGAAAAGACTTTATCATAATTGATCCCAAGATCTAAACATACTTATCTTTGTCTTTTGAATAGAAGCAACCCTTTGGAAAAGGTTGCAAAAGGAACAGGTTCAAATGTTTCATTGGAAAAACATATGAAGAATTTGGAATTAAAAAAATAATCATAACTCCTTTGTCAATAGTCGCACTATTTCAAAAGAACACTATGGTTAACTTTTTTGAATTGTAAATCCAAATAATCCAAATTTTAATTAAAAAATAATGATCGCTAATTAATCCCAAATCTAATTTATGTGCACACTCGCATCCTTTCGATGTGAGGCAAAACACCTCTTAGTTTGTTTTACAAACAAACTATCAACATTAGATTGCTAGTCAATGGATCGCTTGATAAAATTTTTGACTACTATGAGAAGGACAAATGTGGAGATCAATTCCAAACCCATTTACTAATCTAAACGTTTTAGAAAAATAGGAATGAAAACTCGGATGGGACACTCAAACATGAAATATTTTGCACATGATAACGTGAGGAATCACATGTACTAAGTGCCTAATTCTCTCACAAATTGGATCATGTTTTCATAATCTTGATGATGTTATAAACCAACCACGCAAGCCGACGCCGATTTTAAGGAAGGAAAGAGGAGCTGAGGAAATATATTCACTAAAGGAAAAATATCCTCTCTTGTAACCATTGTAAAATAAATGGGTAAAAAAATATTGTGAAATAGTATTTCTAATGTTACATGAGTCCAGAACCTTTGAATGGTAATCCCTCCAGGACTTTCATACTTTGTCATCCATTATGAATAATCATATATATCAAGTAAATATTTCAATTGCGCTCTTACCTTTGATAAAATAAAGGGAAAAAAGTCACAAAAAATCATAAACTATATCCACTATGACATATTTATCTAAACTTTTTTTGACAAAAAAAAAAACCCGAACTTGTACTGACTTGACATATACAATTTGGGGCAAATATGTTATATGAGTACAAGTTTGATGTTTTTAGTATCAGAAAAATATAAATTGGGGATAAATGTATCATGAGGATATAAATTTGGAGTTTTTCGTGTTACAAAAATAAGTTTCGGGTAAACGTGTCATAGTGGGTGTAGTCAAAGATTTTTTGTGTGGCAAAAAAAGTTTGGGGTAAATGTATCATAATAAGTATAGGTTACGATTTTTGGTGGTTTTTTCCTTATAATAAATTCAAATCCTTTATGGAAACCCATACTTTGCACCACATTTTTGTTGGGAAAATTACCCAAAAAGTTTTAAATCTATGTATGAATGTTAATTTGATAATAAAATTTTCAATTTGATCAATTTAATATGAAATCTTTTGATTATTTGCTAATGTAGTCCTTTTGGCTAATTCTTTTTTTCCTTCTACCTCCACCCATACTTGATTTTTGGTGGTTGGTGAGGTTGTTAGCACTAACTATGTTATGTATGACAGCCGGCATTCATATCATTAATTTCTAGTCAAAATTAACCTAAAAGATAATGTTTGCTAATGTCAAGAGACTTAAGGCTAAATTGGCCAAATTAAAAGATTTTTATGAATGAATTGACATTCATGCAAATGACTTAGGACCCTTCTTTGGTAATATCCCCATTTCCATTAAGCTGCTTAATAAAGGAGATGAGTATGGCGAAGGTGAAAGCTTTCAAGACTAAAAAATCAAACCCCCAAAAAAAGTTATAGATATAAATAAGCAGACAAATAAATAAATAAA
This sequence comes from Eucalyptus coolabah, assembly GCA_014182585.1. Taxonomy (NCBI): domain Eukaryota; kingdom Viridiplantae; phylum Streptophyta; class Magnoliopsida; order Myrtales; family Myrtaceae; genus Eucalyptus; species Eucalyptus coolabah. The sequence continues at coordinate 50,397,573 of CM024624.1, forward strand.
AGCAAAAAGAACTGTTGATTGAGCACTTTAATTTGCTTTCACATTATAAAGTGTGGTCGTGAGTCAAGACCATCCGACAAAGAACTTAAAAAAAAATGTCTTCGCGAAATTATCCATGAATTTCTCCAAAGATAACAAATGTCATGGCTTGTGTATGCACGGGTATCAGCAAAACCTGGTTTCACACAAGAGACAAACGCCGCAATACCATCACATCAAAATCGAGGAATTGACCGATCCCAAATCGAGTCAACTAACCATAAAAACTGTTAAACAAACATCCGACAAGTCCACGTCAGCCGAGTCCAACCCGAAAGGAGAAAACCGTGTTTGAAGGGTTCTGTGCGCCGTTCCACGTAAGCCCTAGAAGTCCAAACGAAATTCCAAGCAAGAATTTCAGCACTTTGGAACGCAAAACCGCATCTTGCCGAGTACTTTCTTAGGGTTTGATCTGATGGGAGAGAAATGGTGGAATTCTTCTGTCAAGAATCAAACCGAAACCAGCACCCTTTCGGGTCTTCAGTCGTACCTCTCCCCCTTCCCATCAACCTTATATAAACTCGCGGAACAACCTCAAACACGATACCTGCAAACAACGACAAAGAACGCAATCGAAAAGAACCTCCGATTGCCCTTTCATCATCGCCATCGATCCTTGTCTGATTACTTCTTGATCAAGAAAGAGCGCCATGCAACGTTCACTAGCCATCTCCAAGAGCTTGCTCCCGAGCATCATCCGGTATAAGAACCCGGTTCAGGCCATCTGCCGGCCGTCCTATGATGTGTTCATCAACCACCGACGGATCGACACCCGGCGGACCGTTGCTGGTTTGTTGCATGACTACCTGACGAGGCTTGACATCCGACCCTTCTTGGACAGTAGAAGCATGCGCCCTGGGGACAATCTGTTCGACAAGATTGACTCGGCAATCCTCGACTGCAGGATCGGGGTCGCCCTGTTCTCCCCGAGTTACTGCGACTCATACTTCTGCCTGCACGAGCTCGCCCTAATGATGGAGACCAAGAAGAAAGTCATACCCATCTTTTGTGATGTGAAGCCTTCTCAGCTTCGGGCTCTTAATAACGGAACTTGCTCGGAGGAGGAGACTCAGAAATTCAATTCGGCCATTGAAGAAGCCAAGAACATCGTGGGAATCACTTTTGACTCTTCGATGGGGTACACTTACTCTCATTTCCTATTTACTTAGCTCCATCTGAAGCCAATTGATTACCCTCTAAACAAAAAGTATCATGATAACTTTTTTATTCTTGCATTAACTTCAACAAAAATGCAGACGTTTTAACTGGGGCATAAAGTTGATTTTTGAGCTTAGATACTATGTACATTATCATTATCCTAGCGCTGTCTCTAGAAACCAATCTCACTAAATTAGCAATGCAATCATGAACTTATATAAGTCCATAAAATAAAAGTAGATTTCTTAGACATTCTTCTCATTAGGTCAATTTTCACTGCAAAATATTTATTTGGAAAAAGGAATTATATGCTAAGAGAGAATAACATAAAGTTAAAGGGGTCAAGTGACTCAATAAATAGAAAAATAAAAAAGGTCTAATTGACTCAAGTCGAAACCACAAGAAGTAAAACGATTTGACTCTTGACAATTTCTAGCCAAATATCATGAAATGAGGCTCTAGAATCCTTCCTTATTAGCTATTACAATAGCTTTGATTAACCTCAAAACACTCCAAAAATTCGATTTTGTGTACCAAACAAACGTGATTTGAATTAATGTTTTGCACATTTAGTAGATCAGATTCTAACATGTCCGTTCCTTTGCAGGGATTGGTCAGAGCTCCTGAGGGATGCTTCTGAAGCTATCATCAAGAGCTTGATGGAGGCGAATCAAGACTGGCCAAACGAGAATTAGTGGAGAAACATCCAAGCCACCGTGAGCCTAACTTGTACAAGAGATTAAGGAGCAAATAATATAATCCAATTGTAGATTTGGAGAGGGGGGCGGGGGCGTCTTGATGTGTCTTCGATTGCGGTTTTGAATGGTGTTATCTTTCCATTTGATTGATTTGTTTATAGAAAATCACAAATAAGTTACGACTATGGTATAAGATCATGAATAATGGCACGATCGTGCTCTAATTCGTGGAACCCATTCACATTTTGTCTTTGTTTGTGATCTTCTTCTTCTCACCAATTAATGTAATAAAAGGTTCGATCCTAACTTTTATCCTCTGACTCGCGCCAATTTTCCTCATTCCATTATAGGACAATCAAGTTCTCTAACGCTAGTCGGATATTGCGGCAATTTCGCGACACTTCATCCTGGCAAGACAGGAACCTCCTTTGGGTTTTCCTTTTCATTTTGTCTTTCGAATTTTTCTTCTTTTTTGGCAACACTTCGTATTGGCCAGATAGTCTCACCACGTAATGAATCGACTTTGTTTCATTGGCCCCAACACAATCAATCATGGGCCCTTGTCATGCAGTTGTCATCTCAAGATTCCACTCATGCCATGCTTTTTAAATAGTGTTTCACAATTTTGAACCAGCTTCCAGGGGAGCTAATCCGAACCGTGGTCATTTTCAAATGACGTCGGCATCTTTTGACATCGTCTATTAAAAAGAAAATTTTAGCGGCGCCAGCTTTCAAATGATATAAATTATCGTATGTTCATACTATCTATCGGAAAGCTCATTTAGATAGTGTTTGCTTTTCAAACAGTCTTGTTGCATACTCATACTATCTACTAAAAAAGTTAATCTCAAAGCACTAGATTCAAACAAGTTTATGGCAATCTACCTGAAAGTTAATCTACACAATCAACTTGAGTTTGAACAGGAGTGTTAAAGATATTTTTTTTGGATAGTATGAAGATATTACCAATATATCATATGTTCTTTAAGTCATTCAGTTTGCTCTGATTTGGTTTTAGGCGTATAAATATGCCACAATTATATTGTCAAAGTTTACTAATTTAATTGTTCTATCATTTTTCTCGTTTTCTAAGTATAAATGCCGAAACCATGTCCCAACAAAGCTTAATAGAGATGAAATCAAGCAATTCATTATATAATTCTCACAAAATAGTTAAATGCTAATCTAGAGACTAACAAAATAAAATTAGCAATAATTACAATGCTAATCTTAACAAAAACATTCAATTTGAAACCAAGCTGCTTTCCACTTTGATAAGGTTATATATTAGTTTAACCCCAGCTTGCTTATTCGGAGGAAAGATTCAATGTATTCAAGAGAACCCATTCTTGGAGGGCTTCATTGCGGCGTACCACTTTTCTAACTTGGAGATTGCGTTATGCGCACATGATACAAGAAAAAAGAAATTCTTCCAGAATCAATTTCAATGGTAAAACGTCGCTTGCGGAATCAATTGCAACGTAAGTCTTTCATTAAACTCCACAAAAACATGTTCATTATAAAATCTGAATTTCGATTGGTTAGTTCACATTCATGCAACGAGTTTCACACAGACGAAAATAAGTTCAGTTAGTTTCGTTGAAATTAAGGAAATAATCCCCCCATTTTGTAAATAGGATGTCTAATAGCGTACAGCTCCCCATGCATGTACATGTCAAATTTTAGGAATTTGTTATTTAACAAATTTTAGCTCGAACCCCATAATTTTCCCCCTACGATCCTGCCAATTTCAACACACTGTGAATTCGAAAGGAAAAGAAGATTCTATACTGTTTGTTTCTCGCAACTCACAAAATAATATTGATTTAGATAAAGTATGTCGCTAGTGCAAGTCTTCTCCCTAGAAGTCATGAATTGAAACTTCTATCTGATAATGAAATGAATTTTTTTCTTTTGTTGACCAAAGAACCGCTGAAAATCACCCTTCGGGATCACATGACCCTCCAGTAACCGGTAGCACCATCGAGCCTTGCCGCAAGCCGCTATTTAGATGTAAACCTCGGGGGAGGTTATCCCAGGACCCTAACACTAGGATCCCCACTTTAGACATTTTAGCAACAAGATGGTTCAAAACCTCGACCTCTGCGATGAGGGATAAAACTCACACCAACTGTGCTGCCCGTGGTTAGGTGAAATGAATTCATTTATAGAAATTTTGAAAATTATATATGTTTTAGTGCTTGAATTTTGCCTTGAGCGGGATTTCACGTATCTTATGATTGGAATGATTAAATTTTTATGGCATTATACAATAATCAGAAAGACAAAAAAAAAACTTTTATTTTGATGATTTTTCATTTTGACGATTTCATTGAAGATCTCTCTTCTACTTTAAGACTATAGAAATAAGAGCCTTCGCTTTTCTTTCTTTCTTTCTTTTTTCCTTTCTTTGCCAATTGTCAATAGTCTATGTTTGCAGAATAAAAAATTCAAAGTCATCCTTGGAATTGAAATGCCTTTTACAGACAATAGACTCAACTCCATCTTCCGCTTTGCTCATTCACCACCTATTTAATTTATCAAATCTACACTAAAATCGGATAGTATTTTGGACCGCAGACCGTGAAGTCACGCTGTAGTTACTAGAATATTTAAATATTAAATCAATTTATCATCTAATAATTTAAAATTTTAAAATAATCAATAGTATACATCTTATCAAAGTAGGATGTCCTTAATTCAAATCTTTTCAGACTCTTAATTTGCCTCCCAAATTATATGCAACATTTAAATATTAGAATGCATCTTAGAACAGTTAGAATGATCCCAATAATAGTGCATTTGGTAAAAGTCTTTTTTTTCTTTTTTTCTTTTTTGTAGTTACCAAATGCATGCATTTAGTGGCATCTCTCTCATGTGAAATCTATCGTATGAACACATAGATATGTGATAATGGGCTATTAGCATGAATCATGCTATCGCATTAACTCTAACATCTTATTCTAGGATTAATTAATTAACTAGGTAGTCATATTGTTTAGAATGGCGTTGATCTTTCTTAAATGCGTTTACACATCTGTCCATTATAATAAGTAATTTTGGTGAACTCCGTACCTGTTAGCAATCTCCACTTTGACTTCCAGAAGAAACCGAGTAACTCTATCTCGTACCAAACTTCACAATAGTCAGTTTACAAATGAAAATAACGAACTTTATTCGGATGCTTAAGTTCACATTATTATGACCTCCCACGACATGTTTTTAAACGTGTTCTTTGGTGTTCGAGATTGACTACATCTGTTATCGAAATTTTGTCTTATTAAGATATGTTCTTACCTATTACCCCCATTATAAGTCCGCCTGAAAGTGGAGCTAAGAGATAACATCCTATCTATATCATGAAATTTAAATGGCAGTGTTTGGAAGTCCAACCTAGAAAATTAAATTAGTAAGTGGAGAGAGACTACATGTGTATGAAGAGCATATAAATTTCATGGAAAAGTAATGTGTAATATTTTAACAGTGAGAATAAATGAATGTACTTTTGACTAGTCAATAGTTGCGCTTGCGCCGTATAACGTATAGGGCTTTTGAATTGTAGCGGCAGCTTATAATCATCGTCATTTCATGTGATTTCCCTGATCACTATTCAAACAACGGCGTTCATCACGGCTTTGATTAGATGTGATTTAAAATGGTATCACATGCTTATCCCTTGGACACGCTGAATCCAACGTGCAAATATTAAACGAGATTTGGTTTTGGACACATGCATCACGTAAAGGGGAGGGCAACATTTTAATTGGTCCATTCTACGATTAAGAAATAATTCTTTACAAAGTGCTGTCCCTTCTATATTACAGTTCGGTACGAGAAAATACCGTTTACATTGTTTATTAGTTACAGAGTCATGTGGAGTTCCGGCAATTCTACCTTTAGACAATGTGAAACAACTTTCTCGAAAGGGAGTGATCGATTGTAGTTGCTTTGATCAGCAATCGAAGATTAAAAAAAACATGGTCGTCCTTAAAGTTCGATTGACGTCGTGTTTCAATAAATCTTAGATGCCACGAAGTGACGACTTCGCATGCATCATCGATGTTTCACATCAAATGAGCTCATCAGAAGCATCTAAATAATTTTTTATCTTGTGTTTGTCGGGGCATGTCCTAATCAATGATTGAACCAAACCAGCTTGCATGTTTGGCCATGCATCAATTTTCGTAGTTAACACGGGGAACTGTTCGCTATCAGAAATATGCATACTAAGTCACCCTAGCACTATTTATTAGCCCCTCTTGATAAGATATCTTCCTAAAATCAAGCAACTTCTCATCAAATTCAAAACATTCTTTCCTCAATTTGAAGATTCTTTTCTCCATTTAAGGAATCAATTTTGATCTCATCATGGAATTGTGTATCTATTTAAACTCATTTTGTACATCAATAGAAGCATCAAGATAAATAAAAAATTCAAAGCTTCCTTTACAATCTTCACCCCCACCCCCTCTCCCTCTCTTTCTCGGTTTAGTTTGTCTTTCATCTTCCCAACTAACACGAGGTATTGTTTGCTTAGATTCGTCTCATTCTCTAACACGAGCACAATCAGTTATGCATTTTCAACACTAGAATAACTCGTGACACTAAAAGCACATCTTATGAGTTAATTCAAATTCCGTGTATATAATCCAACTTGCCATATCCCTTTTCCGTTTGACTATTTATCAGTTCCCGCTCTCGTCAAAGCTTCTGATTGTTGTAATCGCCACTCCAACACTATTACCCACCTAACAGGCACTATCTCCGCTACTACTATTGCCATCGTTGTCTTTTTCTCCCTTTCCTCAACGCTGTCTACGTCTCTCTCTCTCTCTCTCTCTCTCTCTCTCTCTCTCTCTCTCTCTCTCTAGATCTAGACAACAACCACCATTGATCAATGACAGCCTTATGACATCTTGAAATTGCATTTCTTAGTATCATTAAAGATATTAAGATGATAAATGGTTTGACCAGATTATTCAATGACTTCAACAAATTACGATTTCATTATTGAAATTTCTAAACTACGGAAATTTCTAGAATATTAGCTTTTCAACCCTTGATTTTTTAAGTATGTCACTTTGTAAAGGGTTATGAAATTGTTTAGAAGGTCAAAAGGGTGACGCAGAGTCATAATTGATGACAGTGCTTTGAAGGTTTATAAACATTACAAACTTTATAAGAATGTAAAATTTATTATTTCTGAAGCATGAGAATATGTTGCAATTTAGAAAAATCAATTAGTAAAAATAAGTTTACTAACTTCAATATGCGTAAATGAATAGAAATTGGAGCATAAGTTGTTGACGGTGAAAATCATGTCGACATAGTGTTTATCAGGTGGAATTGATATGCCCTAGGGACTTATCAAAAGTGAAATTCACTAAGTTAAGATTACTCTTGCTAATAATTTTGGTGGTTTCAAAATAGTGTTCTTACTTATCGGTGCTAAGAATGGACACCTAGTTCCTTAATTATTTAAAGAAATCTAAAATGCCTTTTGAAGAATAACAATGTTGCCCTTAAACCTACATGACAAACCACTTAATGCCACACCTTAGTTTTTTGCCTAAATTCTATTCTAGCAAATGACATCATGCATGACATCAAATTTTTTTTAAACTCTAGCCTATTAGTGTTCTTGATAAGCTTGCAAATCAAGACTTCCCACTAATACACCTAATTGAAGAATCATGCTTTCTCTCTTTCCACTACTACTTACTATTCATCATCTTCTTCACATAACTCATCCCTTATTCGTTTTCTTCTCTACCAAAACTAGAAGCCTTATCACTCGGCATAAAAAAAAAAAAAAAAACTTAAGCCTTATCCAAACTTACTCTTGGTTTTTAGAAATTTGCAAGCTAAGATCAAGAAGTTCAAGTTAGTTTGCTCCATTTAATCAAAACAAAATTCTTAAAGGTGGATCAAGCTCTATGTTAATTAAAAATTTTCCATTTAAGGTAAGTGAATCTCTAGGAGTTAAATTGGGTTAACACTTGGTACTCTTGATCCTTATTTGATTTTAGTTTAAAGTATGGATAATATTATAGATCCTCATTGTTAAAAAGAATTAATGATTATATGATGAGCTAACCGGAGGCAAGACTATATGCATGAGTGTTTTAGATGATTTTGTATCATTGCGTGATGTGATGTTGATTTAAGATTAGATTGTTGTTGATATTACATGAAAAGTCCATTATGTTCGTGATGCCATTAGAAGATGCAAAAAGTCAGTCCATAAATCATGACTATATTTTATTAATAAAACATGGTTAAGTGATTTCAAAAGGATTTTTATGACTTTGACGAGCAAAAGTTTAGAGAGATGAAATTATGCATGTAAAGGGATAAAATGATGATTTTGTATAATGCAAAGGCAATGACAAAATTCACAGCATATAAATCTTCTTTAATCTTTATTAATTAAAATGATTATTAGTTAATTATTGGAATCTAATCGACGATGAAACATCTTTTCTAAAGTCATTCTTCGGCTTTTGATGAGAGGAGATGGGTTTGTGATGACTCCAAATAGGAAATATTCAAGTGGACAAAAAATAACGACAAACCTTCATTTCAAACTTCAAACCAAATTGTACATACAAACCATGCCAAAATTCAATTAGCAACAAGGCTTGAAAATACAACTATTTCCACAACAATACACATGCACAAATTGAGTTGGAATTTAATCAATAACAAAAGTCGAGAACGTGCAAAGATGTAACGTTGGAATTTAATCTCCGCTTTGTTCTTAAGATACTGACATCTCCGCTTTGTTCTTGCCCCGCCATCGTTAGTGCAATTGATGACTTTCCCACCTTATAATTACCACGTTGTGATGAAGAGTTGTCACTGCCATATCTATCATGATCAAGTTGATTTCTTGTTCTCGCCATTGTATCTCCTCAAATCAACAACAATGGTCCCATTGGCGTGCCATTTGTTTCATTGGAATCTAATCAATGACAAAACATCCTTTCCGAAAGTCGATCTTCGGCTTTTGATGAGAGGAGACGGGTTATGTGGTGACTCTAGACAAGAACTATCCAAGCAGACAAGAAATAATGGCAAACCTTTATTTCGAACATCAAACCAAATTATACATACAAATTGTGCCAGAATTCAATTAACAACAAGGCTTGAAAATACAAACATTTCCACAACAGTACACGTGCCTAGAATGTTGGAATTTAATCAACAACAAATCTTGAGAACATGCAAAGATGTAAAGTCGGAATTTAATCGACAGCATGACACCCATGATAGAAATGCATGCCGGAATTGAATCGATGACGAAGCATTAGGAAAAAGATGCACATGGGAATTTTATCAATGACACGAACCAGAAAGCTACAACTAAGGAAAAATAAAATGCAGAAGAGTAAAGATAATAAAAGATTACATTTTGATTGTTGAGGGAGCATCTTCCAATTGATAGAACTTGGTATTTATAGACATTTTATCATAACTGTTTGGGAGCTGTTTCTTCTTGGTTGAACTGTAGTTCGATGCTTCCAAAAATAATTGTCCCATAGTAACATGTTGTCAACTCCTTCAAAATAGCAACCTTATCTCCAATGAGTTGTTCGTTTCCAACATTATCAATTCCCTTCAAAATACCAGCCTTATTTCTAAGGAGTTGTTCATTTCCCACCTTGTCAATTTTCTTCAAAATAGCATTGACCAAAAAAAAAAAATCTTCAAAATAGCAACCTAATCTCCAATGAGTTGTTCATTTCCTACGTTGTCAATTCCCTTCAAAATAGCAACCTCAGTCTTCATTTTTACCTAGCTATTCTCCACAACCTTAGGCTTTTCCATTGATGGGAACCATTTAACATGCCCGGAAATCCAACCCAAAAAAAAAAGCACGCTCGGAGTGGCGGACCTGAGATTTGACGCCATGGTGGCGGGAGAACATAAACAACTAGAACACGAATGACTATCTCATCGAAAAATAAATTAATTTAAACACATTGTAATATCATAGCATCTCGCCCAAAATCTATGGATACCAATCTAAAAAGAGCCATTTAAAATTTCTACTCCTCCCTACCCCGGGTTTGGCATAATAAATGAAGATCCAACTTTTAGAAATCTATATCTAGGTTTGGGCATGTATATTGAAAATGTTATTACGAAAAAATCACCACTTAATAGGGCGACTAGTAACCCGAACCCGACTTGGAGTGTGTCTGGTCTTTGTATATTCTCCAAAACTACATTATGCATGAACTAATACTTGATGAAATACAAATATAACAACTTGAGAGTTTCATCTCGAAATAGAAAAATTAATTTTTTCAGAGATAAATCGAGTTGACATATAGTTCAATGATGATTTTATCCTATCAATTGTTTCAGTTTTTGCATCATATGTGCATGTTTTTTAAGCTTAGTTAGTTGCAAAAATTTATGAAGAAAAATAAAGTGGTAATGAAATATGCACTAAAATAAGCTTACTCAGAGATGTGTCTTCATCAATATATACATGAGGAAAAATGATTTCTTTATAGTTTAATTTGCATTTGTTATGTGAAGTTATGATAGAGTTAATGCAACTTTATTCTTTATTTTCTTCTTATGTGAAAACTCTTTTCTCTTACCACAGATATTGAATAGTCTGAAGATGTTCCAAGATATAAAGAACTCGAGTAAATTTTTATTTTTTTTTATGAATATGGAAAATATTTTCTACTTAGCATCATACAAGTTTATAATAAGACAAAATACTCCCATTCTCATTTAGATAAATTAGGTAATGATAAGATAATGAAATCATTATTCGGTATTTTGTTTTTGCAAGAAACTTGTACTACAAAGTGAAGTAAGCTCTTATTATGACAAAAGAACATTTACTACATATTACAACAGTTTTTTTTTTCAGAATAATATTTTGCTATTGTTTTTTTTCCAAATAATCTTATATTATTGTGTTTTTCCAATCAAAATAATTTCTATCGATATCAAATAATAAGTTCTATGATTTTCGGGATAATTATTGAGGCAAATATCATGCCATCCACTTCAGTACAGTCCCAATCTACGAATTTTCTTTTGAGACATTATAAAGCGACTTAAAAATATATAACTTTCCAAATTCAACTATAAAAAAAAAAAAAAAATTACAAATTACTTCTCAATGTCGCATCATAACCACTAATTGAATTTCAATGAGGTCTACCAATCAAAAACATATTTCACATGATCCCAAAAAATTAAATTAAATTTCGTAGCCTATTGGAAATTTTGGTTAGGGTTCATGTTTTCATTAACCTATGAACAAACATGATTTTGTCTCGAAAATCATTTGTTATTGCCTTGTGCGTTGAAATTAACATGAGATAGGCAAAACTGGGCCGGCCCACACGGGCCCAACACAAAGAGGGCCCATCGAAACAGTGCAAGAACGAGCCCTAATCTCTCTCTCTCTCTCCGTTCTTTCTCTGTGCAGATCAGCTTCTTGTTCTCCACCTGCGGAAGCAAAGAATCTTGACGAAGTCTGAAGGAGACGATCGGGGTGGGGGATTTGGGGATTTGGGTTTTGGATGGCGAGATCCCGCGTGGCGTCGAGCGTCGTGCACCGGCCTTGAAGACGAAGAAGAAGAAAGAGAATGGCACAAGTAACGTTCTTGGTGAAGTTGATTATGAGGGTTGTTCTCGTTTTCTTCCTTACAATTCTGTTCCCCTAGAATCTTTTTTCGCCCCCCCACGATCTCGATGTTCTCTCCCATGGTGAAAAGTCCGCTTCTTGGTTCTTTTTTCTTCGTGGGTTCTTCCCGCTTTGCGTGTTGGAGCGGTTTTCTTGGCGTTCTGGATCGCATTTCTGTGCCGTCTCCGTGTCGTTCGAGGTTTATCTGATCTGGGTTTCGTTTGTTTTGTGTTTTTCTTTTCTGGGTTTGCGCAGGGGTCGTCGAAGAAGGTGATTACTAAGGATGATTGGGAGAAGAGGCTCAACGATGTGAAGATCAGGAAGGAAGATATGAACAAGCTGGTGATGAACTTCCTCGTCACCGAGGGCTTTGTGGACGCCGCCGAGAAGTTCCGGAAGGAGTCGGGCACTGAACGTATCCTTATCATTATCAGTTTTTTTCCGTGCCATTCGAGTTGGTTTGGGTTAGTTCATGGTGTGGTGGTGTTGTGAGTTATTCGAATTGTGTAGTGCCTTATTGATTACAGCAGATATAGATCTTTCCACGATCACCGACCGCATGGCTGTCAAGAAAGCAGTGCAGTGTGGGAATGTGGAGGATGCAATTGAGAAAGTCAACGACTTGAATCCTGAAGTAAGGCTATGTCCTCTGTTTGACTGTGGATTGCTTTTGGTTATCATGAAATGTATGAAAGTGGATATCATTTTCTTTTCTGTGAGCATGCTCTGCTTTATGTCCTACTTGCACATAGTTACATTCCCAGATATCTTAGGCAGCTGTCTGCCGTCATATATTGGCTATTGAAATTAGCATCTAGATCCCCTTTTCCTTCTACAGAGTCATTTTGGGACTTCTCAATTGCCTTGACCAGCACTTTGTTCAATCTGGGGACGGATGCCTCAGCCAAAATCTTGCAAACAGTCCTCACCCAACTGTTCAGTCTGATATAGCTCTGTAGCTCTTAATATGTTTGGGAATGAAGTCAAATTCAGGGAATTAATGAAATCCCCATGTTTATGCAACCTGTTCCTTAGCGAGATTCTTGTCAAGAATATCCTTGTCCTTGGGAAAGAAACAAGAAAGATGGCTTGCAGAATTCTTTTATCACTGGTGCAACCAAAAGATTGTATCAAGGATTTGATTTTCATATCAAGGACTCTACTGGGAGTCCTACCCACTAATTCAATCAAATCTCATATCCTCCAAATTCAATACCCACCATTTGAATTCAGTGTGTTATTTTCAGTAAATTTGTTAGACCATTTCAAAAGTTTCACCCTCTGTAATTGCTGCAGCCCTGCCATGTTGTGTTTTCATCTGATAATTTCGTATCCTTTCCACTTCCTTCATTCAAAGACCCTCGATCATTTATGCCATGCCATCTCAGCCGGCATGGTAAAGTGAGATATCACTGCCAGCTTCACCTTTTTATGTCAGTTTAATTGGTGTAATTGCTCAAAAGCATTAGAATTGCCACCTTCCTTCGAGTCTCTTTCCTCGTGAAAATTCAGTTGACTCTTTCCAAGCCTGTAGGTGTGATTTCAAGTTCAATCCTTTCAGTTCAGTCACTATTATCACGTTTGCTAACCATTGGTAGACTTTGCACATAATCCCCCCACTCTCCTTTCAGTGCTCCATTTTCAACCACTTCTTTTTCCACTCATTTTCAAAGTGAATGTGGCAAGGGAGGTTGGTTGGTTGTGGAGATAAAGGAGAAAGGTGTTCGTGTTGGGCTTTTTTCGCATGCCAATGATTTGCTCATGGATTTGTATGAGGTGCATTTTTCCTTGTTCAACAAGGCTGAGCAGGATTTACATATGTTTTGCTACATCTTATGCAATGCATCTTGGGTAACCTGAATAGAGACTCTTATGAGGAAATCTACCTTAAATGGACACTAGTTGAGTTGGGTGAAATTTGAATATGTTGATGTTGATCTCGATCTGAAAATGAGAAAGTCAAAGGCAAAATTCAGTATACGTTAAGTGAATCAAAATCTGGTACTCTGTATATTTGGAGTGGAGCTGTTGGATTTCCTTGATAATATGCAGCAACGATTGCTTGAGATATTCCCTCTAGGCTACCTATAAACATATTGTCTTTAGACTGGAAATTTGAAAAGTATATGTTGGGTACCATCTAACCTCAATTTATTCTTATGTTCTGCATCTTGATAGACGAATTTGATATTCTTTCAATATTCATCCTATTAATTCCATGTCCACTATTTCTTTCTTGCAGATACTAGATACAAATCCCCAACTCTTTTTCCACCTTCAACAGCAGAGATTGATAGAACTGATTCGGAATGGAAAAGTAGAAGAGGCTCTTGAGTTTGCTCAGGAGGAGCTTGCACCAAGAGGGGAAGAAAATGTACCTCTTGATCTCTCTTAACTTTGCCATGTCATACACAGTTATCTGTGCTTTTATCTTGCCTTACGGTTAATTTTAAGTATGTTTGGTCGCTTTAGAAGTAAACCTTCCTCAGTTTCTCTTGGATGTGATGCAAAGCTGTCGATACAATCACTTTCTATTAGAAACTTTCATTATGTGCATAAGAGATGACCTATCAAAACTTCAATTCTCTTCAGCAAAGCTTCTTAGAAGAGCTGGAGAGGACTGTAGCACTGCTGGCTTTTGAAGATGTCTCCAATTGTCCTGTGGGGGACCTTCTAGATATGTCACAGCGCCTGAAGACAGCTAGTGAAGTGAATGCAGCTATACTTACTAGCCAGAGTCATGAAAAAGGTTAGTGCAGAAATTTGCTTCCGTGCCTGCTGAATTGGTGATTGCTTTTATTATTGCTGCAGATAATGGATCGAGATCATTTGCTGGTCCTTTAATTTTGTGCCCTTTTTTGCCTTAATTTACTTTGCTGGGAATACTGGTGTACACGACTAGGGAATGCAATGTTTCCATGGCATGGACATTTTTTTTTTTTTTTTTTTGGGGGGGGTTGTTACAAGTTTTTGGAACATCCTATTAGTTCTTGATTCAGGAATTATGACTACTTAGGTCACTAGAAAAATTCAGAATTGGCTAAAAAGAAGATTATTGGAAAAGAAGAGAATGTCATCAGTGTCCAATGACAGAGCAGTACTCTTGCATAGATGAGTTGCTTTATAGTTAATCCTGCAGAAAAGAGTCATATCTTTGCTAGATGCATTTTATTTCGAATCGGGCATGTCAATGACACTTTTTCACATCATCTACGGCATAATCAATTTTTACCAGGATGCATTATGCTCTTCGCCTCATAAAGTTTCATCCGTGTAATGATTTTAAGAGAACTTTGTCCGTTTTGCTTGAAACACAGATCCAAAACTTCCAAGCTTATTGAAGATGCTGGTGTGGGCCCAGAACCAACTCGACGAGAAAGCTATATACCCCAGAATAAAAGATTTGTCCACGGCGAAGCTCGAAGATCCCAGTGCATCGTGAAGATATCCCCTTGTATGCAGGATTCAGGTCCCGGGTAAAGCGAATAGGCAGAGCCACGAGGATAGGAGAAATTCTCATCATCATTCTGTGCTTCCATTTAGAGTAGGGATTTGTTGTTTCTTGGACTGTACATTTCTGCCTTCAATACATCCTTGTTCCC
This sequence comes from Eucalyptus coolabah, assembly GCA_014182585.1. NCBI lineage: Eukaryota > Viridiplantae > Streptophyta > Magnoliopsida > Myrtales > Myrtaceae > Eucalyptus > Eucalyptus coolabah. The sequence continues at coordinate 50,412,731 of CM024624.1, forward strand.
CCACGTTCTGGATGGATGCTCTCATTGGTCTTGATCTTGAGCAGTTGTACAGATGATGATGAAAATCTCATCCATTCGCCTGATCACAAATTCATTCGGCATGTCATGTGAAAAGGAGTAGAAGACTCCTCAGCTTTCCTTTCTGTACTGTTAATATGGTAAAACATTGTGACTTTATTCTCATTTTGATTATGTGCTTTGGTGAATTTGGTGGGCTGGGATTTTTGTGTAACGCTTTGTTAGGTCTATTATTGCCTTCAACTCATACGTGGGCGATTGCCTTTTAAATTAATTACACTTGAAATTATAAATTTGGTTGACTGGGACTTCTGTGTAATATATGCCTCAATTTCAAAAACGTAAATTACCATTTACATAAAGCAATTAATTGTGCTTAAAATTATGAATTTTCCGTAGTTTGATGACTCGCCAATTAAGGGATTTGTTGTACTTTTTGAAAAAGTTGACATGCTAGGCTCATTTGGTATACTTGGTTAAGATTGCGGACCTGACCGAATACCAATTTTTAAGTATAAAGGTAAAGTGAAGATGCACTCCTAAGATTTCCACGGCCTACTTTTTTGAAGAATCTACATGCTAGGTTCATTTGGTATATATTTATTCTATACTTGCATTCATCTCGAAAGATACCAAACTTCATCAAAACCATAAGTGGAAACAACCTATTGAAAATGCACTCTTTAGATTTCCATGGCTCAAACCAAACTTTTCTTATCAACCTTTTCCCGATTCACCGGAAGAGTTTAATTTTGCCGAGTGACAATGAAAAATAACTTAGAAACAATTTTTGCAAAATGGATGTGTGCATTACTGCTTTTTTATTTTGGCTAGACATTTTAGTGCATTACAACAAATAAATTTTAGATTTTTCCCATGAATGACACCTTAGGCTGCAGTTACTCATCCCAGGTCACAAAATGTCGTCAGTTATTGTTAAGTGTACCGCAACATTTCTAAGGCATATTTAGCATAAGAATACCTGGATTTTCAAAGAAACCAATTCCAGAAGAATATGATGCACCGAAAATTACAAAGTTTTCGATCAATTTACTTTTTCAGAAAGTATGTTAGGCTCATTCAGTAAAAGTATGTTAGGCTCGTTTGGTACACTCATTTTTATACTTCCAACATGGAGAGCGAATCTAAGATATTCTTGACTCACCCGTCGACAAAACTCAGGTACAACTTGCGCGATCCTTCGCATCTTGTGTGATCCTTCACATCTATTTCGCACCTCACAATTCTAGCTATAGAGCCACACTCATCCGGCACCGGCACCGGCACCGGCACCGGCATGGCGGCACGGGTTCAGGTTCTATGATTGAATCTGGAAAATGGGAAAAGGCAGAAAGAAAAACAAGAAGACGGGAAAATGAAAGGACATGAATGAGATTTCGAGGTCAGCATGATGAGAAACAGAGGAGGAAGGCTTTCAATTCACTTGCAAATTGCAATATGTTCATGGCCAAAAACCAAAATTTATAACAAGCTAAACCCAGAAAAGAAGGGGAGGAAAAGAAAAGTAGGCCGAAAACAGAGAGAAAAAAGTCAACATTTTTTTTTTCTTGCTGTTTTCCCTACGGTCAAACAGTTGACCCAGAAGTCCTGCCCGCCCTGATCTCCGGCGGGCATCACTCCGGCTTGACCCACAAGACGTAAACGAAGACCGCGTCGGCCCTCTCGATCCTTCCGATCCCGTCGTCGAAGTTGAGCGCGTAGCTCCACGGATCGTACTGGAACTTGTTGACCCGGTTCTTGCCGCCGCCGCCGCCGCCGCTGCTGCCGCTCCTCTGCTTCTTCTTCTTGTTCTTGTTCTTCATGGCGGCTCTGGCCCTCCACAGGTAGCTCCTCCATTTCCTCTTGCCGTACTCGGTCAGCCACTCGTGGAAGCTCCCGACCAACCCAACCATCCTCCTCCTCCTTCTTCTTCAAGTTAAAAGGGTTTGACAAGTGATTGCAGAGAACTGAGGGGGGGGAAGGTCTGTGTCCGTTTTATGGGGGAGGAGTCATGTGAAGAAACGTCTCTTTAAAGGACTGCAGCCAAGCTGCTGCACAAAGATAGTGAGAGAGAGAGAGAGAGAGAGAGGGAGGGAGAGGAAAAGCGAGCTTTTTGCAGGTTTAGAGAGAGAGAGAAAGTGCAGAGTCCACTGAGCAGGGGCGTAGAGAGAGACAGAGAGAGAATGCCCTTTTGGTCTCGCTCCTTCTCGCTCTTCTTGGGATGCTCAAATTCGGTCATTTATGTCAATGTGCGCAGAGAGAGAAAGAGGGAGGAAGAGGGAGAGTGCGTGGCGTCGCCATCGCAAGAGATGCAGCAGCATCTTAACGAATCCCCTGTTCCTCTGTAGTCAGTACCTAATTTTCGAACTCCTCCCCACCACTTTTCTTTATTCCCCTTTCTCTTTTTTATCCTATGATCTCTTGATCTCCTGCTTTTTATTGATAAATACATTGAAAGCCTTAAAATTTTATGCCATGGAATCTCAAAACCTTTTTCAATTCAAGATCTCTTTCCTTTTAGAGGTAACATTATTAAAAATCCTAAAACTTACAAACATGCAATTCAATCTTAGAACTTGTCATAATTGATGCAGTTGAATTCTTCCATTAATTCCATCCAATCATATTGATGAAAAGATGCTAATGTAACTTTTTTTAGCATTTTATCTCTCTTACATGGCGTTACCTCACAAAACATGAAGTATAAGACTTAAGCGACGTTGATTTGGCGAATATCCTAAGTTTTTAACCATAATATAAATTAATTAGATTAAAAGAAATGAAAATAAAAGGCATTCTATTAAAACGGAAATTAAAAAAAAAAAATGGCAAGGTAAGGCAGCTAGCCCTTGCCACCATCACTAAATCATTGCCGGAAAGTGTCAAGGGTTCTTGAAGAAGGCCAGTGGCGATGGCCCCGCAACCCTCCACCCAGACCTGAGCAAGGGTCTCCAGGACTAGGCCCTGGCTTGTGATCAACAAGGGGTGCTAGCCAACTTTAATAACAAATCCACTAGTATGAAAATCAATTGTCTTAAGTAACACAATCAATACAGATATAGATAATTTTCATAATTTAAAATATATATATATATGATTATTTTTTTCTTTCTTTCATTTTCTTGTAATCCTTGGCCCTCATTGGCTACTAGTGCAAGTCCTAGCCCTCACCCAGGCTTTTGCTAGATTTGGGCTTACCGGCTCTCATTGGCCAAAATGAAAGGAAAAAAAAATGAAGAGTAATAATAATAAATGCAATATTTTTTTTTAAATAGTGATAATTATTTATATTAGCACCATCCATACCATATAAGACAATTGTACCACGTAAAACAGCTGGCTTCCATATTAGTTTTAAAACTTGATTGTACTAATATAACAAATTTTAGAACATATTGCAATTTCGTGATAAGCTTTAAAATTTTCAGTATGGTAATGCTTAAAACAACAAAAATTAAAAACCAAAATAAGCTTAAATTTTTCAAGTAAAGCACATACTAACTTAAGAAAAACTATAAGTCCATAGGAGCAATTTCCCTGTTAAAGAAACATGGCACCATCCCCTGGCAAAGGTCCCTGCTTGCACCTTGCCGTCTTTGAGGCTGATTACATGGAGTTGATCCATGCAAAATCTCCCCCTACAAAGAAAGGTGTAAAGGGTTAGCATTTCAAATCTCAAGAATACTTCCTCAAAGAGAACGAGAGTGAAATTTGGAACACTCGTGAGGGACAGAGAAATCTGACCCGATAAGAAAGAAAGGGATCACGTCCCATTGAATAGAACTTAGCTGAAATTTCCAGCAGAGAGAACAGAAGGGATGGGGGGCCAATGAAGCTGGACGATGATCAATCAAATCAAAGCTCTCACTTTTTACAAGTAGCTGCTTTGTCTCCAGCAGAAAGAGCACCATCGAGCTGTGGTCCTCATTCATTGCCATTGCACATATTCTGATGATCCAGCCTCTTCCTTTTGTATCCGTCTCTCCAGCTATTTCTTGCTTTTCCATATTCTTCATTAAATTCCCTTTTGTCTCATTCATTCTCCTGCTTTCCTTGCTTTTTCCTTTTTGTCCCCCTCATCCGTTTTTTCCCAACGCCATTTTCATCTTCTTCTTCTTCTTTTTTGGCTTATGTTAGTATCTTTTTTTTTTTTTCTTTTCGTGGGGCTTTTACTAAGATCTTGCAGTACATTAATATGATGAGGTATACTCATAGTATGCAAATTACTGCCCTTAGGGTTATATTTGGAGTCAATTTTTTTTTTCAAAAAAAGTTTTTATGAATATTGAATCTCTAATAAATGAAATAGTTGATTTTCTTGACAGGAGAGATATAACAAGTGGACTAGTATTAATTGTACATTTACTCTTATTGGTAGACAACTTAGAAAGGTATTTAGTGAAGAAAAGAGGAATATATATTCTTAAAACAAAGAAACTTATGCACGACTTTTTAAAGATTACTTAAGGGGTTTGACCAAAAAAAATTTCTTAATGGTTGAATGCAGATTTAGTCCTTTAAGTTTTAGTATCAGTGCAATTTGGTCTTCCAAAATTTATTTTGTGTACTCAAATTCTAAACTTTTTAGTTTATGCAATCAACAACTTGTTCCCATGGTAACTAATAGTGGCACGATAGGAGTTGTTTCTTCTAAAATTTGGAATATTTAGTTGAACAAAATAAAAGTTAGAGAATCAAATTGCACAAGTCTTAAAATTATACGTAAGCTGATACTTATTTGCTCGTTTGTCTTTAGTTTTATGATTTGGAAATTTTTGTAAAGGGATTCAGTAAGAGGTAAGGGTAACTATTCTTAGAATTGAATAAACTCTCTTCTTGTTACGTCAAAATAAAATAACTCAAAACTAGTATTTCTCCCACTTCTTATATCTCTAATAATCACCCCCACATAAATTTTATAAAAGTTGGAATTACCCACCACACCATTTTTGACCTTTTTTTTCCCAAAAATACCCACTACTACCCTATCAAATTCCTCTTCAAAGAAGTTAGTTTTTTCGTGCATTCAAATTTAAATACGGTGTTCAAAAAAATGAGCCTCGACCTATCCAAATTCAGAGGTATCCAACGAAAATTTTCAGGCCTCGCAATGATTTTCTACTCTATGTCAATTGTCAACTGACAGCATCACATATTGGCTAAAATCTGCCAAATTGAAGCGACGTCGCAGTCAGAATTAGCTGGAATTTTGCAGCACTTTGTGTAATTTCACTTCGATCTAGTTGGAAAGTGCCCGGTCGTGGAATGTATCCCCTTTCGCAGAAATTTCTCTGCGCAAAAATTTATGGACTTTTGGCTTTTAGTATTTTGCCACAAGTCTTTCGGAAACTGCGTCAACCCCGCAGCGTCTTTTCCTGCTCTCTAGTCTCTTTCATTCTCTCGTGTGTCTCGGGTACAATTATTGACAGTAAAGTTTTATTTAATAAAAATATGGATGCAATTAGTGTATATGCTATGAAAATTACTATTATGGATGACTGAGTTACTAGGATTTCGTTAACATATGTTAAAAAATTATTATCATATCAACGTAGTGCTATCTTATACTTATGAATTAGTTTTGGACACGGTCCGATACTCGATTTTCAGATCAACATTTAGCATTCAGCATAAATGTTAGGAAAGATGATAGGAATATAAGTTAGTAATTGGACTTGGAAGCATCCATGAACTGGTCGTGCATCTAATTTTGTGAATTTGTGAATTAAATCTCGCATCCTGCCCGTGAAGTTTAGTTAATTAATCATGTAGCTAGAAGGACGCCTAGCAGTGTCCAGAAAACGAATCCTAGGGTTCACGTGGGAAAAGATTGCTTGGTACAAAAAGTCATAGGATCCCAGGATGAACAGGAATCAAAGTTTAAGATCATAGCAAGAAGCTAGGTAGGCTAGATGCCCAACATGGCCCAATAAGTTAATAATAAATGTAAATATTTAATTATTTAAAGGGACGTAATTGGTATGTCTGGTAACCTTTGATTGGACCAAAAACGGGTTGAAACGAGAGTGATCTTCAATGGCAATAACAAGTTCTACAAGTTGGCAACAACTCTAAGTCGACATGTTGGGATTATATGCCCTCGTTGTTCATGGTTCGTGATCACGTTAGTCTATAAAGACCGATGCACGACGATCCACATGCTCAATGTGTTCCTAATTTCATTATCACAAAGTTCAATAACCAAAAAAAAAAAAAAAAAAAAGTAGTGTTTTAGGTGAAACTGTTCCATAGTCAAACGGGTGTAGGAAATAGTAATATGATAACGACCATTTTCAATGGCAACCACTATCTATATTGAAATTTCATATGTGTCATGATGTAAATTCCAATTGCATTTCTTCCTTGAAATCTTGATAATGGCCAAGTCTCTAGCAAAGATGAAAAGATGGATGGAGTGGGAGATCCTATGAACTTTGACTAGGGTCAAGCATGAGATCCTAGGAACGGAGGGCATGCACCAATAAATATTGTCACTTTATACATCAAAAGGTGCAAATCTTGCCCCATTGTTTGCTCTGCAAGCGTTGTTCAAGATTCTCATGTAGATCTGCTCCCCACTCTCTCCTCATTTTGTCCCTTTTGAGAGTAGCTTCAAGGGATGGCACGCTCAGAAGATGAGCCGAGAGACCATTAGAATAATCAAGATTAGATTGCTTGTAATTTTTTTAATTAGTAGGGTGTCCTTTTGACCTCATTCCAATGAACCTAATAAGCAGCTCTCGTCTTTTGTTAAGTCCACGTGTCTATCTTGGGATAATATTCTATGAAGGTCCGCAATTTTTTGCATGAATCCAAGTGCACCCAAGCACACCGATTCTAGATAACCCTCCAATTCAAAATATGGCAGGAATTGATGGGCTTGAGTGACTTGGTTCCATCTTGTTGAGCCCATCTTAGAAGGAGAACAACATTTTTGAAGCGGAAAATTGTGCACCTTTATAAGGTGGGATCGAGTTATAAAAGCCCATCAATTCATGCCATTTTTGAATTGGCACGTTCACCACCTTAAATGTTGCAGGGGACCCGAAGAACTTGCTCATTCATTAAGTGCCTCCCATTTGCAAACTAAAACAAAGACAAGCCTGACACCTAGAAGTTCTCCCGCTGTCACCATAGGTACTGCTTAAGATCTTTTTTTTTTTTTTTTTTTTTACATTAATTGTTTCTAAAACAAGATGTTTCGACGTTACACCAAATTTTTTCCTAATTGCTGGTCTTGTCACTAAAATGGTATCCTACATGATTTTTGCATACCAATTGTAACGACTTGACCTGACAAGAGTGTGGAGTTATTGCCAAGGAGCGGCTTTTGGCAGGCTTTTAAGATGACAAAGGGGCAATGTATAATATCCTGAAAAAGTGCCCACCTACATGCCAAAGGACAATATCACAAGGCTCAATTTGGAATGGGTCAAAGTGGATAAGACCTTGAGTGAATTAATTCAAGGGTGTTCAATATGGTATCAAAATGAGACCCCATTCAAGAGATGTGTGGTTCGATGATGAATTATGCGAAAGTTAGTGGGTCTATAACAATCGGTTTGATAAGGCCATGGAGCATTGTTGGGGCTAGGGGCCTGAACAAAAGTGACTCCTGACAGGCTTTTAAAATGGCAAATGAGACAAGAATGGACCAAATTGTGCACCAAACAAGTGGAAGTTTTTTGAGAATATATATGTGAAACTTGAATTAACTCACCAACCTTGTAACAAAACGGCAACACTTAGTATTTGAACTCCAATTTTTAAGCATGCTTAGGTGAGAACACAATCAAGATAGGTGACCTCTTAGGAAAGTGTCCACTCATACGTCAAAGAGCAAAACCGTGAGGTTCAATAAGAGATAAGCAAAGTGAACAATACCTCAAATGAGTTAATTCAGAATATCATAGTAACATCTAAATTTACTTAATTAAGTAAAAACAAAGTCACCTGCACATGGACGACTAACAAGAAAATTACTTCAATTCTAATTAATAAGTCTAAATAAGACCAAACCAAAAATATCACAAACTCAATTCTTTTTTGGCCATAGATCACAAACTTCATTAAGAAAAAAAAATCCAATAGAGTTTCCATTCACTCCTCAAATTTGTTAATTGTAATGTCTCACCCAACTTAAAACTAATAGAAGTTCAAATCTTAAAAGTCACTAATTCATTCACTTTAAACTTTTCTGCTATGATTTCTAGTTCTAGTAAAAGTAACACCTAATTTACACAATTAAGTCATCAATAAATTCAGCTCAACTCATAGCAATCCAAGTTAACTTGAAAGTCAAAATCATAATCATCTTGTGACTAGCCAAAAATGAAATTAATTTTAAAAAAAAAAGTATATTGAATTTGTTTGGTCAAATTCCATCCCCCATTGATTTTTTTTTATTTTTTTTTTGAACCCTAGTCTTTCACCATGCTAACCAACTTTCTAATCAAAATAACTCTACTAGATAAATGTATATCATGGCTAAATTCAACAAATGCCAACAAGAAACTTACTGCAATATACGGATTTTCACTCCTTTGATAATTTTTTGAAATCTCATTAAATTAGGTAAGAACACATGGATTACTCCTTTACTTTCATGGTATCTATAATAGGTGAAAATGTTTTATGCGAGGTTCACCACAAAATAATTCAATTTCACGTATAAGGAGTCAATCAAAGTTCTAAAAAATATTCGCAAGCAGTAATTATATTTCCTTTATGTTGATTTCATTTTCTTTTTTGGTCAAAAGAAAACTGTCCAATATCCGAGAATTTTCTATCGAGATTCCTTTTCATGTGTGCTCCATCTCTGTCTTGCCAATTCCATTTCAGTGGCAATTTGTGGTCGAAAAAGCACCATGACTCATAGGAACAATGGTGTCATTACCATAGCAACAATCACATTTATATATGTCATACCGTCAAACTAATTGTTCATTTTATCTAAGTATATTTCTCTCTTAGTAGTCTTAACTGTGAATAGGAACTTCAGTAGAACCCCTCCTTAATTTGAGATGGTGATTACAGTTTATTAAGCAATCTTCTTCAGGAAGTTGATACCGCGGTCTAAGATATTGCACCTTTAAATCAAGTCTTACTAAATACAAAACTTATATCACCTTTTATAGCGCCACGCAACTATAGTATTAGCACCATGTGGTTGACTCAATCATTAAGGAACAGAAATGTGAGCATGGATTATGCACGTAACACGTCTGATTCCTTATACCACAAGGCACAAAAAATTGACAGTTTGAACACTTACCCGGACTTTGGTTCTCATCTTACCTAGTCCATAAGAAAACTACTTGCTCCATGAAATTAGGGCGGTGTTTCATGGACCTCCGGCTTACCTACCCGAGTTGGAATTCTAGTCATAAACAGAAAGACCATAACACAACCATACCTACACCAAGTGAAATCTAGGTTGGGAGGTGTCTGATGTTTTAGCCTACTATGAGGTAGAATGTTTCACAAAATTGAATCTGAACGTAGCCAATTGAATCGAGGGTATAGCTCTATTGATCAAATGAAAGAGCCTCCAAGTTGAAGGACTGCTGAATCGATATTAACCCTTGAAAAGAGAGTATGCGGCAAGATCTCTCAAACTCGGCATGCAAGGTGCACCTTCGAGGTCGTCGGCCCAAACTAGACAATAGCTAAAAGCCTCCAGAAAGAAACAAGTCCAACACCAATCATTGGCAACTGACCTTATTTGGAGTGAAAGAGAGAGAGAGAGTGGACTGCGACCCCAAGGAAAACCTAACTAGGTACCATGTAAGGGATAATGACATGGGGGGTTCCTCCAAAAGGAGGGATTACTCTCGTAATTTTCCCCCCGGCTATTACAACAATTCGTCCATTCGTTTGGGAAATGAAGAGTCCAATGTACGGGACAGCAACCCCCCAAGAACTCCGTCAATAATTAGAACGATCTTTGCCCTAGGAGAAATTCCTAGATTGTAACTCCGAAACCCTTTTGTTGCCGCTACCTCGATTCACTTCATAGTCGATGTCAACGACAAAGGATCAAACCATTGTTGTGTCCGCCAGGGTTCCTTTATCATCTTCTCTCCCTCTTTATAGGGTTTTTCTCCCTTTGGCATTCCACATGAAGCACACGCCCTCTTCCTTAAAGGCAAAATCTTCACTCTCTCACTATAGATGCTAATGAGCTGCCTCACATCCACGCCGCGGCCCGCGACGCCCCCGTCGTCCATGGAGTTCTCCCCCACCTCGGGGCATCTCGTCTACGTGCCGTTCTGCCTCAAGGACCCGACTCTGAAGGCGGACACCACTTCGAATTGGATAGAGCGCTATGATCCCGCCAGCAATTCTTGGTCCTACGTAAGCCTAATCCCTCACGTGGTGGAAGGACATGTCTTGAAGGGCTTCGCGATGGTGTCGGTCGGAGAGACGATTTACGTCATCGGCGGCCGGCTCTGCCACAAGGAGATGACTCACGTCTCCGACGTTTTAGCCGACTGGGTCGACGTCGAGGTGGAGATACTCTCGACCGTCATGAAGTACAACGCGAGGACCGAACAGTGGTCCGCGTGCGCGTCGCTGGGGACCCCGCGTTCGGATTTCGCGTGTGCCGTTTGGGACGACAAGATCTATGTCGCGGGCGGGCAGTCGAATTTGGGTTGCGCTAGGGGGATTTCGTCGGCGGAAGCGTATGATCCGGTTCTAGACGAGTGGAGTCCCTTGCCCGACATGAACACCACGAGGTACAAATCGGTCGGAGTGACATGGCGAGGCAAGATCCATGTGGTGAGCGGGTTCGCGGAGCGGTTGAACTCGGACCGGACGTTCCCGTTCATCACCGAGCGAAGCTCGGCCGAGGTTTTCGACCCGAGAACCGGGACGTGGGAGCTGATGGTGAGGATGTGGCAACTGGACGTACCCCCCAACCAGATCGTCGAGGTCGACGGGAAGCTGTTCAGCTCCGGAGATTGCTTGAAAGCTTGGAAAGGCCACATTGAAGCATACGATGCGGAGCTCAACATGTGGAACGAAGTCGAGAACTCATGCCACCGCGAATTGTCACAACCGGCCAAGAGGCTCTTTCTTACCGTGGCACCCATCGGGACTAACCTGTACTTCTTGCGAGGTTATCGGTTCTCGGGGGAGACGCCGCGGATCGTCTCAATGGCCTGCAAATTCGACACGTCGGCGACCACCTGCGATGCGTGGACGAGCTTCGAGCCGGTCGTGGAAGCGGCGGAGAAGGAGGTTTGCAGCCACTGCTGCGTCGTTAAGCTCTTGTAATAAGCTTGATCCGAGCCTAGACATGATTTAACTGAGCCTACGCTATGCACTTGAATCATACTTTATAAGGTTATATGTCGCGTAAAACCTTGTTTTGGGTCTCATCGTACTATCACTGCCACCTGATTTTGTCCGTGGTGTTTGATCAAACTCAAAGAAAAATTTTAGTGAAAACATCGCATGAGCAATGGAGCTAAAGATCAATTAATGGTCGTGGCGAAATTAAACTTTCTCCCGAATATTAGCTTTATCGACTAATAATCTTTTTTCATTTACATCTATGCACCATCTCTAAGAAAAGGAGAGGAAAAATTTTGAGAAAATTTCAAGTAAAAATCTAAAATGCTCTCTTTTTTTCAAATGGGAACTTAAAATATACCTTATTTTAAATAAAGTCTGAAGTGCCATCGTATTCTCAAATTATAACTTAAAATATATCTTATTTTAAATAAGGGTTGGAATTGCCATCGTATTCTTAAATAAAGGCCTAGAGTATAATTTCTTTCAAATAAAAATCTGAAGTGATCATATCAATCTTAAAAAATGGCCTAAACTTAAGCTATGTTTGATAACCATCCAAACATGGCCAAATTCCCGATTCTTTATTCCCGAATCGCTTTGGTCTAGAATCCCGCTTGATAAAATTTTTGTTCTCGGGAACAGATTGGGAGTAGAATCAAGAATAAAAAAAAGTTGATTCTTGCTCCGAGAACAAATTTGAAAATCAAAATCAACAAATATTCTCATTTCCTTCGCCATCTCGCGCCCGCCGTCCACCACCGCCCGCCGATAGCCGCCGTTCTTCTTGGCCGCCGTTCATCTCCGCCTTCGCTACCGGTCGCCATCCGGCGGTCGGCGAGCTCGCGGAGGCTCGCCGAGGCCGTGGGGCAAGGTTTGGCAAGCTCGTCGGAGGCAAGCCCGGCCACCGCCGAGCTCGCCGGAGGCAAGCTTAACCATCGGCGAGGCTCATCTAGCCTCGCTGGTGGCCAAGTGGGCCTCGCCAAGCGCGGCTGCGGGTGCTGGCGTCGCGAGGGGGCAAGCGACGATGGAGCTTCGGGTTGATGGCAGAATAGAAGCGACGTTGCGGTGCAGCAAGGCGATGGCTTCCTTGGAGATGTGGCAAGGTGGGCTTGCAGACGCGAGAATTACGGGCTTGCGGATGCGAGATTTGCGGGTCGCAGTCGCATGCGAGGCGGAGTAAAAGCCGATCAAAGACCGGGCAATCGCGAACGGATCGGGCGGGGAGTGGCTCGAGCTTTGAATCATGCGGCGATGGTGATTTCTGGCAAGACAGAGCATAGCAAGAGTTGGGTAGCGTTGGTATGGCTAGACAATGGCATCCGACAGGCAACAATCGAAGCTCTGGCAGACGATAGCAAGGACGCCCGCCCAGCCTCGCCGGTGGCCAAGCGAGGCTCGCCCGGCCCAGGGTGGCCGATCGCCGGACCGGCGACCAGCCACAAGAAGAAGAAGAAGAATAGGAGAAAAATGAAAAATGAAAAGAAAAATGAGAAAAGAAAAGAAATAAAAGAAAAAAAGGAAAAAGTAAAAAAATTATTTAAAAATTAAAAAAATTGATTTGGAATAGAATTAATAAGCATGGTACAAAACGCAATTCTATTGTAGAATCGAAATTTTGGATAGTTACCAAACAACTTAAAATGCTTAGAATCGGTTCCCGAGAACAAAATAAAAAGGAATAATTTCGATCGAATTTATTCCCGAACGAATCATTACCAAACGCGCCCTTCCCTATTAAAGGAATTTTCATCTTTTACCTTTTCTAATTTTTTCCCTTTTTCTTTTCTTTTTTTTTTCCTTTTCCATTTTCCCTCCGCTAGACATGGCGGAGGTTGCCAAACTCAAGCAAAGGCTACCCAATGCCAACAATGGCAACCCTCACCCTCGCTTGGGTTGGCAAGCGAGGGCAACCCTTGCTCAACATCGGCGATGGCCAAGGGGGAAAGAGAAAAAAGAAAATTAAAAAAATAAAAAAAAATTGAAAATTGAAAAATATATATTCCTTCTCCAATGGCTAGGATAGTCACTGACTGGCAAAAAATTATTTGAGATAAAAGTGGTCACTTCATATCTTTATTTAAGATGATTTGATCACTTCAAGTTTTTATTTAAAATAATATTTATTTTGAGAATTTATTTAAGAAAATGATGACACTTCATACATTTTTCTTGAAATTTTCCCAGAAATTTTCAAGTTGGCTTATGTTACAGGATCAACCGATCAAAGGACTAGGATGCCAATGTTTCGACCGGTTTGACTGATCGAACAAATGGAGTTGAATGCCCGCCCACGGTTCGACCCGGTTTCGGATTCCTTTTGACTTGACTTGGTAAAACGGCAACGGAGTCTCCGATGAGGATGTTTTATTTTAGTGTCTTTCTCCTCCATCCCCATATTGCCCGCAATTGGAGGGGCTTCCCCTACACACAAAGGATGATGACATTAGAAGAAGCCCAACTTTGTTCGGAAAGCATTGGGCCTCTCAAACAAAATGATGGGGCCCACGGACTTTTGGGACATAGGTGGGCCCCACCAACTTCCTCTGTCTTTTTTTTTTTTTTTTCGCCTTCTTTTCATTGGGTCCCTTTTCAGGGATAGATTGGACTGGATCATTAGGAGCGTAGCCCTAGGTGATAGGCCAGCATCAAGACCCTAAGTTTGTCTGCCTCTGTTTTTTTCAAAAGTTCCTTTGAACGGACACAAGATGCTTTTTTGGATCGAGGAAAGACGGGGAATTGATTCTAGGGTAGGGCGAGCACTAGGACAAAGAATCAAGAATCTTCCATGTTGGCCGGTTTTTAGCTTTTGGAATTAGAAATGGAACCAGTCGATCTTGATCAATCATATAAATTGTTTTTGCAAAGGTTCTTATTTAGAACGCCAATACGACCTGCTAATTTTGAAATTCAACCTCTCTACTTTTGAAAAAGTTCTCAATTTAAAGACTCGTGAGATTTGGTTTTTTGAACTAAGTCCACACAAGTGTTACCAAAATTTATTGCCCAGAAACCAAATCAGTCTCCATATCAAACAACTCGCATAAATCAAATAAGACTAATTTAGTTTAGTGGTTCTCAGATTGAGCTTACCTCCTAAGAAAAGAGGATTTCTATGATTCTTGAAGGATTGGTTCACGTCTTCAATAAGTCATGTTCTAGTATGTTTTATTATACTTTCTATCAATAATATTGTCATACAATTATTTTAAAGGTTTCGGATAAACAAACAACAGATACTCCATTAAAATTAAATCACCACCATCCTCGAAAATCGGATCATTAGAGATTCGTAGAAAATTCGCCCCTCCAACAATTTCAAGTGGCCCATAGGCTAGACATAGCGTTTTGTTTTGTCGTAGATTGAATTGGCCCATTACTCATCCCCAGAGGTAAGATGATTCGCATGGTTGTCAAAGCGTTCTTTCCTAATCCGACGATCACTAATCCTCAAGGAGTCCACATCACGACGGATTCATCAAACAAAATAGCCCCTCCCTTTACGAATTCCAAGTGGTCCTCCAAAAGGCTAACGAGACCTAGTCCTCTCTCTCTCTCTCTCTCTCTCTCTTCTCCTTTTGGGTCGTGTCTTTAGGGGCAGAAAGAGACGAGTGAATAGAAAAATGGGGTGGCGGTCCAAGCTGGGAAGGAAGACTATAACAGGCGCCATGAAAAGAAGAGAAAGTGAGAGAAGATCACGTGAGAGCCAAAGCTAATCGGCCGTAGGGAGACATGGCGCGACCCACACGCACCGTGAGAACGAAGAATCGAGTGAAGCCCAGCCCCTCGCGTCGCGTTCCAACAGCTTTTTTTTCTTCCCGGTCGAAGTCGAAGAAGCTTTTTTGGGGCCCCTTTTTTGGAGCCGAAAGCTCCTTCCTTTTTTCCACGACACTTCGACCCCTCCACGCGTTTTTGCGCAGGACTGTGCGTGAACAGTTTTTCGGCTTGTCTGGCACCAAAGAAAGAGGGAAGAAGAAGTTGATGATGATGCCATTCGTGATCTTTCGGCTGATGGTATTAGATTCTTGGAACTCTTTTTTAATATGACATGCGATGTTGTTTCGGAATTTTTAATTGAATCGAATAAGTTTCTAGATTATTTTGAGAATGTTCGATTGCATCGTTGGTTCGGAGGAATTATTTCAAATCCTGAAAATGCCGTTCGCTCAAATGGAGGAATGCCATCTTCTCCTTTAAACTTTCGATTCATATCACTTTTTAACAGAGAATGAAGGGATGAAGCTAAATCCTTCACGCCTGTTATAGGTAGGGAATTATGTGTCGCGTCCCTTGTTCTTCGGTGTCCTTGCACAATTTTTTGTGGTATGAAGTCATCCGAAAGTCACTTTTGGAGATGGTTGAACGATTCTTTATTTTGATTTTGTCTTTTTCAATGTTTATGGTCTCCTTCTTCGTTCTCTTTTTCACTTTTTATTATTCTGATTTTTCTTTTCTTTTCCTCACTATTCATCTTCTTTTTATGGTGTCCCATGGTTGCTTGATAGGGCCAGTGAGGATTATCAGGTTTCAGCAATGGTTGACGACCCTTGTCCAGATCTTTGGCATGAGAGAGTTGCAATCCTCACCTACCATCATTAAGGCCCTGGTGACCCTCGCCGGCTCTTTTCAACTATGGTGGGGCAATTAAGAAGAAAATGAACAATTGTGTCTTCTTATTGACAAAGTGGGAGGAGATGAAGACATAACGAAGAAGATGAATAATGGTGTGGAAAAAAAAAGGAAAGGAAAAAAAATCTAAAAGATAATTGCAAAAGAACATGGTTTCATTTCATTTTTCCACATCTGCTATCAACTATTTTATGTGTCAATCACTAGCTGTCCCGCATAAGATAGCCAGTGTAAACTACACCACCACATCAATTTTTTTTTCCAATTTAAATTTCCCGGATATATTATATTGAAAAATCATCAAAAGTTTTAGAACTACATTAACCAAATTGAAAAGTTTATAACTAAATTGAACTTTTTACAATATATTTGGGACTTTTTGGGTAATTTTACTTATCTTGTTACCGGCAATCTCTATATCCTTGCTCAAAATTTAAAGTTGTTTAATTTCTATTTTCAAAATGATTGATGTACTTTTAAAATGGCTACTGTTGGTGTTTAAATCATTCTAAGATGGATTGTGCTGACATAGACCTATCACTGTCGAAAGATGCTGACTTAGATCGATCTAGATTTTCTTATGCTCGGATGTGATGTGGTGTCGAAAGATACTGTCGAAAGATGCTGACTTAGATCGATCTAAATTTTCTTATGCTCCGGATGTGGTGTCTACGTTACAAAATATTGGGCTTAGATGGCTTTAGGTGCCTATTTGGCATTGCATATACGCAGGATGTCCTAATAGGAATGTGATATGTCCAATTTGTCCAAATAAACATTCTCGACATCTAATGCAATATTCCTGGGAGCAACTTCAAGGGATAATATGAATGTTGCTAAAAATGAAGACTATTTGCAGACGATTTTGTAAATCAAGTAAAAGGACAACTATAATAAGGATGTGAATAGAAGGCAAAAATAGACATAATCAAATCTTGAAATTTGTCAAATTAATGTCATCAAATACCTCCTTTGACTCCATCTAATTTGATTGAAAGAAAATATTGATTTGGAATACAATTTTAGTGTTTTCATTAAATGCATGGCAATGATGTAGTGCCAAGTAAGTAATAAGCTTCAAAAACTAAGAAAAAGGAAAATATTATATTTGTTTCTTAGAAAATATTTTCTATGAGAAAATATTTTCCTCATTTTTTAGTATTTTAGTTGCTTAAGAAAACAAATTAATGAAAAATTGTTTTTAATCAAAGGAAAATGTATACTTAAATTCACAAAAATAATTAACTTGTTTACAAATAAAAATTCATTTTGAATATGACTAGACATTGGGAGTTTGGATCAAAAGCTCAATGCTTGAGCACGGAACCTTAATTTCTTCACTTGGGTCTTTAGCAATGAGGTCCACATCCCTAATGTTTGTGCTTGGATTTCTGGTGGCCATGCCTTGGTATCTTGGTCGTGGGCCCCAATACCTCAAGGTTGAGATCGATTTCTTAGTGGCTAAGTCTAGGTCAACAAAGGCTAACCCTATGTCTCTTGAAACCGGTCCTAAGACTTTGATGCCCATGCTAGGGCTATCCTAGTGACTATGCCCGCATATCTAGTTCCTTCGCCCAAGTCACTGGCACCCAAGCCTCGATCCATTGAGGCTAAGCTCAAGTCTCCCACAACCAAGTTCAAAACAAGCAGTGTACTTCCAAGTCCTTAGGGCCTACATAACAAAAAATTTATGGAACAAAAATCAATTTTTATTCCTTGGACAAATTTTTGAGCAAAGAAACCCATTTGATAATGACTCAAAATTTTTATTTTTGGAACAAAAATTTGTTTGATAACAGAATAAAATTTCTATTTCTAGGAATATAAATTAATTAGATAACAAATAGGAAATCCTCAAATATAAAATAATAGTTGAAATAATAGTAATACATTACAAAAGTTGAAAATACAATTTCATGGAATTTCCAACATATTATGATCTCTTGCTATTTTATTGGCAATACTTTTCCTAAGCGTATTTATTTGATTTCCCTCCTTGGTCAATGTATCGTTTGCAAGCTCATCCTGCGTAAGTCGAGACAAGTATTGCGGATCTCCACATAGGAAAAGTTCTTATCCATCTTGTCCTGTCAAATATGTAATTATGGATAGCACAACATACAATTACAATATGTGCTTGCTTTCAAATTGCAAATGAGGGTATGTGCCTTAAAATGAAAAAAACGATTCTTTAATGCCCCAAATGATCTTTCAATTACATTCCTTAGAGAATGATGTCTATAGTTGAATAATTCTCTTGTAGTTGTTGGCCTTCTCGCTATACTCCTATAATCAAATGATACCGTTCACCTTTAAAAGAAGTTAAAAATCTCGAAGTTGCTACATGACCAGAATCCACCACATAGTATTTGCCTACAACAAGGTATTCATACATTAGTCATAATTTGTAACTATAAATATGATCATAAAGAAAATTACGCCACCCGGTATTTGTTTGTAACTATACAAGCAAATACCCGTGTAACAGCCAAGGAA
This sequence comes from Eucalyptus coolabah, assembly GCA_014182585.1. Classification (NCBI taxonomy): domain Eukaryota; kingdom Viridiplantae; phylum Streptophyta; class Magnoliopsida; order Myrtales; family Myrtaceae; genus Eucalyptus; species Eucalyptus coolabah. Next base: position 50,431,172 of record CM024624.1, read on the forward strand.
ATTCCAAGTGAGAAGTCTCCAATGTTCTTGAAAGCACCTGACAATTGTTGGCGAGCCTTGCATATACAAAAGCAAATTTCATATCAAATGAACAAACGCACATTACATTCTGAGTGGTGATGCATTTCCTACCTCTAAATAGGATTTGCTTCGACAAATGCATTAATATAGGTGCCATCAATAGTGCCTATACAGCTTTGTCATTTTATCAAAGACTAGTATTATACAAGATTATCAACAAAATAAATTGATGGTGTAAAGAAATATATGAGAATTCTACTTTGAAGTAACATTTATGGTTATGATCCATAAGAATCTCCTGTCGGACAACATCAAAAGAATGTGGTATAATAACATATTTTGCCAATTTGAGAACCGCTTGTAATAGTTTAGTGAAGTATTTGCGATAGTTTGTCCCGAACGTTGAAATCTCTTACATAAATCTCTATTTGAGTTCTTGTGACAAATCATAGATGAAAAAATCTCGATTTGTTCATCTACCCCGATATATCGACTATCTTTGAACCGACATTTTTCCTTCATTAGATCATAAAGATTGAGAAAGATATGTCTCTCCATTCTAAAAGTTTCATATACTCTATCGGAATGCTCATAAATAATCTCCCTATCCAATGCGGTCCTGATAAGTTCTCTCGTGTGCATGGACATATCCATTATAACAAAGTGGCCAACCATGTTATCAATATATCAAGATTAAAATCATCAAATTCTTACTCAATTGATTCAACCAAATGCTACTTGACCATTATACATGCTACTTTCACCCCCATCCATATTACCTATATCATCACACAAAATAAGAACATAAACCCATTAGATAATGGCTCAAATAGTAATCAACAATAGCAATAATGTCATCATAATCAAAGTCTCAAATACATAAGTCAATAATAAAATTAAGCAAAATATAAATCTATAGGCAACTACTTAAAGAGATTCAAGAAGTCTATGTCTCCTTTCAGGTAGATGATGATGAAAGTCTCTCTCCAAGTGACATTAAAAGCCATTGTTTAAAGATTTTGCTCCAAATCGGGCATGCCATTTAGAATGGCAACCACAACTCCTATGAAGTAAGGATCTACAAGAGGTGGGGCTTGTGAGGTTATGGAGCCACTTGTTGATTGGGCCATTCTAAATTTGATCATTTCTTGAATGGCTTTATAAGTGCCACTAACATCATAGTTGTTACTCTTTCTTCTCATCTTGAAATTTGGAACCCTATTCAATTTGTGCTTTTCATGAATTGGGGTGGTAGTCGCATCAGATGTAAAGACTCATTTATCAACATAATGTTCATTAGATTCTTTCAGATCACTTATCGTACCACCACCACCATTGTTGTCACTAACACCATTGTCTTCTCCCTCCGCCACCACTAAGTCTTCTACATTTCCTGCTGCATACTCCTCAGTAGCATATGTATCACCAAATACAATACAAAGATCCGGATACCAATGAAACCCATCATTCTTGAATTTAGCCCATTCACTATTATCCTACAAATTTCATAGTAATGATATACATCAACAATATAATTGAAACTTACATTCTACAATAAGAACAAATGGACCCAAGTAAAATGATACATTGATGTGAGAATCCCATACACTTGGATCATCCACAATAACCGTTTTGTTTACATTATCCCATTCAAATCTAAATTGTGAAGAAGCTTCTTAAAACTATTATATTGCCTCTTTAATTTGTTTACCCTATTCTTCTATTGAATTATATTAAATTTGAGTTATGTTTGTTTATTGAACTTGACATGTATGTTATTCCACCCTACTTTATTGTAGGTACAAGGTGGGGCGATTTCCTTTTCACATCTTCTACCAACAAACTTATAAGCAAATTGATCGAGTGCTCAGTCCACTTTGCTAGAAATACTTTTTTGTGGGGTGCCATTTAACCTTAATTGATTGAGTATTTAATGAATCATATCGATGATGTACCAATTCAAGAACAAAAGCTTTGATGTTAGGACCATATCAATGTAATATTTTGTGATTGAAAACAAAATGAGAACATCACCATATCAAATTATACAAGCAAGCATATATTGCTCTAAAATGTTTGATAATCCATGAAAACCCAGTATTCTTTGTAAACTCATTAACCACAAGCTGCAATATGATTTTTGCATACCATCCCTCAGATCCTCTACTTCTATCAACAACAATTAGCAATAAAAGCATTTTCGCTAAAACACCTCAACTATATATGAAGCATCAATTTTATCAGAAACTATCATTCCGGAAACTGCAAAAAGCCATCCTACCAAGTGGATATTTAAAGCAAATTAGATGATCCATCAAGTCATGGACTACTTATAAGATAAAAGAAATAATGCAGGCTCGAATGCCTTGTTCTTATTTTAAATTTTGTATAAGAATTTAGCATAGTGAACAAAGAGGATTTGAGAATCCCATTCTCATCATCCATATGAATTTGTGATTAACAAGCACATCATGAAGGCATATCTCTAGATGGCTTAATGTTTCAAGAGTTCCATATTAAAGATGTAACTTAAATGGAGCAACTTAAGTTTGACAGCTGTAATTTTTCAATCCCAACTAGGTAATTATTTCAATGACAGCATCTAGATAAGCATATGAAACTCAAATTTTAAAGGAAAAATATGGTTCAAAGCTTCGGATGAAAAATTAATGTCCAAACCCTATAGTTGCTTCTAATAAATCAATCCTAGTTATTGTTTGTTCGTATAATTGTCAAATTACGTTAAATGGCTCATTAGATAAGCAAAGTATCAAATTGATAATGCAAAGACCTAACTAATAAAAGGGGTTGCCAGAATAATTAGCCACCAAAGTATCCACCATATTCATCTACCCTTTCTTGTTATACACTTGAAACTTTAGCAATTCAAAGCTAACGCAGCTCCTCACTAATCATTAACAAATTGTGATAAGCATTTTAAAGAATAAATTCAAGAAATGAGAGGTATAAAAACAATTGCTCCATGAAGTATATCAAAATAAATTGTTCTCAACATTCATGTACTTCTAAAAAGGAACTATTACATCTCATATTGGGAAAAAAAAACTCCTAAAAACCTCCATACCAAAACAAATAACAATTAATTTCTCAAGGACATCAAACCCAAGTTTCACATAACATCCTCAAGCTAAGCAATAGACATATCGGTAAAATTCAATCCATCAACCAGCTCCCAATCGGACAATATGATTCGGATAAAAAGAAAATCACATGCTCGATGCTACAAACAATTCGATCGAACCAAGGCAAGATCTTTCACTAGCTCTCTCTCTCTCTCTCTCTCTCTCTCTCTCTCTAAACTAATTTCTCCCCTACCTACAAAGGAAGGAGATAAAGTATTATATGACAAAGATTTGTATTTCCTAATGTATTCTTTGGCAATTGCACCTTAAAGAGAAGAAACGAAGATGAACACAACTAGCCAAAAACAAGAAAAGAAACTCACGACTCTTTCACTATAATAAAACTAAGTTCAAATTTGCCCAAAATAAACTCACGAACTCTTAACTCTATTTCCCTAAACCTTTCAACGTCTTCTTCTTTAAGCACGCCTAGAAAACCCAAAGGATTGCTTACTAATTCAAGAATATCAACACTCCAGCCATGAACATTATGCTTTACTTCATCGAAACTCCACCCACATATTTAAGACTTACGCTCACAACCATACCATGAACATAGAGGACATCCACAACAATATATCAAAGCACAAAGCAAAGGTAGCCGAAAACTACAAGATATTTGGACTTAGTAGAAAAGAAATCTCACGAAGATGTGGGAATCGAGAGTAAGAAGCTGTGAACAGGACGCCGCTCGCCCAAGTCATCGGACGGTGTTAGTCAATCAACTTGGACACGTTGAAGAAGAAGAGGTAAAAAGGCCTAAAATCACACCCTATTCAACCGACCATGGAAACTCTTAGGGTTAAGGACAAAATTGAGATAAAGCATGAGCGAGACAAAGAGGCAAAAGCCACCGATTACATGGAAAGCTAGTCAATCACAGTTACCTAAAAGCGTCGAGAAGATATGCTCGCGCAATCAATGAGGGCCTAAGGTTGAGGATGAAGTTAGAGTCGACAACGAGCAAGCGAGACAAAGTGGACGCTTGCGAGTGGGATGCTAGCGAGAGGATGGAGTCGAGTTGGAGTCGTCAGCGGGGGAGGACGGAGCCAGAGTCGATAGTGAGGTGAGCAACAATGTGACTAGAGAGAGGACGGAGTTGGAGTTAACGGGGTAGGAAGGACGAGTCGTAGTTGATGGCAAGATGAGTGATGATCCAATTGGCAAGAGGAAGGCGACGGTGTTGGAGTCAACAATGGCAAGAAGGATGGATTCAGAGTCGACGCCGAGGATGGACAGATTCGGAGTCAACAATGGTAGGGTTTTTGGTTGAAGTGTGGTTTTGCTGAAGAGGATGGATGCCCAAATAGAAAAGCCCGAAGTCTATAGAGGGAGGATGCCCAAATTCTCTTTATTGAAGAGAAGAAGAAATCATTTCTATTTCTATTTCATAAATTGAAAAATTAAAAATTTTAGCTTCTATTTTTTTTCAATTTTTTTTGGAATGAAATCTGTTCAAAAATGGAAAAATGAAATTGCATTGTCAAATAAATTTATGTTCTAAACCTATTATGAGGAAACAGAAAAATAGAGAAATAGAGAAGTAGAAATTTTGTTATGCATGCCCTTAATAGCCATGCCCAAGGACCCTTTTCTCACGTTCAATTCATTGGCACCTAGGCCCAAATCCATTAAGGCAAAGTCAAATCCATAGAAGTTGTGCCTAGATCCATCAAGGATGAGCTCGAGTCCATAGAGGCCGGGCCTTGAGCCCCTGATGTCGGTGCTCATGCCAAGGTCACTAGTGGATGCCTAAGTACTCGGCTCCCACACCCAACTCACTTGCCCTTGAGCTTTGGTCCATCGACACTGAGCCCCACTCCTCGATAGAGTGGCCTAGGTCCCTAAAGATTGGGTGCACGACCCCAATGACTGTGCCCTAGTCCATAGCTACCATCCCTTGCTCTTTTGAGGCTAGGCTTGGGTCCACAAAGCCAAGCTCAAGACCTCGATGTTTGTGCATGGATGCATAGCAACCATGCACATGGGCCTTTCGGCCAAGATCCATTGAGCTCAAGCTTAGGTCCTTAACCACTCGACCTCATTCCCTTAAGGCCAAGTGCAAGACTTCAGTGCCTATGTCTAGGTACTCAATTCCCCATGCCAAAGTCATTGACACTAAGGACTTGGCCGAGCCTCGGTCCACAAAGGCCAAGTCCAAGACTCTAGTGGTTGGTTATGCCCGGGTACCCAACTCTTACACCCAAGTTAAGGCCCTTGTCTCTAGAGGCCGAGCGTAGGACTCTAATACCCTTGCTTGAGTCCATGGCCGCCATGCCCTAGTATTTCGCTCCCGCACCCAACTAGTGCTTGGCCCCGGTTCCTCAATAGTAGGGCCCATGTCCATAAAAGCTATTCCCCAGCCCCTTCAGGTTGAGCCCAAGATCACGATGCTTAAGCCTTGGTCCCTTGCGACCGTGCTTGGGCACCTAGCTCTTGTGTCAAAGTTACCAACGCCGAGGTTCAAGTCCATCAAGGTGGGCCCAAGTCCCTAGTGCTCATGCTTGATTCATAGTGGCCAAGTGCAAGAAACATTGGCTAGATGTCCCTAGCAGTAACTCCCGCACCCAAGTCATTGGGACTCTGGCAAATGGATGTCCCTTACATCACATGAACATCGTACATCACAAATCAAGCTCATCCTTTGAGACAAAGGAAAATAACTTTTAATTATTTTTGGATTTCAATCAAACACTAGATAATATTGTTATTTTTCTTGAAAAAATGAATTCTTTAGAAATGGCAAATTTTCATAAAAACAAATGGAACAAAAAACTATGGCCTTTTTACCAACTTAAATAGATCAATTAGTTGATCGAGTAGTGTCACCAAACAAAATGTACGTTAACCTGGTAAACTCCCCGCAATGATGAAAAAGATTAAAAGAAAGGAGGCTAATTAAAAAGAAAAAAATAATTAAAAATTTAAACAAACGTACTTGCTAATGTGGGTTTTGTACGAAGTTATATTAATTAGGTGATTAAGTAGCGTCACCAGGCAAGAGATAGTTGGATCTGGTAAATCAAACAAAAGGATAAAAAAAACAAGGATAAGGAAAAAAAAAAAAAAAAGGTGCAAAATTTAAGAAAAAACAGAGCAAATTTGGGTCATTGAAGAGATTGGTGGGTGGCAAGGGCCATCGATCTTCTCCCGAGTCTCGACAAGAGCTGGTGACTCTCCCCTCCGTCGTGAGTTCTTTCATTTTCTGAAACTTTTTGGCCTTTTTCTTCTAATTTTTTCAAATTTTTTATTTGGCCAATGCAGTGACCATGTTAACATTATTTGCCTTCAAAAAATATTACAAAAAAAGCCAAGTCAATATTTTCGGTCACTCAAGGTTAATGAAATTAACGAAAGAATTTAATAAGTTGTAAGACTTAATGATGTTTTTGTATAGGGTTAATATCCTGAAAAATCACAAATTGGTACACGTGTGATAAATTTATCCGAATTATTTTTTTTTTACCATGAAAAACCCTAAACTAATACATGTGACAAATTTATCTATAACAAAAAACCTTTATTTACCCCAAACTAATTTATTTGACTATAAAAAACCTTAAACCGGCACATTTGATCATTTACCCCATGTTAAATTGGATTAATATCACAAAAAAAAATCACAAAAATTGTAAAGTGTGACAAACAAAAGTAAAATCTCAAATTGGTATACTAATCAATTGTCAAATGTCATTTAATTTAATAATTTTGCAGTAAAATTTAATGGAAACTAATATAAGGTAAATTTATCACGAGTGTACCGGTTTGGGGTAAATTTGTTAAATGTGTATCGGTTTAGGGTTTTTGGTGGTCGAAAAATTAGTTTATGGTAAATTTGTCGCATGTGTACCAGTTTAGAGTTTTTTTAGAGTATTAACCATTTTTTATAACTATTAGAACTTGACATCACTTCACAATAAGTTTAAGGATTTTTAATATACTTATCACTTTATTTGCATGTTTCGATTTAAGAGGCGGGTAATCTCTTTTCATATTCTTTTTGCTGAGACCACTTAAAAGGAATCCATGACTCAAGATACAAGTCGACATAATCTCATAATTACAATGATATTGTCAGCCTAAGCCTAACAAGCACCTATATATTCCACCCTTTAATAATTGATGCAACTATAGCCAAATCAATCCTAATTCTCAAGGAATAATAAATAATGTGTTTCGTGCGCACATGCATGTAGAGGGAGTTCTAAACCCTACAAAAATGAAGAAAAAGAAAATCAATTAATGGATACCAAACTGCAAGCACTAGTCTCCCCACTATCAAGAATTAGTGGAAAACTAATTGGGTTTAGTGGAGAGGAAAAGTACTAACAAAGTCCTAAAAACTTATTGCCAGCTTATTGTATTAGTGTAAATTCAATCCTAAAATTTTTAATTGGATCAATTTAGTCTTACATCTTTTACATTTATCTCAATTTTGTTAATCTACCAATTTTAACCAAAATCACTGACATTGATGCTAATTATCTTATGCGGTACGATCAACTAGCTAACATGAAATTTTTTGATAATTTATCAATAATATCTTCATTTTTATGATTTTTTTTCTATTTTCTTTTTTTTTTCTCTTTATTTTGATTTTGGGTTGAGGGCCGCTGAGGGTCATTGGCCCGACACTGGGTGAGGGCCACAATGCCCTCACTTAGGGCCAGCGAGGTTAGTTGGCAACCTTTGTGAGCCCTCAACCCCAAAAAAAATTAAAAGGAAAAAGCATAAAAAAATCAAAATATTATTTTAAAAAATTTCCACATCATGTAAGATGGCCGATATTAACATCAATAATTTCCGATCATAATTTATCAAATATGGACCGAATCGACACAAATGTAAAAGGCTTATAATTAAATTGATCAAACTGAAAGGCTTATAATTGAATTAGTATCAACTCGATAACTTTAAAACTACTTTTTGATACTTCTCTCTTCGGCGGAGTATTGAAATAAAATATAAAAATATAAAAAAGGGTTAAACACATCATCTTTCACATTGTGATTTAATTACCTTAACCTAATCAGTCAGTTGAATGATCTGATGCAAGGGAAGGAAGCAGGTGGAGCCAGAAGGAGACAAGAGGTTGGGGAGACGTGATGGGGGCAGGGGCAGCGGCCCGACACGGCGCATGTGAGGATTCAAATCCGAGCGGTTCTTCGTTTTTTTTTCTGTTGTATTGATGACGACCACGACGGTGTCGTCGGACACGGTCGCTGTTCGTGGGGGATGCCTGCATCCGTACGATCGAGGGGGGGCTCGTCTTTGCCCCATTTATGCTTGGACAAAAGTACTATGCGGTATCAATGCATCGTCCGGAGACCATCAATGCTTTCCGGATTGATTTTGGTAGCGCCGATTGAAACATTTTTGAATCCGCGGCCATCCCGTGTTCCCTAAGCGACTCACGAATTTTCAATGAGCTCAAGGTTGATTATGAAAGGAATGTTTCGGTGGGTTACAATCATGGCTCGATTGAGTCGGATTGTGAGCACCTGGAGTACCGTCGATCCTCCTTTTTAGCCATCTGATCTATACTAACATATGCTCTTTTGCTCTGCTCTCAAACCGATGGCTTATGAGTTTGGGTTTGCTGATGGCGAGTATTTTTGAAGCCTTCATTTGCAAGAGGGTCCATGATTATCAATAACATTAGGAGTGACATGTCGTGCGGTCATGTGATACAACTTTTCATAGAGCAAACTTAAGATGAGTTAACTACTTTTCTTTATTAACCATATAACTATGACGGGAGTTTTTCTTCTTTTTTATGATTTAAAAGCCTTTTTTAAAGATATGCACATTTTAAGACGCACAAACAGCTTGTAAAGTTACTATAACCAACTAAATTATTTTCTGTATGTTGCAATTGCTGTTCATCAAATTCTGGACGTTGAGTGAAGGACACTACAAAATACAAAAATTCGAAATGTTTTTTTATTTGTTTATGATTATTTGGAACTTTCCTCGCTTCACCAGGTAGGATCTTTATTTCTTCTTTATCGGTTGGGCCACGACAATAAATGGAAAAGCTGAGTTTTGGAGCTGTCATTTGGCCCAGGCTGAGGAATCGCTTTTGTCTCGATATCAGCCATTCATTTGGTTTCCTTCTCCTTTTTTTTTTTTTTTCAAAAAAAAAAAATAAATTCCATGAGGGGAAAATTAGGGGAAAATGTGTATTTTCTTGGCTTTGGCTGTTCTGGTTTTTGGGCACAACATGCATGGTCGATGGGGATTTCCTCATCTTTGAATGTTGCAACCATGTGTTGCCAATTATTAATTTCCCCACCAACTTATTAGTGTCCCTTTGCTGTGAAATATCAACGTGGACATGTCAGGGATTCCGAATCGTAACCTCATCTATTATGGACATGCGATTATTTGCAGTCACATCTAAAACCTACTTGATCGTCGAAGGCTTGACCCATTCAATATGAGAAATTTCTCTATTTTTTTTATTATCATTATGCCCTTCATTTATCACAATCATAAAAAACAGACAATTGTTAATTAGGGTCTATAAATGCAAAGATAGAGATCACTAAAAGAAATTGCAGGTAAAATGCTGATGTTAGTCTTTATTAATCAACTTTGGTCGATTCATTTTAGATGGGACTTGTGTTTAAATGACAACCTTATCGATGTAAACCACGTCCATCATTGCTGTCTGTAATAGTTTTTTTGCTAATTATTTACTTTTGGCTTTAATTTTTAAAATTCAAAATCCAACGTTGTTGTTATAAAGAAATCGTATATTTGAGGGACGGGAAAATGGAAGGCGTGTAGAAAATGGGGTAACATAAAATGTCTTACGAGAAAAAATGTAGAAAAAAATATATTAAAATTTCCACATTTTTCTTCACCTATTTGCTCTTTTCTCTCCACCAAATTCCAAACGAAGCATTGGGATCACTTAAAATTATTCCTTAATAGTGGTTTTGGCTTGCTCTGAAGCCACCTCAATTATGGTATAAATAGCTCCAAATGGACGAATCTTGTCGAACAGTGACTGAATAGACTAGTGGTAACCTGTGGTGCTGATCAAATACTACTTAATATTAACATGGTGACAAACAATTTAATTAATTTATTTCTTGCCTCAACATGAACAAAAAAAGAATAATGGATAAATTTCATAGGATAGTCAATGATCTTTAGCGAATTTTGTAATCACTTACTTGAATATATTCGAAATGAATATTACGCTTTACACTTTTGCATTTTGTATAATACACACATTTCGACATTTTCCAAAATGTAAAATATTTAAAGCCCTCGAAATGAATTTCCTGTAATTCTTTGAAATTTGATAATCTTTGGAATTTCGCCGGAAAATTAAAAATTCGGACATTTCAAAAGTCCATCATAATCTTCTCTCTCTCTCTCTCTTCTTCTCTCTCTCTCTCTCTTGCACTCTTCAGTTGAATTATTAAGCCCCTTTGCATCAAATCAAGTAGCACGTTCGGACCCCAAAGCCGAAAGGGCACAAGTCAATTAATTCGGCGTCTATCATTTCCTGTCCCCTCGCCATTTGTTGGCCAAAGCAATCTTTGCTCATGAAAAAAGAAAAAAAACTGCTTTAACTTCCATTTACTCTGAAAATCTTACAATCTTTTCTTGGAATAATTACTTGAAAGTTCAACTTCTCATGGAAGCATAACGTGGCATATAAGTATAACCATGAAACGAGTAGCTTTTTTGAAAGATTTTCCTAACTTTGAGGTCCATTATTGAAGGATAAATGCTGCATTTCATACAGTTGGTAACACAAAAAGTATGGTCAAAATTTCCGGCTTGTGGCTGGAAAAAAAAGGGAAGGAAAGAAAGGAAGAGAAAAAAAAGGAAAAATAAAAAATAAACAGGAGCATTAAATTATTATTACATTAGGCCAATAGTACTACGTAGGACAGTTTGCATCCACATCAACGATTTCCAGCCAAAATTTGCCAAAGAAACTGAATGGCATGAATACAAAAATGTGTATGACTCGTTTAAAAAAAGAAAAAGAAATTTAAGACTAAATTAACATAATTACAATAGTTTTTGACCATTTTTGGTCATTTTCCATTTGAGCAATTATTTTGACCGTCAAATTTGTTCATGCCTTTTCAAGTATTGACTTCAACCAAAAAAAAAGTATTGCCTTCGCCTTGGGCAGGAAGGAAAACATGGCTTTGTTCCTATATTTATTCCCAAATGGAATTTCCCTATGTGCCTATTTGGTATGCGGTTTTACTCTTTATTAATGTTGTGACGTTCCCCGTTTGACTATAATGCAAGCTCGTGTAAATGAAACATTACAAAATTTAATGCGTTGGCCTATAAATGCACTTAATTTTATTTCGTAACTTTTATATACTAACAATTTTTTTTTTTTTTTTTTCAATTTACAGATTTTGGAGCGAAAATAGATAGAGATTGATTAATGGGCTTTCTTTTGTCGAAAAAAAAATTTATATTCTTTACTCAAAATGATACATGAGAAGAAGTACATAGTCTCAATGACAAAGCAAATCAAACCAAAGCAAGAATATTGAAAAAGCAAAGCCAAATGCATAAAACGATGAGGATCAATGAAGCACACACTTATTCCACAAGAATGTATCTGTCAAGCAAAATAATCAGTGGTCGATCATTGAATCTTATCTCTTTGTCAATGAAGAGCACACATTAAAAATTTATTCTCTAATAATTATGATGTTGCTAATTGGCAGTACCACCTAGGTTCGATTTCGTTTACACCATTGCCTTACGAAACAATCAAAAGAAGTTGAATAAACATAGATCTAATATGTGAATGAACAAATCTTCATAATTCAAAGAGATAGAAAAACTAAGGGCAGAAGACTTAAAGCAAATAAAGTAGAGGACTTGTGTCGAATCCCCAAAAATATATTTATTAAACTTCCAAATCTAAATCGAGAGAGAATAACATTCAGATCTAGAACTAAATCATGAGAATTCAAACTCTCAAATCAAGGACCATATCGGGAGAAAGAAGCTCCCAAATCCAAAACAAAATAAATAAATAAATAAACAAACAAAAAAGAATGATAAAATGCAAACAAAATCAACAAAAGAGGGAAAGTTGTGTTTGGCATAGTCTTCTATATGCTACGTTAATGCATTTACCATTCTCATTTTTCATCTCTGCATAACATGGATACGAAGGTCCTTTATTTCATCCTTTTATCTCATGTGTGCATATCTTAATTATCATAGCCGTACAAAAATAAGCTTTCAATTTAAAATTGTAACTAAAAACGTCAATTTTGAGAACATGGTTATATTAGATGCTTTTGGAGCAAATGAATTTTCACGGAAAAAGGCTTCGTCGATTATTATTTTTTTTTTTATAACCCGATCGAACCGCCGTGCTGTAAACCGGGCAACATAAACCCGGGCGACCCACCTCCCCCAAACCACGGGTGAGTCGCACAAGTGACCACGGGGATTTGAACTCGCTCCCTTCCGGTAGAGGGATTGAGCACAAACCATGCAACCACCAATGTGATGGGTTCCGTCAATTAGTTTTGTGCATGCCATAGGTTGTGAAAATATGATCGAACTAAATAAAAAGAAATAAATCTATAGAAAACTGTTTATATGGACTATAACTTCATCGAGCAAAGTATTTTTCCTTTCGCTTTATATTTTTTTTTTTTTTGTTAATTTAAGTTTCTCCACCTTTTGAAATCGTTCCAAGAAATAATGAGATCAGTCCTGCAAAATTGAACTCGTGAGTTTCAATAATTACTTGGAGTGCATGAAATGATGAGACATCATATATAACAAGATCAATCAAGTGCTCAAAGAATTTTGATATCTCGTTTGTTTTTATGGAGAAAATATTTCGGACATGTTTGGATGTTTGGAAAGCTTCTATCTGTTGTCCCTTGCCCTTAGTATTAAGCTGTGCACGTCAATTCCTAAATAAAGTCTATTACATCATAGAAATGTTAAAGTCAATTACTCAATGATATCATGCTTTTTATATCTTGGGAAAGTTGTTTGGGGTTTTCGGCCATTGGATCACTGAAAGATTTATGGCGGCATTGGTTTGAAAAAGAAAAAAAGACACTTAAAAGTATTTATATGACATGCGCCTGAAATTAAAATCACAGCACGTTATAATTGAAATTTTAGGGTTGGTAATGTTGGACACAATCTATCCATACGATACGGATACAATACAATTGTTCAGATAAAATCCAAATATGACATTATATGATAAACCTTATATATTACGTGAATTACCACATTTTATCGTAATTTAATAATCTGAAATGCAAAACGTGGAGAATGCCTCTTAAGTTTGAGCTCGTAAAAGGAGACATATATAATATAATCGGTCGGTACATATCAGAGTTCTAGGGTTTTCTTTAGGCCTAACTTAGGCCGGAAAACACTTCAACCATTGTAAATTCTTCATCCTCCATTTTCATATGATATCTTGGCGGCCAGCTCTCTTGTTGCGTAGGCACTACACATTATCATAACACGTAAATCTCTAATGTTCTTATATTTTAAAAAATGCGTTAAAACTCCTGACACTTATCATGAAAGTGCAATTGATTTTTAAATTATAATCAAGTCTTAAAATTTATCATGAATATACAATTAAATTATGAAACTTTCAAAATTTATAATCAAAAATATAATCAAGTAAAAATTTATCACGAAGTGCCATCAAATTCTAAAACTTTCGAAACAAAAATGTGCAATTAACTTCTAAAATTATATCCTAACAAGCATTTATTTAAAATTTAAAATTTTAATTGCACTTTCTTTCCGTGACTTATCGTGCTATTTCGCAGCATAAAATCGAAAAGTCATGGTTTTTTAGAATCAATACAATTCGTGAACACGATCGCGACACGCGAACACGAATGGCAAGCGAGCGCCCTTTCTTTTTCCAGGGCTATTAGAAGTGACCCTCCGTGTTTGTCGTCATAAAGAGGACACTCTCGAGGAGAGATAGAGAGAGAGAGAGAAGCAGCTCAAGCAAGGACCTCTCCGCCTCCCAAAACTCTCTCTCTCTTTTCTCTCTCTTCCCCCGCCGGAGGCAGTGCAATGCGGTGACACGGACGGCGGCGACGGCGACGATAGATGGAAGCTTCAAAGTGGTCCGACGGGTGGTCGCCGATGGGAGCTCCGGCGATGAGGCAAGAGCACTGGCGGCACTTCGACAACTCGGTCAACGCGGTGTCGTTCGGGTTCGTCGCCACCGCCATCCTCATCTCCATGTTCCTGGTCATGGCCATCTTCGAGCGCTTCCTCCGGACCAACTCCCCGGAGTTCTCCGCCGCCGCAGCCGCGGGCGGCGACCCGGGGCGCCGCGGCGGCGGCGGAGGAGGCGGCGGCGACCTCGAGTCCCAGATGGGGTTCAACCCGAAGCTCAATTACCCTTCCCCGAAGGTTAGTTCAGTTCAGACGAAGGCATTGCTTTTTGAACTTCCATTTTCACCGTTCTCTTTCTTTTCTGGCTCTGGTTTTCGGAACGGTGCTTTTTTAAGCTCGTTTATGTTCTGAGAAACGTTTCAACTGCAATCTTAGCAGAGGACAGAGCACATTCTGCTCTCTGCTGGGTTCGCATTCTGAGAGATTTTCTCTTGCCTTCTCTGTTCTTGGTCTTGTTCTTCGTCTCCGGGACATAAATTTTCTTGATGATTTCAGAGGATGATGTTGGGAGCGGATCCAAGCCATGGGAGATGGCATTTGCTATGGGGCTGATTTGCTCTTTGGTTCGGGATCATTTCTGACAATTTCTGGATGTTATTTGCTTTTCCCTTTTCCTTTTTCCTTTTTCATTCGCTGCACGGTGTTCTCATTAGTGGCCTGACAAAGTCTCGATGCAAAGGCTCCATCTCTCTCTCTCTCTCTCCCCATTTTACTGTGGTTTTTGTTTTTACTGGTGAACTTGGTTTTACCCCCTTCGTCTCCTTTTTCTGTTTTCTGTCCTCTCTTTTGTTCTTTTTCTCTTAGTCAACTGGATGATGTTGGCATCAAACAGGGAACCCTTTGCGCTAAAATTGTCATTGCTCGTGAGTAAAAAAAGTTATCTACAAGGCTTACAGCTGACGCTGCTTTGCACTAACACTGTCATGATTCCCCTTGTCTATCCCAGTTACTTGAACTTTTTCATCAGAAATACAACAGCGTTGCAATATGGAAAATCTAAAGTGTGATATGCCCACATTGTATAAAGAACTCATGTGCTCCCTCACTATCCTTTGGTCATTTAGCACCATCAATGTCGATTGAAGACGATTGGACCTTTTTAATCCTCTGCTGTTCCTTCTCACACTGACCAAGAAAGGAAAACATGATTGTGGTGAAGTGCAAATCTTTGTTTAAGTTCTTGCTTTATCTGAACCAGCAGCTAGCACGATCAAGATAGGGATGAGATATACCACCTTTTTTAGAAGTCCCGTTTTGTGGTTTTATTATTTTTAGTAGGGTATTATACTATTGGAATCTGAGTTAAGGTGTGGTGTAAAGCTTCCATCATTACTACGATTCAAGCACTTATGAAGCCAATAGAGTGGTCCAGCATGAATTGTTTTTGGCCGAATTTGTCCAATTATTCGCGGCAGAGCCCATAACTTTGCATCTTGTCTGGCCAGTAAGTGAAGTCTTTGCTTTACCATGAAGAATGTGTCGGAAAAGGCATTTTTATATTCGTGCACCTGCATCAGGAGATGGCAGGTGGCGCATGGCAGAGTTCGAATTGTCTATTCCGTGAAAGCAGCATGACATTGATGAAAATGTAGGGGTTTTCAGTACGACATTAGGCCCGATTTCAAACCAAGAGGGTGTCAATTTTAATTAATTAAGACAGATCTGTTTCTGTATGAGGAGAGCGAAAACTTGAGTAGTTCTTCAAGCAGGTTTGAAGTAGTTCTTCAAGAAGATGATTTCACCGTCCTCGACCTACTGCTGTGCTACAGTTTAGAAATATTAACGCAGCGATGACTGGGAATACTAGATTGCAATTCGGCAGATGTCCTATTGGGCGACGTTTTTTTGTTGATAGATGTTCTCTGTGTTCAAGATATTGGCTATACTGATGCCCGTGATTTGTTTGTGAAGTTTTTTGTGTCCTGTTTCGTTTACTGCCTAGTACCAAAGCTTTCCATACCCAAATCTAGCTGCAATTTGCTACTAAAAAACTCAGTGGCTGCTGCACCAATGCGATCTTCTGTTATGTTGCTGTATTGAGCCCTTTTTGTATAAGGGCCTGATTAGATCTAGCTGTTGCTCCATTATGTTAGTTAATCGCCATCACACAAAACATTTGATTTGACATGCTTTACATAGCACTAAATGGATGTCGTACTTGCAGATGACTGTCTACACGAGCGGCGTCTCCGTTGTTATGCCGGGAGACAATATTCCGACCTTCATCGCGCGCCCAGCTCCTGTGCCTTGCCCACCAGAGCGCGCCTCCTGGCCTCTCCATCAACATTTTCCCTTCCCTCATCATCCAGCACAAAGCACTAGCTCGAACACAAGCTCATCCTCTCTCAATAACAAGCAGACACAGGGGGAATGGCGATTTCGTCGTGAGGATTGTGGTGATTTACGATGGGTTCAGAGCACAAGTTGCCAGCTCTCAGAAGCAGCACCCCAAACCCGGCAGCATGTCTGCCGGAGATTGAGGTTGGGATGCTCTATTTTTTACTCCTGAGCTCTTGTATTTGATGTACATAAGATTTCTCGAGGTTAGGGCCTGTGGCTAATTTATTCGAGTCATCCTGCAAAGTTGCAGAGAAGCCCTGTATGAGATTTAGTAATGCATAGTACATCGTTGAAGAATGTTGTCATCTCGCAGCTTGGTATTTTGGCAATTGACCTTTTCATCAAAATAGATTTCTTACAAAACTATATTATAAAAAGTAGGCTTTAAGGTCGCTCCTCACCCTCTTAAACCAAGTACAACTTCTAACGCTTCGCATAATATGTACTTTCTTTCAGAATTTAATTTGTCATAAATAGTCAAAGCCAGAGCAAATTTTGCACCCATTATAAAGCCAAGTCGAAATTCAATATGTGGATAAAAGAATTTGAAATGCAATTTTCGAACACATAAAAGGTCATTGAATTAAAGAGATTATTATATCTTATCAATTACTAAACTTCTTATAATAATGATTTCACTAAAAGTGATTTTTTTTTTTTTGGTCAAAACAAAAGTGAAAATTGACTTAGTAGGAAGATTACACCGAAACTACAATTTGAAAATGAAAGAGAAGATTATACCCTATTCCAAAGATAACTTGCCCTTGATATAAATATATATTTAGTTTTATATACTGATTTTAATAACGGAGATACATAATATAAAAGACCTTTTTCAAAAGATATCCATATCAAGAATACATAGATTATTCAGTGTATAGACGATTGAAGTTAAAATCAAAGCTATCCATTTTGTTTTACTTATGTCGTTTAATTATTGCAATAAGCATCGGTTTGTTTATCTATTCTAAAATGAAAGACGTGACAATAGAGTCATCCTCATAATCAAAGGTGTTACCAGATTTATCATGTCATATATTTTAATTTATATATGAGCTAGTTTGCGGAACATATGAATAAAATTAATTCACCTAAGCCCAAAAAGAAATAAAGAAAGAAAAACGGGTTCCGATTCTGGTGCATTACAATATACCTATATAATTGGAAAATATCATACAATTGTAATATCATAGGTTCATAGTATCTATTTCTATTGGTAAATAACTACAGCATGACAGGGGATAATCTAGTCACAAAAGTTAGGGAAAAAAGTAGGAAAAAAAAAATCCCATGTGATTTTGTTCAAATTTTTAGATTTACCGTGTGTTTATCTAAAATATTTCAGTTTACTTCAATTTAATTAAATGGACCGACTCTATTTACTTCTATAACCTACATATAAATAAGCTATCTTATTATGATTTTTTTACAAAAACTCTCATGTTTCTTTGTCTTCCTTTTTCAAACCAGGAATTCTAGGTAAATTTTTTTTTAAATTGGATATAGTCTCATTGTAATCTTTCAATTAAGTGAAATGCATATGTTCAAAGAAACTTTGCATAATAAAATAATTTTATACTTAAAATTATACTAAATTTTATTTGCTCTCAAGAAATGGAAATATTCACATTTAATCAATTATATTTTTAAGAAGAATTTCACTGAATGAAATAGTTCTACAACAAATATTGTGAAATTCTAATATTTAATAAAACAAACATGTTATAAGGTTGCTTAAATTTTAATTTTTAATTTTTAAATGTGCTTTAATTTTCGAAGTGAAACAATTTATTCAATGTTGCCTTATTATAATTATTCTAAAATGTATTTCAAAATTTATATTCATATTTTTAAAGTTGAATCTGTGAAACTTTAATTATTTATGATAGATGAGATTTCGAAAAACAAAAGATCGGGAAAAGTTATAGAAATTTAAACACTTTTGGAAATAGAGTAAATGTGATTAGGATAAACGTGGTGATGACTAGGTAATCTCCACCACAACTGACACGGCAATAAGAAACCAGTTTGGTAAATAGCTTAGAAAGAGATCTATTTCAGAAATTAGTTATGGAAAAATATCTATTTTGGATTAAAAGTCAATTCTCATTTGGAAAAACAAGGATGACGACAGAATATGGTCATCTTCTTTAATGAAAACTGTTTTCGGAAATTATTTTCCAACTTTATGGCATTTGAATAACAAAAAATTAATTGATATACATAAAGCGTTTCCTATAAATTCAAAACAACAAGTTTAAATTGAAAAATGATTTTCCCTTCGGTAAAAAAGAAATCATTTTTCCTAAATCATGGAAAATATTTGTCTTCACATGAAATTTTCAGTGAAACAAATGCACACTGAATTTGGATATTAATTTCGAGAACTGAAAATCCAAATAAAAATATATTTCCTGAGGCATATATAAGAAAGGGTTCTAGAATGATCCCAAGAAATGACAGAGCAGAAGCGTGAATCTAGGTGCGGTCACTGTCTAGTGCACGACCTTTTTGGACAATAAGAATCGAGCAATGAGATTAACTTAATTGATGTGGAAGTTTCGGCGTTCCACACTCCTCGTGTAAGTCGGGATACAAAGCTTGTCATTTAAGAAAATCACAGTATGGAAAACCGAAGGAGAAGCAAGTGTTTCTTGTCGTTCACGACCATGAACACCTAACCCTACTTGATTACAAGTATTTGATTAGTATTTACATTATCACCAAGAGACAAATCTAAAATCTTACAAATGAGCAACAGAAGCTTAAAGACAACAACCTTTTTCTCGTCTCTTTCCCTCTGTTTTGCATTTCATCTGATAATTACTTCATGTGACAGTGATATATATGACTAATAAGTCAATCAAAAGTGAGAACAAATTTTATGTGTCCCCACGTAAAATGAAATCCATTGCATGCGAGCAATGATGAGCGTGCATAAAGTGAGGCGGTAAAGGAAACTTCAGTTTGGCGGCAGCCAGTTTTCATGTCGATTTGTCTTGATTTACTTACCACTCTTAACTCTCGTTACTTGGTTCTCTGAGGTCGAGTGTTATTTCACTTGTTAGAGCATTTAAATATTAAATCGTGCATTCATCTAATGATGTAAGTTTTTGAAAAATTGTTGGTGATCCCACAACATGTTATATGGTATTTAAGTTAAACATCTTACCCTAAACCTTAGACCAAAGTCCACCCTTTGTAAAAGGGGACGTGAGAATATTAAATCATGTCTTTATCTAATAAAAAAATTTCACTTGTCTATCTTTTAGAAAATCACCAATGACAACATGATAAAACCGATTAGACATTAGTAGAGAGAGCAGCTAACACAATGGTTTTATGCTCGTTTGCCTTCCATGGACCTAGTTCAAATAAGTGAACAAATCTCATGAGAAACCTTTACACCCTCAACTGAAAGAGAGGTGTTATTTTCGAGTTAGATGTGATCATCATTCAAACCTGACTTGGAGGTTGAGATCGAATTTTATACTCAAACTTATCCATTATTACTTTTTAATATATAAATCTTTAGGTTCATTCGAGTTATAAATTCAATGCATTCAATTGTCCTAAGTTGAATGCATATTGTCTTTTTAATCATAGAGGCCAGTTTTTTAGGGTTCAATTGGACAACGTGTTAAGTAGCAAAATGAGTGATGCGAGATCAAATCTACGGAAAGATTGAGATTGATTTGGGATTATTATCTTCGTGATTTTGGTGCTATGATTGCATAGCAGGTGCTATCATTAAGCTTTATAATCTTTACATATGTCCCATTTCATTTTATTTGTAAATAATGTTATTACAGGATTTGTTTGAGTGTTAAAATTATTGAGACCCCAATCCTCAAAACACTTGGATTTTCAAACTGGGTTCCTCCTCGAAGCTGCTGCCACTTGAGGTCAGGTCGCAAAGAAATCAATTACCTTTGCACCCAAGTCTAGCCGTACATGATGTGCCTCCGACCAGACTAGGAACTAGGAAGGTGGATTTAGAGCTCCTCTCATAATGGTTTTTCTTTTGTCGGGCTCCTTTCAGAATGTTAAGTATTATAATCCATATGTTTATTAATATATGATTTAAAACTATAACATTTCAATGGAGTGACTAATTCAATTTTAAACATTTTAATTATGTTAATATAATCTTAAACATTTTGATAATTTATCAATATTATTCTTTCGTGGACGAGGACTGGCCTCAAGATCTATGGCAAAAGCTTGACCCTTGTGGCCTCTAGCGAGGTTCACTAGGCCCTAGGCAAGGGGCCTCTCTGAGGCCCGACAATCAAAATAAAGGACATAGGAAAAAGAAAAAAGAAAAAGGAAAGAAAATCTTTTTTTTTTTAAATATCAATATCATCAAAAACCTAAGAATGATATATTAGTGATAAATTTATTCAAAACTAATTTTTTGACTAAAAAACCCTAAAATAGTACATGGTTTACATATTTACCTTCCATTAACTTTTGTCAAATATTGTTGTTGAATTGCCAATTTAGATGAAGTTCATGTGGATCAATTAATGAGTTAATATCATGAAAAATCTTAAAGTGATATATACTTTATTTAAAATTTACAAAAAATTTACTAGTTTTGAATATTAAAACAATATCGACGTAACTCATTTATCCTCTATTGATTTTCTATAAATTTAGCAAGAATTCTAGATTGTCTTCCTCTCCATCAAATCCTTCATCGCTGTCTTTGCCTAAGGTTGGGGAAATTGCAAATACCATTTAACAAGAACTCTTTGATGACCCTTTTAGTAACTCTAGTAGTACTCTTGACAAAATGGCTCAACTATAGAATTCCAAATGTTGTAATTATTAGAATACCTAGATTTATGAAGAAAAGTTGCCAACTCAAATGCTCAGTACACTTTCCAAAAATACTACTTATGCTTACCTTTAAGGGAAGTATTGATAGAAGGTCAAGCAAAACTCACAATGGCTTAATCCGTCAATAATGTTCTTACACGAGATGCCACGAGCCATATGGTGGGCCTTGGTCAAGCAATTTTGTCATGAGTGGCACTAGAGTTACTAAACGTGTCACTAAATAGTTTTTGCTAAATAGTGTTTGCAATTTCCACCGTCTTAGACAAAGACAATAACAAAGGACTCAATGAAGAGGAAGACAATCTAGAGTTCTTGTTAAATTTTTTCGAGATACCTAACGGAGGATAAATGTGTTATTTGTGTATTGGTTTGAGGTTTTTCACGATACTAGTTTGAGATTTTTCGTTGTATTAACCCATTAATTGACAACAAGTCCATTTGGCACTCAAGTTAGCAATTTAATGGCAATATTTGATGGAAGCTAACATGGGGTAAATATGTCATTTGTATATCACTTTGGAGTTTTTTGGTAGTCAAAAAATTAATTTGAGATAAATTTGTCATTTGTATCAATTTGGGGTTTTTCATGATATTAAATTAGTAAAATTAAAAAAAAAAATTATCTATGTCAATGTTACTCATGCCACATAGGACAAGCGATGTCCACACTTAATGATTTCCAACCAAATTTGGATAGAAAAATTATGTCGGTAAAAAAATAGTTAAATTGATATAATTAAAGGTTTAATATTAAATTGGATGTTGTACAATAGATTTAGAACTTTTTGAACAATTATCCTCCTTTTGAATCTAGATGAGATAGTTTAGTAAATAATGTTGTAACTTTGGAGGTACTCAAACATCTTATAAAAATTGCAATATCCCCTTTTTACTGTTGAAATTTTCAAGGAAACCGTGCCAAGTAACCTCTTAATTTCTGAGTGAAAGACGACTCTTTTCTTAAAAAAGAGCAAGAAGTAATTGCTGCTTGTCAGGAGGCGCTCATCCGTTGGTAATTTTATCGTACATTTAGGCGCTCAATCCTCATTCTCTCTTCTCCTACTTCCATGAGCAGCCCTTACTCGATGGACTGTTACATTTGCATCATGTGTCCAGTAAGCACAAAAGAAAACTCTCTCTATCTAGTTGGGCCGTGGAGTAGCTGGAGACGTCTACGGCGGCACCCCAAGTTTTTTTTTTTTTTTTCGTTGTAAAAGCATTTCATTAATTAATTCATTCATTCATTCATTCATTCATAAAAAGTGCTACAAACGACACTAAAAGAAGATTCTGAACATAAAATGTCCCACGGAGGTTGGGTGGCGAAGATTTCCACCTTAGAGGAAGAGTTTTTGTGCGGTGTGCTTTCGCAATCCAATCAGCTGCTTGGTTGGACTCCCGCGGGATATGCATAATACTTTTTATAGGTAAATGGGCCGGCAAACGTTTGCCTTCTTCCATTATATTGCGCAAGACCCATGGAATTTCTTCTAGGCCCATAAACATCTCAACAGCTCAGGAATTATCACTTTCCCATTTGTACTTCCATTCCTGATGCCCTTTTCCTTCACGTGCCGTACGTCCCCAAATTCACTAGGCGAGGACTCGTAGAGAGAGGAGGAAGTGATTGTGGTTTTTGGGTGTTTTTGCAACATTATTGTGTCTTGTTGTTGAGTGCGTAAGTGGACGATGGAGACGTTTAGCGAGCAACGGCTACTCATAATTCAAACAAAAGAAAACAAACAAGTTCACCTGTACCCACTTAAGCTAAATTGTCTTAAGATTTTCCACAATGACGTTTTTTTCTATAAGGAGCGAGGATATAAAATAATATCTAGGTTTTCCACAATAGTCTACATCATGCTCGAGAGCTCCATGTAACTAACTTAGAAAATAAAATTTGTAATCCTGGTGGCAATACGCTTGTCCCCACTACCCAAATTGTATCTTCAATTTGAAAAACACCATCTGGTCGTTTGTCACAAGTTTGTCACAAGAAATGAGGTTCCAACCCATCATGATTACTTTGCCCAACCTACATGCATTTTGTATAACTATAAGTCCAAGGTAAATTATTTTAGGATTGAGGATTACCAGTACGTCACATTACTTACCTATAGTATTTTGCAATTATTTAGATATTGTTGTTGATGTATATTCCAAAATATGTACAAACTTGGCGGCACCCTTTGGACGCTGAATGGGTTTCAAAATTTGAAGAGCGTGATATTGATCTTTTAACCACTAGTTAACTTGTAAGGGATCTTCAACCAATAAACAAACTCCTAAGAGATGATTGTGCATGAAAGAGGCCCCCCAATTTCGAACCAACATGCTCATTTCATATCTAATTTGCTTTTTTTTAAATGACTGTTGAGAAATTAGTACCGACCTCATTTACACTAGTTGCGACGAGTAAATCCCTCGAGAAATATTTAAAGGGCCTTTGCCTCTAGCTCTAGACAAGTCCGAGAGCACGGCAAGTTGAAGGATTCGAGCTCGCATTACATGGATGGAATCAAAGCACTATTGCCAATTGTGTTGTGCCCCATGAGAGCCTAATTCTCCTTTGTCATGGGATTCACATCATCACATATAATTAATATATGATCCTTTCTGGAGATTTCAAGCATTTTTACATTTAAAAATATCAAAATATGCTAATCACATAATCAAGAGAAGAGTCAAAAGTCGAAAGTAAGAATTAGTCCACACATAACGGCCAATACCATTTTGAGTAATGTGTACATACACTCCAAAATCTATTGTCCACGATTCATAGCCTCATGAAACTTGCAGGTCGTTTTTATAGTATAGTCATATATAATCCTGATAATATCATCCGTAAATGATTGATGATGCTTCCACCATAAATCTTGTGCGCGCATTGATTTCCGTGTTCTTAGTCTTATCCATCTAGAAAGGGTTCAATAATTGTGATGACTGATTAGGAATCTTGGAGATTTCGTCCAAGAAAGCAAGAGTCGTTGAGATCAATTCCTATTGATAATTCTCTTTGAGTCACTCCCAAAAGCCCGTCCCAATCGGTCAAGATGGGGGCGTCGCTGTGCCATCGAGATTAGTCAATTATCAATTGGCGCTGGACATCTGAAGCAACAAATCAAAACCCCCAAATTAACTCCAAAAATTCAAAAAAGGGAAAAAGGGAAAATTCCCAGTCATATATATAATATATAATGAATTCTATGAGCAGCCTCGCTTGATGGATCGTAGGATTTGCTTCACGTGTCAATTAAGCATGAACGAAAACTCTCTCTCTCTCGTTGGGCCGTGGAGTCGTTGAGACCGTGGAGTTGCCGGAGATGTCTGCAGCGGCTCCGGCGGCGGCGACCAGCGACCCCAAGTTCGCTAGGTGAGGACTCGTAGAGAGAGGAGGAAGTGATTGCGGCTGATGGTGTTTTGGCAAAACTATTGCGTCTTTCTGTTGAGTGCGCAAATGGAAGGTGGAGACGTTTAGCGAGCAACGGCTACTTATAATTCAAACAAAAAATGACAAAAAGAACAAGTTCGCCTGTACCCACCTATAAAAGCTAAATTGTCTGGAGATATTCCACAATGCCGGTTTTCTCTATAAGAAGTGAGTACATAAAATAATATCCAGGTGTTCCACATTAGTCAACATGCTCGAGAGCTTCATGTAATAATTAGCTACCTTAAAAAGAAAAATTGTAGTCCCGGTGGCAATACACTTGTCCCCACCACCCAAATTAGATCTTCAATTTGAAAAACACCATTTGGTCGTTTGTCACAGATTGGTATAAGCATACAAGAAATGAGATTCCACCAATTACTTCCTCCAACCTACATGCATTTATGTAGCTACAGAGCCAAGGTAAATTATTTTAGAACTGGGGATTGCTAGTATGTCACATTACTTACCTTATAGTAATTTGCAACGATTTAGATATGTTGCTGCTGAATATTCTAAAGCATGTACAGACTTGGGGGCACAATTTGGGCACTAGATGGGTTCGAAATTAGAAGAGGTGATATCGATCTTTTAACCACTAGTTAACTTGTAAAAGATGATTATGTGTGATGTGTGAAGGAAGCCCCTCCAATTTCGAACCAACATGCTCATTTTATAATTAATTCATTTTTTTAATGACCATTGAGAAATTCGCATTGTCCTTGTTTACGCTAAGGGTGAGTATGGTCTGAATGGGTAATTCCAAGATAGGAACTAAGAATCACCCATTAAGGACTAGTTCCTAAATATTAGAATTGGAAATCACCCATTGATTTTATGGACCTACTCGGGAATCAAATTGGACCGCTAGTCCGGTTCCCGGATTGGTCCATGGAACCAGTCCCCAATCCTTATGAATTAATATCATGGTAAACCTAGTTTCTGTGTAGAGTACTAAAGCTTGTTTGGCCTTAAATTCTGATTGAATCAAGCCATTGATTTTGATTAAGGATAAAAAATTAAACAAATCGATAATACTCGTTAGTTAGGAACTTAATTTCTCCAAAAGTCACAATGTGATCTTTTTATGATTTCCTGACATCGAGAACATGTGGAAAATTAGACACTATTTTAGAAGTCCTAACCTTCAAATAAGTTAAAACATTAATCGTTTGATCCATCTTTTTTCAACGCCAACCTAATTTAATTATAGGGATGATTAAGAAGAGATCTAATTATACTCTTAAAACGAGCTATTAGCTCTCAATTTTGTATCACGATGACAAAGCACCATAACATTTATGGACATCACCACGATCTTATCCATCCTCTTTGTTTGTTTATTTTGTTTTGACTAAAAAAGCAAATAAATTGATTATTAGAATGAACAAAAAAACAAGGAGTTAATCATATTATGCACCCAAGAGACAAAATTAGTCAATAATATTTAAAACTACATATATATTAGTTGAAAAACTACAAAATAATTAAGTAAATTGAGTTGGAATTTCTTCTTTAAAATATATACATACCGGTCAGTAATCGAAATGGCAATGAGCCAATGGCCCGGTGATGTTGCCTTTCTTAGCTGAAGGACTAAGCTATAGCCTTTCGAGTAGGATTGTTGTTTTTGTTGGTGGTTATGTATCCTCGAATGTTGCCATATTCATGAATTATCTACAATTTTTAGACTTAAAAAGCTTTTTGATTCAAATCATGTGAATTTCACATGATAATTCATCTTTGGTCGAACTCATTTAAATCAAAATCATAGTAGAATTTTATAGAGTCGTGCGTACTTTTTCTAGTTTTAAGTCTCGAGCCATGCTTATTTGTTTATTAGTACTCCCAAAAAGTCACAATCAACTTTTAACTTTTCCATTGAAATTTAAAATATTATTCCTATTTCTAAAGTTATAAAAGAATTATATGAAAATCTACGTATAATTAATATAAAACCCTTTTGAAGATTTCAAGCATTTTTTACATTTACAGATGTCAAAGTATGTTTGATAACAAAATCTAGAAAAGAGTCAAAAGTCGAAAGTAAGAATCACTCCAAACAGAGTGGCCAATACCTTTTTGTGTGACATGCACATGGACCCTCAAAATCAATTGTCCGTGACCAATAGCCTCATAAAGCTAGCATGTTGATTTTATATTATAGAATAGAATCCCAAATCATCCAAAACTATAAATAATTAATGGTGCTTCCACAATAAATCTTATACATGCATTGATTTCCATTTTCTTTATTCTTATTCATCTAGAAAGGGTTAGAATTTTCAAATCTTCAATAGTTGTGACGGGTGCTCAAGCATCTTGAAAGCTTTGCCATGAAAAGCAAGAGATGTCGAGATCAAATTTTGTTGAAAGTTCTCTCCGAGTCACTCGCAAGAGTCCATGCCGGTGTCATCGTGCCATCGTGATTAGTCAATTGTCAACTCGCACTGGCCATCCGAATCAATAAATCAAAACCCCCAAATTAACTCCAAAATGCAAAAAAGGGGAAGAAAGGAAATTTCCCAGTCATATACATACAAATAATATATATATATATATATATATATATGTAGGAGGACCATAGCAAGACCAACAAAGAATGCGGTGGGCCCCATCCTCGGACGAAGTCGTGGGTTGCCGCTCGTCCCGCTGTCCTGTTCGTCAAAGTGCGACCTTTTTCCTCAGTCGAGTTCAAAAACACCATTAAAGAAAAGACGGCCCGAAAAACGAAAGACATCGTTGACGTGACGTTGTTATTCTCTCTCTGCGCAGCAGCAGTGCTAAAAATCGCGACTTTACAGGGAAACTCGGCTCTGAGCTAAAGTTAGTACCGACCCGACATCAAGAACCTGCTTTCCTTAGCAACCCCCTGCTGCTTTCGCCCCCGTCAGATCACGCACGACCCTCGAATCTTTCCCTTTTTCAGGCGCATTGAAGGGATAGATACCGGGACATCACTCGCCTCGATTCGCTTTCCCATTTTTACTGAGTTTCTTGTTTCGGTCCGGCAGGGGGGTCTGTATACGAATACGTATCTCGTGCGCTGCCTGCCTTTCTGGGTCTCTCTCTCTCTCTCTCTCTCTCTCTCTCTCTCTGTCTCGGTCCTTGTGCTCGCGGGTTGTTTCGCTTTACCCTCCTCTACTTCACCGCCAATGACTTTCAGAGAGATCATTCTGGGTCTGTGCCTGTGACGTCCCTTCTTGGGATTTTCGTGCTTCATTCTTCTGGTACACTCCTCGTTTGTAAAATCCCGGTTGGCGAGCTGGGTGGAGTGTTTCTTTGCGTTTTGTGGTCTTTCTCTTGGGTTGTCGTTATTTTGGCCATTGAGGCCATTTCTTGTCTGTTTCCTGGGAGAGTGAGGTGCGCAGGAGAGAACGGAAGGAAAAAGGTGGGAACTTTGAAGCGTGGACTGTCCGGAGCGTCGGGGACTCTGCGAAATTGAAGATGGATTTCCGACCATTCGCGGTGATGCTCTTCATTTGCACGGCGTCGGTCTGCGCTGGCCTCACTGATCCTCGCGATGGTGGGTGAATCGTCACTCGTGGCAATTTGCATTGCGTGATCTGGGTTTTGAAATTGCGTGCGTGCGTTGGGTCCGTTGTTTTAATGTTTGTTTGGTTCATGCGAAAGAAAATAAGGACTGCTGAACGAGATTTGTAGCAGCTTGACTTGGCAAACACTCGCATTTTTTTTCCCAAATTTTACAAGTGTAATCTCTTTGGTTTTGTTTGCGAGCTGTCCTTTCTCTGTCCTTGGTTGTTGTTCACTGTCAGGTGACATAGTCGTTTTAATGAACAATTTTCCCGAAGCATGCCCTAGTGGAGATGCATTTCAGTAATGCATAACATAGACTTGTGTGGTCTGTTTCTCTGTAAATCATCAGCTGTCGGTTTAACGTGTGAACTGTGAAACCTGAATTATGTACCTTATGCTAGCTCCTTTCTGCTTTTCAGTGGCAGCAATCAATAGCTTGTATGTTTCACTGGGCTATCCGCCTCTACGTGGGTGGTTACTTGTTGGAGGCGATCCCTGTGTTGACAATTGGGAAGGTGTCGAGTGTGTTATCTCAAACATAACGGGAATGTAAGTCAATTTCTCTCGCTTCCTTTTACAAGTATATTGATTTAATTTACTAAGTCATTTTGAGTCGGACAGAAATCTGAGCGGAGCCAATTTGGGTGGAGAATTAGGCGACAGTTTGGACTTCGCATCACTCTTGTCGATGTAAGTGAATTTTTTGCCATTCCAATATTTGATTGACATCATTACAATTATTGTTTCATGAGATCTGTTTGACCTTGCTGCATGTCTGCTTAGATAGTATCAATGGGCCTTAATCTAGTTTGCACCTCTTGTGACTGAAGTGTGTAACACGAGGTTCCTTGGGAAGCTGAAAACTCACATCTGCTCTTTTCAATGCAACATCAGAATTAAGGGGTCCATAGTCAACTCTTGATTCTTGAGAAATCTCATAGATGATGGGCATAGAAGAAAGAATTAGCAGTGTCTGCTATGTTACTGAAACTTGCATGCATCATGTTGAATGAGTGAATGAAGATACGTACTTCTATATGTAGGAAACTGAGTCTTGGACATGCATTACTGGCAAACCTTTTGATCCTTCTAATTATTTTTAAGCAGTGATTTCAGCAACAATCAGATTGGAGGGAGTGTTCCATCCCATGTGCCGCCTACCATTCTTACAATGTATGTGCGAACTTTGCTAATGAAGTTTCTCTGTTTTCCTAACATCAGAAGCTTTCATTTATGAATTGCTACTATTATCAAAGGGACACTTCATGTTGGGCCTTCCTTTCTGTAGTGGATTGTATTTTATGTTTCCTCGTCATCTGATATTTACTGCTTATTTCTTTAGGTTGTTGGGCAATAACCATTTCAGTGGAATAATTCCGGACTCGTTTGAAGAGCTCACGAGTTTGGCACATCTGTAACCAACCATTTCTAGTTTTATCGTTTTTCTCCTTTTTATTTCTTCTTATGTTTCGCTCTGATCTGACTTTCTGTTGCAGGGATTTGTCAAGTAATAACCTCACTGGTCCTTTACCTCCATCATTTGGAAACCTGTCAGCTGTTACCACATTGTGGGTACATATCACTGCACAAAAGGATCATTCCCTTCAAACATTTGATATTTCTAATGGATCATATAATCTTCTTCTTACAGGCACTTGCAGAATAATAAACTCATTGGGACTCTGAATGTTCTAGAGGATCTCCCTCTAATTGATTTGTATGCTTCTATTTGCTTGATCCTACTTCCACTTTGTCTGCAGATTCTAGTTCTTACAGAAACTTCTCTTCACTAAAAATATACGCTGCCTTCATAAGTTGAAGACTAATAATATATTTATGTGTAGGGATATAGAGAATAACTTATTCTCTGGGCCTATTCCTCCAAAGTTGATGACTATTCCAATTTTCAAGTAAGTTTACTCTGACATGCTGCTTAAAGGTGAATTTGACACTTGCTGCTCGTATTCCCCTGAAGTATGTTAATGTTGGGCTTGTTTCGTACTCACTTTCAAATTAGTCTTGATCATTGATATTCCAAATTACGATATTGTGATGAAATCTGTTGTACTTTGTGATGTTTGGTTATCCATTTATTTATCAGCCTTTTCAATAATCTCTCTTGAAAATCTAGTACCCTTGGGACCTATGGCATCTCTAATATATATTACTAGAGATGCCTAGATTCTGAGAATAGTAAAATTCGAGATTCAAAATGGAAAAATAGGGTGAAATAGATTGACGACACCATTTCAAATAATCACTAGGATTGAAGAAAAGGAAGCATTCTTCAAGTTTAAGATGACGAACAATTCACAGTGGGCCTTCATATGCTTTTTGTTTCCTGTGAACTCTTACTTTGGAATGAACTAAACCCTACAATAAACACTTCCCTCATTTTCCTATCCATTTCTTGTGTCAAGGATTTGTAAGTGTCCTTCTGGATCCTAAACTGTTGGTGTTTCAATTAATAATTTTAAATTTCTAGTTTCCATTTCTTCAATCTTCAATTTATATTCCAATTTTCTTTTATTATTATTATTATTATTATTATTTTTTATTATTATTATTATTATTATTATTATTATTATTTTTTAGTTTTATCTTCTATACACAGGCAGTTCATGAATTCATGCAGAAGCAAGTCTTATTTTCGGTGACATATGTCAAGTAAACATAACCATGGTTACTTGTATGGTGGCTAAATTGAAATTAGGAAAGTTTCAACAAATACCAGTTAGCGAGTATTAAAATTGGAAGATCTTATTGCATTTCTTAATTTGTGTTTGTTGTTGTAATACCTGAGAAAAAACACATACCTTGTAATTGAAATCTTTTTAACACAAAAGACTGGTATCTTCCAATTTCGAAATAAAAAAAAAAAAAGCTTTTGAAGTCTTCTTGCACTTTAAATCCATTTTAAACTACAAAATTTTGGAAAATTAGATTCTCAAGTATTCTCTCTTATTAAAAAATAAATTCCATTGTCTAAACAAAAATAATGGGATTTGATGACAATAATTAGATTGGAGAAGATATTTCCACACTCTCTTTGGCTTTGTGAAGTCTGAGAAGAAAAATTCCTTCTGTCATGTATCGCTTATTAATGCATCCTCATCATGCAGTAAGATGAGTGGTTATGGACCCTGGAGACCATCCGCATGGGAGTGGTGAAGGTAGAGTCCCAGTTGGTATAAGAAAACCCGGGGGTGCTATCATCTAGCTTTGTATAGGCTAGGTTCATGAGTTGGCGATTAGGGGACTCAAGCCATTGACATCTGCAACAGGGTTAAACCACTGCGTCTCTGGCCCCCAGCTGATTCTACCATACAAACCAAGAATAGAAATTAATTCCCCCTGAACACAACTTACAACTTTCATCGAATTGTGCTCTCCAAAGAGCAACTCTTCTCAAAATCTCTGGTGTTATTGAGTTGGAATCTCATTATAACTAAGGATTCTTGTGGTTCTGGGGGTTTAGCTACAAGGAAAATTAGGAATGGAGAGCTTCCCCCCCTCTTTTTCACCCGATTCTTTGGTCTTAAGAATGATGATACAAATTTGATTATCTTTCTCTCATCTTTTCAGTTTTCACATTCATTTGAAAGATTAAACAAGCAATAATCCTATATTTCGTGCTCTTATTTCTTTACTATTTCATCTTCTATCTATCTTCCTTCTTTATCCTTTCCCCTCAAGAAAAGCTTCTTGGTGTTCTCACTACAAACAAAAGATAGTGAAGGATTATGGTCTTGGGTTGTAGAAAAATTCATCTTCCTTCCTCTCATCCAATCCAACGTATATTCACGTCACCGAAGCTCAAGATTACGGAGAATCCAATCAAACTTTGTCTCCATTCATCAAAAGAGCTAGAGTTTAAAGTATTTAAGAAGAAGTTCAAATGATTTTCGTGCGATGCAATTTTAACAATCGTTGATGGTCCACCTTCTTTTAGAAACAATTATTTTTAAGGAAATTTTAACTAATGTGCTGGAAATAACTGTAATTAACAAAAAGAGGTTGCAGAGTGTGGTTAAGTGGACCCACTTATGGATGAAGTCGCATACGCTCAATGTATGGAAAATTTTTCTCCTTAAAATTTTGTTTGTGATCTTGAGATATCTAATTATCAATAAATTTATCAATTTCTTCAACATTCACATCTTCAAATATACTGCTGTCTGATCCTGTGGCATCTCTGGTGTGTGTCCATATACGTATAGTTAAATCTGGTGGAGTTGCTTAATGGACCAAGTAATCATGATGCCTGATTCCAAAGCCACTGATGTTTGAGAAATGACCAGTATGGTGAACTCTTGACCTTATGTAATTAAGAATTCTCCTCATGCTTCTTTTTGGCAATTAACAGTGCTGCTATGATCACACCCTGGTGATTAACAGGCAGTGTGAACCAATTTCCAATTTCTAGTCTATACTTGGTTTTGTCCTTTTTTGTATTGTCACCATAGCGTTGGTCATGCAGAAAAGGTGGAAATCCTTTTAATACAAGTGTAATTCCATCACCAGAACCAGCACCAGAGCCACCCTCTGCACCTCCATTCATAGGCCGGCCACCTCCTCCGAGCGTGCCTTCTAAGGATGGAAATGGATCTAGAGCAGAGGCACCAAAATCTGCTCATTCAGAGGGAGGGTTGAGGGTTAAAAAGGTCATTTTGATAGCTGTTATAGGGGCTCTGGTGGTCGTTGCGATTACATTACTGTGCCTATGCTTGTGGAGATGCAGCAAAAAGAAGCAAATGAATGAGACGGGCGAGAGACATGACATGGGTGTATACGCAAACAGTCAAGGGGCTGCTAAAAGCAAAGATTCATCACGACAACCTAACATATACACGGAGAGACGTTAGTCCATGATTACCTAATTTTTTACTATTAAATTGATTGTTAAATTCGTGTTTAGCTTAAAAGATGGTTTTAATTTCATCAGAATTTCCACGAAAAGCTGTTCCAGAACCTTTAGGCAAGATGGGAGAAGACCATGGAAGAGCCGGTTTAAGTAACAGACAAATGGATGTGACCAAAGCATTGAGCTCGAGGCAGAAGAAGGACCAAGTAGGAGACTCCAGTTTGCCCTTGCAGCCTGTGGTTTCTCCTCTTGCACCACCCATTCTGAATGAGAAGGTTATCAGAAATCCTGTTGTTTCTGCTCAGCCAACTGTACGGAGACGGCCTTCTGAGAGAACAGTCTCTTCACCTTCGGTCCCGTTTTTCAGCATAGCATCTCTCCAGGAGTTCACAAACAGCTTTTCTCCCGAAAACTTTATTGGAGAAGGCACACTCGGAAGTGTCTACAAGGCCGTGCTTCCTGATGGAAGGGTAAAATATCATTTGAACTTGATCACTGTTTTTGAGTTCTCTGGAGGGCAGCTTTCGAGCCTGTTTGTTCCTAACATGAAACTCTTCTCTCACCTTTTAGATGCAATCTTGCCAGCTCTATCTTATCTCCTATATTCACATCATTCCTGATTTAATATATCATGATTTCGTTCTTTATGATTATTTCAGCTTTTAGCAGTCAAGAAGCTAAAGGCTGCAGTTTCCAGGCACCAGAGCGATGAGAAATTTGGTGATCTAGTGTCAAGAATCTATAAGATTCGGCATAGCAATATTGTGGAGCTGGTGGGCTACTGCGCTGAGCATGCTCAGCAGCTACTTATTTATCAGTATTGCCGAAATGGGACACTGTATGATGCCTTGCATTTGGATGATGAGGTCCATGGAAAACTTTCATGGGCTGTGCGGATTCGTGTTGCCATTGGAGCTGCAAGAGCCTTGCAGTAAGTAGAGTAACTAATTTTCTTTATCTATTGTAAATGTGAGCTTGCGGTGGAAGAGATTGGCACAATAAAAAAGTAATGGTTGTTATGGCTACTTGTTTATTAACCTCCTTGCTCATGTCTTAAGTTTTCGATGTTCTAGGCGGGCTTTCATGTCCCAATTATAGTCATTAGGCCGGTAAACTCACTGTATCTTCTTATTTGGTGGGAAGGTATCTGCATGAGGTTTGTCAGCCACCCGTTGTGTACAGGAACTTTAACTCTACCAACATCCTTCTAGATGATAAGCTCGAAGCACGAGCCTCAGATTGTGGTCTGGCTTCTCTAATATCATCTGGCTCTGGAAGTCAGGTAACGCTTCACAAAATGTACCTTGTTGACTTGAATCATGATCTTGTCTAAGTTGATTATGCTATGTTTCCATTCCATTGAATGATGTATAAGGAGTTATTGGGAGTAGCCATAGATGAGATGATGGGGAAAATTAAGATTGGTGGATAAGTTTTTTAGGCCCAGATATACTAAGTAGGATAAATTGAATCGGGGATCTCATGGCTGATTTGGTAAAAATTTCTTTAGCTGTAAATTATTAGCTTTTCCTTTCTTTGTTGATTGATCCTTGCTGAGAAAGTTGCTGTCTCAACTTTTTGGAGAGTTTATTGTTTCCAAGAAGAAATTTTCTGAAGGTCAAACTGACTAT
Organism: Eucalyptus coolabah; assembly: GCA_014182585.1. Classification (NCBI taxonomy): domain Eukaryota; kingdom Viridiplantae; phylum Streptophyta; class Magnoliopsida; order Myrtales; family Myrtaceae; genus Eucalyptus; species Eucalyptus coolabah. The sequence goes on from CM024624.1 coordinate 50,466,170, forward strand.
TCAAGTCAACAAAACTTTCATGAACAACATGACTACATGTCTATGTCTACCTTATTTTAGATGCTAATTCGGGTTTTGGTTAATTTTTTTAAACATTGACTGCTTATATCTCAGCTCTTTCGAGCACCTCAATCCTAACGGTTACACCGCCCCAGAATCTGAGTCAGGTGCGTATTCCTGGCAAAGTGATGTGTATAGCTTTGGAGTTGTAATGTTGGAGCTTCTCACTGGTAGGAAGTCACTTGACAGGTACACAATTACCTAGAAAAGCCTATTCTTTTCTTTCTTTTTCATGTCTTTTATTCTATTCTGATGATTTTAGATTTGAAATCCGGTGCTTGTCTTTGACCTTCACTGCTTCTCTTTTTTGCCACGATATCTTCTCTCAAAAAATTAGGTCAAGGCCTAGAGGGGAGCAATTTCTGGTTCGATGGGCAATACCCCAGCTTCATGATATCGATGCGCTGTCAAAGATGATGGATCCTTCGCTTAGTGGTTTCTATCCCACCAAATCATTGTCACGCTTTGCTGATATAATCTCTCGATGCGTGCAGGTATAGTAGCCTCACTCTTTTTTGCATTTTCCACATAAATATGTTTGACTTGGCCTTCGATTTTTCAAGCGAAACAATTTACTGATCCTTTCAAAATCAAGCATAATTACATATATAGATATATGTGTTCTTTTTTTTTGGTAGCCGCTTGGTTTAACACAGATGCATTGTTTCTGCAGAGAGAGCCAGAATTCAGGCCGCCAATGTCTGAAGTTGTGCAGGACTTATTGCGAATGATGTGAAGCGAAGTTCAAAAATCACCCTGAGACTGAAGTTTATTAGGTAACTTAATAATGTCTATAGCAATGGCCATGGAGGAGACAACAGAACCCAGAATACTTTGATATTTAATTACAGTGCAGTATCAGCTATGGTAACCTCTCGTCCGTTCGACCGATGGATCAGATGTTCACGTCGGGGTCAAAACTTATATCGATGTAACAACAGATGGATTTTTTTAGAAACTTAGAGATAGATGTCTTGTGCAGTTGATGACAAGTTGTGATTGTTTGGTTTTGTGATTCTTTTCTTGTGCACCAGATGGACAAACATCTTCTTTCGGCTTGTTGGACATAGGATTGTCCCATGATTCAGTTTACTCAGTTCTTTGTTCATTTCAACGGTTCCTGTGGTGAGAGACTACATCTCTTGCTGTTGATCTTTATAAATCTCCTTTTGCCCTTCATTTTCCATTTCTCAGATGTAATAATTGAGTTTGGCCTAGCATGATTCTCATGTCAGTTATAATTATTGCACATCATTAGGCATCTTTCATCATCAAAACATAAACTCCAAGGTGAACAAAAAATGAAAAAACAACCAAACGATAGATCAGAGAAAGCAGACAACAGATTTAAACGAAAGGAAAAAGACAAATGAAGGTGGAGACAGAGAATATTAAAGCCTGTCTTAAGGAGAGAGCAAAGAGGGACCATGTTGCTTGCACATGTTGTAGATGGGAGACAGGCCAATGGGGGGAAAAGGAGGTCAGTGTGGTCTCTTTGAGAACATGAGTAAAGAAGAAATAAAGTAAGCACATCATGCTCGTGTCTCTGTCAATTTTATTCTCCTCTTCTTTTCAATAAAGCCCTTATGCCTCTTAAGAAGAGCCAGAGATTTTATAATTCCATAAGATGAGACATCTCTCTGCCTCCTTCTCAAGTCTTGAATATTCATTATTCTCCTCTTCTTTTCACTAAAGTCATTATGCCTCTTAAGACTTCTGTTTTTTTGCGCCCTTGATTTCCATTTTTTGTGCCCTTGATTTCCATGATCTTTTAGGTGCTTCTTAGAATAAATTATATATCTCGTTTTCAAATATTCAAGAACCTTGCTATTGTGCAACTTTTCATTCTCTAGGTTTCACGTGATGTACTTTTTATGAGTCCCCTTTACGTGGTAACCTCTGTTGCATCATCTAATTTTCAATTACGATCAGCCATCCGTTTGCAACCATTGTCGTTGCTACCTACTTTTCTTTTTCTATACGTAAGGTTAACGGGAAGGGCGGAACGTTAAATTATGTTCTCCACGATATCCATAATGAGAACGAACATAACTTCGAGATGTCTTATGAGTTTGGATTAAATATTTCGAGATAGGTACAAAAGCTCGCATTGGAACAAATGCTGACCTAAATTAACTTCAAAACAAAAAAATACCCGGGTGTATATTCTTCTTCTTTTTTTTTTTTTTCTTTTTTGATTGAGGGCATCCATTTTTAGTAGTACTTTGGGATCATAATTAGTAAGACATGGACGAGCACCAAAAAATCTTAAATCTGTTATAATTGTGTCGATTCAATCATAAACGTTTTTATTGTGTTAATTTAGTTATGAACATTTGCATAATTTGCCAAATTGAGTTTTTTTGATCAAATTTGGCCGGAAATCATTAACGCGAATGCCGGTTGTCATACATGACACAATCGATGCTGACATATTTTTTTCTTCTTTATTTTTTTCCCTTTCAATTTGGTCAGCAACCCTTGGCCACTAAGCAATGGCCAGTGGGCCCTCGTTGACTATCCCCATGGCCGGTGAGGTGGCCCTTGCTAGCAGCCAACGTCCCGTGAGCAACCAAAATGAAAAGAAAAAAAAAAGATAATAAAAAATTTAATTTTTAAAAAAGTTATAAAAAGTTATTCATATTAACGTTGACTGCGTCATATAAGATAGCCAATGTCTATATCAATAAATTTTAGCTAAGATTAGGTAAAAGGACTCAATCGACTAATTGTGAAAAAGTTTAGGACTCAATTAGTATAACTTAAAGGTTTATTACTGAATTGGTAGAACCGTAATAAGTTTAAAACTTTTTGGTAATTTTCCTAGCAAGACACTACCTATGTTTATTAGAATCTTTCATTAGCTAGAGCGTGAACCCATTGATTGGAAGTGGGAATAATTGCTCAACTTGTTCCTGTCAAACCCGACTACAAATATGTTATTTGATTGAAATAATTTTTCGCAAATTAATTTTCTGGATTTTCATACATTTGGTTTGCTGAAAATAATTAGTCATCGAAAAATTATTTACGGTCAAAGAAAATATACATACTCAAAATTAAGAAAAAGAAATTCCTTAACTTGAAAACTGGGAAATATCTTCCTAAAAAATAATTTCTCGAAAAATATTTTCCCAAAATAAACATGCACTAAGCTTACAAATTAACTTATATGTGCGGCGCTTGAACTTCACAAGTCACCGTGAGTGTATTTCCTCTTAATTTTAGGTGCCCTACCGCCTTGTATGCAGGGCGTGGGGGTTGAAACCTATACTTAAAATGAAATCGTCCCCACCCCAATTATCCCGAGAATGTGGGGATTCGAACCCCTCACTTCCCCCTTTCATGTTGGAAGGGTGACAATTTTAGATGCCATTCGGTCAGAGAAGACATCATGGACCGATTCATAAATGCGTCGACGAATCAAACCTCCCCATTATAACGGTCAAAAAACAGCGGAAGTAGGTATGTTCGAACCGGGACATGCATTGATGATGTGCAGACAACGTGGTGCACAGAGTCATGTATCACATTGTTTTGTGGAAAAATAACTATATGACCCCCACAAAAAAAAAAGAATATTCTAGATTTTTTTTTTCTTTATCAACAAATCATCCGGCTTAAATTTAAGATCTGTATGTTAACGTTCCAATTTATTTTTTCTTTTGATCTTTTGTTTCTCATAATAGATAAATAATATAAATTCATTTGATAATATCGCTTAAATTTTTCATTCCTTGGAATAGAAAAGCGGCAAATGAATAGATTTAAAACATAAACAAAAAATAGAAAAAGTAGTTTCTTATTTTTGGAAATAATTTCTAGATAGAAGTTTCATTCTTTTTTTCTTCTTCCTCTTCTAATCAATCGTTGGAGCCTTACCGCCCATTGCCATCACTTTGCTCGCCACGGTCATTTGCCATCTTTAGGGCCATCGCCCCTACCGTCCAGTGTGTGGCTATATGAGGAAGAAGAAAAGAGAGAAAATCTAAAAAATTATTTAAAAAATTAAAGAAATTATGCTTAAAAAACTTGTAGGTAGTACCAAATGTATTCTTTCTTTTTCTTTTTCTTTTTTCTATTTGGGGAATAGAAATTTTATGTAATTATCAACACATTATTTTACTCATAAACTGTTTTAAGGAATAAAAATATAAAATAATTATTTCTGAAAGGAAATTATTCATGAAAATAGAAATACTATCAAACGCATCCTTATTATTTTGTTATAACAGCACTTCTTTTTTACGATTCGTTCGATTCCATCTACACGAGACCCAAAAAAGGTAATGGAAAAGTAGATTGCATGGCTCCTTGTTGAGGAAGTTTCCTCTCGCGATCATTGAGTTGGAGGAAGGGTTACCATCACGCAGCAGTAACACCAAAAGCAAAAAGAAGTTTTTTTAGATGTTCGTTGCCAAGGCCAATATGAATACTGGAATTTAGATGTTCGAAAGTCAAAATGTCCTCCAAATGAGTGAAAAAATGGGGGCGTTTATAGCAAGGGGATAAAAAAAGGATTGGTTTGCAATATTATGTCACTGTGGCAATCTTGATGTAAGGAGCTGACCGTAAATAGACAATTATGGTGCATTTGTTTGCGTTTGTTTAAAAATTGCCAATCAACGAGTAGAAAAAAGTGTTTGTGTCGGGAGACAATTTTGAACAAAAAAGATTTGATAAACACTAAGCCTAATAAAAAATAAACCACATTTGATAAATTTGTATAATTTTTTTTTTTTTTTTATTTTTCTTCTTTTGGCCTGGCCGCCCTCGCCTCGGCCATGGCCGGCGATCAGGCCAATGCGGCGAGCCTCGCCGTGGTGGGGGCAAGGCCGCCCCTCGTCGGGGTCCGGGTTAAGGATTCAAAACCGACGTAAGAGAAAAGAAAGAAAATAAAAAGAAGAAAATAAAAAGTGTTTCTCAAATGTGTTTTGAAATGAAACACAAATTTGGTTTCTTATTTCCGTTTTTTTGTTCCAGGAACAAAAAAAAAAAAAAAAAGTCGGGGACAAAACGATTTTCCTTTTTTTGCCGGATTGAAAAAAGTGTTTAAAAACAAAAAAAATTCACAAACAAACAGCAAAAAAAAAAAAAAAAAAAAAAAACACACTAAGCCTACTAAAAGGATTAGTGAATCGCATGACTATTCTTGATGAGCTCATCTCCGAGACCACTTAGTTAAAACTCTCTTAAACATCCTAAGCGAACAAGAATAATTTAGCGTCCTCCTACCCATCCCAAGTCATTCTTACATGAAGCAAAGCAATGGTGAAATAAACCGACGACACGCCCCTATTGACTCATTTAGCTTTCATTGAACTATAACAAAAAAATTATGTCAAGAGGGTAAAAAAGCTGATGTTCTATAAATTTATGTCAAATTAATTTTTTGCCCAACTTTTCTTGAAAGCTGGAGGAAAAGGGTGACTATATATATGTGTGTGTGTGTCTCTTCGCAAAATAGGGGGATTAAGGAAATTAAGCATAGAATTTGCACCCTAATCATCTTCATGGAATTGATTCTCACATTCATTAGGGCTTGTTTGCTTAACAATTAATGAATGATTTGGAAAATATTTCCCCATAAATAAAAAATATTTTCATTTATAATTATATCTAAGTATTTTCATGAACAATGAAAATATTTTTCCATTCATACATTTTTGTAGCAATACAAGTAATCATTTTCAGAAAAAAATTTCATATCCTATATTTTTCGCAAAATAAACGGAGTCTAGATTTCAGAAAACATCGACCAAGTATACTTTCCTAATTTGCTGAGTTTTGGGCCAAACGAAGCCATCAAAATTTTTAATTGGGCAGTTGAGTAATGGACCCTCAGGTGGTTATACCTAAAGATTCAACGAGAAGGGAAAAAGACCTCTTTTTTTTTGTCCTAAGGCATTTTATTTAATTTATTTATTTATTTTCTGCTTTTTTTTTTTTTTTGGTCGATATTTTCCGCTATTGAAGAAGAGAAAATATATATTAACGGCAGTTTAATGGTAGGTGATTCGACCTTTCATTTGGTCACTTTCCATGAAAGAGAAAGAGGCTATTAAATGGAATCACGAATCAACTGACTTTACATAATTCAGGGAAAAAAAGAACAATATTAATTTTTGGGGCTTTTAAGGTGTCTTTGACGATAGATACAGCGTTGACCCGTGTCCCTGTACCTGTACCTTAGCTAAATTTTTATTTAAATATTATTGGCTTATTTTTTTATTTAAAATTCAATTTGTTTCTACAAGTCTAAATTATAATAATTAAATCAGCCACCGCCATTTCCAAGATATCATCGGTATTTGAGTGAATCTCTTGCTGAGACACAGCCAAGACACCTTCCTCGTCACTATAAAAAAAAAAAAAAAAATATATATATATATATATATATATATATATATATATAAAAGCAGAAAAAATGGATAAAAATTAGTGAATTACATTAATATTTAATATAGACACAAACCCTTTCGGATTCAATTTTTTATTCAAATGATGGGAATATTTTTATTAAATATTCCTCAGTAAACTTTATGGATAAGCTTAGTGATTAGGCGGCGAATGGTATGCACGCATGACAGAAATTGGATTTCATGCACAATGGATTCTATGTTCATGCCACTCATCAAGGTTTCAGCTCATGTCTTTACCTCTTCTGAAAAATTCATAAAATTTTCCAAGAGTTCCAAATTTGTATATTTAAAAAAAAATTTCCATCATGAAGAAAATCCCCAAAACATAAAGTAATCATCCCTATGCAAAATTATTGACATGTTTCTCAATTGTTCATAAAAAAAACCATTTTCTGTTACTTACTCTTTTAGTTCTACATTTCTTACCATCCCCATTTTTTAATTGCACAATGAAGTGCATGCTAATCGGAAACTGGGTTGAATCCCAAAACATAGTCATGTATTTTTACCTTTTACACTCTTGAATGATGGAAATTTATCCTTTAGTGCCTACATGCCTTGGACGATCTTCATCCATCATCTTCTATTGATGATACTCAGATTTTCGTAAATGAATTTCTCTTGAATTTATTTGTCCAATAGGCTCCTTATAAATTAGCTTGGCATGGGACCAAAACGAATATGGCTGTGAAAGTTAGCTGAGTGCTGAAGGTGAGGGAAGGGAAAAAGATGAGGAAGATGAGAGAGAGAGAGAGAAGACACTCCTTTTTCTTCTTTTTTTTTTTCCTTTTCTATTTTTCAAGGTGGTGCCACGTTAGCATTTATGTTGAAAAAACTTTTCCACATCATAGGTTGGCAACGTCTGTCAACCACCTCAACTGGATCTCACCGAAATTGATGGACACGATTGGAAATTTGTGCAAATAGAAGGATTCGACGAGTCAAATTAGACGCAAACGACTTTAGATCAGAAAAAGAGTGAAACTAGAAGGACAAAAAACCGAAACTTTTACCAAAGGAAATTACCGACTCAAAAGTATGGTACATCTAAAATGTCATACTTCATATCCCAAGACAATATTCTAATTGCTACTTAGAAACGTTCCTTTCCAAACAAATAAATAAATAAGATAAAATAAATTAAAAAAAAAAAAAAAAGCCTTGTCCACCGACCGACGTGCACAAGTCTAACAAAAAAACAAACCAAAAGAAAATTAGAGAAAATCCAAAGCCACGTCACCCAAATTTCCACTAATCAATTAATTAATTTTAAAAAACAAAAATAACTGAAAATTTCAATTTTGGTGGCCCAGGAAAATCCCAGAAAGAAATTCCAGGGGCAATTCGGTCATTTCACTTGACGGCCAAGACCAGCCCAATCATGGTCTGAAGAAGAAGAGCTTCAGGCAACGCAGCAAAGGACTAAAAGGAAGACTGTCTTCCTCAAGAAAAAGCAAAACGGGGAAAAGAATCAAGAAAGCAAGCCTTCCCGTTCTTGGGTGAGCACTGTCGAAATCTCACGCGCGAATTTCTCGCGAATCCATCGTCCCTTCTTCCCTTCGTCCCTTCCGAATCCGCGCATCCGATCCCCATCTTCCGTCTCGTCCGAAAGAGACCGACTTTGCATCCAGAGAGCTTCCTTCGGGCTGGAGGAAAGTCTTGGGTTCCGGCTGCTTAATCTTGGGGTTCTGGGTTCTGGGTTTTGGCTCCCGAGTGGCTGGGAGGAAGATGTCCAAGCGGGGCTACAAGCTGCGTATCCTTCCCGTTGGCGTTTTTTTGAATTTGGCGTTTCTTGAATGTCGAGGTTGCCGTTGGTGTCTAGTGTTTGAGTTTTTGGGTCCGGAGAGATCTGTGGGTGCTTTGGTTCGTGCGCAAGTCGCCGTAGTTCTTTTTGTAATTTGCTCGGAAGTGTGAGATTTGATTTTGGGTCAGTGAATAGAAAGATAGCCTTTTTGTCTTTTTTTTTTTTTTTTTGCAGTCAGAAAATCCAGGAGGTTAGGATGTGTTTATAGTGCTGCTGACTGGGGGGTGCTGGAAGGAAATGTGTAACTAGAAAGATTCGTCAATGCCGGGAGATTTTGTGTCAAGGGTAGTTCTTATCCTCTCAAAGGTTGGTATAGTCCTCGTTAGGAAATTAGGAGTCTGCTTGTTTCTAAATGCGATGGCCCTGGTGATAGTCCTGAATATTAGTATGCTTTTCTTTCCTATGCAATTTTCGGTTTTTGTGTGGTGGATAAAGGGATGCATCGCTTGTTGGGTGGATTTGTTTCCTTTGACTCGGATTTTTCGCAGAGGAATTTGTGGCCCATTCGTCGAATGTCAACTGTCTCAGTATTGGAAAGAAGGCATGCCGGCTTTTTCTCACTGGTGGAGATGACTACAAGGTCAATCTATGGGCCATCGGCAAGCAGAATTCCTTAATGGTTAGTTGAGTTAGCATTTTATCTTGCCTTTTCCTTTGTCTTCTAATTGATGTGCTGCTAGATAAATTCTTTGTGCTATTCTAATCTTCTCTTCGCTGTAGTGCAAATTTGAAAGGTTACTTCTTAAGTAAGTAGTTCTGTGGTTACTTGTAAACAAACGTCTTTAGGCAGAATGAGCGCTGATGCTAACTCTTAATGGCAGTCGTGTCCTGTGTAACTGTAGTTTATATCACGAAAACTGAAAACTAATTTGATTACCTAAAATTTGGAAGAGAGCGAATTGGTGGTGACAACATCTGCTCGTAAGAATGATTAATAATGTTTTTATGCTTGACAATGCAGAGCCTTTGTGGTCATACAAATGCTGTAGAATCCGTAGCCTTTGATTCTGCAGAAGTGTTGGTGCTTGCTGGAGCTTCTTCTGGTGTCATTAAGCTGTGGGACTTGGAAGAAGCAAAGAGTAAGTTGATTAAATTCTTCAATAGTCAAGCATTTGAGTTATCACTTGTCTGAATAAGAAACCTAGATATGTACTCACTTGATCACAAGCAGGAGTCTATTGCATATATGGCAGTGTCATTATTGTTTTTTTTTTTTTTTATATATATCAATTCACTCTTAATTACTCTTGAAGCGTAGTGGTTCGTGGTCTTACTGGACACAGATCCAATTGCACCGCTATGGAATTCCATCCATTTGGAGAGTTCTTTGCATCTGGTTCCACCGACACAAATCTGAAGATATGGGATATCAGGAAGAAAGGATGTATACACACGTACAAGGGTCATACTCGAGGCATTAGCACCATCAGATTCTCTCCCGATGGTCGCTGGGTTGTTTCAGGGGGAAATGATAATGTTGTGAAGGTAAATTGGTTACCCTGTGAGGCACAGCCTTTGGCAAGATTGCTCTATTCCTTTGTTGAGTAAAGCATTTGACTGTTTATACAGGTGTGGGATCTAACTGCTGGAAAGCTTTTGCATGATTTTAAGTTCCATGAAAATCATATCCGATCTATAGATTTCCATCCCTTGGAGTTCCTACTTGCTACAGGTAATTGTCGCATTGAGATTTGTTGAATCCATTATTGCCATTAAAAAATTACTTTTGGTTCTGACATTATTAAAGCATAATTTGTTAAACACAGTGATGGAAAACCTAGAGTAAAATACTTAGGATTATGTAAAGAGTGTCCTTAGGAGACTTGAGACTGAGTATGTGAAATGCTTTTGAAATTGTGTTTTTGTTATGACATACTAGAAGAATATGTTTCAAATTCTATGTACTTTCGTGTGCATTAAAAAAATTGTAGGAACAGTTTTAGGTACTTACTGAGTTGCCTTAGGGCACTTGTCAACAAGACCTAATAATTATTCAGTAATGCATGATATCTAGACTTAAATTTGTGGCTTTTTGTGATGGAAGCTCCTGAAACACTTATTTATCTCCGGAATATATTTAGTACCATCTGCATTTGGCCTTTGGATGAGTAGACCTTTAATTACATTTGTCAATCCAACAAACTATTATAACTCACTAATCCTCTTTCACTGTTCACTATTGTCTTTCTTTTGTGTGAAATTCAGTCTATTTCATTTGTATTCTCCTTTTTTCTTCCTTTACAAGTTGGATAGTGTAAATATTCTTTTGAATTTGTCTGTACTTCTGATTTCCGGTAATCCAATATGGATGATTTCTTGTCCAGGTTCGGCAGATAGAACGGTTAAATTCTGGGACTTGGAAACGTTTGAACTAATCGGATCTTCCAGACCTGAGGTATCTAATGGCTAGGTTTCTTGGAATTAATAGTATCATTTCAATTTAGTTATTTTGGATTTTTCTACTCCCTGCTTTCGGGGTCAGAATATTTCATAATAAATGTTGCAAATTGTCCTGTGTCATATATGTGAAAACTTACCTGGAATTTTTCCTCATAATCGAGATGCTTGTTTTTAACTGAACCCTCGTGAATCTCTCATCTTTTATAATAATCATAGGTTCCTGAACATTGCTGGGTTTACCTTCATGACTGAATTTTATTGTTTATTTCAGGCCACAGGAGTACGTGCAATTGCCTTCCATCCTGATGGGAGGACCTTGTTCTGTGGTTTGGAGGATAGCTTAAAGGTCTGAAACATCCTAATCATGAATTTTATCACATTTTGGAAGATGCTGGCATGTGATTTCTTGCCTGGTAAATGTAGGTTTACTCATGGGAGCCTGTAATCTGCCATGATGGTGTTGACATGGGATGGTCAACCCTTGCTGATCTTTGTATTCATGATGGAAAACTCTTGGGTTGCTCATATTACCAAAGTTCTGTTGGTGTTTGGGTAGCAGATGCATCGGTAATCTCTAGTCACCTTCATATTTACTACACAAGAATTCCACTACCCTTTTCTCGTGTAAAGATGGCTTTTCCTATACAAGTTCATTAGTTCAGATGGATTTTTCTCTGATGGTGGTACATCCTCTTTTCAGCTTATTGAACCGTATGGAACTAATGCAAAGCCTCAGCAGAAGGATAGTGGTGATGATGAAATTGAACACCAAGAAAGTCGTTCCTCAGCTAAAGTTGGGACCACCATAAGATCAACTTCAATCATGCGCTGCGCCTCTCCGGATTATGACACCAAAGACATAAAGAATATATATGTGGATAGTAAGTTGGTTTTTATGTACTTTTATATTACTGTCAAATTCATATACCAATATGATAACACATGGTCCTGTGCAAAGTACTGGAAGCTTAATGGCCTGTACTACTGGATGGAATGTATATATACAGTGCTCATCAGATGAGGGTAAGGAAGAAAGCTGTAGCTGCATATCAAAAGTAGTTTGTTATTTTGAGCATCTATCACAATAGTATTTAGTGTGATTGGGTTCACCATCAAGTACTTTGGGCAAAGTGGAGGATTATCACTTTTTCTTTCTCTTGTTCTAATCTATTGTCAGCCATAAATGTTTGCATACATAGGGTTTTCCTTAGCAAGTTACTTTCTAGTTGTCGGTGTTCACAAAGGAAAGCTTGACCTTGAATCAGAGACAGATTCTAACTTGTGTAAAGGATAAGTAGTCCTTGAACTTGGTATTCTTTTCTTCCGTTCTTCTTGAGTGTACAAAGCTCTGAGAGTCTGACTTTGCAAAGCTGCATCTTCAATTATTGATGCTTCCATTCTTTACTGGAGGCACTTTTGATGGAGAGTTTCTTTATCCCAAAGACTTGAATCCTACCTATCCTCTTCCTGGAAGACAGAAGTTTGCTGGCTTTAATTGGCATCATTTCTTGCCCACGGTTTCAAGTCTTCTTCCTGCACAAAGCATTAACTCCGTCAAGGAGTTTAGTTTCCCACTTGGTTGGTGGTTCTTTGATGAGATACGAGATGGTTTAGATCCCGGATCCTTTAAGAGTACTTTTAATGTGTATCAGACATATTACTTTCCCAACATTTACAGCTGGAGCTTCTTTTAGAATACTCATGTAGTGCATGTATTATTGCTGAACACTGGTTTACATCCTAAAGTATATTATCTTGTTGTTGATGTGTTGCTCCATCCTCTTTGTGCAGCCGCTAGTGGTAATCCTGTTTCTTCACAGCGTGTTGGTACCACAAACTCTGCAAAAGTGACTCAACCGCTGGATTTTAACGACACTCCTAATTTGACACTACAGAGGCAGGGTTTGGTAACAGAAATGCCAGATGGATTAAGTGGGCATGTTCCTAGTAAATCTATTACTCAACCGAAAGTTGTTAGTAGGGACAGTCCTGATGGAAAAGACTCATCTCGAAGAGAATCTATTACTTTTTCAAGGACTAAACCGGGCATGTTGCTCAGGCCTGCTCATTCGAGGAGGCCGTCGAGCACCAAATATGATGTCGACAGGTTATCAGCATGTGCTGAAATTGGAATGCTTAGCAGTGCAAAAAGTGGTTCTGAAAGTCTTGTAGATTCATTTTTGAACATCAAAGTTGCACCTGAAGATGGAGCAAGAAATGGCTGTGAAGACAATCATTCGAGTGTCAAGAATGTCTCTGTGGAATCTGAGAAGGTGCTACCACTGCAGACACCTAAAACAGAAAAGTGTAAGCAGTTTCTCTTGAATATTGATGGTTCATTGGGTCATGTCTATGACTTTGCATAGAAAATACGAATTCAAATTGAATGGATGCAAAACAATGTTACTGCATGAATTTTTCAAAAAAAAAAAAAAAAAAAAGAAAAAAGAAAAAGAAAGAATAGGATGAATCCTTATAACAATATATCTTGCAATGCTTATTACCCAATGAGTGACTAATGGGGAAATTGTTAAAATAGTGTTTACCATACTTTTCATTTTCTCTGAAGAATCTTAAGCAAATCATTGCTGTAACAGTTTCTGCAGTTCAAAAATATCGATTTTGCAATGCTATTGCTCTAAGACCATGGTTGTTCATGCCGTTGGTAATGTAGTCCTAATCCACTGGTTTTACGTAGGAGGTAGAAGTATGAAAGCATATCTAGAAATTAGCCAGTGCATAATTTATGTCATAGTTGAATAGTTTTGTTGGAGACTCAGATGCCATTTTGTGAACTAGATCTGAAAATCTGCTGACGTAGATTTGTTATTGTGTTCAAGGTGACCAAACTGTTAGTTTCAAAGAAGAAATCAACTCTGTCAAGTTTGTCAATGGAGGTTAGCTGCTGCTGCTTGCCGATTAGGTTTAACTACTAGTAAGTATTGAATAAAACTGACCTTTTCCCCTCAAACTTGGTTTTGGCAGTTGCAGTTGTGCCAGGCAGGACACGCACTTTAGTTGAGAAGTTTGAAAAAAGAGAAAAATTGAACAGCACTGAAGATCAAACAATCAATACACCTGAAAATCCCACATTAGATAAAACCCCTCCTCTCTGGCAGAGAACGTGGAAAAGAGTGACAGATTAAACATCATTGAACAAAAGGCAACAAGTATGTCTTCTCATATGGTAACCACTGAGGATAGAACACCTGTTACCCTTGTTCGCAGTACTGAAGATCAGTCAACTGTAATGGCTCCTCAAAGAGAATTACCAGCTGATGAATCAAGTAAAACTCCTCCATTGCCGGTTGAGGATTTGGAGATTCATCATGGATCAAATGTCAGTGAAGATAAGGCGACTATTTTGTCTTCTCAGACAGTATCAGAGGAGGATAGCAAACGCTCTACCCTTATTCACAACTTCCGTAGAAGAGACAGATTTAAAAGTACTGAAGGTCGATCCCCTGTAATGGCTACTCAAAGAAAACTACCAACAGATGAATCAGGCAAAACTTCTTCTTTGCCAATGGAGGATTTGGAAATCAAAGGTGGATTGAATGTGAGTGAAGATAAGGCAACTAGTTTCTCTTCTCGTGCACCACCAAGGGAGGATAGAGCACACTCCACTCTTGTTCGCAATGTTCGAAAAAGAGACAAATTCAAAAGTACTAATGACACAATTACTGTAATGGTTCATCAAAGAGGACTATCGACAGATGAAGCATCAACTGTCTCAGTTGAGAGGGTTGAAAGGAGACAATTATCTAACAATGTGGAGAACCCGCTAAATAATGTGCCTCCTCACTCAGTACCTCCAATGACCACGGTAGAACTTCAACCCTTTTTAAATGGTTTAAGCGGTTAGCATCGAATCCATGATAGTGTGTTTTGTTTCCTGGTTGCTTATCATGTTTCTCAACTTACAGAGAGGGGAACCTCAATATGTGGGGAGTGAGTCAGACTCTGTTAACCATGAGGATGTCACTGAACTTCTACTGGGAAATCATGAAGTTTTCTTAAGTACTCTCCGTTCTCGCTTGACAAAACTACAGGTAGTTTAGCTCTTTTTGAATGTTTACGTAGTTGAGTAAGGCTAATTTGTATATTGCATGTTCCTGTATACTTTCGTTTTGTATGTTGGCCTCCTCACACTCTGGCTATTCCTCTAATAACTAGTCTTTTATTCCCCACCACAATCGTACGACTTGACAGGTAGGGTTAGCTAAGGGTTGCAATTATGTTGGCACCATTTCTAATACTTGAAAGACATAGTATTAGCAGAAAGATTGCAGTTTCAGCAAAGTGTGATGACCAAATGCTTCTAAATTCTAATGCGTAAATCTAATCACCAAATGGATGGTTCAGAAGTCATAGAAATGGCATTTTGACCAACTATATATTACTTTTCTTAGCTGCACTTCTACTTGGTAGTTGCCTTGACAATTTTCTCTTGTATTTCCAGGTAGTCAGGCATTTCTTTGAAAGGAAAGATATGAAAGGTGCTATTAACGCATTGAGGAGGTTGCCGGATCATTCTGTGGGTATCATCATATGTAGTTTATCCTAAGATCCCTGATGTATGATAATTTCCTTTATTTTTCTGAGACACGTGATTGTGATTGTGGTACAGGTTCAAGCAGATGTAATCAGCATCCTTACGGAAAAAATGGAGATGCTGAACTTAGATTTATTTTCTTGCTTGCTTCCTGTGCTTGTGGGTTTACTGGATAGCAAGGTAGAAAGGTAATGTGGTTATAAATATATGCTGTTCAGCTTAGTTATGTTGCTAGAAATAGTTATCTGTTTGAAATGGTGTTTTTACCGTCTAATTGCTGGAACTGTACAACGGGAGTATGAATAGTATCTATAAAGGAGCAATGACATGATTCTGGAGCATTAGTTATTGTATTTTCAGAACCTAGCATGAATTGTCATTCTTATGTGTATTTAACCTTTGATACCTAACTTGTTTACTTACTGAAGGTTTCATGATGCAATGATCTCTTGATTTGTTCTTTTATATTATAAATCTGGTGCTGAAAGTTCTGTGTTGATTGCTTAGAGAAATGGTTGATGCCTAGTCCTTTTAATCAGCAGTATAACTGAAATCCTTGATATAGATTATGTACATTTTTCAGTGATAGTAAGTCTCTGGATTTGGTAGCTTTACATCCTCTTAACTGATTTGACATTTTCCTTTTTCCGAAATTTACAGGCATTCATGTGTGTCTCTCGAGATGCTGCTAAAGCTTGTAGCAGTTTTTGGTTCAGTAGTTCGGTCAACAGTTTCTGCACCTCCGACTGTTGGTGTTGATCTACATGCTGAGCAAAGGTTTTTTTTGTTGGACTGGGCACTTTCTATCTCTCATTTGGCTGTGTTCTTGATGCTGGGTACTGACAGATTTGAATACTTGATCTCAGGCTAGAGTGCTGCAACCAGTGTTTTACAGAGCTGCAAAAGATCCAGAAAATTATACCTATGCTTGTGAGGTAGGCATGTTGGGAGTTGTTGATGAAGTTTATATCATCCCTTTTAACTTGGAAAGATGTGTAACCATCCACTGTTTCATAAATATCAGGACCATCTTTTTTTTCTACAGTATTGCATGATGTCTCATCTTTAGAGTTTGGTTAATGAATTCATGAGCACTGTTGCTTCAGATTATATGCTTAACGCTTAATGGGCAAGCTGTAGTTCTGACGCACCCACATGATTGGTGTGAACCTTGTATTCTGAGGTGAAAGCAGAACGTTGCCAGATGGAATTTGATTTGCTTTTCTTTTCCTTTTTCTTCATTTTATAATTGAAACTAGAGAATAGTGGGGCCTTTGCTCATTCGTGGATTCCACATGACATAAACTTCTCTGTTGCTTCTATTGCAGGAGAGGTGGTGTAATTGCAAGAAGTGCTCAGGAGTTGAATCTAGTCCTTCAACAGTGCTGATGGACCATACCATCTACATCCCTTTTCTGCTTGCCTGCAGAGTCCAGTTGGATGACATCTAACAGAATACTCGTGTATATGGACACCATCTGTCCTTAACTCTGAGTTTGGCTTTATGGCTACTGATTTTGCCGCTTCCATCGATCAGTTTTGCTTGGTTTCTCATGAGGCAAATGCCCGAACACTACGCGCATGGAAATTAAGCTCGAAGACTCAAGAGGCCTTGTTCAGGGCATGACTCCATGATATTCCGAAAGAGTAGGATCTCTCAATTCTTTGATTCTGTTGTATGGTGTATCTTCTTGTATCTTCTATCTGCCCCCCCATGTAATTCATGTGTACTTCTCGGTCCTGTGTAATTCATGTGTACTTCTCGATGGTATAGTGAAAATCCACTTTGTTCATCATAACCGAAGAGTTTGTCTACTGTGCATTTAAGTTGTTAGAACTTCACTGTAAAATGAGGATGCAATTGTATCTTGTCATGAGGAAGCCTCCATTAAAGATCAGACTGTTTTAGCTTACCGAGTCACATTATAGGAATCACTCTGATCCTTGACACATTGGGTCCATTGCCAAAGGATTCATGCAGAAGTGAGTTGAAATATAGGGGTGAGCCACAAGGCTTTGAGTGGGAATGAGCCTAATTAGTGCAGTGCATCTGAGAATGAGCATAGCAGAGATACATGGTTAGGATGATGCTGCAGATTCACTTTGCCTCCTTGAATGTAACTTCTGGAAATTTATGGCGTCGATTAGAGTCCACAGGACGGCCCTGTCATCGGAGGCGACAAATCCGATGATACAGGGTGGTGCATGCTACAGGAGCCCGAAGATTAAACCCGTTCTGCTGGTGTTCACAAGCTGGACGACGTGCCGCCTTGT